>JAMPIV010018044.1:0-600000 GCA_024509875.1 Oreohelix idahoensis | reverse complement strand
AAAAAGTACCCCTTTCTCACGTTTCCCCTGACAACACAAGATAGTATTTATAGTCCGACCAATCGTGTTTAGTCTTTCATTTGTTGCGCTCCAATCAAATAGGAGTTAACATGGTAGGCTATTTCCGTAACGTAATGTTTCTTCAAACACGTTATAAAAAAAATTTTATGAGCAGAAATGATTTCATGCTGTCAGGCACCCCCACTATTTTATTTTGGCCATAACTTGGTAATTCCTAGACTATTTGCGTAACGTTTTACATATTCTTTGTCAGCAAACCCTAAGGAACCCAAATATACGAATTTAATGGAGCCAATATGCATTTTCTTCTAGGATAGTCGTGCTGCTGTTACTACCTTCTCACTTCCAAACTTGAGGGTGTCTGGGTACTGTCATGTTTTCAAACGTAAACCGGTATAATGTCATAATTCCCAATAAGCGTTTTTCAGGATTTTAAAACCTAACTCTGGTATGGGTAGTGAATTTTATCACTGTCGATTTGAAATAAAGTTAGTGCATGTGGCCTTACACGCGTGATGGCAGCAATTGTGTATCGCGCGACGCGTGTTTAGTGTTGCAGGTGTCCCTGCTTTCTGCCTCTCCCTTCTCTCTATCCTTTAGTCCATCTGTCTTTTAGTTACGCCGTGTATAAAATGGAATGAATGAAATATTAAATTTAGGTCATTGATCAGCTTGCGTATCTCAAGGTTTTTCCAAGAAATACAGTACACGTTTCATTGAAGAAAGCGGGTAATAATACAGTAGGCTTTTACTATCAACGTGAAAGCGTTACAATTTGCAGACGAAGTAGAAAACAAGGGGGATTTCGAGTACAGTCATTGTGACAGCACTGTTCTTTACCATTCTTCTTTCCTTTTATTAAATTTATTTGTTAGGCTTTGCATTTACGTTTTAATTTATATATGGGGATTAGAATAATTCACGACATCTCCCCTCTTAAAACAGACATTATATGTCAGTCCTTTATTCTATATACACATAGAGAAATTTATTATTATTTCTGGGGTTTACGGTGATTCTCATCACACGGATGGCGGCTTAAAAAATCCGCTCCCAAATTTGTTTTTCCAGATATATACTCAATGCTAAAATTATAGGGAGCCAAAAGTAAGGACCATCGGAGTAACCTAGAGTTCTCATGCCTAGCCTGGGCTAGAAACGATAAAGGTTTGTGATCCGTTTGCAACTTAAATGCCTTCCCATACAGATAAATATTGAATTTCTTTTTGCCCATATTACTGCAAGACATTCTTTTTCGCTAGTTGAGTAGTTGATTTCAGCTTTATTCAATTTTCTGCTAGCATATGCCACTGGGCTTAATTCCCCATCCAATGCATCTGATTTCTGTAGTAGAGTTGCACCCAACCCAATATTACTGGCATCCGTCCTTACTATGAATTCTTGACTTAAGTCAGGTAATTTCAAAATAGGTTTACTTGTGAGCTTTTCCTTCAATTCTTGGTAAGCCATTTCACATTGTGGTGTCCATGTAATGCGATCTGGATGTCCTTTACGTGTCAAATCAGTTAACGGTGCACATATGGAATTAAAGTTTTTGATATACTTCTGGTAGAAACCACATAATGAGACAAAGGATCTCACGTCCTTCTTGGTTTGTGGTCTCGGGGCTTTCTTTAGTTTCTCTAAATTCTTTGGGTCAGGGGTCATGTTTCCCTGATAAACTGTGTGTCCCAAAAATTCCAATTCTTTACATCCAACGCAACATTTGGTTGGTCGGGCTGTTAAATTTGCTTCCCTAAGTCGATCAAACAGCATCTTCAGAGAGTCAATGTGTTCCTCAAATGTTTCTGTTGCTATAAGGATATCATCCATGAAATTTGTTATACATGGATTATTCAGAGGGTCCAATAATTTTCTCATCATTCTAGAGAAGACACTAGGCGCATTCTTCAATCCAAATGGCAATCTATTAAACTCATAGTGTCCTTCTGAGGTACTAAAAGCTAGGTATGGTCTAACCTCAGGCTTTACTGGAATCTGATAGTATCCTTTACTCAGATCCACTTTTGAGAAATATTTAGCTTTATTTAGTCTGGCAAACAGCTGATTTGTATCCGGCAATGGATCCACCTGTCCTTCTGTAATAGCATTCAGTCTCCTGTAATCTATACAGAGTCTATGTTCTCCAGAGGGCTTCCTTAAGAGTACAACACCGGAACTATATGAGGATTCACTGTGTGAAATAATTCCTTCCTTCAACAGATAGTCTATCTCTTCCTTCAAAGCTTTCTCCTTAGCAAACGGAATCGAATATGGTTTCATGCAGACAGGTGTGGGGTCTATCAGTTTCATATCATATTCCAATAGGTTTGTATGCCCTGGTCGGTCTGTTAACACCTCTGCATGATTATTTAGAACCTGTTGCACTCTCTCTTTCTGAGTTTTTGTTAAATGTGTACTGATTTTCACCTGTGCTGCTGTCTCACAGGGGTGTAATGGATATTCAAATGATGAAAGTGGTTCCTTTTTCATCTCCATGGCGATGGACAAGGTCAACAAGTGTGTCTCTTCCTGATGTTCTCTTTCCAAATATTTCTTCAGGAGATTCACATGATAGATTTTTTCTTTCCCCTTCTTATCTATCTTATAATTTGTTCTAGACACCTTCTCTAAAACTGTATATGGACCTTGCCATCCAATCTGTAACTTATTCTGACTCCCGGGGAGAAGAAGCAGTACCTTCTCTCCCACAGCCAAATCTCTGTCTTTCGCCTTCCTGTTATAATAGGCAGCATGTTTCTTCCTGGCTTGTTTCAAATTTTCATTGGCAAGTTTCCAGCCAGTTTTTAAACGAGTGGTCAGCTCATTCACATATTGGTATGAAGATGTAATGTTTTCCTCTGCCTTTTCATCAGTCCACGTTCTTAACAAAGCTACATATGGACCTTTAATTTTGTGGACCTATTTGTCCATGCACCGGTATGGTCTCTTCCACTGGAAGCGCTATAGTGATGATTTTTCTTCCCTGAATTATCATTCACAAAACGACCGCTACCAATTCTTTTCCTGGGGCTTTCTCCCCACTTAAAATTCTTGATGAGAGATTTCTTCTCTACATCCTCTTCCTCCAGTTTGTTTAAGTCCGATTGAGGGATTTTCGGCTTATCCTGGGGTAAGACATCCTTCTGCACTTTCCGCATAGTGGCCATTGTAAAACAGTTAAGTGAAGCTTGTCCGTGAAAAGGGGCTTCCCATTTCATTTGGTCCACTTTATCAAATTTATATTTCTTTTTATGGTCAGGCCTAATTTTGCCCCTTGGCGTGTCCAGGTCCTGATCAATGTTCCCACTTGTGGGTGTTCCCTCATGTGCTATGCTACACCTTTCTACAAAATTCTCAATGTCCCATCTTGCTTTGGGCCAATAATAATTGTGAGCCACCTTTTGGATGATGGTACCTATCTTCTCATGGTCCCCATCTGGTTTCACATGTAGGCTCCTTATTAAGTCTGCCCTATATCTTTTAGGAAGTACCAGCTGTCCCTGACCTTTGGATCTAGCTCCAGTCTTCCTATACATCAACTTGTTTTTCATGTAAAAATCTCCCTTGCCTGGAGTTGTATGACAAGTTGACAATTTCCTGAAACAAGGCTTGAGTGTTTTATCCCCAGCCTGTGCCTTCCTCATCTCTTCTGGAGTGGTATTTAACATAATATCCTCCTCCTGTCTTGAGGTCGACCTGACCTGAAGGGTGGCCATATACACAGGTTTCCTTCTGCAACGGTCAGTGTCATGATTGTTCATCTTACAATTCTTACACCACCTTTTTCCTTGGTTGAAAGATTTTCTTTCATCATATTTCCTTTCATCGAATTGTGGGGTTTTATTTTTATTTTCATACCGTGGCCTATCAAACTGGTGCTTACCTTTGTTTTGATCCCTAGGATCAAATTTATTAAAGTTCTGTGGTGCCCTAAAGTTATCCACTTGTTTCTTTTTATTACCTGTTACCTCTGCTTGAGCTGCTTGATACCTTTCAGCAACATTTAGCAACTCACCCAGCCTCTCTGCACCTTGTTCCATGAGAAACTTTCTCAGGTCTGGAGCCATGGACTCTCTTAATTGCTCTATAAGGACCATTTCCTTAAGATCTTGGGTTTTCCCCAGAGAAGTCCATTTCTCAAAGTATGTCTCTATTCGTGCAGAGAACTGGTGATAAGTTTCACCTGACAGTAGTTTAGCGTTCCTAAATTTTTTCCTATAAAATTCTGCATTCTTTTCATATCTTAACAAAAGAGCCTGCTTTAGCATGTCATAATTTTCCTGATCACTTCTGCTCATTTTTGCAAAAACTTCATAAGCTGCCCCACGAAGTCCTTGAGATAACTTTAAGCTCCACCTTTCTCTCTCTAACCCATATGTGGTAGCTAATAGTTCATACCTATTTAGATAGCTCTCTATATCATCGTCTTTCTCAACAAAATGATCTAAATGAAAATTCATAGCTGAGGTTGAGGCTCCCTGGCTAGCAGTGGCATCAGAGGCAAAGGGACTGGCACCATTTTCAGGAGCATGGCCTTGAAACTCAAACTCCCTTAGTCGTAACTCGTGTTCCCTTTGTAATCTCTTCTCCTCCTTTTCTGCTTCCCTCTCTGCAGCTAATCTTTTGTCTTCTCTTTCTGCAGCCAATGCTTTAGCCTCTTTGTCAGCCTCAATCTGCAACCTCTTAGCCTCAGCCTCAATCTGCAACCTCTTAACCTCAGCCTCAATCTGCAACCTCTTAGCCTCAGCCTCAATTCTCTTATCTTCGGCCAATCTTTCAGATTCTAATTTTCTTTCGGCCTCTTTTTCTAATCTTCTTTCTTCCCGTTCAATATATTTGTCACATTCAGCAGTGACATAAGAAATCATAATTTGCCCGTCCATTCCTAACTCTTTCGCAGTCTGTACAGCAGCAGATCGAAATTTTGCCAGGTCGGCCATTGTCTAACAGATAAATGTCTAAAATATTTAACTAAACAATTTTATCTATGACTAATTAACTCAGGACAACACAGGCACTGTGAGCTCAACCTTATTTATTTTCACCCAAGGATACTTTTTAATTCTTATTATTCCCTGAAGTGAATTACCCCCAATATTTTTAATAGGGAAAGATTCAAAATCCCGAGAGCGAGACCCCAATATATGTGGTAAAGTGGGATGTTATAAATATTTATAGGGGACTTAGTGTACTGACTGAGATCAGCTGTGAAGGTATCTATATCTAATAAGAGTAGTGTATTATAGATAACCTTACTTACTGCCACATATGTATACCTCAGTCAGAATTATTCTGGAATAGTGTGATGACTACGTTATATGTCTAGGGTATGTGTATGATGAAGGGTAAGTCATAACAACAACAGACAGATAAACAATTTAATTTATTCCACCACACTTGACAACACTGTGACACTCACATACATAAAACACTCTAAGAGGATATCTTAAAGGAGTCACTGATAACTTTTCAAATAACAATATGTATTCAGTGCTGTCATGAATGTATATGTGTCCTGATTCAAATACAAAGGGAACCAGGAATCACAATCAATTTTAATTACAAGTTATATGTACAGAATTTATTAATATGATTCATGTAGTGACATATATTATTAATGGTATCCTATGTGTGTCAGTTGTGTAGTGGTAATATGGGGTAATACTGGTTTTGTTTTGTTCAAGCTCTGTTGGTATTTGTCATCATGACTTCAATAGTTTGTTTCTATTGGAACTAGTATTGGAGATGTTCTCAGTTCCTGGTATTAAAACAATTAAATTCCCCTCTTAATTTTCTTTTACAATGTCATTTTAAGATGGGGTACATAATGTTGAGCTCCATGGCCACACTCTCTTATCTTGCGTGATGACTGCAGTAAAAGACTCCTCTGCTCGATTACTTTAATGAGTTCTGGAGCCACCCCACTGGCTGCTACATGGACCAAGGAGTATGCTGTCCACCTCTGGCTTCAGCAAAGCTCTGACCAGGTGCTGCTCAATAACTTTAAGACCACGGTCCCTGAAACAAGAAGGTTGTACCTTCTACGTCAGAACTAATTTATACTCTATTTTTACACTGAGCACAATACATCACAAACATTGAGTTCAGAGCGTTAGGCCAACTGTCAGCTTCATCTGAAATACTTTATACCAGTATTTCCCTCCCTAATGGTTACTACGCCTCTGCAATTCCAGCATTATTTCTTTCTAGTTAATAATCTAGGTGTCAGTGTACTGTTTGGCCATTCCATGCAGTTTTACTTTCCTCCGACACCTTCTGTTCAGGCTGGAGCACTATAGGCTTTACATCCTGTTCGCTACTGAACCACACATATATACAGACATAATTTATCAATTTACATTCAATTTTCATTTAAAAATATTGAATATTTCAAGCTTACCACAATTCATGGAAATAATAAACAGTTTCGTTGACTGGCAATGAATATAGCACAACTCCGATCTGCCGATGTCCCAGGCTTTATTTTATAAAAAATATACACTGGTGCTCAACGCACTGCTTCTTAGTAGGTTTATTACAAGATGTGGCAATGAACAGACGCTCTGAATTGAGTATATTCGCAGCTCTACCCAATCAAACCATGTCTACACATCTTTTCAAAAAAAGTACCCCTTTCTCACGTTTCCCCTGACAACACAAGATAGTATTTATAGTCCGACCAATCGTGTTTAGTCTTTCATTTGTTGCGCTCCAATCAAATAGGAGTTAACATGGTAGGCTATTTCCGTAACGTAATGTTTCTTCAAACGCGTTATAAAAAAATTTTATGAGCAGAAATGATTTCATGCTGTCAGGCACCCCCACTATTTTATTTTGGCCATAACTTGGTAATTCCTAGACTATTTGCGTAACGTTTTACATATTCTTTGTCAGCAAACCCTAAGGAACCCAAATATACGAATTTAATGGAGCCAATATGCATTTTCTTCTAGGATAGTCGTGCTGTTACTACCTTCTCACTTCCAAACTTGAGGGTGTCTGGGTACTGTCATGTTTTCAAACGTAAACCGGTATAATGTCATAATTCCCAATAAGCGTTTTTCAGGATTTTAAAACCTAACTCTGGTATGGGTAGTGAATTTTATCACTGTCGATTTGAAATAAAGTTAGTGCATGTGGCCTTACACGCGTGATGGCAGCAATTGTGTATCGCGCGACGCGTGTTTAGTGTTGCAGGTGTCCCTGCTTTCTGCCTCTCCCTTCTCTCTATCCTTTAGTCCATCTGTCTTTTAGTTACGCCGTGTATTTTTTTTTTTTTTTTTTTTTTTTTTTTTTTTTCGTACGCCCGCTAATACTCGAGGCGAAATCTCAGGTTATTATTTTATGTCTAACCTGACATTGATTTTACGTGAGTATCCCTTTATTTCTTGTACAGAGACAGGTGTCCCTCGCCATTCAGGCAAATACTCTCCGATTTCGGAGGTACCCATTGCAGCTGGGTCGGCTCAGGAGCCGCCAGTCCCTGGTCGACGACACTCCTTCAAATGTCCTCGCCAGGTCTCGAGTTAATCCAGTCCAAATCCCGGTCGACGAAAAATCCTCAAATGCCGTCGCCCGGGTTTGATCCTGTATCACCCGGTCGCCAGAGCGGTGTTGTAACCACTACGCTAGCGCGGCTCCCACGCCGTGTATAAAATGGAATGAATGAAATATTAAATTTAGGTCATTGATCAGCTTGCGTATCTCAAGGTTTTTCCAAGAAATACAGTACACGTTTCATTGAAGAAAGCGGGTAATAATACATTAGGCTTTTACTATCAACGTGAAAGCGTTACAATTTGCAGACGAAGTAGAAAACAAGGGGGATTTCGAGTACAGTCATTGTGACAGCACTGTTCTTTACCATTCTTCTTTCCTTTTATTAAATTTATTTGTTAGGCTTTGCATTTACGTTTTAATTTATATATGGGGATTAGAATAATTCACGACACTAGGTTCAGCTTCAAGAGCTGGGGTGCCCAGTTCACTTCCTCGCTGCCTTTGCGTTCCTTAACTCAAGACTTGGATTTTGACTTTTCTGATTCCATAAGTTACGAGTTTTCACTCTTGTTTCCTTCCCTAATTCAAGACGTAGTCGGGTACCGACTTATAGCTGGGTACACCGGAGCGAGACGTTACCAGGTTTTGAACCCGGAACGCGGTTACTATTCCGCAAGAGGCTAGTACAATAACCACTCTGCCAGTTGAACGCCCATGGGTATTATAAATATCTTTGAAGGTTGTCTGTGTGCCCTTCAGAAATGTCAAAACTAATTGGGAGGAATATTCGGACATAGCTTCTCCAATCACATATTGATAAATATGTTATTTCTGGTAAAACATGAATTCTCTTAGGGAGTGTGATGTGAGCAGGACAGGGAGTACAAAATATTTATATATGAGAATTTCAGGACAATTAGCATTATATTACAAAAAAGAATGAATGATTCTCTCTTCGTGTACGTTTTTAATTCTAAAACAAAATTATCTCTATTATTTCCACTATTGTTGCAGGTTGGGGGAACTCTAGTGGCGTACGGCGTTCTCGTAATGCAGTTTGAACTAGGAATCTCAGCACGTTCTTGTCACTTCGGCAATTTGACCCTGTGACAGAATTGACAGAAAGTTGCTGCTTGAACACTGAAAAATTCCGGATCAGACACGACTGGCTTACTTCCTCAAACTGTTTAGTAATAATTCACTTGTGCCAGTGTAGTACAATGTTAGCAATTTTTGTCATGTCTTTGCTTGTACTAAACTTAAGATCACAAAGTCTGACAGCTCTCTTTACTGGGACACATAACGTGAACAAGTGTCTTAGATCATGGGGTTAGCAACCAGTCCTGTTTGACCTAGTTTAAGCTTTCTACCTCACCTCTCTGTAGATGAAATTGCAGGAAGCATATCGTCTGGCAGAGATACAGGTTGTACTTCAAGCTGCACTTGTTCAAAATTCCAAATACTATGAAAGCTGAAAACATATTTTATCACGGTAGATCCTTACTCTGAAGGACCGAGGACTGGATTGGAACCAGGCCAGAAGACAGACATTCGATAGGAAAGTATGCCATTCTCTCTGGCAAACATCTACACCCCAGGGTAGTAAAGGAACGATTAAGTAAGAAGGTAGATCCCTAGAGAGCTCAATGGTTCTAAAGTAGATTCTAACATATCCTGGGTTGCCGACCACTGCTGTAGATAGTCACTATCAACAATGTTTAAGTTATATTTATTAGTGTAAATTAAATATAATAAACTATTATAAATGTAATAAACTATTATCGATTAATCAGTAGTTCTCAGCTTCCCGTGGAGCAAAGGTCTTCAACAAAAACATGTCAAGCGCTTTTGTCCTGAACCATTTCTACTTGACCTCTTTCATGTTTGTCCTTAATCCCTTTTCCATATATGCGGAATAGAGAAAGCGCATATGGCCGACGCCAGTACCATTGGTGGAAAAGCTCTACGGAGATACAAAAAGCCTTAAACTAACTACTGCTTTCTTTAAAAACATTCAAGTAGACGTCTGAGAGTGTACGAAAAAGAACAAGAAGAAGAAGAATCCCTTTTCCTTTGTGTTATTTTTTTTTTGTCTCTCTCTACAAGTATTTCTCTAACATTGTAATGATATCAGCTAGTTGTCTGTATACATATCCTATCCAAATCATGCGTCTTCTCCTCATCTCCTGTTCCACTCGTGCTTATCTGGCTCTTTTCAACATTTACACATTCAAATCTTTTATTTGGCGCAAGCCCCCATTTATGAAAATCGATGTCTTTCCGGTTATCAGTTTTGTTGATCTCCATGTTTCACCGCCGTACAATAAGAACGGCTTGTCATTTGAATTGAAGATTCTTATCAAAAGAAATCAAGGTAGTCCCATGGCAGATACTGCCGTAGGGGTGTGAAGTGTTAGAGACTTCAATATACTATGTCCCGCATCGAGAGGTGGGGCGGCCAGGTCCCTTCCTGGCTGCCTTTTCCTCCCTTAAATAAAGAGCAGTCGGATACGCATTTACCGCTGGGTAGACGAGCGGTGTCTGTACAGTGGATCGAACCTAGCACCTTTGCCTCGAGAGACCAGCGCTCTAACCACTCTGTCAATCGGACGCTCAAAAGAAATCATGTCCAGCACAAAAATAAATATTATATTAAATTATTATAACATAGTGTACCTGCTATTGTTATTGTTGTTCAGAATCGACACCCATAGGTGCTCATAATGTACCTGATATAAGTTCAATAATATTATGATAAGTTATGTAGCTAAAAATGCCATAGGAAAAAAAACATTGTTTTTTTACACAACTGGTCGAGTTATATTTTATTAGATCCATATTTTCTTTCGGCGGGATTTTATACATTAATTCAAAACCTCTTGGCCCCCCAAGGAGCATGCGCCTTCAACAAACACATGCCAACTTCTCATGTCACGTGTCATCAGTTCAAGGTCTTCCTATATCTTCCTCGTCATTCTCCGTGTGTTTTCGGTCTAAGCCTACCTCTCGTATCCTGGGTATTCACTATAAGAACTGCCTTGTAATGATATCAACAAGCGTCCTCAGTGTATGTCCTATCCATCGCTAGCATCTCCTTCTACTCTTCTCGTCTCTTATTCGAGTGATTCACGTCATCAGTTCCACATCGATTATCTTGTCATACCATGTCAATACTTTAGTTCTACGCAAGCATCCATTTATCAAAGTTTGTGACTTCTTTGTTGTATTTTGTTTTTTGTTCTTCATGTTTAATTTTTATACAATAGGACTGACTTGACGTTTGAGTTGAAGATTTCGTCAAGCATCCAGTAATGAAAGTTTGTAACTTCTTTGTTTTATTGTGTTTTTTGTTGTTCTCCGTGTTTCATTTCTATACAATAGGACTGACTTGACGTTTGAGTTGAAGATTTCGCCATGATTTAAGTGCTTTTTTTTTTAAATTCAATTTTTTAAATCTGGTTTTGACAATGTAAGTAATTAGTATGTCGTGCACTTATACCGATTTATATAAGAATATGTGTATACGTGACATGACATACGACTAATGTAACTTGTGATAGATCTTCACAATGCAAGTTTTGTTACAATTCACAATTAAACTGAAGTGAACACAGCAGATATTTTATTATGTATTTTCTTTGGCCAAGGCTGTAATAGAAAGCTTGGTAGGAGAAGAAGATGAAGAGAAAAATAAGATAATTAGTGAGAGCGAGAAGAAAGATGGGGAAACTGAGAAGATAACGGAGATCTACAACAAGAGAAAGACTAATGATGATAATCAAATAATCGTCCTATAAGAGTTTTCTTGGTACGTTCATCTAAAAAAAAAAAAAAAAAACAACAATCGCATCAGCTTTTCGGAGAAGAGCAGATGCAGAGTGCATTGCATTGTGCTGTGAGTGAACGCTGTCTTGGACAATCAATAAAAGAACACGCATGTCTTTACATCTTTTCAAGGTGCTTTAGAAATATACGCACCAGCTTTTCGGGAAAATACGGAAACTACGCGCATTGGATTGTGCTTTGAGTTAAAGTTATCTTGACCACACATTAGAAACATCCCACATAGAGGCCAATAATCTGTTTTACTCGGATTTCACGGATCTCTTCGCAAGTAGCCCGTCAAGAAATGGCCACAAAGTTTAACATGTTGAGTTTCATAATAAAATAGCCACCCATCATCTTTTCATCTTTTTTTTAAGTTTAACATTCTGCTAAAACTAAAGAACGTTAAATTATGAGATGAAGTAAAAGAAGGTCTATAATCGGTACATTTACAAAACACATTGTGATAAAACAGCTGTTAATTAATTTGTGAGTTTCAATCCATAGTTTTTTTTTTTTTTTTTTCATTTCACCCCGTGATATTTTTTACGCGTTGCTCCATAGCGTCATATCCAATGCATCCAGATAAATGATAACAGGAGAATTAGTGCCACGATGAGGATATGCAGCGGAAAAATCATAACATAATTCTTTCCCGCCATGTTTTCGTAGGTGACTTACGCATGCAAATCTTATTGGAAACTGTTTTCTTCTGAGTTGGAATTGTAGTTTTATCATGCGCACCATTCAGTGCACAAACAAATTTGCAAAACTTTTCGCTATTTATAGTTTCCCTGTAGTTAAATTTTAAGCACACTCCTGACATATTATTACTATAGAAGATACATGTATTGCACATGACTTAGTTTGAACACTTTTTTATACGGTACATCAGAAGTAATGTGCCGCACTTTGACGGAGTGAGTTTCATATATTTGTTTGTCTATTTATTTGTTTTGTTTTTAATCCTCGTTCTCCCTGTCTTAAATCTTTACATCCGTTTATTTTCAATCTTCTTCCTCCAAAGCATTTCTCATGGCATAATATCGCCAGTGACCCCCTTTTTCTGGGCATAATTCAGAACACCACCCCATTTTTTTCATTTTCTTGTCTTCAGCATCAAGCAAAATTACCAGTCACTATGTTCAAGCTATTATGATCTAATAAGATCTACCGTGGCAAAAATGTCAATGTAATCTCTCTACGAAACCGCTCCATAGTTTACGCTGTTACTCCACACTAGACATTTCACATGCAGATATGGCCAAGTCAGAGTAGTCTGTGACTACTTATTTTACATATGCCAGAAGGAACATTTACGGAACCCCAGACCAGAGAAACAGACGAGATCTCTCCAATCAAGCTTTGAAAGCCTTGCATATTAATAGACATGACCGCTAGAAATTCTTAATAGATTAAAAAAAAACTGCCCAACGTATGGCGACTAGCAGGCGGAAAAGAAATTGCGTAAATGCTAACAGTTCGCATGTGGGAAGAAAGCAAGACGCATATTATCTGATTTCCAAAATCACAATGGGCCAAGCTTTGTCTTAACTTAATTCCGATTTGAGAGTGGCAAAATCCCTGTAACAATCGCTGAGTGTATATCCATTAGGGACAGCGAAAGCCAAGTTACTTTTCAATTCTGCAATTCCAGCAGTAAAATAAAAAAACAGAGAGCAATACTGAATATTGTTTTTAAAAGTACTCCAGTCTGTTGGGTAAATATATAGGATTTTGTTAAACGTAGTGGACTTTTGATCGATTATTATATATTTTGTGAAGATTTTTTAAAACACGCTAAGCTTGTTTACCCTTTGTCTGTGGGTTTAGAATGAATGTTATAAGGAAAACGAAATTATTTTATTGCTGCATATGAAAATGTTTGTTGACAAAACAAACACTTGGGAAAAGCATTATTACTCGTGGACTCAATGAATTCATCTTCCAATTAGTTCGACTAACAATAACAACAGACCATTTTACTTGGGGTCACAGTTTCAATATTATTTACTACTCCATAAAAACAGTTTCATGATCAAAATGACAAATTCACGATGTACAATTAAGTTAACCAATTGATTCCAAATTCCACTTCAACGAATAGCTGCAAAAGGTGTGCGTTTGAAGAAATGAACGGAGTTTGACGCTAGACTAGTTTCCGGAATGTAAGCCTTAAACTCACTTCAAAGAGCAGCTCAGTCACAATGACGGTGTATTTTAGGTCGTCCTAGCAAGGTAAGGTCCTTACACAGTAACTGTGTAAGCAGTGTTGCCACAGCTGGGTATTTTTAACTAGATCTGGGTTTTTGGGCTTACGTCTGGGTATCTGGGTATTTTTTTTCTCCAAATCTGCATTAATCTGGGTATATTTGACAATTGGTATTTACAATGTATGTATATTCTGTGCACTGAGCATTTGTCACAGAGGGTTTTGTGATCAATAAATTTTCTCTATATTCTTTCTTTCTTCCACCCGTGTCCTCTATTTTATTATCACTCTGTATCCTTTTCCCGTATTTTTCGCATTCGTTCGTTTGCGAAAAATATTTTCTTTCCCATTCTCACTTTACCGTTTTTCTTTCTCATACTGATACGCATTCTATTACGCAGATGTCAGTGCTGCAGGACGATAGAACGTGTGAATACTCGTCTAGGCAGACAGAGATAGCAGACATGCGTCTGTACTTTTCTCATGTCACGGGCGTTTCGTCAGGCTAGTTCCCGGTTAGGTGTGGAAACTGCCATCTAATGAGACATACCGTCTAGCATTTTCACCTGACACTAACGTTTCTCTCGGAGTGAAGTGTGATATGACACTCAGGCAGCGCTCTGGAATGAGACATATAGTCTGGATTTTTCCATGACACTCACGCTCCACGGCCAGTTTTTGGCGCAAGGTGCGAAGACGCACGTTTTGGCATTTATGAGCTAGCGTCTAAGGTACGTAGGTGTTAAGGAAAGGGGAGGCTATTGCGTGGTTTGGAAATAGCACTCATCTTTGTCCGTTTCATAGATATTAACCAGAGTTTGAAACTAGATTTTCATTCTTACTCCTAAATCTGCAGTAGACAGATCGCCAGGCTAGAAGAAATATCTTGTGTATTGAAAAGTCTTTAGTTTCTGAGCAATTTTGCCGAGTTCTAGACTACTATTATATTGAATGATTCTAGTTCGTGGTATTAATCTGTAGTTCTGTGCGGAGGTAAATATTATATATTAGATATCTAGTATTTTGTGAAGTGTTTAAGGTGTTAAATCGCCTATTTCATTTTCACTAGTTCTTTTGTGCAGAGAGAATTAAAATATAGTCTGTATTATTTTCTAGTGACGTGTTTCAGTGGAAAGCAGGATAAATTATATTTCTAGCTTAAAATCACGCAGCTATAAATGAATTTGATTTTACTGCTAAATAATCAGACGGGAATATATTTTAAAATTAACTTATAACTGAAATGCTACATCAGTGAATATTGACGGGATACGTGTGTATTCCTAATTCATGGTGATTGATTTTATGTATATAACTTATTTTCCGGGAAGTTTTAAATGATAAGTCAAGCTGTATGCTTGCAGTTTAAAAATGTAAGTTATAACGAGTACCTATTATGTGTAATTATTTTATATGTGTTTTTTTCCTTTATTCAGTGAATACTGGGGTTAACCCAAACTTTGCCAGCGTTAAGTACTGATGACGGATATCTGTGAAGAACTAAAACATTTTCCTTAAAAGCCTTGGTGCATAATCTTTACAAGTACTCTAAAGGTTAAATGAAGTAACAGGCCTATCGCGCCATATTTAATTCTTCCTGAGAAACAACTCAAGTACATTTTTAGCCTGTGTGGCAAGTAACATATTAACGTCAGTAACATTCCGACGGAGTTTTGACTAGTGATGTGGTGACCAAATATAGTCTTATCCTGAAAGTAGACACCGATCTGACATTCCTCATTTCTAGAAACCTAAGCTATTGACACTGTGCTCGTTGTTGATGTTCGTGCCTGGACAATTTTAATGTGACCTAAACAGACATCCGAAAAATAAGAACACCCAAGGAATCGTTCCCTGAAGCAGAGAATTCAACCCGTCTGTTTGGAACTGGGGATTCCTTGGTCAAGACTGCAATTGACGAGTTTGTATGTGAATGTCCTAAGAATTATTTTCCCAGATGCTACGAACAAAGCTGTAAGTATGCATGAGAGCACGTGGCCACGGCTGAATGAATATAGTGAACGCAGGTCTGAGTGCTTCTTATGGTTGTATTTTGGCACCCATTTTGCTGTCTTAACTGTCTTGATGCAAGTTTGTTGCTAATAATATTTTCCCCTTAGAATAGATACTGCTATCAAAGTCAGTTCATACCTTCAAAAATGGAAAATATTAGACCCAAATCATATGTATCGGTGACTCTTTGGGCTATCATCTTTCTCCTAACGGGACTGTGGGCTAAACATCGAGGGAAGATCATAACTGTGGGTCTATCATTTCTTGAAGCAATTCCTTGATTTTTATGACTATTTGTATATGCTTGATGTAATATTTTATGTTGTGATAGAAGTTTATTAAGATAATTAAAATTTCTCGAGAACTTAATCAGTGCGTTTGTCAGCTCGTTCCAAATTATCTGTATAATCATTGTTATAGTTTTCCCACGTCTGTACGTCTAACTGTCGTCTTGTATGTGCGTGCACGTGAGTGGATAGAACTATATATATATATGTAATATATATATATATATATGTTCAGACTGTCTGACTTCTCTAAATCTGTCGTAGAAGATAGGTGAAAGAGAGAAGATTTCTCGATTTCAGAGACAGCCTCTATCACAGTCTACCATCTCACTCGTGGAAATCTATTGCTATTACTATCTCTCACTGTGACTATCACTTATTCAAATCTAATCAGAAGGGACCAACCCAAGTCTTAATTCTCCTATCAAAAAATCTAATGACAAATGGTTGCTCGTCTCCGGGAATTGAACCCAAAATCCTGAGCACGTACGACAAATGTGAACTCGTCTATCGGGATTTTGAATTTAGAATGGGAAGACGAGACGGCAAATATCAGCTCGTCTCAGGAGTAATTTTATTTATTCTGAAATAGAGTAAAAGTGTGATTGTCTCGTCGATTTGGTATCTTTTAAAAAAAATATCCCCTAGACGAAACGATCTGTTTATGGGCGTGCTGACCACACAATTAATGATTGTTTTTCCACAGCATTTTTGAGCATATATACATTTGAGTTACAGGTTGATTTTGTCGGAATATATGTTAATTGTTGATTTTGTAATACTAAACGCTGGTAAAGTTTGTGATTGTCTAACAGTCACAGGGTTCTGAAGAAGTAGGTGTTTGAGCTAAGCTAAGGAATGCGTTCAGACAATTACGTCCTGTAAATTGCCTCCCTTACCCTAACTGACTTCAGGGGTGTACTTTTAGTGGACTAAAAATTTGGGGGATTTTTTTCTCCTCCTTAAATTTTTTTGTAATAATTATTTTGTTTCCACTGTAGCAACTTATTTTTCAGTGAGTAATCTAAACTACCATTTATTTGGCGTAGTCGTCTGCATTAGGTGCTTTATTGCCGATTAATAGCAGCGATAGTTAGACACTATATTTTTGGAGGAGGTACCCCAGGTTAAAGTATATCATCTTTTGTTTTGGTATTTTCTCGTAAGTGGTAGGAACCAGTGCATTCTTTTCCCTATTTCTTTCTTGACTCAGCCAGTGATTTACTATGGCAGAAAGGGCGAAGCTTAGGCAACTCCTCAGGGACGAGGCAAGAGAAGAATGTTTTGGAAGGCGAAGAAGCGAAAGCTTTTGTCAGAGACGAACTTGTGAGATATGATTCGGAGAGGAAAGCAGATGAAGCTAAAGAGGAAAAAGAAGAAGCGAGGAGGAAAGAAGCGGAAGACCATCAATTACAGCAGAAGAAGATTGAGGAAGAAATGGAAATTCGCAGGGCGAACGAACGAGAGAAGGAGAGACAGCATGAGGAAAGAGAGAAACAGAGACAGCACGAGCTGGCGCTTAAGACTCTAGAGTTCCAAAGCCGTGGTGCTGCCTCTACCTCCAGCAATGGAGAGTCTTCTCCTCATTCCTCTTTAACTGATCCGTCTAACACAAAATCTACTCATCTCACTGCTATGTCTTTTGCGCTAGAATCTTTCCCTTGTCCAAATGAGAAGATTGACACGTATCTAGAAAAATTTGAGAAAATTGCAACTCTGTATGGGTTAGAGAGGTCGCGTTGGAATATGAAGCTTTCTCAGTCTTCGAAAAGAAATGCGTATGATGTTTACGCCAAACTGGAAAGCAGCCAACAAGACAATCACGACATGTTGAAGAAAGCTTTGCTTGAGCGTTTTGAAATGAATGCTCGCAAATTTTTGCAACTGTTTCGCAACAGCAGGAAGGAGAGCTCTGAAACTTTTCAGCAGTTCTCATCTCGTTTAAAGGGATACTTGACAAAGTGCCTTGAGCTTTCACAGCTCCCCTCTACCTATGAAGGTCTGGAGGAATTTGTTTTAACAGAACGAATAAAGAACACTTTGTCTGCAGATACCCGGAATATTCTAGCTGAGCAAGGTGCGGAAAAGCTTGAAGACATTTTGGAAAAGTCTGAGCGATATCACAATGCGCTGGCTGAACTACCGGCCACAAAACGTAAACCGACAGAAGAACATTTTCGGAAAAAAATCTAGACCAATCTTCTCATGCTTCTCATGCTTCTAACCAAAATAACCATAGAGAAACTGGACCTCAAAACCCCCCTCCTGAAAAATCCAAGTTCTACAAAAACAAGTACCCTAACCACAGTAAACAGTCTGATCAACCCGACCGCCCTTCATGGCAGCGTGGCCAGAAAGGACAAGGTGGCAAAGGAAGAACTCCTGAGCACGGGACTAATGATCAGAGTGAGCACACCGAGCCTAAACGCATCGGATGCTTACTAACAGTCTCGCAAGGCGGAATTATTGACAGTGATTACCAACCTGTTGGGGATACACCAGAACGCGAGGTACTGTTACATTGAACGGTTCTCAAACTTTTTGCTTATTTGACACGGGGCTTTCTTATGATTGCATTGTTGCCAGACACCTGGTTAAACCCGGTCAAGAGACAGGAGAGACCGTCGAACTTTGTGGAGTCTCTAAGAGTGATGCACCTACAGCGCTTCCCATTGCACTGGTGGAGATCCACTCTGATTTTGTCAGAGCGAAATCAAAGCGGCTGTTATGGATGACCCCATCTACCCAGTCATACTTGGCGGGAGATACGTGTTTATTGGGAAACCGGAAGAGCCGATTGTGGCAGCAGTAACTACAAGAGGGCAAACCAAGAAGGAACGGGAGCCTGCGCCTAATTTGTTACCTATGGAACTTAAAGAATCGCAACAAAAGGACCCTACTTTGGCACGCTGCTTTAGGAAACTGCCCATGGTTAAGGAACCCAGACAACACGGGGACATTTTTTCTAAGGATGGCGTACTTTATCGCAGAACGGGCAAACCTGACCAAGGTTACAATCAGCTCCCAGTACCGAAACAGTACAGAAGCCAAATCCTAGAAATGGGGCACTCTATTCCCTTCAGCGGACATATGGGACAGAACGCCACAAACCAACGGATAACCACTCATTATTGGTGGCCAGGAGTAAATACTGAGATTATCAGGTATGTCAAATCCTATGCCCAGTGCCAACGTGTACCACCCAAACAACGGGCACCCCCAGTCTCTTTGGGTGAAATGCCAATAGTGGGAACACCATTCGAAAGGGTTGTGATCGACATTTTAGGACCCTTAGAAAGGACTAAAAGAAGGAACAGGTTTATCCTGACCTTAGTCGATACATGCACTTTATGGGCAGAAGCTATACCGCTAACATGCGCAGATGCCAAGCATGTCGCAGAAGCCCTCGTGCAGATTTTCACTCGGTTGGGATTCCCTCAGCAAGTGTTGACGGATAACGGATCTCCATACCGAAACCTGTTGATGGATGAGATCGTGAAGATCTTGAGGACCCAACACATCTACACAAAGCCTTATACTCCGGCCGGAAATGTGCTCGTGGAACGTGTTAATGGAAACCTCAACATGATGTTAAGTAAACTGACACAAGTGAAACCTGAAGATTGGGATCTTTGTATTCCTGCAGCTTTATTTGGCTACAGAGAATCTCCTCATACTTCCACAGGATTTCCGCCATCTACGCTTTTATTCGGCAGACCTATCAAGGTGCCGCTTGAAGCCTTACTTTGGTCGCTGACAGACCAGAAGGCTGATGAGACAGTTGTCTCAGCCAGTAAATACGTATCGGATTTAAAGGAAAGGTTGAAACTAGGATGGGACCTAGAAACGACTAACTTTAAGCGAGCACGCACAAAGCACGCTAACCGATACAGGAAAGTCGCAAAAGAGAGAGAACTGGAAGCAGGAGAGAAAGTTTTGGTGTTACTCCCTACCGGAAAGAACTAACTGAGGATCGGATGGCAAGGGCCGTTTACCGTCATGAAAAAGATTTCTAAGGCTAACTACCAGATCTCTATTCAAGGAAAGGAAAAGGTTTTCCATTTAAATCTGTTAAAGGGATAATTGGAAAGACCGGTGCCGACCTCCGAACATCTCCTGACGATCGCCAAAATTGACGAAGATGACGATAGTGGCAGGGAAATTCCACTGCACACACACGAAATCTTTCAAAAATGTCAAAAGCGGGTTTGCTCTTTCAAGCGCGCATGGGAGACATTCCAGAGAAAGGAAACATTGGGAGTAGACTTGAGTAGGAATTGGAGAGAGATGGAGGTGGGAGATGAGAGTGAAGAAGACAGACACCCTGAAACTACGGATATAGGAAATTTATTTCCATAACGTAGACATGGAGTGCTTCCATATCTTAAAGGGGGGACGTTCTGTCACAGAGAATTTTATGATCTATAAATTTTCTATATTCTCTTCTTTTTTCTACCCGTGTCCTCTATTTTATTACCACTCTTTATCCTTTTCCTGTGTTTTTCGCATTCGTACGTTTGCGACTATAAACATTACTATTTTCCCATTCAAACTTTCGCCTGATTTCGTTTTCTCATTTAGAAACGCAGTAGATTACCTAACGTGTCAGTCCCTTGCACGAGATAATTTTAGGTGGGATTTCAGTCTATCAGACATGATGAGCAGACAAATCGTCTACATTTGCAGCTGTCACGAGAGTTTTTCGTCAGGCTAGCTCCCGGCGAAGTGTGAAATTGCCCTCTGCAGTGGAGACGGGTCGTCTGACATTCGCATCTGACATGAGCGCTCAATGTCCGATAGTTAGATGGAGGTGTGAATCGCGCCAGCCATGCTCGCTCAGAGCATACAGAGTGTCTGGCATTTCGCCTCTGACACGCGCGCTCACGGTCAGATAGTTAGACGGAGGTGTGAAGACGCACGTTTGGCAATTATGAGCAGCGTCTAAGCAGACGTAGGTGTTAAGACGGAAAGGGGAGATTATTTCGTTTTGCGAAATAAGTTGGGACCCCTTTGTCTGGTTTAAGATATTAATCAGAGTTTGAAACTTGATTTCACTCATTCTCCATTTGCAGCAGACGTGGTCACTTCGTTCTAGATACTTAAACTTATAAGTGAAAACTCATAGTTTCGTTGTGATACCGTAGTTCTGTGTTGAGGTAAATATTATATTTAATATATCTAGATTTTGCGAGTGATTAAGTGTTAAATCGCCTATTTTAACCTACTAGTTTCTTTTGTGCAGAGTGATTAATTTATAAGTCTGTTATATTCTCTAATCGACGAGTTACAGTGGTAAAACAGAATAAATTATAATTTCTAGCTTAAAATCATGTAGCTATAATGAATTTAATTTAACTGCTAAATAATCAGACGAGAATAATTTTTCTAAACTAACTTATAAATGCTAGATACCTCATGAGTGTTGACGGAATACGTACGTATTCCTAATTCATGTTGATTGATCTGTATATATAACTTATTTCACGGGAAAGTTTAAACGTCAAGTCATGCTCTACGCTTGCAGTTCAAAATGTAAGTTATATTGAGTACATAATATGTAAAATATTTCATATGTGTTTTTTTCTTTATTCAGTGAATACTGGGGTAACCCAACTTTGCCGGCGTTTAGTACAGAGACAAACCTGTGAGAAACATAAACATTTAATATCTTTAACCACGTGGGTTTTTCAAGTAATACCTGTCTGACAGGGCGTGTGCCTTCAGAGATAGACAGAATACCAATCCCACTAACGGGTTTTTTTAAAGAATAAATGCTTATACTGGGCCTTTGATCCAGATCATATTTCTTCACAAACTCTAATGTACATGCTGCCTTGTGGCGAGAATAATTACAGAAAAAACATTAACTTTTCCGACATTATTTGACCAAGTGTGTGGTGAACCAAGATTATCTGTTGAGAGAAGTTGTCCACCGGTCATCTTCCTAATTAAGGGAAACCTCGTGTTCTGACACTGTTTGCCCGCTGAAACCCTTACTCTTACCTCGTGCATAAGTGACATTAACTTAAATCTGTAAAGAAAGAACGATCGCTTGAAGGGGACGCTCCCCGGACACGGTAAATGAAACCAATATCTGCAGAGCTGGGTATCCGATTCATCCACTGATAGACAGATTAAACGAAGTGTGCACTAAGGCTTGCGCCAGATGGCGAACAACCGCACGATTGTAGGTAAGGTTGTGTGAGTCAGGGCCCTGATGAAAGAACCGAGTGAAAGTAGACCGAAGGATGTTCTTCGTTTGATTCACTCACTTTGTAACTTTCCTTATGCAAGATTTTGTTGCTAAACTATATTTTTCCTTAGAATAGATACTGCTATCAAAGTCAGTTCATACCTTCAAAAGGGGAAAATATTAGACCCAAATCATTTGTATCTGTGACTCTTTGAGCTATCATCGTTCTCGTAACGGGACTGTGGGCTAAACATCGAGGGAAGATCATAACTGTGGGTCTATCATTTCTTGTAGCAATTCCTTGATTTTTTTAATGACTATTTGTATATGCTTTTATGTAATTGTATGTGTTGTGATGGGATTTTAGATGATAATAAAAACTGCCCTTAAACTTAATCAGCGTGTTGGGTCAGCTCGTTCTAGAATATCTATATAATCATTTGTTATTCGTAGTTTTCCCACGTCTGTACGTCTAACTGTCGTCTTGTATGTGCGTGTACGTGAGTGGATAGAACTATATATATATATGCAATATATATATATATGTGTGTTTAGACTGTCTGACTCCGCTAAATCTGTCGTAGAAGATAGGTAAAAGAGAGAGAAGATTTCTCGATTTCAGAGACAGCCTCTATCACAGTCTACCATCTCACTCGTGGAAATCTATTGCTATTACTATCTCTCACTGTGACTATCACTTATTCAAATCTAATCAGAAGGGACCAACCCAAGTCTTAATTCTCCTATCAAAAAATCTACGACACTTGCATAGAAAAGAAGGATTGAATTGATATGGCAAAATCAGCAATATGTAACTAAGTACAAGAACCAGACAAGTGTAAGAGATGAGAAGATGACGTTGAAGGGTGATAGGACACACACTGAGGAAAGCTGTTAATAGAATAACAAAGCAGTAATTATTCTGTAATCTCCAGACCATGAGAGGTAGAGGTAGACCAGAAAACACACAGAGAAAGGAACAGGAGAAACGACATTATCAGGGAGACAAGAAAAGACCTTGAACTGATGGCACGCGACAGGAGGCCTTAGCATGAGTTTGTTGAATGCCTATGATCATTAAGTAGCTGAACGGTAATTATTATAGGAAAATTAAAAATAATATTTAGAATAGAACGCATGTTTCTCCTTCTTCTTCTTTGTTCGTCCTGAAAAGGACGTTGGTTGCGTTGTGTCCGTTTACAGCGAAGCTGCAATACTTGCGCCTTTCGGCCGACATATCCGACTTCAGCAGGACATTTTTGGGACCGGGTTAGCTTTCCCTCTTTGATCCCTACTCACTCAGCCAGACTGCAGTGAGGCAGCCTGTTTCCAGGACCACCATAATTGGCAGAGGGAAAGGCTACATCACATTCAAAGAAACAAATTAAGAAAAAATAAATAAATAAATAACATTTTGTTTTCTTTTTTTTTTTTTTTTTGCCTTTTTTTGACGAGGTGCGTACCTTTCAACCTATTTGGTTATATCAGAGCGCATTTACCGTCCCAAAAAAAAAGTCAACTCTGTTGACTGCTAACCCGATCAGCGTTGATAGATACTAAGTCCTGATAAGGACCAACATTATCTATCTGCTAGCATAAAACCCTAAAAATAACTCGCCAGCTACGCCAACGCCCGAGCTAGAAGATGTTATAACATTTATACCAAAAATCACATATGTCAAGCTGATTCCTCTCTATCTCCTTTCTGAGTGTTCACGTGTTCAAAGACAGGACACTTGCATGACGAAAGTCATTTTCTGATGATCAGGTTTTGCCTGCTGATGCGTTACTCTCCACACTGAGAGTTTTCAATGTAGTGAAGACCTTGAATAGTTGCAAACCTGCATGTTTTTCAAAGAATCGACAGTAAAGAAATATTAATATTCGCAATCGGAAATAGCGTGCAGGTATAATTTCGTTTTATTCGTTCAAAGGCCTTGATGTTTAATATTAGACTTTAGCAGCTCAGTTGCAAATTTAGAGATAAATTGGGGTGGAGGAGATACAGATATATATATATATATATATATATATATATATATATATATATATATATATATATATATATATATATATATATATATATATATATAGAGAGAGAGAGAGAGAGAGAGAGAGAGAGAGAGAGAGAACGAATGAACGAACGAACTTTATTTTCAAAGGGTTTAGAATTGGGCACGCAGGCCCGTCTAATATTCTGAGAGAGAGAGAGAGAGAGAGAGAGAGAGAGAGAGAGAGAGAGAGAGAGAGAGAGAGAGAGCGAACGAACTTTATTTTCAAAGGGTTTAGAATTGGGCACGCAGGCCCGTCTAATATTCTGAGAGAGAGAGAGAGAGAGAGAGAGAGAGAGAGAGAGAGAGAGAGAGAGAGAGAGAGAGAGAAAGAGAGAGGGGGGAGAAACTGGCGTGCACGAGGGTGTCGGGTAAGGGAATTAGCCTATATACCCAATATATTGCTAGTAAGAAAAGAAATAGAGACAAGAGGCATCCTTATCGCACCCCAGTTCATATCCCAAACGATTCTGTAAGTTGTCCTTCCTGAGGAACTCTGCATATCATGTCTTCATAAGTTTTCTTTATTACGTTAATGATCTTCAATGGGTCTGCATAAGGCCTCATCAATTTCCATAGTGATTCTGTCGACATTGTCAAATACCTTTTCATAGTCCACATATTCGATGTATAGTTGTGAATTCCATTGCAGACTATGAACCTATCTGAAAAGGAAAGTGATAACATGACGATAATAGACATAAAGGTCTTTAATATGTGGACATGCGCCCTAATATAACCGATTAGGTTGAACGGGACACGCCTCGCAAAAACGAGGCAATTTTTTTTTTTTTTTAAATCTGAAAAGTATGCTTCCAATTCGTATTCTGACTCTGATTGCTACTGTCAAATCGTTATGGTGATCGCCTGAACAGAAGCACATTGGTAAACTATTACCAAAAAATATTTAACCAGATGGGAGGATATGAACTGGGGTATTCCAACAAAGCCCGGTTTAGAAAAAAAAGTGAATAGTATGGAAAGGGAAAATATAGACAATAGTATAACATGAGACAAACCCAGGACAATCACTCGACATTGCCTCGGGGGATTATTTCAAATCTGACACATAGTAATGGCGCTGGGAATTTCCCCGTTCCAAGAATCTTTTGTTGAGTATAGAAACCAAGCAATAGTTTTAACTTCATTTTAAATGAGCATTATGTCATGTTTAGTTCCCCTGGGGCCTCTGAAGAGACAAAGATATAATAGAACTACTGCATCCTCAGTGATGCCGTACTAGACCATTAATATGTGGTTGTGCATTGGGCTATCTGCCTCATCATCATATACAACGTGTTGCCGTACTAGACCACTAATATGTGGTTGTGCATTGGGCTATCAGCCTCATCATCATATACAACGTGATGCCGTACTAGACCACTAATATGTGGTTGTGCATTGGGCTATCAGCCTCATCATCATATACAACGTGATGCCGTACTAGACCACTAATATGTGGTTGTGCATTGGGCTATCAGCCTCATCATCATATACAACGTGATGCCGTACTAGACCACTAATATGTGGTTGTGCATTGGGCTATCAGCCTCATCATCATATAAAACATGATGCCGTACTTAGACCACTAATATTTGGTTGTGCATTGGGCTATCAGCCTCATCATCATATACAACGTAATGCCGTACTAGACCACTAATATGTGGTTGTGCATTGGGCTATCAGCCTCATCATCATATACAACGTGATGCCGTACTAGACCACTAATATGTGGTTGTGCATTGGGCTATCAGCCTCATCATCATATACAACGTGATGCCGTACTAGACCACTAATATGTGGTTGTGCATTGGGCTATCAGCCTCATCATCATATACAACGAATATCATCATCATATACAACACCACCGATACAAGAGCATGTGAGTTGTTGGTGCAGGCTTCCTGAAAGGGGACCATCTGCAGTGGATGCTCTATGCTCCAGAGGGAACAGCACAACCTAGCAATTTTGTTAACCGTATTTCATATCAGCATCGTCAAGTAAGAAACCAAGCAGCAATTTCTACTAATTTTGTGGGAGTAAAGTGAATTAGACAAATCCAGAAGTAACATATAGCATAATTCTACATATGCATTGTCGTCTTCTTAGTTCGCTTTCAGACGTCAGCTTAAATATGTTCACAGAAAGCAGGGGTCAGCTTGAGGCTGTTGGTATGTTCGTAGAGTTTTTCCAAAAATGGTACTGGCCATATGCGCTTTATATGATGCTCATATGTTGAGCACCTCTGAAGTAGATATTCAGCAGTCATTTTATCGGTGCCACAGCAACACTCATCAGTAGTTCCTATTTTTAGCTTGTTGAATAAAAGATATCCCAATCTATCTATGCTTTGGACCCCTAAAGGAAAACGAAAGAGAGGCCGACCAAAAACAACCTGGCGGAGAACTGTGGAGGCTTAGATGCAAAGAATGAACCAGAGTTGGGGCACTGTACGAAGGATGGCCACCGACCGAGCAAAGTGGAATAAATTTGTTATTGCCTTACAAGACGCCACTAGGCGTGATGGCCACTGACTGCTTTGACGGTCGATGGCTAAGGATCAAAGAAGAAGAAGAGAATCTGTTGTGGCCTGTGCGAAATCTGAAGATTACTTCTTGTTGACGTCTGTTGAGCTGGTAATATGCATAAACTTGTTAGTGGCCTGGATGCTGTGTTCCCCACTTGCTCCCCTAACTGCTCTTTATAAAACTCTCCGCTTCTTCATAAGTTATGCTTGTGTCAAGTTGAGGGAGCTTGCCACTTTCCTTTGAAAGTCAATCAGACTCTTCGTTTTCGCAGATGTTGCAGTGAGATGGGACCAAGTGTATCACAACTCTTTTGAATTGCTGACATAGTTTGTGAAGTATCTTTGATTTTATTTTGACATATTGGTTTGGTTTGGTTTTAAGGACCACCTACATTGCACATGGACAACTCCATGAGTGCTCCTATCTTCTCCCTTTGGAGGATCTCAGCACAGTACACGAACTCGGTAGCACCGGCGAGGATCCCAATGTGCGTATACAAGAATCACACATTCTATAAATATTTGTGTGGTTGGTAGGTTTCCTTATTTTTTTTTTTTAATTTTGCCAGGGCAGCGGCCAAATGGCCTACATTTTACGATTTCCAACTGTCGAGGGATTTTTAACGTGGCAACTTGCACACGGAACCTTCTATTTTTCGCCCTTATCGGAGAAGGCTAGGCATCCGGTCTCACTACCTGGAAGATGGGATGGGGAATCTCCCTGTGCTGGGAGCGAAACCGATACCTTTAGAATTAGAGCCGCTCCCACACCTACATATTGGTACTGTGTAAAACTAACTGGAAGAGAATACAAAAGAATGCAAAAGAAGAAAGTTAACACACAATATACTGTTGAAGGTGGTTTCATAGAAGAAATTGCTGTAGAGAAGTGAAGTGTTAGAGACTTCACTATGTTAGGTTCAGCTTTATGACGTGTGCTGGCCAAAGACGTTTGTTGTACATTTGAAACATTACAATATTCAGATAAGAAACCCGTGGTCCTCGAACCACTTGTGTGTCCATGAATGGATTCTTGGGAGTGTGTCACTGGTTGCCTCCCCTTAGCTCTGCAGTAGTGGTCCAACAGTGGCAAAAACTCAAGAGTAACTAATGTGGGTCTTCAGAGGTGTCTCCCTTCGCACAAGATTACTCTTGGCAGAGTTGCAGATAGAAGGATAATGATGTTTCTACCTTAAGGGACTGGTCACAAGATATTCAGAAAACGAGAACAATGCCGCATTGCCTGAGCACGTTAACTCTAGTATCTGCTGTCAACTTTTGTGAAGGATTATTTAATATAATTTTAGCTCGTACAAGCCCCCAGCTGAGTTAATTCAGCGAATTTCCTCTTATTATTATTTAGCTCTGTTTACGTGTATTTAAGAAATTGTCTGAGACATACGTGTTGCGTGCATATTTTTGACGCACATATTACAAAAAATCGATATGGTTATTTAATATGGGAAAAATATAGACATGCATCCATCTGTGTATGAAAATGCTGTTTATTGTAAAAGCGAGATAATCCATGTTTGATTCACACTTTTGATTATAGGAGTAATCGGTCTGGATATCGATCCAGCGCAAGAATAGTACGCTTGCGTTTGTACTTAATTTTAGGGCCAGAAAATATATTAATTTGCTTATTGTGTTTATGGCCTGAATTCATATGTATTACATATTATTAGTACAAGTAGAATCAGTCCTATATTGTATATTTTGGATGGGTACGAGGGACTAGATTCTTGTTAGCGGAAGTATGAGTTGTCTTAACAAGTCGTGATGAGTTCCGATGTACTGCTAAGAATGGCGGGGTACGTTTTTCAAGAGCTGGTCCCTTCGTCAAGAAAAAATGTCTTACGAAGTGGTTTTTTTTCTTCTGGAGGAGATAGTGTCTCTACGATAGTTTGTGTTAGAGACTCTCCTTATGTCAGTATATAGATGATTCGGACTCCAGGTAAACCCAGCTCGTATTTTTGATGATCTCTCGTCGGTTAGGCCTAGCTTGACTTTTGGGTGCTTCGATATGCTAGTGTCGTGTTTTGTATCGACGAAGATGACAGATTTTCCTGCAGCGGTTATGGCTACGTGAACTAACCTGATCACCGTAGTGCTGCATGGAACCATTCATGAAATCCTTTATATATCCATTGTAAATTAACTTTGGCTGATATTCTTCCTATGAATGAGTGAACGACAACTCAGGAAGGTAGCCATGTTGGATTTCGGTCATCGTCTGTTTTGATCACTGCCAAGAGAACAGATTATTTATCTTATTATCGGACAGTGACAGAGAGATCTCAATCCTGCTAGAAACCCCCTTTTCGTGGTTTCATAAGATGATGTATCATGACATTGAACTTTGATGTACTACCCATTATTTCTGCATGTGTCATGACTTCAGATCTGCTATGTATACCTACAAATTGTTATGTCAACAAAGCCTGATGTACTCGTATGTCCCAGTGTGTACGTCTGAATAAATTGAGTAAACTAAGATTCCAGCAGTCTGCATTGGTGCCTTGTAGACACATGTGTATGAGTGATTATATTGGTCAGCACACGAACAGTACACCATTCGCGGTAATCACACTCTACACTACTACTTCATACATACACCATCCTGCGTCGGCTGAAGTGACCAAGTTTAGGGCCTGCTTCCCCTGGAGCCTTTGCCTTCCCTAACTCAGGACTAGGGTGAGTTACCCATTTACAGCTGGGTAGACTGGAGCATGCCTGATCTCAACAACACACCACTCTTCCTTACAGAGCAGACAGACTGATACTTTACAGTGGTGTACTACAGGTGTAGTAAGAAATAACGTCTTTACAGTGGCGGGCCAGATTCCTGGGTCCAGCTTACGCAGTTTTGTGTTGAGAATCACAGTTTACAGCTGAAAGAACATTTGTTTGAACACATCAACACCAGTAGGACAGCTTGACCTGTATTACCGATAGGATGCTGTATCTAGGTCAGCACTTGTTGACAGTTTTTCGCTGTACAGACAGTATTACACAGGACAG
The DNA here is from genome assembly GCA_024509875.1 of Oreohelix idahoensis. NCBI lineage: Eukaryota > Metazoa > Mollusca > Gastropoda > Stylommatophora > Oreohelicidae > Oreohelix > Oreohelix idahoensis. Next base: position 570,344 of record JAMPIV010018044.1, on the reverse strand, counting down.
TGGTATCAAGTGTAGAAAATATCTGGAGCAATATTGTTGACATTTCTCAATGTACAGAAGAATCGCAGTGTTGCTGAATAAAGTGCATAGTTCATCGTGGGATCTTCATATGCTCAACAGAGAAAAAATTGACAGTGTAATAGTTTAAACTTAAGTCTATTACTGAATAAAGTGGCAAGTTAGTATTATTTAAATAAACTGTGCCTACTTTACAACACTATACTGGCAACACATTCCATTCATGACATAAAATGATATTGTATGCTATATGCTATTTATGCTTACATGTTATTTGTTGTGTATTAAATTAGTTTATATTCTGTGTGACTAGAACAGGAAATACCGAGTAATATTGGTCTTGTTCTGGCGTTCGATAGGGAGCAATTTCTTAATTGAAATTTGCTTGCAACATAGTTTGCAAATATTTGGTTAGTTGTGACGACTGTTTCATATTTGTATTTGTAACATTTTTTGTGTTCCTTAGTTTTGTTTGATTTGTTTGTATAATTGTAGGTCTCATCTTTCCTTTCATTTCAGTTTTTTACACCCTTATGTTTATACACTGTAGCGTTATTTGTCTTGTTATCTTATGGCAGTTATCATCACAGGTTCTGTGATCATTTTTTCATTTCCCCTATTGAATTTAATTTGATCTCTGCAAATGTTTTCAGATTGTCTTTTCTTGTTTGTCATTTGTAATGTCTTTAGTTGACATATGACGTATAGTGGTATACACTGATAGTATAGTACAGATCAGTACTTTCTGATTGTTATTGGAAAAGGGAAATATTTTTTTTCCACAGGTACTCAAGTGATCTTTGATTACATTGAGGTATACAAGACCTTTGTAAGGCTTGTCTCCCAAAGTTATTGGAAAAGGGAAATATTTTTTTTTTCCACAGGTACTCAAGTGATCTTTGATTACATTGAGATATACAAGACCTTTGTAAGGCTTGTTTCCCAAAGTTATTGGTAAAGGGAAATATTTTTTTCCACAGGTACTCAAGTGATCTTTGATTACAGTGAGGTATACAAGACCTTTGTAAGGCTTGTCCCCACAGTATTTGAGATACAATTATTGTTGTCCACAGGTACTCAAGTTATCATTGGTTATTGTAAACCATACAAGTTTGGACTAAGACTAAGTCTAAGGTATAGACTTGTCTCCCATTAACAAAGAGAGTAATTTATTTACTTTTTCAGGTTCCTGATTTAAGAAGACAATATGTCTACCTTAGATTATTTCATTACACTAGGAAAATCTTTTGATAAGACTGGAAAAGACTTAGAACAATGGGCTGTTGCTCAATATGACAAAGCATTAGCTGCAGAAGAGAAAAAAATTGCTGCTGCTGTTGAAGAAAAAAAAATTGCTGCTGAGGAAAAAAAAGCTGAAGAAAAAAGATTAGAAAAAGAAGCTGATACTGCTGCTGAACTTAAGAAAAAAAAGCTGCTGCTGCTGCAGAACAGAAAAAACTAGAAGTTGCTGCTGCTGCAGAACAAAAAAAATTAGAAGCGGCTGCAGAACAGAAAAGATTAGATAGAGAAGCTGAAGAGAGAAAAGCAATAAGAGAACATGAGTTTGAATTAGAGAAATTAAAATTGACATGTATGAGTAATGTTAATCAGGCATCTGGTGGTAATGGTAAACCCTTTGTGTACAAGGTCAAAGTACCAGCGTTTAACCCTACCAGTGATGACATAACATTTTGGCTTTCTAGATTTGAACGGGCTTGTCGATCTCATAATGTTGACAAATCACAGTATGTGAATCAGTTGTCTGAAAATCTAAAAGGGGAGTCTCTGAGTAAGTTATATTTTGTTGAAGAGGCCGACAAAGACAATTATGATGCTGTTAGGGCAGCTTTGATAAAGAGATATCAGCTGTCTGAGGAAGGTTACCGTCTTTTGTTTAAAACAATGAGACCTGGGGTAGGTGTAGAATTCTCAGATTTCATCTCAAAAGCACGAATTACACTTTCACGATGGATTGAATTATCCAAAACAGAGAAAACATTTGATGGTCTTACAGATTTATTGCTAAGAGACAAGGTCATGTCTTCTGTAAATAAATCATTCCTAGAGTTCTTACATGAGCGTAAACCTAGTACAATAAAGCAAATGGAAGAATATTGTGACCAGTATGCCACGGCACACCCTGACATGATTCTTAGTAACTCTAACATTAAAGAGAGTATGCCAGTTGCTTCGGCAACAGAATATAATCAGAATTACTCACACAAATTCCAAGGAGCTAAAAATAAATTTGATAAAAAGGTTAATTGGAATAAGTATCAAAACCAAGATAACCACTCAAATCAGGGTTCTTCTTCGAAGAACTGGAATCGGGCTGATAGTCCTCGACACGCGAGGGGTACCCATAATGTTAGAAATTCTCGGAAAGGGAGTAGCTATAGGAACTACCCAAGTGCTTCATGGAGACAAAAGAAACAATATTACAGGGATACTCAATATAACGAGCATGATGATTATGATCATGAATATTATGATTCAAACCCAAATAGGGGTTATAACAGAGGCAATAATAATTATAGAGACAATTATAACCGAGGTAGATCACAACACAAAAGACATGGTAAATATTATTACCAGGCTAACTCTGCACAACAGGAGTTCCACGACACCGATAATCAGAGTAATGATAAAAAAGACTCCAATAGTGTAGCAAATTCCGCTTTCGATTTTGCTAGAGCATCTGAGTGTTCGCAATGCAAAACATTATTCGATCCAACCACAGTTTCTACTTTAAGCTGCGGTCACCCACTTCCCGCTCTCCATGCGTCAATTGCGCATAATGGAAGGGGTGCTCTTGTCTTTAATAGGGGCCTAATAGATGGTACTCCGGTATCAATTCTTTTCGACTCGGGGTGCACTACCGTTGGAGTGAGGCAATCACTCGTAAATCCTTCTCGAGCTACGGGCAATATAGTCAAATGTGTAACATTTGGTGGCACATTGGAGAAGTACTCCACTGCCATTATCAATATTGCTACACCTTTCTTTACAGGAGAGGTGCAAGCATGTCTCTTGCCGAATCCGATCGCTGATCTTATCATCGGTCGCATTCATGGAGTGAAAGAATGCACTCCACAGCAAATCTCTAATTGGGAAAATGTTAATATGCAATCTGCTAATGCAGTAATCACTAGGGCTCAAGCTCTCAATATGCCACAATCTTCACATTCTGAAGATAATGATGCGCAGATCCAAGATGATCCCTTGGAGATTTCACACGATTCCTTTATTAAACAGCAGGAAGATGATCCTACTCTAAAGAAATTCTTTACTCTGGCAACAAAAGGTGATCCGAATAAGGATACAAATCGTAAATCTTGGATTACGATGAAGAATGGCGTACTTGTACGTATGGTACAAGACTCCGCTAAGTCCATTCATTCTCAAATCCTTGTGCCTAAAAATATGAGAGTTAAAATTTTACAGCACGCTCATGATTCGCAGTGTGCTGGACATATGGGTTTTTCCCGTACTAAAGCTAGAGTTCTTCAATCTTTCTTTTGGCCTGCTGTGAATAAGGACATACGAATCTATTGTCGATCTTGTAAAGTATGTCAAGAGATTAAATCCAGAGGTCCACGCCATGATGCACCTATTCAGGCTGCAGACATTCCCATTCGGCCATTTCAAAAAATGGCGATAGACATCATTGGTCCATTTAAGATAAAGTCTGCTAGAGGACACCAATTTATTCTGACGTGTGTTGATATGTGCACACGTTGGCCGGAGGCTGTTCCTCTAAAGAGCATAACTACTGCTGATGTCGCAGATGCTCTTTGGTTAATATTTTCTCGTCTGGGGTTTCCAGCAGAAATATTATCCGACCATGGTACCCAACTTATATCGGATACCATGTCTCAAGTAATGTCGACTCTGAAGATAGAGAGATCGCTGAGTAGTATTTATCATCCTATGTCCAATGGGATGGTGGAACGTTTGAATAGAACTCTGAAAAACCTACTAGGTAAGATAACAGAAGATCATCCTCAGGATTGGGATAGGGTTTTACCCGCGGCTCTCTTTGCATATAGAGAGGTCGCCAACGAACATACAGGATTTTCTCCCTTTGAACTTGTCTTTGGCGCGAAACCGCGAGGTCCTATGTCCTTACTTCATGATCTTATAACTGCTGATAATATTGTCGATGACACAAAATCCTCTTATGAATATGTCATCGCACTTAGACACAAGATTATTGAAGCATGCAAATTGGCAACTGCTTCTTCTGAATTTGCGAAACAGAAGGCAAGGGAATTTGCCAATAAAAAGAGATGTTTGCGTCAACTTTGTCCAGGTGACAAAGCATTTGTCTTGCTACCTTGTAGGGAAAATAGACTTCTCATTTCTTGGAAAGGTCCGTACGATATAATATCAAAGGTTTCCGATGTTGACTATATCGTCGATATTGACGGGAAGCGTAAAACCTTCCACATCAACATGCTCACGGAATTCCATGAACGTCCTGATTATTTACAACCTGTTTTCCAGGCAACGGACGATTTTCCAGTCCAACATGGACAGTACTCATCTCTGTCAGTAATACAGGATGAGGAAACGAGTTTCTCGGATGTAAATTTACCTTTTCCAATGATTCCTCTTCACTCTAATGAATCATGGAAAGATGTTGCAATTTCTCCAGAATTATCTCCAGGAGAGCAGAAACAAGTTTCTACTATGTTAGAACAATTTCAGGATGTCCTTACTGACATTCCTGGTCAAACGGATGTCATTCAACATGACATTATTCTTACTGACCATAGTCCTATAAGAGTCAGACCGTATCCTATCCCGATACATTTCCAAGCACAGGTAGAGAAAGAGTTAGATGAGATGATAGAGTTAAAAATTATTGAACCATCCACATCAGCATATTCTTCGCCGATGGTTATAGTACGGAAAAAAGACAATAACATACGTCTTTGCGTGGATTATCGCAAATTGAATCAAGTGACTAAATTCGATGCTGAACCTATGCCTTTACTAGAAGAGCTACTTACGAGACTATCGAATTCTCACTTCTTTACTAAACTCGATTTGTCTAAGGGATATTGGCAAGTTCCACTATCCGAACACGCCAAACCGTTTACTGCTTTTTCGACGCCTAGGGGTCTATTCCAATGGAATTTCATGCCTTTCGGTCTTATGAACGCCCCTGCTACATTTGTACGCATGATGCGTCGAATCCTATCTCATCGCTCAGATGTCATTGCGTATCTTGATGACATCTGTCTTTTCAGTGATACTTGGAACGATCACTATAATGGTATAAATGAACTATTGTCTATCTTACGCGAGCATAACCTGACAGCGAAACCATCGAAAGCATGTATTGGTTTTAGCGAAATATCTTTCTTAGGACACCGTGTTGGTCATGGGTTCCTAAAAACAGAAGACCATAATACAAGTAAGATACTTAACATTTCTATTCCTAAGACTAAAAAGCAAGTACGAAGTCTCTTAGGTCTAATACAATTTTATGGACGATTCATACCGAATCTGTCCTCCATTATGTCACCTCTTTCTTCCTTGCTAAAGAAAGGGTCTCCTAATGTAGTCCATTGGACTCAAGAATGTCAATCCTCTTTGGATAAGGTTAAAACTATGTTTTCTACTTCACCTATCCTAGTATTACCTTCTAAGGATAAGACATTTATTCTTCGTAGTGACGCTTCATCCACCGGGATTGGAGCTGCACTAATGCAAGAGTACTCTGGAACTCTGCATCCTGTGATGTATATTTCTCGGAAATTAAATGCCGCAGAGAAGAATTACTCGGTCCTAGACCGTGAATTATTGGCTATGGTTTGGTCAATCCTTAAACTACAAAGATTTCTTCTGGGCGCGCATTTCATTGTGGAAACTGACCAGAAAGCTCTTACGGCTATTCAGAGTAAAAATCTGAAGAGCGCGAGATCAACGCGATACGCGATTGCTCTACAGCCATTTCATTTTTCGGTGCGAGCTATCCGTGGGTCAGAAAATGTGATGGCAGATATTTTGTCTAGATGCCCACATGATTCATAACTGTTATACAGCTTTGATACAATTGTTTCTATGTTGAAATGTGTACACATATGTAATATATCATATATTGATTGTAACACTACTTAGCGGTTCATGGATATTTATTCACCGCTGATTTTTTCAATGTTTTTTCGTCTTTGATGATCATGATGTTAAGATATCTTAGATGGAATTTATGTATAAACTAATGTGGAAATTGTGTCATTGCTAATATTGTAGTATGCGTTGGTGACACCTCTCTGGAAATATTAATACTTAGAGAAGTGCTTTCTCTAAGGTCATAAAACTTATGCTTATCATCTGCGCATTGTTATTGGTGCGTTGTGAGCCTATTGTATGTTGCTCCTAGATGTATTTCAAAAAAAAAATGTACCATTTTTTTTTTCCCGAGGGGTGTGGTAATCTGTTGCGTGCATATTTTTGACGCACATATTACAAAAAAAATCGATATGGTTATTTAATATGGGAAAAATATAGACATGCATCCATCTGTGTATGAAAATGCTGTTTATTGTAAAAGCGAGATAATCCATGTTTGATTCACACTTTTGATTATAGGAGTAATCGGTCTGGATATCGATCCAGCGCAAGAATAGTACGCTTGCGTTTGTACTTAATTTTAGGGCCAGAAAATATATTAATTTGCTTATTGTGTTTATGGCCTGAATTCATATGTATTACATATTATTAGTACAAGTAGAATCAGTCCTATATTGTATATTTTGGATGGGTACGAGGGACTAGATTCTTGTTAGCGGAAGTATGAGTTGTCTTAACAAGTCGTGATGAGTTCCGATGTACTGCTAAGAATGGCGGGGTACGTTTTTCAAGAGCTGGTCCCTTCGTCAAGAAAAAATGTCTTACGAAGTGGTTTTTTCTTCTGGAGGAGATAGTGTCTCTACGATAGTTTGTGTTAGAGACTCTCCTTATGTCAGTATATAGATGATTCGGACTCCAGGTAAACCCAGCTCGTATTTTTGATGATCTCTCGTCGGTTAGGCCTAGCTTGACTTTTGGGTGCTTCGATATGCTAGTGTCGTGTTTTGTATCGACGAAGATGACAGATTTTCCTGCAGCGGTTATGGCTACGTGAACTAACCTGATCACCGTAGTGCTGCATGGAACCATTCATGAAATCCTTTATATATCCATTGTAAATTAACTTTGGCTGATATTCTTCCTATGAATGAGTGAACGACAACTCAGGAAGGTAGCCATGTTGGATTTCGGTCATCGTCTGTTTTGATCACTGCCAAGAGAACAGATTATTTATCTTATTATCGGACAGTGACAGAGAGATCTCAATCCTGCTAGAAACCCCCTTTTCGTGGTTTCATAAGATGATGTATCATGACATTGAACTTTGATGTACTACCCATTATTTCTGCATGTGTCATGACTTCAGATCTGCTATGTATACCTACAAATTGTTATGTCAACAAAGCCTGATGTACTCGTATGTCCCAGTGTGTACGTCTGAATAAATTGAGTAAACTAAGATTCCAGCAGTCTGCATTGGTGCCTTGTAGACACATGTGTATGAGTGATTATATTGGTCAGCACACGAACAGTACACCATTCGCGGTAATCACACTCTACACTACTACTTCATACATACACCATCCTGCGTCGGCTGAAGTGACCAAGTTTAGGGCCTGCTTCCCCTGGAGCCTTTGCCTTCCCTAACTCAGGACTAGGGTGAGTTACCCATTTACAGCTGGGTAGACTGGAGCATGCCTGATCTCAACAACACACCACTCTTCCTTACAGAGCAGACAGACTGATACTTTACAGTGGTGTACTACAGGTGTAGTAAGAAATAACGTCTTTACAATAGAAGAAGTGAAACGAATACCCTCTGAGTTTTCCGACACATAATTATTTACCCCTCTCTTTCCATTCCACCATTCCATCTATCTCAGAACTTTTACCCTTTCTGAGAATTAATCTTAATCGTAGTGGGAGAAAACAATCTTTTAATTTAAAATGAATAGTTTTATATTTAACTTTAGTTGAAAATGTTAAACAAAATAGTTTGATTATATTTACATTTACATCAGTTGAAAAGGTTGTAAACTTTCATTACATTTAGAGTGAATATGTTATACATTTACATTGGTTGAAATGGTTAATAATATAACAAGTATGTAAATCTTTTCTTTTATCATTCCCTCCCTGCTCCATGTGGAACTTGGGACTACCTCTGCTTTTGGTTCTTTATCTGAAACTCGCAATAATATATACGTATTAGTTCACATGTTAATAATGAAAAAAATGTAGAATTCAAAATATAGAACTTACGTCAATCTTTAGGCTCACAGACTGCTGGCTCAGAGAAATAAAGGCACTTGTAGAAGCCTCTTACAATTGGTCTGGGTGTTGTTACTTTAGCAATAAGTTCCCACTTTGACATGTGTCATAGTTTCCTCAGATTCCAGTTTTTCGTGTTAAATGGTAGCGTTTTCCTGGGCTCTAAGTCCTCAATATGCTCCAACAAAGTCAGGCCTGGTACTATTCTTAACTCTGGCAAGGTCTGGTTGTCTTCTTGGTGCGAGGTGAATTTTCGCAGTGCTTTCAACCGACCAAAGTGTCAGGTTATATTTCCCCTCTCGTTCCTGGCACGTGTTGCTTACTATTAGACCAGGCCCCAATCAGAAATGTAGTTATGTTTACATCTCGAGTGCCGGCCAAAAATTTCAAACATGCGTGTTTAGGATGGGGTAATTCAAAATATTTCCACTAGGAAATTTCTGTGCATTCATACAAAGGTCATGTCTTCCAAATATGGAATGAAAACATCCGATCACTCTCTCGGCAACGTTTACAAATAAGATATTACTTTCATCTAAAGTAATGTCTTTGTAATAAGGTGTACAGGAAATAATTATGTCATTCGTTTTCGCCCAGTGCATGCCGACAGGTCGATGATTTATCGAGGGGCACTCCTAGGTAAACATGACCCGCTTTCACTATATGAATATTGACCGGGCCCATCTTGGTGTTACCTGCGTCTTAATCTTAGCCAAGCTGAGAAGCGCAAAGCAAACATGATCAATTATTACTGAAGGGATGTAACATTGATAAGAAAATAGGTACTATCTGCTTGATAGCATAGACAAAAATGGGCCGACCACGGAAAATGCGTGTAATTTAGTACACAAAATAATGTAACTAAATACTGCCGGGGAGTAAAATAGATAGACCCAATGTTTATGTGACAAGGTGTGTGTACATAATCTAAAAACATGAATTTTATTTTCACCAAAATTTTTATTCGGAAAACAATCATAAATGTTTGCGTTTAAATAAATATATTCTTTTTTTTTCAGATTGTATTAGTAATTTCAATATGATTATATGCCGTAACAATTTTTTCTTTGCTATCACATGTATTATTTGTATGCAAAAATTTTAATTATGCGTCTATGTACATTTTTTTCTAAGAAGGGTCCGTAGCCATCAGTGGACAATCAAAGTGACCTGGAGCCTTCACGGGACAATCAAAGTGGGTCCATTGTTCAACAATGGGAAGCTAGAAAGGATTTAAGCCAAGCGTTCAGGCGGACACAATGTAGGTTTTAATGGGGACTATTGTGAGTGCCTTTTACTCCAAAAGAATTTAAAGCAAAATAGTAGAAGAGTTGGAGCGGTTGATGGGGATGGCGGTGAAGTAGTAGCAGAAGAAGAAGGACGAGCAGGATATGTCTCTTTGGTTCTAACATTTGACATTTGTTCAAACTCTAGACTCTAATTGTAATGATCGAATACTTTCGTTGAAAAAATGACTCGCGAGTTATTCAGACTACGTAGGCTGTGGTAATCATTAGTCTGTCGTGAGATCAGATGGGGAGATTTAGTTACACTGTAATATTCATACACTTTTGTCCCTGTAGACGTGTACTGCGATCAATGAATACGGTTGGTGAACCTAATACATTTTGTACAAGGAAGAAATTATAGTAATTCGTCTCGTAAATCTTGTGTAGCACCATTTGCTATTACTCGCGGGACTTAACTATCTTTCCGTAAGACGCATCTTGGTTGATTTTTTTTTTTTTAGTAGTGGTAGTCCACAGCAGATACTGTAGTAGGGAGGGAAGTGATAGATACTTCACCTCTACTAAGTCTCAGCTTGATGACCGGGGGCGGGGGAGAGTGCGTTTTCCTGTCTTGTTGGGATTGCCTTCACAAACTCGCGAGCGGAGCCCCATTGTAAGCTCTTTAAAAGAACCTTTTTTTTTGAAGAAATGTTGGTTGTAATGGTATTGCTGCAGGATGAGGGGCTTTTATTCAATTAAAGTGGTGTACCCTAAGTGGAGACAAATGTTCACACGTGACCAAGAATTTTACAACATTGTTGGATGAAGGTGAGCTAGTCTTATATAGAATATCAAGCCATCACTTTTGTTTGGTGTGATGGCACTTACAGGCAAACAGACAGACAAGCAGACAGACAGACAGATAGTCAGACAAACAGACAGACGGATAGATGGATGGATGGATGGATGGATGGATAGATGGATGGATGGATAGATAGATAGATAGATAGATAGATAGATAGATAGATAGATAGATAGATAGATAGATAGATAGATAGATAGATAGATAGATAGATAGATAGATAGATAGATAGATAGATAGATAGATAGATAGATAGATAGATAGATAGATAGATAGATAGATAGATAGATAGATAGATAGATAGATAGATAGATAGATAGATATGCAGGCAGGAAGGAGACAGATACAGAGATATAAAGAGAAGAAAAAAATTCGCAATGTGAGTATCAACCTTATCGTGTGAACATCTTGGAAAGCTTTAGTGCAGGCTTCCTGAAAGATGACCTGCTGCAATGATGGACCAGTATTCCATAACTAGCAAAATGGTTGAAAAAAGAATTCAGTAGTGTCTGCATACTTGCTAATTTTCTTGTTAAAGAAACCATTATCTGCGAAATGTCAGACTTAGAATCGATCTGGTATTGTCAAGTCGAAGCCCTATCAACATTGTCATTAAAAGCCGTTCCGTCTGCGGGAAACATCAGAGATTTATAATACGTACAGGATCAGTATTCGTTTGCTGCAAGCTTTCCCCTCACACATCACTTTCCGTTATATTCTCTCTCAAAAAATAGATTGTTGATCGTTTTTCCCGTCAAAGTTGCAGTGTGAAAATTACGCACAAGTGGTGCGCTTATGACCGTTGTACTAAATTGCACGACCCCTGAAATTGCGCGCTTTTCTTGCTAATATTCTTCAGTATGCACAATCAACGTAAATGAAATATGTTTAAAACAGGTCAACAGATTCAAATACCTGGGCATGTTAATAACATTGTGCAGATACCCTAAGTGTATTCACTAATGCATCTGATAAGTGAAACGTAGAAACATTTTTGTTTGATTTGATGATGAGAAATATTCCCGTTCAACCTCTGATGGGTTATAATAAGTATATATTTTGTTTTCAATGACTTTAGGACGTGTAACAGAAAGAGCACATTGTAATTAAAAACCCGTCAATTTTGACGGGTTTCTTACTAGTATATGTATATTTCCTATACATCGTTTTGATGTTCGTTATTAGATTCAAAGAAGGCCCACAAAGAGGGCCAAGGAAAGGGCAGCACAAGAAAGGGTGGTCCAAGTAAGGGCAGTCCAAGAAAGGGTGACACAATGATGGACGGTCCAAGAAAGGGTGACGCAATGCAGGGCGGCCCCGTTAAGGGAGGACAGTATATACTTTGAAGATGTACAAGATTACAACTTGCCTGCCAACAGTTTCACGGATTGCCTCCCCTGCTTTGCAGTAGTGGTCCATCAATGACCAAAACTCAGGAGTATCTAAAATGGCGTCCAAGGTATCTATCTGCGCGCAAGATTACTCTTGGCAGAGAAATAGATAGAAGATTAATGACACTTCTACCTTAAGGGAGCTGTCACAAGATATTTCCAGAAGTCACGAACAATGTTGCATTGGGCTGAACAATTGTTAACGCATTATATCAGGTCCGTCGGCGTTTGTGAAGGATTTAAGCAATGGTTCTGGCCCGTTAAGCCCCCAGTTGGTGTAATCCAACGAATGCCCTCTTCTAAGTAATGGCTCTCTCTCTCTATATATATATATAAGTAATTATTAAATAGTCTTGCTCATACGTTTGCTTTCATACTTCTAATGACTGAATAAACAATTATTTGTTTATTTTAAAATAACGTACAGCAAACTTAATAGTCAATTAGTTCAACAAGTTAAAATAAGGATTAAATGGGGGTGAAAGGTAAATTAAACTTTTCCTCACAGAGGTTGGATCGGGGCGCTATCAATGTCCGTGTTTTGCTGTTGCCTGTGACAAAAAAAACTTAACTCCAGATGAGTCCTGCAGCTGTGGTTCATCAATTCTGTGATGACGGAAGCCTTCTCCACACTCTCTTCCCCTGTAGGCGGTTAAAGTGGATGCTTTTCTCTCGCAATAGCGGCGTGAATACCACAAATCGTCTGATGGCTTGTAACCACGAACTTTAGACAAATAGAAAGAAACAAATGCCTGCTAAGTACATTTGTTCGCCGCAAAAACAGGCCCATTGTCATGCGCTCCACCCACCAACGTTAACCTCTCAGAAGAATTAAATTCCCGAGCACACAGGGCAACTCAGATAATATGATGAAAATTAACCAATATCCTTCTGGGTGTTAACTAGGAAATTGCGTCTGGAGTGCTTGAATAACTATTTGCCTGAATTACAATTAAAAAAGGTACATACATCTCACAAGAAAATATGTTACACCTTAGGCACATGTGATGTAATCTTAATTCCTCTATAACTTGGTCTGGGAAATTAGAGTTAATTCCTCTGACGGCGGATGTTATGTGAAATCACCTGGGCCTGGGAAAACTTTTGTTAAATTCCTCTATGACTTGTGATCAAATTCCTAGGATTCCAGTCTTGTTAATTAAAGTCCTGGCCCCTTTAAATTTCCAGTATTGTATTAAAAATGCGGGTTTACTTGGGAATTCCAAAGTTGCCCAATACTCGATTTGTTACTTATAGTTGTGGAATTTCTAAGTCCAATGTCTCTTTTTTCTTTCTAGCTTTTAGGAGTCGCGGATATGACTTGTGCGCTGCAGTCTCTCTGTGTCCCTGTGTCTGTGTTTTCATCACACTATATTCTTAGTTCTTAGTGCAAATAACAGATTGCACCTCCGACTAGTGTGCCAATAAAATACATTGTATATTTCAGCTCCTCAAAATGAACCAATCCAATCGAAGCGTTTTTCAAATTCGAAAAATACCCTCACGTGTTTCAAAATATTACATTTAATATCCAGCGTGACATCTTACAGTGATGTCATATCGTTGCGTCAGACTTCCGGCTGCACCTATCTGCCTCTCACCATATTGTGACCATGTGTTTATGGCGTAACGTCTACAAATCGTGAGTTCCCAGACAGATTATCTTAGATAATTACACACAGGGATGGTCTAAGCGGAAACACATTACGCATTACCCCCTGTGTTTCGCTAGACGGATCTCCGCCAGATTAGCCACACAATATGGGGTTCTATTCATAGACCGTGCACAATGCAAGCTTGAATAAACAGGCACAGTCACTTTGAAAAGATGGTCAGCCTGATAATACGTGATAAAATATTATCGCTGCCCGGGTCAATAAACCTGGCGTAACACAAACAGTCGAGGAGTGTAGTGTTAAAGACTTAACTCTACTGATCCACCGTAGAGAGTAAATAATGGTGCATAAAATATGCCACATAATAATGACAGGGGAGAGAAAAATAAGAAAATATAACTCGCACGGGAATGTAATGCAATCCTGCCGGAGTGGACTTGAGATCGCACAACCGTATCGTCACAAACAGTTACATGCGATGCATAGAAAAACCATAGTGGGCGCTGCTTCGCAGCTTGAAAAGTAGAGAGAAAGAAGAAGCAGTAGCGTAACTACGGTGCAGTTATATGTCTTAGTATATCCTAGTTTCTCATACACCCGATAGGATATTTTCCTTGGTGCGTGCGAACGTTACTTTCTGACCTGTCTCTGCTGCCCTTGCCACGGATGAGTGTCGTTCTGGTTAATCTTCATCATCTTCTTCGTCCAGTCTGAGACGTCTACTTGAGTATTTTCAAAGAAAGCAGTGGTCAGCTTGAGGTTATATGCATCTCCATATAGGTTTTTAAGGAATGCTACTGGTGGTGGCCATGTGGTCTTTTCTATGTTACTCATATGTTGGGCATCTTTGATGCAGATGTTCAGCAGTGTTACTGAGAAAGCTCATTAAAATATTTGAGCAGATGTCGTTACAAAAACTGTATATTAAGTAAAAGGAAAAAATTAAATATACGAATTTTTTCAACGCTGTAGCAAAGTGTGCAAAAACACGCTTAGTTAATGGACTGATAGAACGAACAGAGAAAGAATAAATTGTGATGGTTTCGGCAAGAGCCTTGAACTGAATGAAAACAAAACGAACACCGTGTTACCAGGATTAACACGAAGTAGGAAATTTTTCTAAGCATTCCTATTAAGATATTTGCAGTTTTATTTGACGTTCACATCACAGGTCTAACCTAGAGATAGACTTTATAAATTCGTAGTAAATACAAGCCATACCCGATTGTAAGTTTAAGTATATGTAACGGAAGCTTCCAGTTGGGGGAAGATAAAGGAAATATAAGACAACGTAATGGATAAACTTAGTTGAGTGTGTATTGGGACGATTGCTGGGACAGTTACACATAATACCCTGAATGAGAGAAATCTCCAGTGCTGGAAAGGGACAAAACATTAGTGCTCCCCGTATATAAGGCGAGAACGCTCCGTTCAAAATACACACAACTAAAAACCCAGCCAGAAGACAAAGTAGAGTGCTGTCTATACTACGTCAGTTACCAATATAACCTTCAAAGTCCTTGTCAGGGCTAAATATAACCATTCTGATTTTGTCTGGGTCTATAATCTACCAGCAAGACCAGTACTGACTTGGCATGTATGTGAGGAAGGCAAATGTGCATCGTGTCCATATTCAAATTGCTTTGATCACTGGCTAACAAAAAAAAAATTTTTTTTTCTTTCTCTAACATTTCTGTGTTTTTCTGGTCAATTTTAATGCGCTGTTTTTAAATCTGCAAACCGTTTTTCTCTATCAGGTCGGGATCTCTAGAAATACGCAATTGAAGTTTTTTAACAACACATACAGTATTACAACATCATTCGTACAAGAAGTATAACAGTTATAGGCCTGAATTTCTTTGCAGTCGACTTTCGTCGGTGAATGGCATGTGGTACATCGCGATGAAGCATCCAACAATAATCGGCAAGTATGGTCACACTCCACCGTCCTAGATAACGTGACTCCATTACGGCGATATCTTGATGGAATCATTCTCCATGTTCATCGCTGACTTCGCCAAGGTTGTCAGTGAAAAAAATCAAGATGCGAATCGAGCAAATGGATTTTGAGGGACATGTTACAGCCCATAATTCTGTATGCATCTATGCACTGCTTAACAATATGCACATAGTCAACAGATTTGTGATTTCCCAGAAAGTTATCGACGATCGATTTGAATGCCATCCATGCGCGAAGTTCACTACCATGTAACAAGTTCTCGAATTGTTTGTCTGCAATAACTTTCCTAATCTGAAGTCCTACAAAGATACCTTCCTTTATCTTTGCATCGCTAACTTGCGAAACTTTTCTCGAAGATAAGTGAAAGCTTTGCTCGTTTTATCTAACGCTTTTACGAAATTCTTCATGAGCCCCAACTTTATTTGTAACGGTGGTAAAATGATGCTGTCTTTGTTAACTAATGGCTCGTGTATTACATTTTTATGCCCGAGCTGCATACGATCCCTGATAGGCCACACCTTTCTTGCATAATGTTCCAGTCTGTTGCGGCTGTCTCATTTACGTAGGAAGCAACAAAATTTAGTATACCTAGTCTGCATGCCCGTGAGAATTGCAATGACCTTTAGGTCTCCACAAATCCGCCATTGGTAGTCATTGTACTTTATTTTTGCCAAAAGTATAGCCATATTGTCATAAGTTTCTTTCATATGAACAGAGTAGGCGACTGGAATTTATGAAAATAAATTTCCGTTATGCAATAACACGGCTTTTAGACTAGTCTTGGAAGAGTCGATGAAAAGTCGCCATTCGTTGACTATGTGCTCATGATCGAGGTGCACCATTAAACCGTTTACATCTTTGCAATAGCAAATGTCATCATCCATCTCAAAGTATTGAACAAGTTCTCTGTGTCTATGACGAAATTTAGATATCGGAGTATTGGGCGCTAAAAGATTCCATTCTTTGAGTCGCGAACCGAGTAATTCCGCTAGTCCTTTGGTAAGAGCGAGATCACGTATTAGATCTGAAAGTTCTGAATGGTTAATTAAGTTAACACCATCATTCACCGGTATATAATCCGAGTCAGAATTAGTTTCTAAAGCAGGTAAACTATCACTTTCTGATGGTTCATTCACGTCCAACGGATATTGTTCTGGTGGAACTGGGATCGGACACGTGATTGGATCATGAGGCACTGGTTTCGAAACCGATTCAATATTTGGATAAACCACAGACTTTCTAGTTTTAAAAGTGAAACCATGGATATGTGTCAAGCAGAAGTAACAATCAGTAGCGTGATTTGTCGGTTCACGCCATATTACTGGCACTCCAAAAGGCATCGACATATGCTTCGGCGATTTTCGTAACCAACCTGCCAATGTATTTGCACAAGTCGAACAAACTGCATTTGGCTTCCAAGATTTATTTGCATCATCAAACTTTCGAATCGAAATAAAGTTCATATGCTTTCTTTAGTAATGGTGTAAAGTTTTTCTGGTGAACACGATCGGTAAAATATCCGCACACGTAACAGAACGGATCAGCCGAATTTCTACAACTTCTAGAAGCCATATTTCGCTCAGAATTATTTCAAAATACAGTAACTATCTGAAAAATAGCGTAAAATATGTCATGCATCTTTTAGCAGTATAAAAAGTAGAATTATTTTGCATTTTATTAATTTTTAATAAGTTATATAGTAAAAATGAAACGGAGCAAATAACGGTTTCCCAAAAATATATTTATTCACAAATATCTTAAAAACCCGATGTGATAGAGATAAACGGATTTCAAATTTGAAATCAGCGCAAGAAACTGACCTAAGAACACTTATTCTTATATAAGAAAGAAAAATGTTGTTTGTCAGTGTTATTCATGTATTATTATATTTGAGACAATGTTTTGCAGTAGACACCAGTCTGTCTCACTATATCTCAATCATACAAGGCCATGTATCAATTATCATACATGCAGACACCTGATGACACCCTCATCTCATACACACCATAGGATGTAATAGGTTCTAGGTTCTATATTCGAATTAAAAAAACCCTGAAGTCAAGTGGACCTTCGATCCTGCTACCTAAACATAACAGGAGCCTAGATGTTGAATTGTTCCATAGCTTTTTTCCACCTGATTGTTGGGATTGGACTGAAGTGTGACTTTCAGAACAACAGTGTTATGTGTCACCCCATATATGGACAAGTGCTGATTCAAAGCTGAGTGACATGCTGACTATTCCTGTGGCTAATGTGAGACATTCAACGGTCAGATGGTGTGAAATTAGGGAATATAATAAAAGAGACAGACTAGTATAAATAACAACAGTGAGAGAATAATTTTCGGTGTAAATTAATTTAAAGATCCCATGGGGACTTTTTCTCTGAGTTTAAACTTCTAAATATATTATCAACTTGCTGTAACTACTCGTATATAACCATAATCACCATCGTCCAACACTCACCCTTCATTACATAATTAGATAGATGTAAATAATAAATTATGAAATTGTACTCAAGTGACTTGTTAAATTGTTAACTGTTTAAGTTGAGTTACTTTTTCTAACTTTATTATAATATCACATGGGTTACTACAGCTAAGGTGGCAAAGTATATTTCTGAAGCCTTAAAATATTGTCTAGCTCAGAGTATTCGCAGCCGTAGCTCACTTGTGATACTAGTCCTCTTCTCTGACACTGGGACTTCATACATTCTGGAGAGAATTCTATTTCTTCTCTAAACCCTATCTTCATACAAGAAAATCTTAAGTACAAACGCTGTGTAATCGGAGTCATGGTTGGGAGTCGGGGTCGTGGAGATGATCATTTTTAGTGGAGTCGGTATTTTATGCCATATGAACTAGTAAAAGACTGTAGTCGGAGTCTCGAGTCGGAGTCGGACTTCTACAATTTCAGGAGTTGGAAAAATTTGTGGCTGTCTCCACAACCCTAGTATTTAAAAAAAAAAAAATAAAACTAATAGTTCGTACTAGAAGAAAACAGGGCAACTCCGCCTATGCCGGTCCCAAGCCCGGATGAAAAAGGAGGAGGGCGGCCTGCATGGAGGCCGTAAGGAGGCAGCCCCTCCACCATGCAAAGGCACAACAGGCCAATCACCTGTTTGCTTTAAATCACGATTACGAGCAATACAAGAGAGAAAACCGGACTGATTCTAAAGGCGACGAACTGGAACGGACTACGGACTACGACTTATGGAACTTGGAACACAAGAAGTATAAATGGAAAGGAAGAGGAGCTGGTGGAAGAGATGAGGAAAGCAAAACTAGAAATCCTGGCTATAACGGAAACGAAGAAAAAAGGACAAGGAGTCATGGATCTCGATGGCAACACGTTGCTCTACAGTGGTGTACCCATATCTGAAAGAGCTAAAGGGGGCGTGGGTTGCATTGTGGCCCAAAATCAAAAAGATAGTATCAAGGGATGGAACTTTGTCTCGGAGCGCATTATGGTTGTAAAACTAAAAGAAGGAGAAACCATAGTCAACCTGGTCATAGTGTATGGGCCAAATGAGGATGAGAGAGCAGAGGTCAAGGAGGAATTCTTCGAGCTGCTTCAAAGGACAGTGGATGACTGCCTAGATGAAGTTATCATGCTCGGAGATTTTAATGCCAGAGTTGGAAATGACCATGCTAGATGGGGTGGAGTTATCGGAAGATATGGAGAAGATACTCTCAATGACAATGGAAAGCGACTCCTTAGATTCTGCAGTGAGCAGAATCTGATCATTACAAACACAAAGTTCCCCCATAAGCGCATACATGCATACACTAGATGTGAACCAACCAAGAATGAGAAGTCAGTGATCGACTATGCCATTGTTCGGAGAAGCTCATTCAGATATGTCCGAGATGCAAGAGTCTGGAGGGGGCCAGAGATTGGAAGTGATCACTACCTGCTAACAATCAAACGAACAACTGAAAGAGTTGCTCAGCCTAGGAACTGCCCAACATCACGCAAGAAACCAAGTAAACGAGCAGGAGAAATGAGCATTAGGACCTACAAGCTGAGAGAACCAGAAATTAAGACCAGATATCAGGGGCTTATTGCTACAGCAGTGAGCAACACAGAAGAACGACCTGATGACTTGGAAACCCTCTGGAATAAATTCAAGGATATCATAAAGACAGCTGCTGCAGAAGCATGTGGTGAAGTCCGACTTGTGAACAAGAGAAAGAGGACACCTTGGTGGACAGAGGAAGTCAAAGAGAAAATAAGAGAGAAGAAAATGGCATGGAAACAATACTTAGGAGCTAAAAACACAACAGGACAAATGGAAAAATATAGAGAATATGCGACACTCAGAACAGAAGCAAAGAACAAAGTGCTAGCAGGAAAACAGAAGTCCTGGGAAGAATTTGGAGAAAAGCTAGAAAAAGATGCACAAGAAAACCAGAAATTGTTCTATAAGACCCTAAAGAACATGAGGAAGGAAAAACAATGCCCTCTCAAATTTATAAAGGACAAGCAAGGCAAATTGCTTACTGCCCCGAAGGAAGTAATGGAAAGATGGAAAGAATATTTCTCAGAACTCCTTGATGGTGAGCAAGGTCAAGCATCAGAAACGATAACCACTAGCACAGAAGATGAAACAAATGGTGATGAAGATGACATAAAGATGGAAGAACTGAAGGCAGCACTGGAGAAAATCAAGATGGGCAAAGCAGCAGGGCATGATGGTATAACACCAGAAATGGTTAAGTACATGGGAGCATCAGGCGACCTATTACTCTTAAGGGTCCTACAGGCAGCATGGTGCAACAAGACCATACCAAAGGATTGGGAGATTGCCATCATAACACCAATTTTCAAAAAGGATGACAATCGACAGTGTGGAAACCATAGAGGCATATCCCTTCTCAGTGTCCCTGGTAAAATCTACTCTAGAATCCTAGAGCAGAGACTCCGATGCTTAGCTGAGCCACAATTGGATGAGGTCCAGTGCGGATTCCGAGCAAACCGAAGTACTCAAGACCTAATTTTCACACTCAGACAGCTGAGTGAAAAGGCCCTTGAGTATAAGAGTGAGATCCATCTTTGTTTCATAGATCTGGAAAAGGCGTTTGACAGGGTCCCCTGGAGCAAACTTTGGTACTGTTTGGCAAGGAACAATATTCCAGCACCTCTGATTCATGCTATACAGAGCTTCTACAAGTCTTGCAGAAATTATGTGAGGACAGCAAACCATAAGTCAGAAGAGTTCAGGACCACCACTGGTGTAAGACAAGGTGATATCCTATCACCTTACCTCTTCATACTCCTTATGGACGATGTCATCAAGGCATGTAAGGAGAGAACAAGAAAGTATTCAGTGGGGTACTGGAAGATGAGACAGGTCTATATTTCGGAGCTGGCATTTGCTGATGATGTTGCCCTGATTGCTAATTCAGAGGCACATCTCCAATCCAACCTGCAAGTCTGGAAGGAAGAGCTAGAGAAGAGAGGGATGGTCTTAAGCAGCTCTAAAACAAAATCCATGGTGATATCACGAGAAGAAAGAAAACATCAGATTAAGTTGGGAGAACAGGTCCTGGAGCAGGTCGACCACTTTAAATATCTCGGAGCTATTATAGACCGAAAGGGAGGCATCAAAGAAGAGTTGGCCACTCGAAAAGCAGCGGCTGGGAGACTTTTTCAGGCCATAAATCGAGGATTCCTCAGCAAGAAAGAGGTTGGTAAGAAAACGAAGATGGCTGTATACCGCTCCACCTATGTCCCAGTCTTGACATATTGATGCGAGTCGTGGGCAATGACTACAACCCACAAAAGCCAGATCCAAACCTCAGAAATGAGGTATCTGAGGAAAGTGGTTGAAGTAACAAGAAGAGACATGGTCCGCAACCAGACGATCCGTCAAGGCCTAAAATCCCACCCGCTGCAGACCCAAGTAGAACAGTCCCAACTAAGATGGTTTGGCCATGTCTGCAGAATGGGAGAAGATCGGCTACCACGACAAGCATGGGAAACAAAGAGCCAGGGATCCAGACCTCCAGGACGACCCAGAGTCCGCTGGGAGGACAACATTAGACAATTTTTAAAGGACCGAGGACTAGAATGGAACCAGGCCAGGAAGAAGACAGCTGATAGAATGGTCTGGCGCTCTCTCTTCCAAACCTCTACACCCCACGGTAGAAGGGGAACGACTAAGTAAGTAAGTAAGTAAGAAAACAGGGCTATAAGTGGGAAGATAACATCAAGAGATGGACAGGAAAGAGTCTTTCAGAGTGTACCATCAAGACAAAAGACAGAAGTCGCTGGAAATCTGTTGCAACCGACCTTCGATGTGGAGATGGCACCTGATGATCTCTGGTTTCTGTATGACAACTAATATTAATTATTAAGAAAGTAGTATACATTTTAATACAGATTAGCTAATTTTTAATATGTTTGTTGAGCCCATTATATAACGAGAGCCCCTTACACTGTGGTTACGCCACTGGAAAGAAGGCAGTAAATCTTTTTTTCTGCCTTGATCTTAATATCAGTGCTCTGCATTTCATGTCCTACGGCAGTATATGCTATCATACTACAATTACTTAATCTTAATATAATAATGTATGATTAGCATCAGGCAGACATTCCTTCTTATCTTTATCTTACATTGCGGCTAGCACCACAGAAGTAACAGAAAGTTTGTGCATGCTTGAATGTACTGGTTGAAGAACACATCAGAAGTTCCTATTTTGATAGAGACAGAACTGCTACACAATATGCTGAGCTCGGGCGCGTGTTCAAAATGTTCGTAATTTACATGTAGACACTTGTTTGAGTTCGGCGGCGTAGAGCACGACCAACGCCGACCACGTTGTCCACTGGGATTGTATACTCCCTATGCAATTACGGACACTGTATACCCTAATTATAACCAGTGTGACGTTACTGTCACTGTATACCCTAATTATAACCAGTGTGACGTTAGTGACACTGAATACCCTAATTATAACCAGTGTGACGTTAAACATGACATTTTTCTTCCAGAAAAAGAAAGTAAAAAAGAAAAGTTTGCAATTTTGCTTTGTGTGTAGGCGTATTATGGGCCAAATGTTGAACCCCCCCTACCCCGTCTTTTTTGTGTACCAACGTGGTTGGTGCCATAAACCTGTATGAACACTGTTTTATAGTTTTATGATGACATATAGTAACGGGACGCGTCTCATGGAAAGAGTAAAAAATAAATAAAAAGTCAAAGAAAACCAATGGATGAAAAGATAATTAATGAAGGAGATCACTATTAGATAGTTCAAATATTTTGACCACGTCAATAAACATAACATCTTGCTGAAGACCGTAATGAAAGGAAGAGTTAAAGACAAACGTGCTAGAATAAAACAGGAACATAAGTGGGAAGACAAAATCAAGAGATGGACAAGAAAGAGTCTATTTGAGTCCACCATCAAGACAAGAAAGAGTCTATTTGAGTCCACCATCAAGACAAGACAGAGTCTATTTGAGTCCACCATCAAGACAAGAAAGAGTCTATTTGAGTCCACCATCAAGACAAGAAAGAGTCTATTTGAGTCCACCATCAAGACAAGAAAGAGTCTATTTGAGTCCACCATCAAGACAAGAAAGAGTCTATTTGAGTCCACCATCAAGACAAGAAAGAGTCTATTTGAGACCACCATCAAGACAAGAAAGAGTCTATTTGAGTCCACCATCAAGACATGAAAGAGTCTATTTGAGACCACCATCAAGACAAGAAAGAGTCTATTTGAGTCCACCATCAAGACAAGAAAGAGTCTATTTGAGTCCACCATCAAGACAAGAAAGAGTCTATTTGAGTCCACCATCAAGACAAGAAAGAGTCTATTTGAGACCACCATCAAGACAAGAAAGAGTCTATTTGAGTCCACCATCAAGACAAGAAAGAGTCTATTTGAGACCACCATCAAGACAAGAAAGAGTCTATTTGAGTCCACCATCAAGACAAGAAAGAGTCTATTTGAGTCCACCATCAAAACAAGAAAGAGTCTATTTGAGTCCACCATCAAGACAAGAAAGAGTCTATTTGAGTCCACCATCAAGACAAGAAAGAGTCTATTTGAGTCCACCATCAAGACAAGAAAGAGTCTATTTGAGTCCACCATCAAGACAAGAAAGAGTCTATTTGAGACCACCATCAAGACAAGAAAGAGTCTATTTGAGTCCACCATCAAGACAAGAAAGAGTCTATTTGAGTCCACCATCAAGACAAGACAGAGTCTATTTGAGTCCACCATCAAGACAAGAAAGAGTCTATTTGAGACCACCATCAAGACAAGAAAGAGTCTATTTGAGTCCACCATCAAGACAAGAAAGAGTCTATTTGAGTCCACCATCAAGACAAGAAAGAGTCTATTTGAGTCCACCATCAAGACAAGAAAGAGTCTATTTGAGACCACCATCAAGACAAGAAAGAGTCTATTTGAGTCCACCATCAAGACAAGAAAGAGTGTATTTGAGTCCACCATCAAAACAAGAAAGAGTCTATTTGAGTCCACCATCAAGACAAGAAAGAGTCTATTTGAGACCACCATCAAGACAAGAAAGAGTCTATTTGAGTCCACCATCAAGACAAGAAAGAGTCTATTTGAGTCCACCATCAAAACAAGAAAGAGTCTATTTGAGTCCACCATCAAGACAAGAAAGAGTCTATTTGAGACCACCATCAAGACAAGAAAGAGTCTATTTGAGTCCACCATCAAGACAAGAAAGAGTCTATTTGAGTCCACCATCAAGACAAGAGAAGAAGACGTCGGAGATCCATTGCAACCGACCTTCAATGTGGAAATGGCAGCTGATAATGATCGTCTCTGTATGGCAAGACTAGTCTGACAGTATCTGAAATGTTATGTATCCAAGAACCTACACTTTTATAAATTGCGCAAAAGATATAAATCTTCTTTTGTGTATGTTTGATTCTTTTACAATGTGTCTTTGATTTTGCAAACCCCATAGGAAACTGCTCGGAAAGATGTGCTGTTTAATGCCATGTTTAATAAAGTGCACTCTACCGTCTCCCTATACAAAGTAGTATACATGTCCTGAACACGTAACAGAGGACAGAAAATAGAAAACTCAAGCTAACTTACCGTCTATTACAGACATTTAGGCCTCTCTCGTCTATTACTTCATTGCGTTGTAATAATATTTGACAGCGTTTTATTACAATCTGGCCATCTGGTCACATGTCATCATTACAAATCGTCAGTTCCCTTAGAAGCATATGATTTCAGCAAATTCATGCCAAGCCTTTCTACCTTGTACCATCTGTTCAAGGTATGTTCAAGTATTCTTTAAACCTTTCATCTCTGTTTTCAGCTCTCTTCTCCGTAAAAGGTAAAGGTAAAGGATCCCGTTACACACCCATTGAGGCATATTGGGAATATTGTGTTAGGCCCATATTTTCTTGACCATCGGCACACTAGGGGTGATGTGGTCAGCATCACGTCGGCCGCCTTAACCTGCCCAGAAGTTACTCTGGTACCCAGTTGGAGCTGGGTCGACCCAGGAGCCGTTTGCGGCCTAAAAAAATCCCACCTGATCTGGGGATCGAACCATAGACCATTGAGCTAGGAAGCCAGTGCACTAGCCACTATGCTACCGCGGCTTCCTTCTTCTCCGTGCTTTTTTTTGTTTTGTTTGGTCTTCATCTACCTTTTTTTTACTCTGGGCGTTCAAGAACTAGGATCCTCTTTTAATTTTATCAGCAGGTTTCCTGAATTTGTGTCCTATCCATCGTCAGCGTCTTCTTCTCATCTCTTGTTGCGCTGACATCTGTCTGGTTGTTGTCATCTGATCTACATTGGTGATTTTGTTCGATTTCAAATTTTTTTTTCTACGCAAGCACACGTTTATGAACGTCTGTAACTTCTTGGCTCTTGTCGGAAGTAAAGGGAAAACCACGGTCGAACTATTCACAGTAAAGTAATGATCAATGAACTTCAATTAAAATATAGAACGACATTAATGAGGGTTTCTGAGGAATCACTTCGTCCTATAAGGAACGTTATGTGCTGACGGTGATACTTGGCCGTCATCAGGTTTAATCAGTGTATCAGAGAGTCACTCTATTGTGATCCAGTCTCCACCATTCTTCTTCAGCAACTCACGCAAAGCCAACAGAAGGAACAGCAAGTAAAAACGCTGGACTTCCAATATTACACCACAATTTCACCTACCGCTTGCTTCATCGATTTCTCGATGAAGAAAATTCAAATTTTCATATTGTTTAATATGACACGTTGAATCTTAAAATTTGTTCACAGACAATAGACTTTTCTTTCAAATTAATGTATAACTCAATTGCAAACTATTTGTTATGTTTTAATATTATTTATTATAAATAATAAATAAATAAATATACCTGTTTTATATGTGTAAATAGAAGAATTTGAATTTATAAATTTTGATTGCGTGATACTTTTTCACCTGGAGGTATTCGTCTAAGGAGCCAGTTGTCGTTTATCTACATATCTATTCTGATGAAGAGCTACTGGGATAAGAACCTTGCACAAGCAAATTGTATCTCAGATCTTTTGCAGTTGATTTCTCTACATCCTTCAGAACTCCCTAAATAGGAATACTCTCCTTTCATCTATTCTACTGCCAAGAGTAATTGTTCAGTAAAGGTTCTCTAATATTCTTAACTATTCTTTAATTTAATCCGCTGGTCACGATTTGTGGACCACTACGGCAGGTTAGGGAGCCTAAGTCACATGATCTACTCACGCATCTACCTTCACACCCATCTAACTACAAACCTACCTACATACCCATCTACCTGCCTACCTACACACCCATCTACATACCTATAGATTTGTCAGTCTGTCTATTTATTTATCTCCCTGCTGCTTGTCTGTCTGTATGCATGTCTGTCTTAACACCTGTCTACAGATCTATCAGAAAAAAAGCTGATTTAGGATTTAAATGGGAGAGTCGATAGACCAGTGTCTGAAATTGTTTCCAGAAGTTGAACATTCGAGCACAACATGCAATTTATCCTGGCGTCCACGCAGGTACTGTACCCTCTTCCAGACGAAGAACCGCAAACAATTTCTGACATATCGATTGCTTATATTGATTCCCCTCCAACGGAGCTTGAAAGCCTAACTAATATCTTGTCACAAAATGTTCCCGAGATGATTGCGTCCTTTCATAACTCGTGCATGTTTTTTTGTTTCATCGTGTGTCAGTTTCTACGTCAGTCTAAATTACATCTGTTGTTCCTATTGTTATTATTATTAAACAAAATAAAGGCTGTTATGTCCCATAATATTAACGAAGAGAAAAAACATCATAATTACTTTTCTTTTTAATTTATGATGTCTTTTTCTGTTTCTTGTTAACAAACACGCTGACAGCTGGCACTGTTTGCAGACTACAAGCAGCATCTAGTGATGTGTAACAATTTTGGCTGTCGCTGAAAGAACTCTAACCTATAAAGCGGCAGTCGTCATAAAGTAAATCGCGGTCTACCGGTAGATCAAATGGAACAACTTGAGGGTTCTCTATGTAGCGGTGGAGGAAAGAAAAGAATTTTAAAGTTAGAGAAATGGTGGACTAGTCCTTTCCTTCAGGCATTTAAAAGTGCTGTATCCTCAGGGGTAAAGGGACTGTTCTACTCATTCTTTGTGAAAACTCACGAATTAGCTTATAAAAATTCGCTTTAATCGTGAACTGCATGAGGTAAGAACGCGATCTTTTCTCTGAATTTATGTTAACACTCTGTTAAATAAAATATAGTTTGAACTTTCCACCGGTCTGTTGGTGGAATTCAAAGAATTAGTTCGTCTGCCACTGATTTTATCAAGGTAGATCTATCGAGAGCGCAGTGTTCCTAAAGTAGAACAGCTCATGGGTTGCCTATCACAATGAAGCCATGTATGAAAATCTCAAGAGAGAAACTGTCATAAGATGGATTTTGGGGCGACCTCTTTCCGGTCTCTCTTTCACTACAGCAGTAATCAGTTATATTTTTGTACTGATTTTATTGCGATTTTTTTCCGAGTCGCACCCTTTTCTTTCTCTGCACTGGAGCAGATATTTTGTATCTACATTCTTTCACTCCTCTCAGAGATAAATCACCACGTCTGTTTGTGAACCGTTCCTTCCCTAAAGCGTTGCAAGGAGAGGCAGAGATAGTGTTAACGACAGGCAGGCTGGTAAAATTCCCTTGTACCAAATCTTGGCCGCTACCGATTAACACGAAAATCGCCAGCGTATTTGTCTAATTGCTGATAAGTCCAGGTTACGCGACAGATAAGAGATTACTTGTCTGGGTGACGCATTTTGGACAGACAAGGATGACTTAATCGCTTCCTGTTCGACTTGTTGTGACAAGATTGCTTTAGAATAATAATAATTTGTTACATCTGAAACACATTGTCGTTTGAGTTTACAGATGTGTTGGTGAGTTCGCCTGCCAGGGATCGGATAGTTTCATGCCCAATACAGAAGACTTGACCTCTACATTACTTTCAAAATGTTTCCATGTCAGGAAAATTTTGAAATGATTGGAGCTTTTACTTAGCTCGACAACAAACAGATGCGGGGCAGGATAGTGAATATAACCTGACACGTTTCAGTGTTAAGACACTGTGAAGATCGCTTGCCAAGACGACATAACAAGACCTTGCCAGAGTGAAGCCTAGAATTCAGAATTCCATTTTATCAGACCGGACCTTTTATTGGAGTATTTATCAGGACTTACAAAACAGCCTTTGATATCTCTATAATTTTAAATAAGAAAAACCGGAATATCTGAGAAAACTGAACACACGGAGTCAGAGAGGGAATTATAGTTAAAATTAACGACCCCAAGTACACGTGTAAAAAGACATCGGCTAGTGCCTTAACTTCATTCCTCTGAGCAAAATGTCTGTGAGCCAGGATTGGCGTAAGTTGTTATTTTACATTCTATATTTTCATTACTAACATGTGAACTAATATGTATAAATTACCATGGGAATATTAATATGTGAAAATCGCTAGTGGATGTCCCAGTCATTTGAGGCTAGCCACCTCAGCGTATAGAATGATGATTTCATGAACCACCATTGCACGGGCTGGTGATTGCTTTATTGCTAGTTTCTTAAAGAGAACTAAAAGCAAAAGGTAATCCCAAGTTCCATATGGAGCAGGTAGGGAAAGATGAAAGAAATGATGTACATTTTAATTATAATACTTACAGTTTCAAACCAGTGTAAATGTGGATGTTAACATATTCACTTTAAAATTAATGGAAGTTTCAAACTTTTCAAATCAGTGTAAACATAAATGAAAACATACTCAATTTATATTGTGAACACTTTTCAATCAGTGGAAATGTAAATGTAAACATTTTCTATCTGTATTGTTAACCTTTTCATTTAAATGTAAAGTCAATATAAAAGCTATTCAATTTAAATGTAAAGAAAGTTTTATCCCCAGAGATTAAATTTAATTCTCATCGAGGGTAAGTTCTGAGGTAGAGGGATGATAAAATAGGAATAGGGGACACATAAGTATGTGTCGGGAAACGCAATACTCAGGAGAGCGTTTCGTTTTAATTCTTTTACCATAGTTGTTGGTGGTGGTACCAGTTTAAGGGTGCTATTTCTGGAACAAGAAGGGAACAGTGGCCTGAGCTTTAAGACGAAGGACCAATTTTGTAGACTCTCCCAGACACTCCTTGGAACGAGCTGCACCCTACATCCATGACCAGCGACGAGTGTTATCAGTGATCAGTCCATCAAGAACCAACCCAGCTGGAGCAGAAATAACCACTGGCAGCTAAGTATAATATATAAGCTGCCAAAGTGAACTTTTTTCGTAGAACCTACTATCAATCAATGATAAGCCCTTCCTTTTAAACTGTTCAATTATTTTCAAACTGTTAAAACTTAAGTGATTATTAAATTTTGTTATTTGTAATTTTACAAATTTAACTTCGATTTAATAATTTTAAATGTACTACATATTTGCCTCAGTCAATTTACTAAACCCACTCTAAATAGAGCTATACCAGAATAAAAAGAATTCCACTGAGTAAATCAGAGGTGTGGGCTTGAACGAGCTAAGATTAATCATTGCTTAATTCTTCACAAAAGTTGTCGTCAGATTCTAGAATTAACGTGCTCAGCCAATGGAGCATTGTTTTCGCTTATCTGAATATCTTGTGAATACTCAATTGAGATAGAAGTGTCATTACCCTTCTATTTACAAATATGCCAAGAGTAAACTTGTGCGAAGGAAGACACCTTTGAAGCCCATTTTAGATACTCTTGAGTTTTGGCCATTGTTGGACCACTACTGCAAAGCAGGGGAGGCAATACCGTCACAGAAACAAGCAAGATTTCGAACAGAAAGGTCATGCACTGATCAAATAATCATAGAACAGTTGAATGAACGGCAGAAACCTGTGTACATTAACTCTGCAGACTCTGAGAAAGAAATTATAAAGGGGGAAACACGAGGACTGTGAGTTTTAAATAAACGAATGTAGCTAAATAGTAAACACTCGTAAAAGAGGAAGAATTGGAATTACTAGTCAAACAAGGAAGTGACAGAAGTGATAGGCTAACTGGGGAATCGAACCGAACAACGCGATCGCTTGGCTGCGAAAGTGAATCGTAAAAGGACACACAGGGATCCCGTTACACGCCCATTGAGGCATATTGGGAATATGGTATTAGGCCCATATTTTCTTGACAATCGGCACACTAGAGGTGATGTAGTCAGCATTATGCCGGCCGCCTTAACCTTCTGGTACCTAATTCATGAGGCTGGGTCGACCCCGGAGACGTTTGAGGTCTAAAAAAATCTCACCTCAACTGGGGATCGAACCATGGACCACCGAGCTAGGAAGCCAGTGCACTAACCATTGCGCTACGCGGCTCCGAAGGGACACACAACCAGCTAAGAATCTTTGAGTTGTTTTGTCCCGTGTAGTTACCGGGGTTCTCTGACAAGACAACACAATAAAGAAAGACTACTGTCTCTTCAGGCATGTCGTAATAGGTGACTAATCTGAAGTTACGCATGGGGCTGGCTACTTTATCGTGCAAACACATTTTACAGAAAGCCACAATGCTAGGGTGCAGGTTTCCTGCAAAACAAACAATCTACAGGGGTGGTTCCACGCTCCATAAGGGGCGAGATAGAAAATGATACTGATGATGATGATGTTAAGTTTTTTTTTTCTTACACGCACCGAACGCCTTTCCATAGAATCTCGTTGACGATAGCGTTTATGGTTAACTGTGATGTGTTTCGGTAGTTTGCAATATCTGTAAATCTAAATGTGTCTTTCGTTTCTAATCATGCCCTCAAAGTACTAGACTTTATTTGCCACAAAATGTGGGTGCCCGTGTCGCATTCGTCTTGAATTTTATTCTATCGTTTATGGAGACGGAGGCACCGCATCAATCAAATCGAAATTTGTTTCCTTGGCTTGGCATCCAATATATTAAATCAAACCATTAAGTTGGCGAATATGTATCTCCCTTTCCTACAGTGCCTGGTGCTTTATTCAGTTGAGTCTAAAATCTGTCCCCTTGCCTTCTCGTTAAAGATGATTTTTGATAATAGATTGTCTATTTTCTCTCTTCTCATGACGAATCAACAGAACTTTGACTATCTGCACCTTCTCTTCTCATGATGAATCAACAGAACTTTGACTTTCTCCACCTTCTCTTCTCTTCTCATGACGAATCAACAGAACGACTTTCTCCACCTTCTCTTCTCTTCTCATGATGAATCAACAAAACTTTGACTTTCTCCACCTTCTCTTCTCATGATGAATCAACAGAACTTCGACTATCTCCACTTTCTCTTCTCATGATGAATCAACAGAACTTCGACTATTTCCACCTTCTCTTCACATGACGAATCAACAGAACTTTGACTTTCTCCACTTTATTGTGTTGATTCATCATCACCCTTCCCCAAGGAGCAAAGGCTCTCATCAAACTTATGCCAAGTCTTCTTGTACCGTGCCATCATTCATTCATAACCCTCCACTCCCAAAGGAGCATA
Organism: Oreohelix idahoensis; assembly: GCA_024509875.1. Taxonomy (NCBI): domain Eukaryota; kingdom Metazoa; phylum Mollusca; class Gastropoda; order Stylommatophora; family Oreohelicidae; genus Oreohelix; species Oreohelix idahoensis. The sequence continues at coordinate 538,903 of JAMPIV010018044.1, read as the reverse complement.
GGCCTTCAACAAACACATGCCAAGTCCTCTTGTCACGTGCCATCATCTCAAGTTCTTTCCACGACCGTGCCATCAGCTCCAGGTCTTTTCTATATCATGCTGATCATTTTCATTACTGCCTCCAGTTTGATTGTGTTGATTAACATTGAATTCTTTTGTTTGTCTGAGGACTTCCTCGTTAGATTTTCTGTTTCTCCTTTGAATCTGTTTCATCCCTCGTAAGAAACGAATCTCTGCTGCCTCCAATTTTAGTTTAATCTGTTCGGATATGGTCGACGCCTTATACGCATAAAGTAATGTAGGATGCACATAGCATCGTAATACACTCTTCCTAACAATGATAGTTTTTGGTAGTAAAAATTATCTCCATACTGTGGAGCGTGGATACGTTTGATTTATTATTACCTTGATTTCAGTTAAATATATGCTGTGCCACCTACATTAATTTACCTTTCATCTGCATCAGGAGTAACAGCCTTCAACAAATTCAAATCAATTCCTCATGTTTTGTTCCGTCCGCTCAAGGTCCTTTCATGTCTGTTTCTCCTCTCTGCGTTTTCGGTATCGCCGGAAAACGCCGGACAAACTGCAATTTTAAAACAGCCGCCCGAACGACCAATCTTAAGGGTGAAAGAGAGGACAACCCCGGGGGGAGAGAGAGAGAAAAGGACAGATGGTCACTCTACATTTTTCCTGTTTTGTATTTTTCATACTGTACTTTTCTGTACTGTTTTCGTAGTGTACTTTTCTGTGCTGTCTATCCTGACGAGGACTGTCTAATCGTTACGTGGGTCGTTGTAGTCCCCCTTCTGTAAGACTCCTCGGCAGCCTACGTACATTCACATCATCGGTTACGGGAGGACGCTATAGATTTTATATTAACTGATTGAGTACAATAAATGAAAAAGTTAGTCTCATAACGGATTACTGCCGTGAGATAGTGAAATGTTGGGACTCTACACAATGTCTTAACGTTATGAGGTTTTATTCCTCGCTGCCTTTGCCTTCCCTAACTCAAGAGCAGAGACAGCTACCCATTTACAGCAGCGTAGACCGGAACGTGCCGTAGCCATGTTTCTTACTCTCGAGAAGCAAGAGATCTCAACAATCTGCCACTCAGCTCTCAATAGACACAGATAAAACTTATAGCATGTAGTTAAAAGTGAAATAACACACTTCATTATTTTTTTATGAGTGAATTCATTCGGCTATCGTGCTGCATGAAAGCTATCAAAAGGGAAATAAATCGTGTAAGGATGTATTAATCCTTCGATTATTTCTCTTGCGTAATTAATTTTTTTTTTTCTTCTGAACTCGTGAATAGGGCTAAGATTTTAATGATCTTCCTTTGGGCATAACCGAAAAGTTGCTCAGTTGAATATAAATGTGTTTCATTAAAAAAAAAACTAAGCTTATTTAAGAGCCTTTGTTAACGCATTAATTGTCATTTTTTGCCATTTTTGGCACTATAGGACATGATTTTAGGCTTTTCGGTCATTTTAACGAATTTATTAGTTTTTTGAGTCATTATTTTGCCTATTTTGGCATTTTCGATAAACATAAGCATTTTTTTGTGTTAGCGTGTTGCATGCTGTTTAATAATTTTCCCTCAAAACAAATGTCGCTGGTAAATTTTCCTACATAAAGTCAAATTTTGGATTTCTGCCTGGTGTCATTACTTCCTTAGAGAAGACAGCGGTTCTATTAGTGGATCAGATAGAGTTGATGAAGTAAGTGGTGAATGACTAAGACAGTGGGCATGAAGATATGGGGAAAGCTGTGCAAGAGAAAACTGAGCACGTTTTGGAGAAAAACACAAATGTGGGATATGAAAAGCTGTGCTTAATTTCACATGTGCTATCAGGGATGAACATTTCCCTTGGTGAATTTTCAGCAAACTTAGAATCAATAGACATAGTTTATTTCACGTACACTCATGTAGTGTCAGTAGTAATTGAGAGAAGCGTTTCGGGCTTAAAGCTTTGTTGATAGACAATGGAAAGCCACACTTTTTGAAAATTTGCACATAGTATTCATTGTGTATTGTAATTCTGAACTCATTAAATAAAGACTTTCATTTTGCCATAGAAACTGTCAAAAAAAACTCAGTTCATATTTTACGTATTTTGTGTGTGCGTGTTTTTTAAATAAGGAATTGTTTTCTTAATAAAAATAAAATTGTCAGCTTGGCACAGAAACTAAAAATTTAAATTGCATGTTTAAGGTGTCTTTATGTGCGTGAGTGTGAGAGAGAGTTTGTGTGAGCGTGTGTGTCTTAGATTGTATGTTTTTGGTTCATAAAATAAACTTTCATTTTGGCATAGAAACTGTAAACAGAATGAAGTTGTATTTTTTTACGTTTTTTTTTTCCTTATTTTGTTTTATTTGTCATTTTTGTTGTTGTTAGTAACATGAAGACTCGAAAAGCAGCAGCTGGGAGACTTTTTCATGCCATAAATCGAGGATTCCTCAGCAAGAGAGAGGTTGTTAAGAACACGAAGATGGCTGTATACCGCTCCACCTATGTCCCAGTCTTGACATATGGATGCGAGTCATGGGCAATGACTACAACCCACAAAAGCCAGATCCAAACCTCAGAAATGAGGTATCTGAGTGTGGTGAAAATACAGTGATACAACGTTAAAATATCTCCAATTATAAAGATAACGGGTAAAATAACACGTAGGGATAAAAATATAGGCAAGATATGCCGAGGCTTCTTCACCTACGCCAGCGCTTTCTACCGCCATTAAAACTAACTAGTTGGAACATGCAGACAAAAGACATAGCCTTTTAGACGGGGTAGAAACGGAGATAAAAAAAAAAATTATGACGGTCTGAACACGTGTTTGAATCTAAAATGCAAAAGACGCAATTTGTAGTTTAAAGGAAAAAATTACGCCACTAGTTGACACAATGTAAGGAAATGGACAAAAAAAGACCTTAGCTCTTATTAGAAACAGACGTATCTTAGACGTTTTACCGTAATTGGTCGTTTTAATTTGAATATAGCGGCAAATGCCATACCCGAAGGTTCAAAAACAAATTTCAAAACTAACCTTGAGAAAAGTAGGGTTTTCTTTAATAATAAAGTTATGAAAATAAAACCTAGCTAGTTTGATAGCCCATCTTGAGCAGAGAAATAATATACTTTTAATTACACAGACGGACAGATAACACGGAAGATATTGACGAAAGACCGTATTGTTCCATACAGACTAGCGAACAGTTTTTTGTGCATATTTTCACTAAAGTTACATTTTGGCGTCCTTGAGCCTAAAAATGCAAAAATCAAACTGCAATGAACTAGGGGCAAAGTAGGTGGATAGTAGCTAAAAATAACTTAGCATAGGATCTGAGAAGTAGGGGGAGACAAAATTTTGTGTAGTTTTTTCTTGTAGTTAGTCCAAAAAAACAAGTGTAATTTTGGGGAAAATACTACATACTAGACTGAGACTGGACTGAAATTGGACATTTATATTTTGAATATTTGAAAAGTTAGAGGGGAAGTCCGCTGATTGGACAAAAGCATTTATATTATTGAAAGAGAGACGCACGCTTGTGCCATTTTATAGAAGACTGTCCATTGACACAGTACGTTACTGCTAGAGGTGATTTCCTGGAATTATTAAATAAAAATCAGTGGGACGCCCTAATCTAGCGAGCAGCTCAGCTGAGTTTTGCTAGTACTACGTAACTGTGTTCTCAATTCTGAATTGTGGTAAGGGAAAAAGCATTTATCTTGTTTATTTTAATATTTTGAGTGATTGATACTGCCATATCATGAAAAATGATTACGACAAGTGAGTGCTTGCTCTAGGTCCCCAGCAGCAGTCCAGGGCCTAGAGACAACCAAATAATATATGAAAACTTATCTAAGACTATGGAAGGCGGATCTATAATTTAGATCAGTGGGAACATATCACCCACCTTATTGAATGGAAGAGGAAACTATTGAACAGATTTCGGATGCAATGCAGTCTTGGGAAACTGGTACTATTTGATAACAACTGGGTGAGATGTGCTAAGTTGGTCAGAGAGATCTGACCCAATCTGTGTAATGTTGTTTTGCTGTGTTGTGTGTAAGAGTGGCGCAGTAAACAGAGTGTTGACACATGGCACAAATTTTGGTTTCAGAGTTTTTGATCTGGCACTACGCTTGTGCCAGATACTTTTGTAGAAGTACAAGAGCGGATGCCCGTGCAGCCTAACATTTTACTCCAGCTACTGAGAGGAGTGGGCCACAAGAATTCTGTACTACATCGTCACAGGCCAGTTAAGTGCAAACCTGGCCTGCTGTAGATTCATCAACTGTGTCCACCATCAATAAAGAAATAAAATCGTGTTATATAAACACTAATATCAGTCCATATGTCAAGGACAAGGAACTTTATAACCATAGATTGGGCATGATGACGCCACCCCAACTAAACATCCAGTGCTAGTTTTTCCCAAGACATTGTAGATATTATTAATATTAACCATTGTAATAATATACCTATGTACAAAAATTTCATTTGATTATGCAATATATATATGCATTTTATTGATAAATACATATTATTTCATATGTTCTGACCAAAAGAAACAATTGGTTCAGGACTAATAAATTTAAAAAAAAAATTTTCAAACTTAAACTATAACAGCCAGTGTTAGTTCAGTTTATCATAGAGTTTATTATTATTATTAGACTTATTATTTACATGTGTGTGTCTGTGTATTTCATTACCTACACATTACATTTCAGTACCCTAGACTTTTAACGTAGCTAACATTCATTATAGTAGAATAGGTCTGTTTGAGGTCGTAAGTGGTAGCAGAAAGGCCTTCTGTAACTCACATAAACTTTTATCTCAAGAGCCTTCACAGCTGACCTCATCCAGTACACTAGGTAACATAAAAACCATACAATAACATCAAAAACCACTACACTGAGGAAGGTGGTTGAAGTAACAAGAAGAGACATGGTCCGCAACCAGACGATACGTCAAGGCCTAAAATTCCTCCTCCTGCAGACCCAAGTAGAACAATCTTAACTAAGATGGTTTGGCCATGTCTGCAGAATGGGAGAAGATCGACTACCACAACAAGCATGGGAAACAAAGAGCCAAGGATCCAGACCCCCAGGACGACCCAGAGTCTGCTGGGAGGACAACATTAGACAATCTTTGAAAGACCGAGGACTAGAATGGAACCAGGCCAGGAGGAAGACAGCCGATAGGATAGCCTGGCGCTCTCTCTTCCAAACCTCTACACCTCACGGTAGAAGGGGAACGACTAAGTAAGTGAATTATTAGTTATAAATAACACCTAATTCCTAAATCTGTACCATTTAAAACAGTTCAGACGAAAAGTTTTTTTACACACACTTCTTTAATAATTACTTCAAGCAAGTGATTTGTATTTCCTCCATAAAAAAAAAAGTTATAAAATACAAATATAACAATTGTAAATAATAATCTGCAGCTCACAATTCCCATGGCCACGCGACAACTTTTTTTTAATGAACTTCGCCAATTTTGGCACACGCTCTTTAAAAAAAAAAAAAAAAAAAAAACTTCGCCACATCTAGCCTAAAACCTCCACTGAATCTTAACTTTATGTGATAGTGTTAGTTACATGCAAATTTGTACACCCAAACAAGATGAAACAAATAAAGAAAGTTGCTTGAAGTGTATTGTATGTTAGCCACTTCTTGTAGACCAGCCCAAGAAACACAATTGAAGTTGGTTGCTAAGTGATCTTGTTCTAAAATTAGCAACCACCTTCAACTTGGCTTCGTGGGCTTATACGCTGTCCTTGAGAAGTATATATCCTGGTAATTTATTTATGGCAATACTGTGTGTCAGCAAAGCAGAAGTTACTGAGTTTGGTAAATGGCTTGCGTAGAAAAGAATGATTGACGTTCAATGACAAGATCACCAATGTGTGACTGATGACAAGATCACCAATGTGTGACTGATGACAAGATCACCAATGTGTGACTGATGACAAGATCACCAATGTGTGACTGATGACAAGAACCAAATGTCACTGGAACAAGAAATTAGAAGAAGGCGATGGATACGATGCACAATGAGAAAACCCATTGAAAGCATTACAAGGCAGTCATTATTATGGAATGCACAGGGCGAGAGAGGTAGCGGGATATCGAAAAACCCATGGATAAGAGGACTGAGGACAGAAACAAGAAGGATAAAGATGACATGGAAGGACCTTGAGAGAACAGCACAGGTCGGGGGGGGGGGGGGGGGGGGGGCTTGAATTATGTGAAGTCTTAAGGCTTCTTGGGACTGACGGGTGATAAATGAATGATTGATTATTGTTTGTTTTTGTTGTCCCTTGAACAAAGACCTGTCTTTGAGTGCAGTATATTATAATACATGTGAAACTAAAGGACGGGAGAAACGGGGTGCTATTATTACAAAGTAGCTTGAAAGCATAGCTTTGATAAACATTCAGATCTTACTGGGGGGAGGGGGGAAGGGGAGAGAACAGTGGAACAATACAAACTGACCTACAATAACAGAAAAAGAAAAAACATCAAATCAAAGCAAGACAAGGAAGCAAGGAGATCGTCTGCCAGTGCTATATCATCATCACTTCCCTTTAAAACATCAAATCAAAGCAAGACAAGACGGAGATCATCTGCCAGTGCTATATTATCAACACTCCCCTTAAAAACATCAAACTAAAGCCAGACAAGGAAGCAAGGAGATCGTCTGCCAGTGCTATGTTATCATTACTCCCCTTAAAATCATCAAATCAAAGCCAGACAAGGAAGCAAGGAGATTGTCTGCCATGTGCTATATCATCATCACTCTCCTTAAAAACATCAAATCAAAGGAAGCAAGGAGATCGTCTGCCAGTGCTATATCATCATCACTCCCTGTGACGTGGAACGGAAATATTGATACAGTAATCTGACAGCCTTTGCTTTCCCATTTAGTGTCTACCATTGGCTAAGCCAAACCACGCAATTCTCTGACTGTATTACTCATATCTAATCCACGCCCTTTTTTCTTGACATGTAAACAAACAGACATTTACCAATTTCCGTAACCTGCCAGCATAACAGGCAGCGAGCCCTGATTTGTTTACCTGAGTTTCTCACGCGAGCTGATTTGCCAATTATCGGTCATTAGACCGCTGCGCGGAGAAATAACGGACTGTTTGAAGAAGAGACAATGGGCGATAATATTTTCCCGACCACCTTTGATGTTAGCACGTTCCAGGGGGAGATAATGTTTGATCTGCGCAAGGGGGCGTAATCTAAGAGAAGCCCGGCAAAGTTTTCTGATGTCGGTCAGCATCGCTGAGTAGAATGAACGAAGAAACCTTTCATCCGGAAAACGCAGTTCCTGATTCCCTTCTATACAGAAGGTGTGAATTGTAACGTCTTCTGATGATGATAACACTATGAGCTGTATAAATACCGCGCTCTCTCAAATTCAGTTATTAGAGTCGCTCAGAAATTCTTGGATTATCTGAGCACGACGGACTAGAACCATTTCTTCGCTAAATGTGTTAAATTGTTCCGTGGGGATTTCATTTTCTTATTTGTGGTAATAGAAATTGCGCTTAAGGGTTAAAATGTGTTACGTTTACCATTTTTATTAACTATAATTCCTTAGCGTTTAAAACTAGTGAAATAACATAACGCATAGATATTTCTTGCCAGTCGCTCAGAGTAATGTAATTTCAAATACCCCATTTTTCTTACACAAGAAGATACGGCTTAGCTGACTGAGATTATTAAGTGTGACGGATCAGTGACCGAATAGAATTCGCATTATATTTCATTGTGTGAAATTAAATAAGTGACTAGAGTTAATGTTATGTGACAAAACAATAGACGCCGACAAATAGCTAGTGGTGACTGGCGATTTTTGGTTAAAGTGCGCGTATGGATAAATTGAATAATAATTGACTTTGTGCGATGTTCATTTTCTCGCAGGCAATAACGGGGGAGGGCACATACCCTTTTTTTCCGACATGCCGTAGCGGAAAACTTACGGGTGGATAAGATAGTAGCAGTTTTTCATAAATGTTCTTTTCTTCCCAATATAGCATCTAATCAAAACCAGCGGCCAGCGGTCTAATATTATCAGTAACATTATTATTATTTTGGGTCTTCGATTTTTGGACCTGTTCGGTCCTCTTTCTTCATTCAGAGAGAGACCAATAGAAACAATGAGATTAATCGTAACTGGACGGTACATTACCCAGAATTATTTTTATCAACATTTTCCAGCGCACTGGGCATACGAAAGAGCATATATTCCTGACGTTTGACAGCAGTAGCAACGGAGTGATCCAGAAAACTACGCTGTTTCAAAATCGGCACTCACCATAAGAGTCAGCCGATAGGATTTACCATCATTATCAGTTTTACATATTGTTACATTTGTCTTAGCAACCAGAGGCTAGACAATACAGGAACTACTTTTCTCCTTTCGTAACTGTGAACGTCCCGAGAACGTCTTGCTTCAATAACTATATGCGGTGATACAGGATTCATCCAGGAAAAATTAAAATTAAACCACCAAATTTGGCGTCCACCTTGTAATTATTATTCGATACAAAGGCTGGACTGGGGCCAGATTTGGGCAACCTGGCAATATAGGTTCATACTATTGTAATTTTCCAAGGGATAACTACACCATTATTAGGTAAGTAAGAGTGTTTGTGGCCACAGATGACAGAGTGAGAGACAGAGAGAGAATATTTCCTTTGTTACAATCATTGTACTTACTTACTTAGTCGTTCCCCTTCTACCGTGAGGTGTAGAGGTTTGGAAGAGAGAGCGCCAGACTATTCTATCGGCTGTCTTCCTCCTGGCCTGGTTCCACTCCAGTCCTCGGCCCTTCAAAGACCGTCTAACGTTGTCCTCCCAGCGGACTCTGGGTCGCCCTCGGGGTCTGGATCCTTGGCTCTCTGTTTCCCATGCCCGCCGTGGCAGCCGATATTCTCCCACTCTGCAGACATGGCCAAACCATCCCAGTTGGGACCGTTCCACTTGGGTCTGTAGGGGGTGGCATTTTAGGCCTTGACGCATCGTCTGGCTGCGTACCATGTCTCTTCTTGTTACTTCAACCACCTTCCTCAGATACCTCATTTCTGAGGTTTGGATCTGGCTTTTATGGGCTGCAGTCACCGCCCATGACTCGCATCCATATGTCAAGACTGGGACATAGGTGGAGCGGTATACAGCCATCTTCGTTTTCTTACCAACCTCTCTCTTGCTGAGGAATCCTCGATTTATGGCCTGAAAAAGTCTCCCAGCTGCTGCTTTTCGAGTGGCCACCTCTTCTTTGATGCCTCCCTTTCGGTCTATAATAGCTCCGAGGTATTTAAAGTGGTCGACCTGCTCCAGGACCTGTTCTCCCAGCTTAATCTGATGTCTTCTTTCTTCTCGTGATATCACCATGGATTTTTTTTTTAGAGCTGCTTATGACCATCCCTCTCTTCTCTAGCTCTTCCTTCCAGACTTGCAGGTTGGATTGGAGATGTGCCTCTGATTTAGCAATCAGGGCAACATCACCAGCAAACGCCAGCTCTGAAACACAGACCCGTCCCATCCTCCAGTACCCCACCGAACACCCTCCTGTTCTCTCCTTACATGCCCCGACGACATCGCACATAAGGAGTATGAAGAGGCAAGGGGACAGGATATCACCCTGTCCTACACCAGTGGCGGTCCTGAACTCTTCTGACCCATGGTCTGCTGTCCTCACACAATTTCCGCAAGACTTGCAGAAGCTCTGCACAGCATGAATCAGAGGCGCTGGAATACCCTTCCCTGCCAAACAGTCCCAAAGCTTGCTCCAAGGGACCCTGTCAAACGCCCCCTCCAGACCCATGAAACAAAGATGGATCTCTCTCTTATACTCAAGGGCCCTTTCACTCAGCTGTCCGAGTGCGAAGACCAGGCCCCGAGTACCTCGGTCCGCTCGGAATCCGCACTGGACCCCATCCAACCGTGGCCCAGCCAGGCGTCGGAGTCTCCGCTCCAGGATTCTAGAGCAGATTTTTCCAGGGACACTGAGAAGGGATATGCCTCTACGGCTCCCACACTGTCGACTGTCACCCTTTTTGAAAATTGGTGTTATGATGGCGATCTCCCAATCCCCCGGCATGGTCCCGTTGCACCATGCCGCCCGTAGGACCCCAAGGAGCAACAGGTCGCCCGATGCTCCCATGCACCCAACCATCTCTGGCGCCATACCATCATGCCCCGCCGCCCTGCCCATCCCGATCCTCTCCAGCGCTGCCCCCAGCCCCTCCATCCCCATGTCATCCCCATCACCACTGGTCTCCTCCTCTGTGCTAGTGGTTATCATTTCTGATGTTTGACCCTGATCACCATCAAGGAGCTCTGAGAAATACTCTTTCCATCTTTCCATTACTTCCTTCGGGGCAGTAAGCAATCTGCCTTGCTTGTCCCTTATAAACTTGAGAGGGCATTGCCTTTCCCTCCTCGTGTTCTCTAGGGTCTTATAGAACAATTTCTGGTTTTCCTGTGCATCTTTTTCCAGCTTCTCTCCAAATTCTTCCCAGGACCTCTGTCCCGCCGCTAGCACCCCGTTCTTTACTTCCGTTCCGAGCGCCACATATTCTCTATATTTTTCCATTTGTCCTGTTGTGTTTTTAGCTCCAAAGTATTGCCTCCATGCCATTTTCTTCTCTCCTATTTTCTCTTTGACTTCCTCTGTCCACCAAGGTGTCCTCTTTCTCTGGTTCCCAAGTCGGACCTCACCACACGCCTCTGCAGCAGCTGTCCCTATGACATCCCCGAATTTAATCCAGAGGGTCTCCAAGTCATCAGGTTGTTCTTCTGTGTTGCTCACCGCTGCAGCAACAAGCCCCTGACATCTGGTCTCAATCTCCGGCCCTCCCAGCCCGTAGGTCCTAATGCTCATTTCTCCTGCTCGTTTACTTGGTCTCTTGCGTGATGTTGAGCAGTTCCCAGGCTGAGCAACTCTCTCAGTTGTTTGTTTGATTGTTAGCAGGTAGTGATCACTTCCAATCTCTGGCCCCCTCCAGACTCTTGCATCTCGGACATATTTGAATGAGCTTCTCCGAACAATGGCATAGTCGATCACTGACTTCTCATTCTTTGTTGGTTCACATCTAGTGTATGCATGTATGCGCTTATGGGGGAACTTTGTGTTTGTAATGACCAGATTCTGCTCACTGCAGAATCTAAGGAGTCACTTTCCATTGTCATTGAGAGTATCTTCTCCATATCTTCCGATAACTCCACTCCATCTAGCATGGTCATTTCCAACTCTGGCATTAAAATCTCCGAGCATGATAACTTCATCTAGGCAGTCATCCACTGTCCTTTGAAGCAGCTCGAAGAATTCCTCCTTGACCTCTGCTCTCTCATCCTCATTTGGCCCATACACTATGACCAGGTTGACTATGGTTTCTAATTCTTTTAGTTTCACAACCATAATGCGCTCTGAGACAAAGTTCCACCCCTTGATACTATCTTTTTGATTTTGGGCCACAATGCAACCCACACCCCCTTTAGCTCTTTCGGATATGGGTACACCACTGTACAGCAGCGTGTTGCCATTGAGATCCATGACTCCTTGTCCTTTTTTCTTTGCTTCCGTAATAGCCAGGATTTCTAGTTTTGCTTTCCTCATCTCTTCCACCAGCTCCTCTTCCTTCCCATTTATACTTCTTGTGTTCCATGTTCCATAAGTCGTAGTCCGTAGTCCGTTCCAGTTCGTCGCCTTTAGAATCAGTCCGGTTTTCTCTCTTTTGTTACTCGTAATCGTGGTTTAAAGCAAACAGGTGATTGGCCTGTTGTGCCTTTGCATGGTGGAGGGGCTGCCTCCTTACGGCCTCCATGCAGGCCGCCCTCCTCCTTTTTCATCCGGGCTTGGGACCGGCATTGGCGGAGTTATCATTGTACTAACTTCTTTTTTTTTGTGTTCGCTAAACTGAGTACTTTAATGAGTAGTAATTTAGTGGGAACTTGTTCTTCACAGTCTATTCTGTAATCTAGTGCTTATCTTTGACCTTTGGGTTATTAACTTCTTTTGGGATCTTTTCTCAACAAGGGGAGGACACTTATTCGGTTATTTTCATATATCTGTAAACTTGATTTATTTGATTTCTCTATATGTTTGATGTTGTAAAAAGTTTAATGATAATAAACAACAAAAAGAACTTAATGTGCGTGTTGGTCAGACCCATACCCAATTAACCATAGTTTTTCACGTGTGTGTGTATTGTTGTCACATAATTGTGCGTGTGGGTGTGTTTAGTGTAACTTATATTTCATATAGGGAGAGAAAGGTTGTCTTATATTAAAATATAGTCGTATAGATAGGCTGGACTAGAGAAACTACTCATTCCAGAGACAGATCTTCCTCTTACACTATTCCCTCGTGAGAATCTATTTGTTACACCTTTATTCTCACATATTTACCACTATCACCTCTGCTCAGACGGGACCATAAATATCTTCTGACCTATCTTTAAAAATTTACGACACTCCCCTTAAAAACATCAAATCAAAGCCAGACAAGGGGGAGATCATCTGCCAGTGCTATATCATCATCACTCCCCCTTTCGCTCCTTATGGAGCATGGAGCCACCCTTGTAGCTTGTTCCCTTGCACCGAAACATTCATCTGCTATTGCCGTGAGGTTTATTCTGTAGCTTTTGTTTAACGAGATGAGGTTGAAAGCCCTCTACAACTTATATTTGTCGCCTGAGGTAGCAGTAGGCATATTCTTTATTTGTCGCATCGGAGAATCCATGGAACTACACTACATCTGTATAAACTATATATTATATATACATTTGTGAAACTCTGTAGTTAAATAAAGTGTGTCAAATCTCTCAAGCTGTGGTATCTTCGAAGAAGTTACATGGCTTCTTTTAAAATGTATTATTTTTGCTTGTTGTTTACTTATTTGTTTGTTAAATAAAAGGTGTCAAATCTCGAAAACTGCAATATCTGCAAAGACATGACATGGCTTTTTATAAAATGTATTCGTTTTTGTTGTTGTTTGGTTGTTAAATAAAATGTGTCAAACCTCTATAGCTATGATATCAGCAAAGATAAAACCAGGCTTCTTATGAAATATATTAACTTTGCTTTGTTTGTTTGTTTGTTTGTTTGTTTCTTTGTTTCGATCCCCGGGGATTAGAGTTTTCACTTTCTATTCATTTTTTTTTTTTAATTCGGGAGTTGTGTTCCAGAAGTTTCTTCCAAATCCAGAGGCTACACCAACTCAGCAGGCGCGACATTGATAAAATTTACCAGACCTGCTAAATGCAAATGTGGTATAATGCTAGGAGTTGGAGGGTCTGCTGCCTTAGAGGGGTTTATGTATTAGTCTCCAGCAGGTTCATCGTGGATGAGAAAGGCATGATAAAGCTGAAAGGGGTTGCTAAACAGATAATCGCGTCATGTGATATAGCAGCTCCCTTCGGCAGTGCCACAACCTTATCTGATATCGGCCAAACCTTGAGACACTGATAGCAACACAGACATAAAGAAAACCAGTTGATGACATTACATTGCGGTCCTTGTTATGGAATCCCCTGGTGTGACGAGTCATAATTCAGGCACTAATTTTGCTGTGGCCATCTTTGCTCCGCTCCCCGTGCCCTCCCCTTTTCATTCGTTCAGTATGTTTTGCTTAAGTCCGCACCTATTGAAATTATCTTGACCTTGCCTGGTTGATCTCAGATACTTTATCGTCTCGCCACCTCTCTGACCTGTTTATCTTCCTTTGTGACCGTCAGCGCTTTGCCAGAAGAGAAACAAAGCCACCTTGACTTGTTTGGTTAATTGCCAGCAATAGAGGGATTAAACATTCCATCCCCGCATTAGTTTGTATAACGCCGTCCGCTCATGTGGTGATGAGTTTAATAGTGGTACATCAGATTCGTTTTTAAAGAGATACGGTGGAAGCGACGTGCAATAACAAGGCCCTTCCTTAAGTTTATCGCGAACACAATTTGGACGACAAACATACCATGTATCAATTTCCAGCAAATGGCTTGTTGCAATAAACAAAGATGAGAAGAGATTTATCAGAAGAAACAATCAAAGACAGTTCGGTGATATAATCATTTTGGTAAAATGACACGTAGAGGGGCAATACCTCATATCGTCAGGTAATAATGTTCAGATGAGAGATGTGGGCATAACGTTTACTGAAAAAGACTACTTACCTTGGGGGTTGTTTTAAAGTTATAAAATTTAACTAAACTAAAATTATGAGTGGGTCTCCCCGTGTGGTGAAGTGGGATGTTATAAATATGTATAGGGGACTTAGTGTACTGACTGAGATCAGCTGTGAAGGTATATATATATATCTAATAAGAGTAGTGTATTATATATATAACCTTACTTTCTGCCACATATGTATACCTCAGTCAGAATTATTCTGGAATAGTGTGATGACTACGTTGTATGTCTAGGGTATGTGTATGATGAAGTGTAAGTCATAACAACAACAGACAGATAAACAATTTAATTTATTCCACCACACTTGACAACACTGTGACACTCACATACATATAACACTCTAAAGGATATCTTAAAGGAGTCACTGATAACTTTTCAAATAACAATATGTATTCATTGCTGTTATGAATGAATATGTGTCCTGATTCAAATACAAAGGGAACCAGGAATCACAATCAATTTTACTTACAAGTTATATGTACAGAATTTATCAATATGAATATTGTAGTGACATATATTATTAAAAGTATCCTATGTGTGTCAGTTGTGTAGTAGTAATATGAGGTAATACTGGTTTTGTTTTGTTCAAGCTCTGTTGGTATTTGTCATCATGACTTCAATAGTTTGTCTTTATTGGAACTAGTATTGGAGATGTTCTCAGTTCCTGATATTAAAACAATTTACTTCCCCTCTTAAGTTTATGTTACAATGTTATTTTAAGATGGGGGTACATAATTTTGAGCTCAGCTGGCCACATCAGCTTATCTTGCGTGATGGCGGCAGGAAAAGACTCCTCTGCTCGATATCTCCCCTGGGCTCTGGAGACACCTCACTGATAGCTAAATGGACCAAGGAGTATGCTGTCCGACTCTGGATTCAGCAAAGCTCTGACCAGGTGCTGCTCAATACCATCAAGACCACGGTCCCACAATTCATAGAATAAACACAGATACGTTGACTAGCAATGAATTCTGGCACAAATACTGGCACAAATTCCCATCTGCTTATGTTCCAGGCTTTTATTTAGCAAAAATATGAGCTGGCTTCAACGCACTGTTGCTTTATCAAGCTTATTTGAACTAGTGGTCTCGAACTAACGCTCCTAAGTGATTATATCAGCGAGTCTGGCCAATGGAGCCACGTTTCGACAAGTGTTTGAAAAAATTTTACCTTCCTACGTCTCCCCTAACAACCAAAGATAGTATTTATAGTCCGACCAATCGTGTTTAGTCTTATATTTGTTGCGCTCCAATCAATTTGGAGTTAACATGGTAGGCTATTTCCGTACGTAAGGTTTTTTTCAAACACGTTAAAAAAAATTTTATGAGCAGAAATGATTTCATGCTGTCAGGCACCCCCACTATTTTATTTTGGTTATAATTTGGTAATTCCTAGACTATTTGCGTAACGTTTTACATATTCTTTGTCAGCAAGCCCTAAGGAACCCAAATATACAAATTTAAAAGAGCTACGTGGCTGCGTTCAAAATATGCAATTTCTTCTACCTCCTGTTTCGAAGATGTGCTGTCTGGGTACTGTAATGTTTTCAAACGTAAACCCATCTATTGTCATCTTTTCTAATAAGAGTTTTTCAGGATTTAAAAACCTAACTCTGGGAAGGTTAGTGTTTTTATCACTGTCCGTCTGAAAAAAGTTAGTGCATGTGGCCTTACACGCGTGATAGTAGTAATTGTATATCGCGCGACGCGTGTTTAGTGTTGCACGTGTTCGGCTTTATGCCTCTCCCTTCTCTCTATCCTTTAGTCCATCTGTCTTTAGTTACGCCGTGTATAAAATGGAATGAATGAAATATTTAAATTAGGTCATTGATCAGCTTGGTATCTCAATGTTTTTCCAAGAAATACAGCACACGTTTCATTGAAGAACGCGGGTAATAATACATTAGGCTTTTACTATCAACGTGAAAGCGTTACAATTTGCCGACGAAGCAGAAAACAAGGGGGATTTCGAGTACAGTCATTGTGACAGCACTGTTATTTTACCATTGCTCTTTTCTTTATTAGAATTTATTTGTTAGGCTTTATATTTACCTGATAATTTATATATGTGGATTAGAATATTTCACGACACCTCCCCTCTTAAAACAGACATCCCATGTCAGTCCTTTATTCTATATACACATAGATAAATGTAAGTCAACTTGACTTTACTCTGCTGTGGTGCTATCATGGTATCATCCATGAAATTTGTTATACATGGATTATTCAGAGGGTCCAATAATTTTCTCATCATTCTAGAGAAGACACTAGGCGCATTCTTCAATCCAAATGGCAATCTATTAAACTCATAGTGTCCTTCTGAGGTACTAAAAGCTAGGTATGGTCTAACCTCAGGCTTTACTGGAATCTGATAGTATCCTTTACTCAGATCCACTTTTGAGAAATATTTAGCTTTATTTAGTCTGGCAAACAGCTGATTTGTATCCGGCAATGGATCCACCTGTCCTTCTGTAATAGCCTTCAGTCTCCTGTAATCTATACAGAGTCTATGTTCTCCAGAGGGCTTCCTTAAGAGTACAACACCGGAACTATACGAAGATTCACTGTGTGAAATAATTCCCTCCTTCAATAGATAGTCTATCTCTTTCTTCAAAGCTTTCTCCTTAGCAAACGGAATCGAATATGGTTTCATACAGACAGGTGTGGGGTCTATCAGTTTCATATCATATTCCAATAGGTTTGTATGCCCTGGTCGATCTGTTAACACCTCTGCATGATTATTTAGAACCTGTTGCACTCTCTCTTTCTGAGTTTTCGTTAAATGTGTACTGATTTTCACCTGTGCTGCTGTCTCACAGGGGTGTAATGGATATTCAAATGATGAAAGTGGTTCCTTTTTCATCTCCATGGCGATGGACAAGGTCAACAAGTGTGTCTCTTCCTGATGTTCTCTTTCCAAATATTTCTTCAGGAGATTCACATGATAGATTTTTTCTTTCCTCTTCTTATCTATCTTATAATTTGTTCTAGACACCTTCTCTAGAACTGTATATGGACCCTGCCATCCAATTTGTAACTTATTCTGACTCCCGGGCAAAAGAAGCCGTACTTTCTCTCCCACAGCCAAATTTCTGTCTTTCGCCTTCCTGTTATAATAGGCAGCATGTTTCTTCCTGGCTTGTTTCAAATTTTCATTGGCAAGTTTCCAGCCAGTTTTTAACCGAGTGGTCAGCTCATTCACATATTGGTATGAAGATGTAATGTTTTCCTCTGCCTTTTCATCAGTCCACGTTCTTAACAAAGCTACATATGGACCTTTAATTGTGTGGACCTATTTGTCCATGCACCGGTATGGTCTCTTCCACTCGAAGCTTTATAGTGATGATTTTTCCTCCCAGAATTATCATTCACAAAACGACCGCTACCAATTCTTTTCCTGGGGCTTTCTCCCCACTTAAAATTCTTGATGAGAGATTTTCCTCTCTACATCCTCTTCCTCCAGTTTGTTTAAGTCCGATTGAGGGATTTGTCGGCTTATCCTGGGGTAAGACATCTTTTTGCACTCTCCGCATAGTGGCCATTGTAAAACAGTTAAGTGAAGCTTGTCCGTGAAAAGGGGCTTCCCATTCCATTTGGTCCACTTTATCAAATTTATATTTCTTTTTATTGTCAGGCCTAATTTTGCCCCGTGGCGTGTCCAGGTCCTGATCCATGTTCCCACTTGTGGGTGTTCCCTCATGTGCTATGCTACACCTTTCTACAAAATTCTCAATGTCCCATCTTGCTTTAGGCCAATAATAATTGTGAGCCACCTTTTGAATGATGGTACCTATCTTCTCATGGTCCCCATCTGGTTTCACATGTAGGCTCCTTATTAAGTCTGCCCTATATCTTTTAGGAAGTACCAGCTGTCCCTGACCTTTGGATCTAGCTCCAGTCTTCCTATACATCAACTTGTTTTTCATGTAAAAATCTCCCTTGCCTGGAGTTGTATGACAAGTTGACAATTTTCTGAAACAAGGCTTGAGTGTTTTATCCCCAGCCTGTGCCTTCCTCATCTCTTCTGGAGTGGTATCCAACATAATATCCTCCTCCTGTCTTGAGGTCGACCTGACCTGAAGGGTTGCCATATACACAGGTTTCCTTCTGCAACGGTCAGTGTCATGATTGTCCATCTGACAATTCTTACACCACCTTTTTCCTTGGTTGAAAGATTTTCTTTCATCATATTTCCTTTCATCGAATTGTGGGAATTTATTTTTATTTTCATACCGTGGCCTATCAAACTGGTGCTTACCTTTGTTTTGATCCCTAGGATCAAATTGATTAAAGTTCTGTGGGGCCCTAAAGTTATCCACTTGTTTCTTTTTATTACCTGTTACCTCTGCTTGAGCTGCTTGATACCTTTCAGCAACATTTAGCAAATCACCCAGCCTCTCTGCACCTTGTTCCATGAGAAACTTTCTCAGGTCTGGAGCCATGGACTCTCTTAGCTGCTCTATAAGGACCATTTCCTTAAGATCTTGGGTTTTCCCCAGAGAAGTCCATTTCTCCAAGTATGTCTCTATTCGTGCAGAGAACTGGTGATAGGTTTCACCTGACAGTAGTTTAGCATTCCTAAATTTTTTCCTATAGAATTCTGCATTCTTTTCATATCTTAACAAAAGAGCCTGCTTTAGCATGTCATAATTTTCCTGATCACCTCTGCTCATTTTTGCAAAAACTTCATAAGCTGCCCCACGAAGTCCTTGAGATAACTTTAAGCTCCACCTTTCTCTCTCTAACCCATACGTGGTAGCTAATAATTCATACCTATTTAGGTAGCTCTCTATATCATCGTCTTTCTCAACAAAATGATCTAAATGAAAATTCATAGCTGAGGTTGAGGCTCCTTGGCTAGCAGTGGCATCAGAGGCAAAGGGACTGGCACCATTTTCAGGAGCATGGCCCTGAAACTCAAACTCCCTTAGTCGTAACTCATGTTCCCTTTGTAATCTCTTCTCCTCCTTTTCTGCTTCCCTTTCTGCAGCTAATCTCTTGTCTTCCCTTTCTGCAGCTAATTTCTTCTCTTCCCTTTCTGCAGCCTGTCTTCTTTCCTCGGCTTCCAATGCTTTAGCCTCTTTGTCAGCCTCAATCTGCAACCTCTTAGTCTCAGCCTCCAATTTTCTTTCGGCCTCATTTTCTAATCTTCTTTCTTCGCGTTCAATAAATTTGTCACATTCCGTAGTGACATAGGCAACCATAACTTGCCCATCTAATCCTAACTCTTTTGCAGTCTGAACCGCAGCAGATCGAAATTTGGCCAGGTCCGCCATTGTCTATCAGGTAAATTTATGCAATGTCTAACCAACAATTCAGTCTCTAAATATATATCTAATGGACAACACAGGCACCGTGAGCTCAACCTTATTTAATTCCACCCAAGGATACCTTTTAATTCTTATATTCCCTGAAGTGAATTACCCCCAATATTTTTAATAGGTAAAGATTCAAAATCCCGGACGAGCCCCCAATATATGTGGTGAAGTGGGATGTTATAAATATGTATAGGGGACTTAGTGTACTGACTGAGATCAGCTGTGAAGGTATATATATATCTAATAAGAGTAGTGTATTATATATATAACCTTACTTGCTGCCACATATGTATACCTCAGTCAGAATTATTCTGGAATAGTGTGATGACTACGTTATATGTCTAGGGTATGTGTATGATGAAGTGTAAGTCATAACAACAACAGACAGATAAACAATTTAATTTATTCCACCACACTTGACAACACTGTGACACTCACATACATATAACACTCTAAAGGATATCTTAAAGGAGTCACTGATAACTTTTCAAATAACAATATGTATTCATTGCTGTTATGAATGAATATGTGTCCTGATTCAAATACAAAGGGAACCAGGAATCACAATCAATTTTACTTACAAGTTATATGTACAGAATTTATCAATATGAATATTGTAGTGACATATATTATTAACAGTATCCTATGTGTGTCAGTTGTGTAGTAGTAATATGAGGTAATACTGGTTTTGTTTTGTTCAAGCTCTGTTGGTATTTGTCATCATGACTTCAATAGTTTGTCTTTATTGGAACTAGTATTGGAGATGTTCTCAGTTCCTGATATTAAAACAATTTACTTCCCCTCTTAAGTTTATGTTACAATGTTATTTTAAGATGGGGGTACATAATTTTGAGCTCAGCTGGCCACATCAGCTTATCTTGCGTGATGGCGGCAGGAAAAGACTCCTCTGCTCGATTTCTCCCCTGGGCT
This sequence comes from Oreohelix idahoensis, assembly GCA_024509875.1. Taxonomy (NCBI): domain Eukaryota; kingdom Metazoa; phylum Mollusca; class Gastropoda; order Stylommatophora; family Oreohelicidae; genus Oreohelix; species Oreohelix idahoensis. The sequence continues at coordinate 518,432 of JAMPIV010018044.1, read as the reverse complement.
CTGGAGACACCTCACTGATAGCTAAATGGACCAAGGAGTATGCTGTCCGACTCTGGATTCAGCAAAGCTCTGACCAGGTGCTGCTCAATACCATCAAGACCACGGTCCCACAATTCATAGAATAAACACAGATACGTTGACTAGCAATGAATTCTGGCACAAATACTGGCACAAATTCCCATCTGCTTATGTTCCAGGCTTTTATTTAGCAAAAATATGAGCTGGCTTCAACGCACTGTTGCTTCATCAAGCTTATTTGAACTAGTGGTCTCGAACTAACGCTCCTAAGTGATTATATCAGCGAGTCTGGCCAATGGAGCCACGTTTCGACAAGTGTTTGAAAAAATTTTTACCTTCCTACGTCTCCCCTAACAACCAAAGATAGTATTTATAGTCCGACCAATCGTGTTTAGTCTTATATTTGTTGCGCTCCAATCAATTTGGAGTTAACATGGTAGGCTATTTCCGTACGTAAGGTTTTTTCAAACACGTTAAAAAAAATTTTATGAGCAGAAATGATTTCATGCTGTCAGGCACCCCCACTATTTTATTTTGGTTATAATTTGGTAATTCCTAGACTATTTGCGTAACGTTTTACATATTCTTTGTCAGCAAGCCCTAAGGAACCCAAATATACAAATTTAAAAGAGCTACGTGGCTGCGTTCAAAATATGCAATTTCTTCTACCTCCTGTTTCGAAGATGTGCTGTCTGGGTACTGTAATGTTTTCAAACGTAAACCCATCTATTTTCATCTTTTCTAATAAGAGTTTTTCAGGATTTTAAAACCTAACTCTGGGAAGGTTAGTGTTTTTATCACTGTCCGTCTGAAAAAAGTTAGTGCATGTGGCCTTACACGCGTGATAGTAGTAATTGTATATCGCGCGACGCGTGTTTAGTGTTGCACGAGTTCGGCTTTATGCCTCTCCCTTCTCTCTATCCTTTAGTCCATCTGTCTTTAGTTACGCCGTGTATAAAATGGAATGAATGAAATATTTAAATTAGGTCATTGATCAGCTTGGTATCTCAATGTTTTTCCAAGAAATACAGCACACGTTTCATTGAAGAACGCGGGTAATAATACATTAGGCTTTTACTATCAACGTGAAAGCGTTACAATTTGCCGACGAAGCAGAAAACAAGGGGAATTTCGAGTACAGTCATTGTGACAGCACTGTTATTTTACCATTGCTCTTTTCTTTATTAGAATTTATTTGTTAGGCTTTATATTTACCTGTGTAGTGGTGTTGATGGTATTGTATGATGTTGATATTACTAAATGTAATTGTATGAGGCCAGCTGTGAAGGCTCCTGAGATAAAATGTAGTTGAGAATTGTCAGAAGGCCTTTCTTGCTACCACTACGACCTCACACTTAATTTTTTTTAATGAATGTGGCTACGTAAAGTGTCTAGGGTTATGATATGTAGTGTGGTGTAATAGGTTATAGATATACCCACAGATATTTAACAAGACTAATAATATTAATAAATGTTAAAATACACTGAACTAACTCACGTGTGTAAAATTTTTGATAAAATTATATTACATTTATTTTGTTCTGGATCAATTTTTTAGGTTGACCAGAACTTAAAAGGATTTAGAGATTATGAAAGAAATGCATGGAATATTATATCATAAATGCAATAGTGTACATATATATGTACTATACTAGTAGTTTTATTAAAATGTTCTAGTAGTCATCTACTTGGGAGGATAGTTAATGTTTGTGCTGTTGGGGTGGCCTCATCACACCTGTCTATATTGACTACACAGTGTCCAGAAAATGGTGGGAATTTTTATGGGGTTATTAGTAACTAAAGGGCTTTGGTGAATGTCCAGCAGACCAGAGGCTCACTCATCTTGTCGTTGCAGCTCTGGTGCTGAAAACTGATGATCCCACCTCTCCGTGCTGGCGGGCAATAATGGTGGTCTCTGTCACAAGTACTGCACAGATACACTCGAGTAAGTCACCAACTGAATAGACACTGCTTGGTTGACAACAGAAACTCGCAGCTCTGCAATCAAAGTATGGGCCATGTGTCAAAATCTATTCTCTACCCACGTCTGGACACAACACTGACACAACAACCACATCATACAGACAGGTCAGATCTCTCTGACCAAACAGCACATTTACCATGGTGGTTTTACATCAGATAGATCCTCCCAGACTATAGATTCTGAAAAATATTTATTAGTTTTCTGCTCTAAAAGAGGACAGGCAACACGTTTCATTATTCTCAACACCCGATCTGTCTTGCATAATCCTTGCTGGAGTTTATGTACATTGTTGGTCCCTAGACCCTGACTAGGGCGGGGGGTCTAGAGCAAATCCCTACTTGTTTGTAAGGCTAGATTTCGATATGGCAGTATCAAATCACTCGAACATGAAATAATATTCAAAATATATAAGGAAATAATTTCAATCTTACCAGATTATGAATAAATAACACAGAATTGCTAGCAAAACTCAGCTGAGCTGCTGGCTATAGTATGGCGTCCCTAAATTTCTTACACTTTCTTTCATATGGAAATCACCACACTTTAAAATCTGTGTCTATCACTGAACAACTATTGAAGAATGGCCCCACTTTCGCGTCTGAGCGCTAATGATATGATTGTCTGTGGCCAATCACTGCCTAGGTTTATTTTAAATTCAAATTTCCTACCATAAAGTCATTTCAGTCATGCTTCAGTCAAGTATGGATGGTTATCTGTTAGTCTGTCCGTCTCTACTTGTGTTTCTACAAAATGTACTCGATTTTTGAACCAACCTTTCTCTCCCCTCCAAAATTTTGTCGTTAAAAGTTATATTTAGACACAGCTACCACAAATATCCCTTCTCTTCCATACTACGTAGATTTGAACACCTGCGTTTCGAGGTCGTGTTTTTTTTGTTGCAATTAGCGACACTTTTAGATTCAATACAGTCTGTCGATGATGTGTACAACACTGTCTTTTGTCATTATCTTCAATATTATCTATCCGTCTGTAAAAGTAAGAACATATTAGTTCACTGCTCAGAATAGGCCATCCGGCCAGCTAATTTTTATATTCCTAACATTAATATTAAGAAAAAAGTACTTTTTAAATTTTGTAATATTCCAAACATCTGCGTTTTAGCCGCTGAATTCAAATCAAGGGCTTGGTATTGCAAAAGCGTCCAATAAATGACTGTGGCGTAACATATCTATGGTCCCTTCTGTCGAGTTGCTTACTTTTTTATGTCAACTTGGGAAACGTGACTTTTCTCCGTTTCCCCCCCAATTGCGTCTCCTTAGCCTTTCCAGTCTCACGCAATCTTTCCAGTCATATTTTTTTCTTTTTTGATCCGCCGTTCCCCTCCTGTCTAGCAAGTCAATTATTATGGAGGATGATGACCCGCGGTCTAGGCGATCATGTACTATTCGCAGCCTACGCATTATGTTTTTATCTTTAAATGTTATCTTTGGAGATATTTTACCGTTGTATCTCTGTCCATTTCACTACACATCTCCCCACTTGAAAACATGCCTATGGCAAGTTCCAACACCAGCGATACACATAGGTAAAATTACTCCTCACGTCTGCCACTACTCTAATTTTGATCACAGGGGTGCCGACTGAGGAAATCTGCACCGACATTCAATTTGCCTGGGATATATTGGATACTAAACTGATAAGGTTGAAGCAACAAAGACCACCTCAGCAATCTTGCGTTTCCATGCTTAGCCTGAGACAAGAACACGAGAGGCTGATGGTCCGTCTCCACCACAAATGTCCTACCATACAGATAGATTTGAAACTTCTTTATTGCCCATATTAACGCTAAACATTCTTTTTCGCTTGTGGAGTATCCTTGTTCCGCCCTATTCAATTTGCGGCTTGCATAAGCGACTGGTTTCAGTTCCCCATCAGGTGAAGATGATCTTTGCAACAAAGCCCCTCCTAGTCCTACATTACTTGCATCGGTTCTTAAGACAAAGTCCTGTGTCAAATCAGGCAGTTTGAGAATAGGCTTGCTAGTGAGTTTTTCCTTTAACTCCTGAAACGCTAGTTCACATTGTGCAGTCCAAATAATTTTATCTGGAAGTCCCTTGCGAGTCAGATCAGTCAGAGGAGCACAAATAGCGTTAAAATTCTTGATGTATTTCTGATAAAATCCGCATAACGACACGAATGATCGCACGTCCTTCTTTGTTTGTGGCCTAGGTGCTCTCTGCAGTTTTTCCAAGTTCTTAGGATCAGGGGTCATATTACCCTGATATACAGTGTGTCCCAAGAATTCCAACTCTTTGCATCCAATACAACATTTTGTTGGCCTAGCAGTTAAATTCGCCTCCCGAAGTCTATCAAACAACATCTCCAGAGCTTCAATGTGTTCTTCAAATGTCTCGGTGGCGACGAGAATATCATCCATGAAATTCGTGATACATGGGTTATTCAGGGGATCCAACAATTTTCGCATCATCCTTGAAAACACACTCGGAGCATTTTTCAGTCCGAATGGTAGCATATTGAATTCATAATGTCCATCCGAAGTGCTAAAAGCCAAATAAGGTCTCACTTCAGGCTTCACTGGGATCTGGTAATAGCCTTTACTAAGATCCACCTTTGAAAAGTATTTTGCCTTGTTCAGTCTGGCAAATAGCTGTTTTGTGTCTGGTAATGGATCCACTTGTCCTTCTGTGACAGCATTCAGTTTCCTGTAATCTATGCACAGTCTGTGTTCCCCAGACGGTTTTCTCAACAAAACGACACTAGAACTAAAAGATGATTCACTGTGCGAAATAATCCCCTCCTTCAACAAATACTCTATTTCTTCCTTCAATGCCTTCTCCTTCGCGAACGGAATAGAATAGGCTCTCATACAGATTGGGTTTGAGTCTACCAGTTTCATGTCATACTGTAGCAAATTTGTATGGCCTGGTTTATCTGTTAATACATCTGTATGTTCCTCCAGAACCTGTTTGAACTCTCTCCCTCTGGTTTTTAGTCAGGTGCTTACTGACTTTTACCTGTGCTGCTGTTTCACAAGGATGTAATGGGTATTCATGTGAGGTGAGTGGTTCTTTTTGCATCTGGGTTGCAATAGCCAAGGTCAATAAGGGGGTGCTTTCCTGGAGTGGTCTGTCCAGATACTTCTTTAACAGGTTTACATGATAAACTTTTTCCTTCCCCTTTTTGTCAATTTTATAGTTTGTTCTAGACACCTTCTCTAGAACCGTATATGGACCTTGCCAACCAATTTGTAATTTATTCTGGCTTCCGGGTAGTAGAAGCAGCACCTTCTCTCCGACTGCCAGTTCCCTGTCCTTTGCCTTCCTATTAAAATATGCTGCATGTTTCTTCCTGGCTTGTTTCAAATTATCATTTGCCAGTTTCCATCCAGCTTTCAAACGAGTGGTCAGTTCGTTCACATATTGATACGATGAGGTAACAGTCTCTTCCGCCTTCTCATCTGTCCAGGTCCTTAATAAAGCTTCTAAAGGACCCTTTATTGGCCTCGCAAATAGCAGAGTTGCGGGAGCCATCCCGGTTGAACTATGTGGTACCTCCCGGTACGCAAACAATGCGGCGGGCAGGAATTGATCCCACAGATCCGGTTTTTCGTGTGCCAGCTTTCTCAGGATAGAAATGAGAGTCCCATTGAACCTCTCTACCTGGCCGTTCCCTTGTGGATGGTACGGACTACAATGAAAGTGCCTGGCTTGAAATAGCTTAAAAACTTCTTCCGTTAGTTTCCCCTTGAACTGAGAACCATTATCCGTCAAGATTTGATGCGGGAATCCTAATCGGGTAAATATTGTAAGTAGTGCCTCTGCTACATGTTTTGAATCAATTGATGGCAGGGCTACCGCCTCTCCCCACATAGAACAAGTGTCCACCAGAGTAAGGATGTAACTGTTCCTCCTCTTGGTCCGAGTGAGAGGTCCTACAATATCCACTGCAACCCTCTCAAAAGGTGTTCCCACTATGGGCATTTCCCCTAGAGTTGCAGGAGCAGCCCAGTGCTTTGGAGCTACCCTTTGACATTCTGGGCAGGATTTGACATATCTTTTTATATCCTCCGTTATCCCTGGCCAGAAGTAATGACAAGCTATACGCTGTCCTGTGGCGCTGATCCCCATGTGACCACTGAAGGGAATCGCATGCCCGAGTTCCATCACTTTATCTCTATATGAAGTGGGAAGAACCAGCTGGTTGTGACCATTTGTTCCAGTTCCGGCCTTCCTGTATAAGAGTTTGTTCTTCATGAAATATTCCCCCTTGCTCGGAGGTGTGTGGCATTTGGGCAATTTTTTAAAACAGGGCTTGAGTGTCCTATCCTCAGCCTGCGCCTTCCTCATCTCCTCTGGATGAGCATTTATAGGTTCACCTTCTTCCTCCTTCTTCTGTGACCTGGTCTGCACTGTCGCCATGATCACAGGTTTCTCGGGGTTCCCCAAGAAGACGTATCTACACCCCAATATCAGAGGGTAGATTGGTTCATCTATCACTGCTGCTCTGATTTCTCCTTCCACATAGCGAGTTTTCACCGTTATCCTTGCGATGGGAAGTGTCATGAGTGGTATGTCCTTAGTCGCCCCTTGTATTTCCACGGTTTCTGTGGTATACTGACTTGGGTCCACTAGGCTAGACTTCACAACTGAATCATAATCCAAACCTGTATCATAAAGGCACCTTATGGTGACCCCATTACAAATAACATCCTCACAAACTGGGGGGTGATAAGGTTCCTGTTGTCCCTTAGGATTAACCTTTAATCTTTGCGTCCCCGACTTCATTGCAGCAATGTTTGAAGGTTTCCTTCTACAAAATTCGGTGTTATGGTTATCCTTCTTGCACCATTTACACCATCTTTTTCCTTGGTTCAACGGTTTTCTTTCATTGAACTTTTGGTCATTGAACTGTGAGTTTCTGTCGCGATAGTCATTTCTTGGCCGCTCAAAGTTTGTCCTACCTTTATTTCCCTGCTCTCTATTATCAAATTTATTAAATTGCTGTGGAGCTTTAAAATTGTCTATGTGCTTCTTTTTAGCACCACTTACCTCTGCCTGAGCTGCCTGATACCTCTCAGCAACATTTAAAATTTCCCCCAACTTCTTTGCACCTTGTTCCATGAGAAATTTTCTCATGTCTGGAGCCATGGACTCTCTCAATTGCTCAATCATGATCATTTCTTTAAGGTCTTGGGTCTTCCCCAGAGCCGTCCATTTCTCCAAATAGGTTTCTAGTCTGGCAGAGAATTGGTGGTATGTCTCCCCAGACAACAGTTTGGCATTTCTAAATTTCTTACGATAAAATTCACCATTCTTCTCGTACCTTAATAACAAAGCCTGCTTTAACATGTCATAATTGTCTTGGTCTTCCCTGTTCATTTTAGCAAATACTTCATAAGAAGTACCTCTCAATCCCTGTGATAGCTTTAAGCTCCACCTCTCTCTCTCTAACCCATATGTAGTAGCTAATAACTCAAAACGTCCTAGGTACCCCTCTATGTCATCGTCTTTTTCAACAAAATGGTCTAAATGAAACCCCATAGCTGAGTTTGAGGCTCCCAGACTGGGCGTAGCATCTGAGGCAAAAGGGCTGGCACCATTTTCAGGAGCCTGGCCTTGTAATTCCAGCTCCCTTAGTCGTAATTCGTGCTCCCTCTGCAACCTTCTATCTTCTGCCTCCCTTTCGGCCTTTTTATCTTCTGCCTCCCTTTCGGCCTTTTTATCTTCTGCCTCCCTTTGCTGTCGTTTTTCTTCTGCCTCAATCTGCAGCCTCTTAATTTCTCTATCAGCCTCTAACCTCTTCTCTTCAGCTAACCTCGTTTCTTCCCGTTCAATATATTTATCACATTCAGCCGTTACGTATTGAATTAAAATTTGACCATCCATTCCCATCTCCTTCGCGGTGAGCACAGCAGCTGATCTAAATTTTGCCAGCTCCGCCATACTTTTTAGACAATATAATAATATACAAGATAAATCTCTAACCAGTAAATACACTAAGTACTTCTTATGACTATAATCTAACTAATTCTAACTAACCAGTTAACTAATTAATTATTACTGGCTGTGAAGATTCACCAACTTTTATCTGCAGGGACACTTTTAATGTTAAAGGGAATTTTACAATTTATTTCCCTACTTTTATTTCTCCCACCAGGAGATCCTAATATTACTGTTGGGCTAATTATCCCCTGGACAAGACCCCAATATATGTAGTGGTGTTGATGGTATTGTATGATGTTGATATTACTAAATGTAATTGTATGAGGCCAGCTGTGAAGGCTCCTGAGATAAAATGTAGTTGAGAATTGTCAGAAGGCCTTTCTTGCTACCACTACGACCTCACACTTAATTTTTTTTTTTAATGAATGTGGCTACGTAAAGTGTCTAGGGTTATGATATGTAGTGTGGTGTAATAGGTTATAGATATACCCACAGATATTTAACAAGACTAATAATATTAATAAATGTTAAAATACACTGAACTAACTCACGTGTGTAAAATTTTTGATAAAATTATATTACATTTATTTTGTTCTGGATCAATTTTTTTAGGTTGACCAGAACTTAAAAGGATTTAGAGATTATGAAAGAAATGCATGGAATATTATATCATAAATGCAATAGTGTACATATATATGTACTATACTAGTAGTTTTATTAAAATGTTCTAGTAGTCATCTACTTGGGAGGATAGTTAATGTTTGTGCTGTTGGGGTGGCCTCATCACACCTGTCTATATTGACTACACAGTGTCCAGAAAATGGTGGGAATTTTTATGGGGTTATTAGTAACTAAAGGGCTTTGGTGAATGTCCAGCAGACCAGAGGCTCACTCATCTTGTCGTTGCAGCTCTGGTGCTGAAAACTGATGATCCCACCTCTCCGTGCTGGCGGGCAATAATGGTGGTCTCTGTCACAAGTACTGCACAGATACACTCGAGTAAGTCACCAACTGAATAGACACTGCTTGGTTGACAACAGAAACTCGCAGCTCTGCAATCAAAGTATGGGCCATGTGTCAAAATCTATTCTCTACCCACGTCTGGACACAACACTGACACAACAACCACATCATACAGACAGGTCAGATCTCTCTGACCAAACAGCACATTTACCATGGTGGTTTTACATCAGATAGATCCTCCCAGACTATAGATTCTGAAAAATATTTATTAGTTTTCTGCTCTAAAAGAGGACAGGCAACACGTTTCATTATTCTCAACACCCGATCTGTCTTGCATAATCCTTGCTGGAGTTTATGTACATTGTTGGTCCCTAGACCCTGACTAGGGCGGGGGGTCTAGAGCAAATCCCTACTTGTTTGTAAGGCTAGATTTCGATATGGCAGTATCAAATCACTCAAACATGAAACAATATTCAAAATATATAAGGAAATAATTTCAATCTTACCAGATTATGAATAAATAACACAGAACTGCTAGCAAAACTCAGCTGAGCTGCTGGCTATAGTATGACGTCCCTAAATTTCTTACACTTTCTTTCATATGGAAATCACCACACTTTAAAATCTGTGTCTATCACTGAACAACTATTGAAGAATGGCCCCACTTTCGCGTCTGAGCGCTAATGATATGATTGTCTGTGGCCAATCACTGCCTAGGTTTATTTTAAATTCAAATTTCCTACCATAAAGTCATTTCAGTCATGCTTCAGTCAAGTATGGATGGTTATCTGTTAGTCTGTCCGTCTCTACTTGTGTTTCTACAAAATGTACTCGATTTTTGAACCAACCTTTCTCTCCCCTCCAAAATTTTGTCGTTAAAAGTTATATTTAGACACAGCTACCACAATATCCCTTCTCTTCCATACTACGTAGATTTGAACACCTGCGTTTCGAGGTCGTGTTTTTTTTGTTGCAATTAGCGACACTTTTAGATTCAATACAGTCTGTCGATGATGTGAACAACACTGTCTTTTGTCATTATCTTCAATATTATCTATCCGTCTGTAAAAGTAAGAACATATTAGTTCACTGCTCAGAATAGGCCATCCGGCCAGCTAATTTTTATATTCCTAACATTAATATTAAGACAAAAGTACTTTTTAAATTTTGTAATATTCCAAACATCTGCGTTTTAGCCGCTGAATTCAAATCAAGGGCTTGGTATTGCAAAAGCGTCCAATAAATGACTGTGGCGTAACATATCTATGGTCCCTTCTGTCGAGTTGCTTACTTTTTATGTCAACTTGGGAAACGTGACTTTTCTCCGTTTCCCCCCAATTGCGTCTCCTTAGCCTTTCCAGTCTCACGCAATCTTTCCAGTCATATTTTTTTCTTTTTTGATCCGCCGTTCCCCTCCTGTCTAGCAAGTCAATTATTATGGAGGATGATGACCCGCGGTCTAGCAAAATTCGCGTCCAATAAATGACTGTGCGTAACATATAAATGTCCATCTGTCCATTTGTGCGTGGGCAACAATTTAACCTTAAAATCTAGTACAATTTAAGACTTTCCCACTGCATTCCATCTTCGTCAAGGAGAGATCACAGACAGCCAGCATAAGGAGTAATACTAAGGATTCCATTAAAGGAAAAACCAAAATGACTTGGAGAAGTTTTTAAAATTAAAAAGGTGCAAAACTTCCAGAATAATACTTAGCGCCACAAGCACGAGAAACCTTCCTCACGTGTACCCAGTTAGGAATTTAACTCACCTAAGGGACGACAGCATCTTATAACAGTTGCCTGACATATTACGACCTTTCTATGAAATCTAGTTTGTGTATTAATTCACCCAATATTGTGGTAAGTTGTAGCTTGTACATTTTATTATTTTATTTTACATTCGACGTATATATGTACAGTTGCATGTCGGGCTGGCAACCTCATCACATAAAATAACTAGCCACACATACCACCACTGCAGGATAAACAACCCGCGACACCTGTGTAAGAGAACAAACAAACGAAGGAACGGAATCTGTGACCATCCGAAAATTCTCGAACAACTTTAAAGCGGAGGCAGACTTACTAAAAAAAATTCTGTAATTACCAACATTGAAAATAAAAATCATGCTAGAGACAATATAGTGCTCCTCACAGATTCTCTTTCAGTCATCACAGCCCTCGGGAACAATAAAAACAATGAATTAGACAGCCTGGCAGAAACACTAATGGAAATCCGCTATAAATTTAAAAAAAAACACACACAGTGGATACTTGCCAACTGCAAGATATATAGAAATGAAAGGCGGATAACCTTGACAAAGAGGGAGGAAGGAAAACCCAAACATGTGAAGAGATAAAAGCAATAATCAGACATAACTATAGAGAAAAATGGCAGAAATACCAATCAGAGTCCAGTAATGCAGAACCATATTATACGTTAATAAAAAGAGACAAAGTGATAATTTTCAGACTAAGAACCGGCCATTGCAGACTAAAATACCATCTGCACAACAAACTGAAAATTGAACATACAAATATTTGTCCATGTGGGGAGGACAAACAAACAGTAGAACACGTACTCCAAAACTGTCGTCTCAACGAGACGAGCTGGGTGGCAGCATGGCCATCCTCCAACCCAGTTGAGGGAGAAACTGTATGGTGACGAGAGAAGCCTGAGACAGACTGCCAGCTTTATCGGAGAGATAGACAGGATTATTTGAGAGTGAACGACATAGAAAAAAAAAAGAAGATCAGTGTAAAGAAATAGGCATTATTGCCTTTTTAAAATGTTTGCTCCTCAATAACACAATTAATTAGAGAGAGAGAGGGAGCAGACTAACAAATATTTGGAGAAGTGAAATGGGCTTACACATAGAGGGGATAAAGAAGATATGGGAAGGCTTTGGATGGACAGCACAGGACAGGAAGGCTTGGCATGTAATTCTTGAGGCCCTATGCTCCTTGGGGAACTAGAAGGCAATGAATGATGTAACATAAATGAAGCTCAATGCAGCGTAGTTGTGACCACGGTTGTGGTGTCGTCCAAAAAAATGTCCGACTCCGACTTCGGAAATTTTAAAAGTCTGACTCCGACTTCAGTTTTTTTTAAACTAGTAATGTGGCATAAAATTGTACACTTATATGGAGGTCTATGTATAAGTATGGGATCCGCGGTAGCATAGTGGTTAGTGCACTGGCTTCCTAGCTCAATGGTCTATGGTTCGATCCCCATATGAGGTGGGATTTTTTTAGGCCGCAAACGGCTCCTGGGTCGACCCAGTCCCAACTGGGTACCAGAGCAACTTCTGGGAAGGTTAAGGCGACCGGCGTGATGCTGACCACATCACCCCTAGTGTGCCGATGGTCAAGAAAATATGGACCTAACACCATGTTCCCAATATGCCTCAATGGGCGTGTAACGGGATCCTATGTATAAGTATGGTATGTGTGTGAATAAATGAATACCTGGCTTTCATAGACTACATTTTAAACTATTCATTCATTCATACAGTAATACAAAATAATAAACCATCCACACCTGCACACAAACGACTGCTTTGTGAAACACCATGAGGCAAAATAGTTTCATTTTAACAATGACGGGCCACCCGTGTGTTACCGGGGCCCGAAAGGGGAGCAAAGAATAGTAACACTGTCCCCTACCAAGCATGTCGTAAAAAGCGACTAAGGAGGGTTGGGCATGGGGCCGGTTACACTATCCTGTAAAAAAAATTTAAACCACAAAAAACTTCAACAAATATGGACAAGTCAAATAAAGAAAATAAAACACAGCCATCCAAGACAGGGGAAGGTCCTCTCGCGGGGAGGCGTATGATGCAACACAGAGAAAGCCGAAAGGAGTCTGTGTTGCTGACTAACCTTCTTTCTTCTAGGAGAACTTCCAGATTTGGCACCTGGAATGTTCAGACATTAAACGAACAAGGGAAAGTGGCGCAAGTAGCAGCAGAAATGAGGGAATACAAAATCGAGGTTCTGGGAATGTGTGAAACAAAGTGGAAGGGGGTAGACAGGAAGAAACTCATCACAGGTGAATTGGTGCTGTCCTCAGGACATGAAGACGAAAGTTCACACCACAGTGAAGGGGTAGCTCTTATGTTATCTAAAGAAGCACAGAAAGCACTAATTGAATGGGAAGCTGTTGGACCCAGAATAATAACAGCTTCTTTCAAAACAGCTAAAAAGAAAATTCATGTAAATGTCATCCAATGTTATGCACCAACTAATGACAAAGAAGAGTCTGTGAAAGAAGCATTTTATACTAAACTACAGGAAATTATGGATAAAGTAAAAAGAAGAGACATCACAATTTTGATGGGTGACATGAATGCAAAGATAGGTACAGTCAACACTGGATTTGAAGAAGTCATGGGAAAACATGGGCTAGGAGTAATGAATGAAAATGGAGAGCTATTCGCAAACTTCTGTGTTTCATATCAACTGGCTATAGGAGGAAGCATGTTTCCACATAAGAGAATACACAAGGCAACATGGATATCACCAGACCATAGAACAGAAAATCAGATTGATCATATATGCATAAACAAGAAGTTTAGATCATCATTTCAGGATGTAAAGGTATATAGAGGAGCAGATGTGGCATCAGATCACCATCTTCTGATAGCCAAAATAAAAATGAAACTCAAGAGATATGCAACAATGCAAAATTATAGACAACAGTTTAATGTAGGACAGCTAAGAAATCAAGAAACAAGAGACAAATTTGCGGTCACAGTATCCAACAAATTCCAAGTGCTCCAACAGCTGGAAGATGTAGAGAATACAGAAGACTATTGGCAGCAGGTCAAAACAGTATGGAAGGAGACATGTGAAGAAATACTGGGGAAAAGGGAAAGACAACAAAAAGCATGGATAACAACAGAAACCATCAATAAGATAAAAGACAGAAAAAACAAGAAAGCAGAGTTAAACACAAGCAAAACTAGAAGCTCCAAAGCCAAGGCTCAAGAAGTGTACACAGAAGCAAACAAAGAAGTAAAAAGAAGTATCAAAAGAGACAAGAGGAAGTATATTGAGGAGTTGGCAAGAGAGGCAGAAGATGCTGCAGCCAAAGGAAATATGAGAGAACTGTATAGCAGCACAAAGAAGCTAACAGGGAAATACAAGCAAACAAGTTGCCTCATAAAAGACAAGAATGGGAAACTGCTCAGCAATATACAAGAGCAAATGAAGAGGTGGACAGAATATTTTGGGGACCTTCTCAATAGACCAGCTCCACAAAACCCGCCGGACATCCAGCCAGCAGAAGAAGAGCTACAAATTAACGGTGAAAGACCAACGAAGGAAGAAATAAAGAAAGCCATAAAGCTTCTAAGAGAGGGAAAAGCGTCTGGACCTGATGGCATTCCAGCAGAGGCCATCAAAGCAGATATCGACACGGCTACAGAGATGTTATATAAATTACTTGGTAAAGTCTGGGAAAAGGAAGAGATACCAGCAGAATGGAAGGAAGGATATCTGGTTAAGTTGCCTAAGAAGGGAAATTTACAAGAGTTCCCAAATTATAGAGGAATAATGTTACTATCAGTGCCAGGAAAAGTATTAAACAGGATTATCCTTGAGAGATTAAAAGAGTCCATAGACAAGAAACTGAGAGATGAACAAGCAGGTTTTCGACAGAAGATCATGGACAGACCAGATAGCCACTTTGAGAATAATAGTTGAACAAAGTCTGGAATGGAATTCACCACTATACATCGGATTTGTGGACTACGAAAAGGCATTTGACAGTGTAGACAGAGAATCACTTTGGAACTTGATGAGGCATTATGGAGTTCCCCTGAAGATCATTAATTTAATAAAGAAAACATATGAAGACATGACATGCAGAGTTCTTCACGAAGGACAGCTTACAGAACCGTTTGGGATAAGAACAGGAGTGCGACAGGGATGCCTCTTGTCTCCATTTCTTTTCTTGCTGGCAATAGATTGGGTTATGAGATCATCGACAACACACAACAGAAATGGAATCCAGTGGACTCTGACTAAGCAGTTGGATGATCTGGATTTTGCTGATGACTTGGCTCTTCTGTCCCATAACCGTAATCAGATGCAGGACAAATTGAAAACACTCGATGAGAGGTCACAGCAATTGGGTCTGAAAATACACAGGGAAAAGACAAAAATAATGAGAATAAATGCAGGTAATGATAACAGGGTTGAACTTGAAGAAACACCAATTCAAGATGTAGAATCATACACATATCTTGGCAGTAATATAGACAAAGTTGGAGGGACAGACAGCGATATCAAAATAAGAATACAAAAGGCAAGAGGAGCTTTCATTGCATTGGGAAATATATGGAGATCAAGAGAAATCGGATCCAACACGAAAATAAGAATCTTCAACTCAAATGTGAAGTCAGTCTTATTGTATGGCTCGGAGACATGGAGAACAACAAAGACAACAACCAAAAAGCTACAGACTTTCATAAATGGGTGCTTGCGTAGAATAGAGGGATTAAAATGGTATGACAAGGTTACCAACGTGGAACTGATGACAAGAACTAGACAAGTGCCAGTGGAACAAGAGATGAGAAGAAGACGATGGCGATGGATAGGACACACACTGAGGAAACCGGTTGATAGCATTACAAGGCAGTCCTTGTTCTGGAACCCCCAGGGCAAGAGAGGCAGAGGAAGACCAAGAAGTACATGGAGAAGAGAGTTGGAAACAGAGGTGAAAATGATGAGGAGAACATGGAAAGAACTTGAGATGATGGCACGGGACAGGAGGACTTGGCATGTGTTTGTTGAAGGCCTATGCTCCTTTGGGAGTGGAGGGTTATGAATATGAATAACGGGAAAATTAGCAGTGTATATAGTTTATTGTCATTTCTTGCATGCTTTTTCTAAATGTGCCAACAAATTTCCAAATGTAATAAAAACGTTATTTATGATCAGAAGCAACTGAAATGTTCCTACATTGTGTAAAAATGGATGAACTTTAACATGAAAGTTTTTATGAGTTCTGCTACTTTAAGCACTCCCCTCTCTTGCATGGATCTAACGTGCATCTGCTTTGACTTAAGTCTCGTAAAATTAGGAGTCGGAGTCGGGACATTTTTTATCGACTCCGACTAAACTAAAACATGACAGACTCCACGACTCCGGCTAAACTAAAACATGACAGACTCCACGACTCCGACTAAACTAAAACATGACAGACTCCACGACTCCGGCTAAACTAAAACATGACAGACTCCACGACTCCGGCTAAACTAAAACATGACAGACTCCACGACTCCGGCTAAACTAAAACGTGACAGACTCCACGACTCCGGCTAAACTAAAACATGACAGACTCCACGACTCCGGCTAAACTAAAACATGACAGACTCCACGACTCCGGCTAAACTAAAACATGACAGACTCCACGACTCCGGCTAAACTAAAACATGACAGACTCCACGACTCCGGCTAAACTAAAACATGACAGACTCCGCGACTCCGGCTAAACTAAAACATGACAGACTCCACGACTCCGACTCCACAGCCCTGGTTGTGACAGAATTTTCAAGATCGTCATCATCATCATCGTTATCATCGTCACTTTCTTGTGCGTCCCTTACAGAGCATGGGGCCAACACTGTAGCTGGTCCCTTTATAGGAAGCCTGCGCCAAGCATTCATATGCTCTTACAGAGGTGGTTTATGTGGCGGTTTGTTGCACAACCTCATATTAGTGGCCTCTTACGACATGCCTGAGGGTGCCGAAGTCCTCTTCTTTCTTTATCTCTTCAGAGATCCCCGGGAAACACTCCAGGCCAAGATCATTATGGAAGTCAGTTATTATCGTAGATATGTTTGCTCCAGACACACACCAGGCCAAGATCATTATGGAAGTCAGTTATTATCGTAGATATCTTTGCTCCAGACACACACCAGGCCAAGATCATTATGGAAGTCAGTTATTATCGTAGATATGTTTGCTCCAGACACACACCAGGCCAAGATCATTATGGAAGTCAGTTATTATCGTAGATATGTTTGCTCCAGACACACACCAGGCCAAGATCATTATGGAAGTCAGTTATTATCGTAGATATGTTTGCTCCAGACACACACCAGGCAAAGATCATTATGGAAGTCAGTATTATCGTAGATATGTTTGCTCCAGACACACACCAGGCCAAGATCATTATGGAAGTCAGTATTATCGTAGATATGGTTGCTCCAGACACACACCAGGCCAAGATCATTATGGAAGTCAGTATTATCGTAGATATGTTTGCTCCAGACACACACCAGGCCAAGATCATTATGGAAGTCAGTATTATCGTAGATATGTTTGCTCCAGACACACACCAGGCCAAGATCATTATGGAAGTCAGTATTATCGTAGATATGTTTGCTCCAGATATGTTTGCTCCAGACATACACCAGGCCAAGATCATTATGGAAGTCAGTATTATCGGAGATATGTTTGCTCCAGACACACACCAGGCCAAGATCATTATGGAAGTCAGTTATTATCGTAGATATGTTTGCTCCAGACACACACCAGGCCAAGATCATTATGGAAGTCAGTATTATCGTAGATATGTTTGCTCCAGACACACACCAGGCCAAGATCATTATCTTCTTCTTCTTCTTCTTTGATCCATAACCGCCAACCGTCAAAGCAGTCAGCGGCCATCACGCCTGGTAGCGTCTTGTAGGGCAGCAACAAATTGATTCCACTTTGCTAGGTCGGCGGCCATCCTTCGTACAGTGCCCCAACTGTGGTTCATTCTTTGCATCTCAGCTTTCACAGTTCTCCGCCAAGTTGTTTTTGGTCGGCCTCTCTTTCGCTTTCCCTCGGGGGTCCATAGGAT
This sequence comes from Oreohelix idahoensis, assembly GCA_024509875.1. NCBI lineage: Eukaryota > Metazoa > Mollusca > Gastropoda > Stylommatophora > Oreohelicidae > Oreohelix > Oreohelix idahoensis. Next base: position 500,684 of record JAMPIV010018044.1, on the reverse strand, counting down.
AGCTGTTCTTGTGATGGTATCAGGGTCCAAGATCATTATGGAAGTCAGTATTATCGTAGATATGTTTGCTCCAGACACATACAAGGCCAAGATCATTATGGAAGTCAGTATTATCGTAGATATGTTTGCTCCAGACACACACCAGGCCAAGATCATTATGGAAGTCAGTTATTATCGGAGATATGTTTGCTCCAGACACACACCAGGCCAAGATCATTATGGAAGTCTGTATTATCGGAGATATGTTTGCTCCAGACATACACCAGGCCAAGATCATTATGGAAGTCAGTATTATCGGAGATATGTTTGCTCCAGACACACACCAGGCCAAGATCATTATGGACGTCAGTATTATCGGAGATATGTTTGCTCCAGACACACACCAGGCCAAGATCATTATGGAAGTCTGTATTATCGTAGATATGTTTGCTCCAGACATACACCAGGCCAAGATCATTATGGAAGTCAGTATTATCGTAGATATGTTTGCTCCAGACACACACCAGGCCAAGATCATTATGGAAGTCAGTTATTATCGTAGATATGTTTGCTCCAGACACACACCAGGCCAAGGTCATTATGGAAGTCAGTATTATCGTAGATATGTTTGCTCCAGACACACACCAGGCCAAGATCATTATGGAAGTCAGTATTATCGTAGATATGTTTGCTCCAGACACACACGAAATTGACAATTTACTAGAAAGGTACAGGCAGGGCTGTGGAGTTGGAGGCGCAGTCGTGAAGTTGGTCGTTTTTTTACATGAGAGAAGCAGGGTGGCAGTGTGGTCTTCTCCAAGCCAGCTGAGGAAGAAAGACCTGAGGCGGACTGCCATCTTTGTAAGAGAGATGCATTTGGTTATTTGGGAGCGAACGTCGACGAAGAATGAGAAAAAAAGAAAGTCGTTTTTAGTGGAGTCGGAGTCGGTAAAATATACCAGGACTTCAGTAACGTTATGGACGTGTTCGTGCACGTCAGTGTTGTAACTCTGCTGATCCGTTAATTACCTGCCATTACCATTCCACATTATTTCACTCAGTGGTTTTGAAAGCCACAAATCGATTCTAGTTACAATGCTGGTATTCCGATGCCATGAGGCGACGGCGAAAAAGATTAAGCTGTAAAGTATTTTCATTTTGTCTTGTATCTGGTTACGGTTATGAGACCAGAAGTGGTAGACTGTAGGCAAAATTTAGATCGTCAAGCTGTTTAGTAAGAGTACCCTTAATTCAATGTGTTGCCTGTTGTCGATGTTTTCATAAAACAGGATGTTTATGCATAATTCGTTAATTAATTCAGTTCCCTTTCCGATCCCTAAGGAACCAGAGCTGTAGCTTGCCCCCTTGCAGGGAGCATCACCATTGTGTGCTCTTGTAGAAGAGGTTTATTTGCCAATTTGTTTTGCCAACTCCATGCACACCCTCATATCTATCGCATCTTAGGACATGCTTGAGGAAGCAATATTCCTGTTCTTTCTTTATTTCCCTACAGACCCGGTGTCTACACGGATATATAATAATAAAGCAGTCGAGGAAAAGAAGACAAAACAACTGACACCATATTATGAGTGCTTACGTCATTGGGCGCGAGTTCGCGTGCTTAGAAAGACCGTCTGTAACGAAGACTGCTGAACAACAAAAGAACATGACTCTCGTGAGGCCGTCGCATGTTCGGAGAGTAGGCCTAGAGGCTCGATAGAGACTGATTAATGCTCTTATTATCATTGTAGTTCTGCTTTATAGTATGGCGATACAGAGCACATTCACGTATGTCTCCGTGGTTCTGCTTTATAGTATAGCGATAGAGAACTCACGCCTTTCATCGTGGTTCTGCTTTATAGTATAGCGATAGAGAACTCACACTATTATCGTAGTTCTGCTTTATAGTTTAGGGATTGCGAACTCACACCTGTCATAGTAGGTCTGCTTTATAGTTTAGAGATTGCGAACTCACACCTGTCATAGTAGTTCTGCTTTATAGTTTAGGGATTGCGACCTCACACCCGTCATAGTAGTTCTGCTTTATAGTATCCGGATAAAGAAATCTCGTCATTTTAGTTAGTTTTAAAAGGTAATGGGAGGAGAGCGGGCTATCATCAGATGGTCATCATTTGCCTCCGCTCATCCACCATCTCGGTCTACCCTGTTCAACCTAATTGTTGGTTATAATTATGGTATTTACTGTTATTTTATTTTCAGTTTTGTGTTATATTCAAATACCTAATGTCATTTGTAATTAATTCTGTTTGTATTTATTGTTTTTCTTATATTATGAGTAGTTAGTAGTGGTTTTTTTTAGTTTATGGATTCTTTTTTTCTTTAAATGGTGTGTTTGTTTCTGTTTATTAATTATTACAGCGTTTTGATTATTTCTTTCTTTTGTTTTTTTAAATATTATTACTTAAATTATTATTACTACTACTAATATTGTCATTGTTATTACGCGTACGTCAAGAGGGACGTTGGTATCCTCAACCAGTGTAAATGATATAGGACACCACCAGGATTGAAGGATTTTGTGCAACTCGAATCCTGTATATTGGATTTGGGGACATTCAGATACTGGGATTTAGATTCAGCCAGCACCCGATGGGACACAGCTGGTTGGATTGCAGCATAACCTTTGTGTCAGTCCTACAGCCTCGCACGGTGCTCATGCTTGCAATGTCGACCCTTTCGACACTAAGCAACTGTCGTTCACTTTACCCTTCCATATTTTTACCGTTCCTTTTACTATTTTAGGTTAATTTCACTTAATTTAATTTTTTTTTTAATTTTTTTTATTTGCTTCTGGAAATAAAATATAAAACTAAACTCACAAGTCAAATAACAGCACTTTCTCCTCGTTCCAACATTTGTTTCGTGTATATCGAATAGATACAAATAGGGACATATAAAAATGTGGAGTGACTTTTCAATCATCCGGTATTTTACGGTTATATGAACGCTATAATACAAAACGAGAACGAGACATAGACAACTTATGCTAAGCAAGATGGAAGGCTCAATATCTTCCATCTACGGCGTCTCCGCCACATCCTTGATATTTGATGGAAAGATAAATTGACAGGGCTTAAAAACGCAGACGCACGTAGAATTGTCCCAACTAAGATGGTTTGCCCATGTCTGCAGAGTGGGAGAACATCGGCTACCACGACAAGCATGGGAAACTAAGAGCCAGGGATCCAGACCTCCAGGACGACCCAGAGTCCGCTGGATGACAACATTAAACAATCTTTGACAGACTGAGGACTTGAATGGAACCAGGCCAAGAGGAAAACAACCGATAGGATAGTATGGCGCTCTCTATTCCAAAGCGCTAAACCTCGCGGTAGAAGAGGAACGACTAAGTAAGTAAGTAAATAAAGTGACAAATGACGAGGTGCTGTCAAGTGCTGGCCTTCAAAGCATGTATACACTGCTTAGACAGCGCAAAATGCGCTGACGTGGCTATGTCTGCTGCATGGAAGATCGTCGCATTCCCAAAGATATTTTCTACGGGCAACTGGCAGAAGGCAAAAGAACAGTCGCGTGACCACAGCTGAAGTTCAAAGATGTGTGCAAGTGAGACATGAGGGTACTGGATATAAATCCAGCAGCCTGGGAGGATGAAGCTGCCGATCGCACCAAGTGGTGATGCTCCCTACGGCGCCACCTCAGATTGGGCGAAAAGAAGCTCTCACAAAGAGCAGAAGAGAAAAGAACACGCCGAAAGGAAACGAGGCACACCACAACAACAACAAAAAACACACACACAGCTGAGGGCTATCACCTCAGGGGGGCATTCCCATAGTCAGGTATGACTGAAAAAAGGGGGGGGGGGGAAGGTGCTACTACTAATACAAAATTGGTGTCATGTAAGATCTTCATGTCCATTGTTGATCCCTGTGGAGCATGGATCCACCGCTACAGCTGGTCCCACTTGCAGGAAGGTTGCACCAAAGCAATCATGTGCTCTTACAGTTGTGATTTCTAAGGCAATTTGTTGTTGCTGGATGAGGTTTCCAGATCCAATAAACAAAATCATATTAGCTGTCCCTGTTGCCTGAAGTAGAAGTAGTCCTGGTCTGTCGCTGTCTCCTCCAGAGTCCTGAGACCTCCCCCCTTACACTCAACCCACCTCTGAAAAATACACAGGACACAACCTCTTATTACTCGCCTCTTAGGACAAAACGTGGCTAGGCGGTGGGTGCCGTTCGGAAGGTCCTGGTTCGATTCCCGGTAAGCCTATCACTTCTGATGTTTTTCTGTTGTCTGGTCTTCTAATTCTTTATTTCTCACTGAGTGCCTGATAACATACCTTTGTGTGTTGTTGTTTTTTTTTTCTGTTTACAGGCCTCAGGTTTTCCCTCCTTATATGTTTATACGTTTACAAACCTGAAGGAGTACTGTAGTTATCATATTCATTCTTTGTGTCACCTCAGACAGCCGGCAGTTAAACCGAGATTTTACACCTCTCTCACCCCTTCCCTCTTTTTGTCTGTTTGTTTTTTCTTGATGTTTGTATTTTGTTTGGGTTTTTGTTTCATTTAGTTGTTTTTTTTTTTTAATTATTCGTTGTCGTGGTTTCACACCAGCGTTTCTCAAACATTTCTGTCTCAGGACCCCTTTACAGTCTTAAAAATTATCGAGAACTACAAAGGGCTTTTGTTTATGTGCGATATTTACCGTATTATACAACGCACATATTTATACCCTTAACCTTCTAGAAAACAAAAGAATACAGAAACACATTTTCCATTAGCGGTCAGAGCGATTACGTCATCACACGTGATGAAGCCTCTGGGAAACTCCACTGTACATTGGCGAATTTTCTTCTTTGTTCAACCTCAGACGTCAACTTGAATATGTTCAAAGAAAGCAGTGGTCAATAACGTCTCAGATTGTTATGAAAATAGTTTTGACCTCGCGAACCCATGAAAGGATCTTGGGGATCCTCCAGGGTCCGGGGACCTCACTTTGAGAACCGATGTTTTACACGATGACAAGTATGACGAGACTACCAGTTTAGGATTAAGAAGAAAAAAACACAGACACACACTTCTTCTCCTTTGATCCTTAGCCGCCAACTGTCAAAGCAATCAGTGGCCATCACGCCTAGTGGCCTATTGTAGGGCAGCAACAAACTGCTTCTTCTTTGCTCGGTCGGCGGCCATCCTTCGTGCAGTATCCCAGTTCTGGTTCATTCTATGCATCTCGGCCTCCACAGTAGAGGTGGGCAAATCGACACACTCCGCTGTTTCGAGACAGTCGGCTCAATGATTTAAACTGTGTCGACACACTGTTTCGACACAACGGCACAACGGCACTATTGCCCGTATCGGGGAGAAAGAAATCTCTAATAGACAGTATACATTACTATACATGAACTGTGTGAGACAATCTCCTCTGTTTTTTCTTGCGCGCTACTGGCGTGTGTGAAAATCTTTGGCATTTCGTGTGACCACAATGCAATATTTTTACACAAGTCTTCATTATGATGAAATAAAACGGAGATATGATGATAGCTGCAGTATATGTGAAAATAATAAAAAAAAACAACAATAATAATAACAGTAATAATAACACATGATATCAAACTAGAGTAAGCTAGTTTTGGTAGACAATGATTCAAATCCACACCGAGTACACAGATATCAGCAGAGCTAATAAAGTGTCCATTACATTTATACGAACACACGGACACTTTCAACTTTAACATAGTGCCTAAAACATTGACAACTGCAGCACTGACACAATGTCCAGTGTCTATAACTTCTCAGCAAAAATATCACTTGTAAAATCAAGTCATCATAACACACCCCTGAAAAATATGACATGTTTGATATTCCATACTAATGTTCCGAACGGTTGACTCAAATTTTACAAAGGCCCGCGGAAGGTGAGACAGTGAGACAGTGAGTCTCTGCAAAACAGCGAGGCAGACAGGAACTGTAACTGTTTCGAAACAACAAGCAGGCTGTGTGTCGAACCTTTCGGACTCAACGCTGTTTCGAAGCATTGTTTCGACACACACACACACACAGTAGCCATCTCTACTCCACAGTTCTCCGCCAAAAGTTGTTTTTGGTAGGCCTCTGTTTCGCTTTCCTTCAGGGGTACAAAGCTTAGGCAGATTGTGTGGAAAGATGACAATTTGGACATTTCCTTCTCTGTGAATCTACAGTCACACACGAGGGTGGATAATTTGGAAATTTTATTTTATTCTTTTTACAGTAATTGGAAAGGAGATACAATGCCGCGTTCGCATGTAAATAATTGGACATATTATGTGGACATAAAGACACTAAATATCTTAATTATAAAACATCGGGGGTTGAACGTGTCATTGTTCGTACATTAATCAACATAAAGGATGGGCGTTCTGAAATACAAAACTATTTTTGAAAATAGTTATAATGCGCAGTAAAGCCACTCTGCTCGTTAATGAGTCTAATAGTGAATAAGTGAGTGAGTTAAAAAATGAGTGAGTGAGTGAGTGAGTGAGTAGATTAGTAAATGAGTGAGTGAATGAGTGAGTGTGTGAGTGAGCGATTGAGTGAGTGAATTAATGACTGAATTAATGAGTGCGCTAGTGAGCGCGTGAGTAAATGAGTGAGTGAATGAGTGAGTGAGTGAGTGAGTGAGTGAGTGAGTGAGTGAGTGAGCGCGTGCGTGAGTGAATGAGTGCGTGAGTGAGTGAGTGAGTGAGTGAGTGCGTGCGTGAGTGAGTGAGTGAGTGAGTGAGTGAGTGAGTGAGTGAGTGAGTGAGTGAGTGAGTGAGTGAGTGAGTGAGTGAGTGAGTGAGTGAGTGAGTGAGTGAGTGAGTGAGTGTAGAAAAAAGCTCAAAGAAAGAGAAAACAAAATGAACGAATAAATATGAATCTTAGTTCCGCATTACTTGTGTAGGACAACCTATTTCTGGCAGCTTAAAATTCCCTTTCAAACCCACTGTATATGTTTTACTTCCCCGTAATGACAAAGGGTTGTTGGAGGCCTGGACCCCTTTGGGAGTTGAAACGTGGTGATGATGATTATGATGATGACGACGTCGATGATGATGATGAGCATTATTATGATAATGAATGCGATTTGTTTGACATAATGAGGTTGCCAACCCCTTGCACAACCTCATAGTCATCTTGTACGGTATGCCAGAAGGAGAATCTGTCTCATCACAGACCCCCGTGAACTGCATAGGCCCAACAAATTGCTAATGGAACCACTGCTGCAAAAGCATTTGAATGCTAGGTTCAGACGTCCTCCATAACGAGCGAAAGGGAAACTGATGACGATATTGATGATGATTTTGATGATGATGACGGCGATGATAATGGTGATTGTGATGATGACACGACGATGATGATATAAGTTTGCTATAAATATTAAAGTCTCTAATGGAAGACTTAAACTAGTGTTTCTCAACGAGGGCGGTACCGCCCCCTGGGGGGCGTTTTCAAGATGTCTGGGGGCGTTCTGACGGGACGCAACGATTGGGGGTCGCTACTTCCATTCAGGGGGGCGTTGTGTACATTTTTACAAGAATCAATATGAAACGATTACAAAAGATATTCCCCTTCACATAGCTTGTAACACGATAGTTTTTATTTGCCCTGCGTCCCATGGAGTGTTACAAGGATTCCAAAAGCAAAATTTTAGTACCTGGGATGTTACCATTGTCAGGAGACAGTAGGCGGAGATTTATGTCCCTTCAACACTCGAAACATTCGTTAACCTCTCGACACACCCAAGCTAACCTACTCTCTCAACTCTCGACACACCCAAGCTAACCTTCTCTCTCAACTCTCGACACACCCAAGCTAACCTTCTCTCTCAACTCTCGACACACCCAAGCTAACCTTCTCTCTCCACACCCAAGCTAACCTTCTCTCTCCACACCCAAGCTAACCTTCTCTCTCCACACCCAAGCTAACCTTCTCTCTCCACTCTCGACACACCCAAGCGAACCTTCTCTCTCCACTCTCGACACATATTTTCTTCTAGAAACACATTCCCGTCAAACATTGATTAGCCCGTTGATGCGTGATGCCATATGATGATGGATGGCATCCGCATGTCTGGTTTTGTGTAGTGTGTAGATGTGTTCAGTCAAAACAATGTTCATGCAACAATAACAGGGCAATCCACATAGGACGTCAGTAAACTCACGACGTATAAAGTCAATGAGTCTTGAAACAGCCGTTGACGTTTTTCTTCATTATTTATTGTGGACGCCACAGTGACAAAATGGTTACGCAAATGTGTAGGCACATCAAACAGTCATTATCACAGCAACATTCAATACAGCAATAAACGGTAGACAGCATTACAATGATGAGTCAGATGCATGTTATATTTCAAAGTGCTGTAAATGTAGTCAGGTGAACAACTCCATCCTTTTCTATAACAGCCAGGAGATAACCAGATGTATGAGATCAGTTCACTCTCCTTAGTTTGACTTCAGCAAGACAGACACGTCTGCCGAAGTATAAATAATGTCCTCAAGAATATCCTCTAGATAATAAAGGTTTTCTAAACCTAGTTCATTTAACAAAGTAGCAAGTAATGGTCCTTGGTACATGCATCAACCGATGCAGTACAATGCAGCGACATGTGAGCTGGGAAAGAACATCTCGTGACGACGACTTTCGGAGACAGGCTATGAATCGAAATCGCTCACGACCCAAAATCGATAGAGTTAATGAAAAAGTCAATTTACCTTGCTTTCATGAAATACACAGAAATATCACGCCTCCCGACATGTGGGAAAACACTAGAGGTATTATCTCGACTAAACGAAATATCCATAAGAGGACTACACATCCCTGACAGAACAAAAAATAGCGGAGATCCCCTCTTCAACGAGGCATCTCTTTCGCCATTCCAAATCGCTCACTCCCACTAGTGGTGGGCGGAAACCGATCGACAAACAACAAGACAAGTCATGCGCAGTCCAGCGCAAAAATGACCACAGCTCAAAAGTTAACTGCATTCGATACCAACGCGAGAAGACAAATGCTTACCGAGAAAAGTGACTATAAATTACAAGCAGTTGTTGCCCTTGCGTTATAAAACAGATATTGAAATAAAACGATGTTGCGAGAATTTATCACGCAACATATCACCACCTCCTCCCGATAAAAAAAAATGTGGAACATATTTTTTTTTTTCCAATATCAAAGAGCAAGCGATAAGCGGCTCAAAACGCACGAATTATGCGCTGATAAGTAACTAAATTGCCAAACAATAGGCTAATTATCATCTTAAAAAACGAACAGAAGAAGATGACAACAAAGCACGATAGTGTGTACATATAAAGTAAGTACAGATGTGCTAATCTATTGTAGAAATATAGGTGTGTTATGACTCTGTAATATATAGGAATATAGGACAGAAGTATTAGTTGGAGTCATGTGGGCATCTAGACAAAATGTCAGCCATCACATTATCCGTACCACGGATAGCTCGTACCGTGAAGTGAAAAGGTTGAAGAGCTATAGCATATCGAGTGGATCTCGAACTCTTCAAATTCTTAGTCTGAATAGCTGTAAGAGCTTTCTGATCAGTCTCTAGAATGAAATGTGCGCCCAGGAGGAATCTTTGTAGCTTTAGAATTGACCAAACCATCGCTAACAACTCACGGTCTAAAACCGAGTAGTTCCTCTCTGCCGCATTTCGTTTTCTAGAAATGTACATAACAGGATGCAGAGTATTTGCATATTCTTGCATCAGTGCTGCTCCAATCCCAGTGGATGAAGCATCACTCCGAAGAACAAAAGTCCTATCAAGAGTAGGTAATCTTAAGATGGGAGGAGAAGAAAATATATTCTTGATTTGGTCTAGTGAAGATTGGCATTCTTCAGACCAACGGACCAGATTAGGCGAACCTTTCTTCAACAATGTTGAGAGAGGTGCCATGATCGAAGATAAATTTGGAATAAATCTCCCATAAAATTGAATTAAACCTAAGAGACTCCTAACTTGTTTCTTCGTTTTAGGAACAGAGATGTTCAGTATTTTGGAAGTATTGTGGTCTTCTGTCTTCAAGAGACCATGACCAACACGATGACCCAGGAAAGAGATTTCACCAAAACCAACAAAAGCTTTAGAAGGTTTTGCTGTCAAATTATTCTCACGTAGAGTGGACAGTAAGTCATATAACCCTAAATAGTGATCTTCCCAGGTATCACTGAAGAGACAGATGTCATCTAAGTATGCGATGACATCCGAACGATGTGACAGAATTCGACGCATCATGCGAACGAAAGTGGCAGGGGCGTTCATGAGACCAAAAGGCATAACATTCCATTGAAATAGACCCCTAGGTGTAGAAAAAAGCAGTAAGAGGTTTGGCATGCTCTGCTAAAGGCACTTGCCAATAACCTTTAGACAAGTCAAGTTTAGTGAAGAATCTAGAATTAGAAAGTCTAATCAGTAGATCTTCTAACAAAGGCATCGGTTCAGCGTCGAACTTTGTGACCTGATTCAATTTGCGATAATCAACGCAAATTCGTATGTTCTTATCCTTCTTCCGGACAATAACCATGGAAGAAGAATATGGTGAAGTCGATGGTTCAATTATATTTAATTGAATCATTTCATCCAATTCCTTTTCCACTTGCGACTGAAAGTGTATAGGAATAGGATACGGCCTAACCCTAATTGGATTATTGTCGGTAAGAATTATGTCATGTTCTATGACATCTGTGTGTCCAGGAATGTCAGTGAGAACATCCTGAAATGTTTGTAACATCGACAAGACTTGTCGATGTTCGTCACCAGAAAGATTAGGAGAAACAGAAACGTTTTTCCAAGATTCCGTGGAATGTAATGGAACCACTGGAAGGGGAAGGTTGACATCAGAGAAGGTAGCTTCCTCATCCTGAATGACAGACAGGGATGAATAATGACCGTGAGGTGCAGGAGCATCATCCGTTGCCTGGAAAATAGGCAGCAAATAGTCCGGACGTTCGTGAAATTCCGAAAGCATGTTTATGTGGAAAGTTTTATGCTTTCCATCAATATCGACCACATAGTCAACATCGGAAATCCGAGAGACTATTGCATACGGACCTTTCTATGCAATAAGAAGTCTATTTTCCCTACTGGGGAGTAGGACGAATGCTTTGTCACCTGGACAAAGTTGTCGTAGACATCTATTCTTGTTAGCAAACTGCCTTGCCTTCTCTTTAGCAATTTCTGATGAAGCAGTTGCTAGCTTACATGCCTCAATGATCTTTTGTCTAAGAGCAATGACATACTCATATGAGGATTGAGTTTCATCGCTAATATCATCGGCAGTGATGAGATCGTGTAATAAAGACATAGGGCCGCGTGGACGCGCGCCAAAGACAAGTTCGAAGGGAGAAAATCCTGTGTGTTCATTAGGGACTTCTCTATAGGCAAAGAGAGCCGCGGGTAAAACCCTGTCCCAATCTTGAGGATGATCTTCAGTTATCTTACCAAGCAAAGTCTTGAGCGTTCTATTCAGACGCTCAACTAACCCATTAGACATAGGATGGTAGATACTACTGAGAGATCGTTCAATATGTAAGGTAGACATCACCTGTGACATAGTGTCAGATATGAGTTGAGTGCCATGGTCTGACAATATTTCTCTGGGGAACCCCAAGCGAGAAAATATCAACCAAAGAGCATCTGCGATATCTGTAGTAGATATGCTCTTAAGAGGAATAGCCTCTGGCCAACGTGTGCACATATCGACACATGTAAGGATAAACTGATGTCCTCTGGCCGACCTGACCTTAAAAGGGCCAATAATATCTATGGCCATTTTCTGAAACGGCCGAATAGGAATGTCAGCAGCCTGGATAGGCGCAGCATGTCGTGGTCCTCTAGATTTGACCTCCTGACATACCTTGCATGATTGGCAGTAAATACGAATGTCCTTATTGACAAAAGGCCAAAAGAAAGCCGCAAGGACTCTCGACTTCGTACGGGCAAAACCCATATGTCCAGCACATTGCGAGTCATGAGCATGTTGTAATATTTGGACTCTCATGCTCTTGGGAACAAGAATTTGCGAATGTGCCGACGTAGTCGAATCTTGTACCATACGTACAAGTACGCCGTTTCTCATTGCAATCCAAGATTTTCTATTTGTATCCTGATTCGGATCACCTTTCTTCGCAAGAACGAAGAATTTTTTTAAAGAAGGATCTTCTTCTTGCAATTTTATGAAAGAGTCACGAGTAATTACTAAGTGACTATCTTGGCTATCAACTTCATTATCACTATTCAGTGAAGTTTCGGGTGTTTGTAGAGCTTGTGCTCTTGTAACTACTGCATTTGTAGCTTGCATGTTATTATCTTCCCAAGCAGCAATCTGCTGTGGGGTACACTCCCTAACTCCGTGAATACGACCAATAATAAGGTCCGCAATAGGATTAGGTAAGAGACAAGCATGCACATCTCCAGTAAAGAAAGGAGTGGCAATGCGAATTACAGCAGTAGGATATTTTTCTAGAGTGCCGCCAAATGTGACACATTTAATAACCCTTCCTGTAGCACAAGATGGATCTACAAGCGATTGTCTAACACCAATAGTGGTGCATCCGGAATCGAAAAGTAGTGAGACCGGAGTATCATTAACAAGACCCTTATGTAGAATTAAAGAACCCCTCCCGTCATGCGCAACAGCAGCAGGAAGAGCGGGAAGTGGGTGACCACAACTCAAAGTAGTTATGGTACCCGGTTCGAATAAAGTACTGCATTGGGGGCATTTGTTTGCTCTCTCAAAGTCAAAAGCAGAACTAGTGACAGCGTCAAAGTTTTTACTATCAACAACATGATTACAGGCTCCCTCAGTTTCCTGTTGTACAGCATTAGCCTGCTGATATCTCTTTTTTTTGTGTTGAGATCTACCCCGACTATTATTACCTCTGAAGTTATCAGAGTTATTATTATCTCTGCAGTTATTATTGTCTCTATTGTAATTGTTATACTGGTTCGAATTCCAGTTTCCACGATTACTATCATGTTCACATTGATGCGAACATCTATTTGTTTGGTTCTGAGGTCTTCGGCAGGAATAACCTCTATTACCATATCCTCTTTTGAAATGCTTATAATTATTAGGGTGATAGTAACGACCACTATCAGGTTGTCTCCAATTCTTCGAAGAAGAATCACCATGAAATTGGTTTCCATGATTTTGACAGAAATTACCGCTGCCCTTTCTATCAAAATTTTGTTGGGATCTACGAGCAAAGTTTTGACCATACGGAGCTGCCGAAGCAACTGGTAAACCTTCTTTCACCTTAGAGTTACCCATGGTTATGTGTGGGTGCGCAGTTACGTATTGGCAACAGAAATCTTCCATTTCTTTTATTGTTTTAGGTTTACGTTCATGAAGGAAAGCAAGGAAAGACTCATTGACAGACGACATGACTTTGTCTCTAAGTATTAAGTCCATAAGTCCTTCATAAGTTTTTTCCGTCTTAGATAGTTCAACCCATCGTGAGAAAGTAATGCGTATTCTTGCAATAAACTCGGAGAATTCAACTCCATTTTCAGGTAACATGTTTTTAAATTGTAGACGATAGCCGTCTTCGTTAAGCTGATATTTCTTTAACAAAGCGGCCCTGACAACCTCATAATTGCTCTTGTCAGGTTCATCCACCATATTTAATATACTTAGAGCTTTACCTGTCAGTATCCCTGATAACTGATAAACATATTTTGCTTTGTCTATGTTATGAGCTGTACATGCTTGTTCAAATCTGTCCAGATAGAACATTATGTCATCACTGGAAGGACTAAATGTTGGTAACTTAATCTTAAAAGTATCATTATTAGCCTTCCCAGAAGATGAACCCTTGTTTGAATCATTACCATTACTCATGCTCGTCAATTTCAATTTCTCCAACTCTAAAGCTAAGAGTTTTTCTTCATGTTCCATTTTTGCTTTCCTCTCATCAGACTCTCTTTGTAACTTCCTTTCTTCAGCTTGAGCCTGCATTTGAAGTCTTTCAGCTTCTTTTTCAAGTCTTTTATTTTCAGCTTCTTTTTCAAGTCTTTTATTCTCAGCCTCTAGCTGTAGCTTTCTTTCCTCAGCTTCTGATTCCCTTTTTTGTTTTTCCATTTCCATTTGGAATCTCTTTTCATCCACCTGCATCTGCAGTTTCTTTTGTTCAGCTTCCATATGCAGTTTCTTTTGTTCAGCTTCCATTGCTTTATCATATCGAGCAGTTGCAAATTCTTCTAACTTATCACCAGTCTTCCCAAGCAATTTACCCTGCTCAATAAAGTGCTCAAATGTAGACATGTTGTCTAACATATGAGTCCAAAACCTGAAATAATTAACTAATTTATTTCAAACCTAAGTGTAACAAGTCTTAATTAAGCACTTGTATATTCACATCACATTATATTATCCCAGTCTCTGTGGGAAACAAGTCTCCAATCAAAGAACTTGTATATGAAATATCAGCACTCAAATCTTGATCATAAGTGCACTTCTCATTCAATAGTGCACGACACTATTCATCATTCATTTATCATCAGTATAGTAGTAACAGTGCATTAGCATAGCCCATTAACTAATTACTATAACTGTAAACAATGACTATGTAAACACATGCAGAATGTAAACATTGAAAATGTAAACAATACAAACAATGTAAACAATAACAATGTAAACAATAACAAAGATCAGCAACAATACAAAAACTTTCGCAGAAATCAACTAAAAATAAAGCAGAAATTAATGAAATATCACAAAAAATGTGACGATATCTGCGATAGAATTAAACAAAATACATGACACCACAGTGTATAAACAAAAATGTTGTATGAAACTAAATTATAGACAAGAGTAGGCTAACAAATACAAACAAATCACAACAAAACTAAAGAATGTGAAATAATAACGAAAACAATATTAAAACATGTCATCACAGCTAACATAAATAGCAACAGAAGTCGCTTAGCAAATTCCAGTATCGGAAATTTGCAAACCCTACAGAAAACGCTCACAATAGACGACCTCTATGACGTGGCATAATCTAACGGAGACACCACCCAACCGAGAACCCGCTGAAATATAAACATATAAATATACAAATAACATATAGACATATAACATATAGAATGAGATGATACACAGAAGACTCAGCAGAAGTATAAGGGCACAGTTTACATACAAACAGGCCACTTAACTTAAAGGCTTCCAATCGTAGAACAGCAGAAAAACGGATGTCAATCAACGTCCTAAAGAGCGAAGCTCCAACGATGATGGCACATCTGAACTGCTTCCACTGCTAACACGATGGTACAAGAGCTTCTGAAATACTGTGTGTTGAGTTGTTTCGGCACTTGACCTTCTAATCCAAAAGTAAGTTGATGGAAATCGGTACTTGGCCTTCTTCAGAAAACAACCCGTTTCAACCGGCACTTGACCTTCTCAAAAAACGACAGCACTGGAACCTTGACAGCAGCAACTTGCTTGACTTGCGTAAAAGATAACAGCAGTCCGAGTTATCCGGCAACATGTAACAACGCCGGGTACTGTCAAATTCTTGTTTCCGTCAAAAAAATTGAAATTTTGACTTTTACCGGGCAACGCCGAGTACTTTGAAAATTTTGAAGATGTTGACTGTATTGAAGAATGTTAATTTCTTGAAGGATGCTGATGAATTCTTGTTGAAAATGAAGTGGGTAAGGGACCCCGTGTTTGCTAGTACCAGAATCAAACCAGCTTATGGCCACCAAATGATGCGTGATGCCATATGATGATGGATGGCATCCGCATGTCTGGTTTTGTGTAGTGTGTAGATGTGTTCAGTCAAAACAATGTTCATGCAACAATAACAGGGCAATCCACATAGGACGTCAGTAAACTCACGACGTATAAAGTCAATGAGTCTTGAAACAGCCGTTGACGTTTTTCTTCATTATTTATTGTGGACGCCACAGTGACAAAATGGTTACGCAAATGTGTAGGCACATCAAACAGTCATTATCACAGCAACATTCAATACAGCAATAAACGGTAGACAGCATTACAATGATGAGTCAGATGCATGTTATATTTCAAAGTGCTGTAAATGTAGTCAGGTGAACAACTCCATCCTTTTCTATAACAGCCAGGAGATAACCAGATGTATGAGATCAGTTCACTCTCCTTAGTTTGACTTCAGCAAGACAGACACGTCTGCCGAAGTATAAATAATGTCCTCAAGAATATCCTCTAGATAATAAAGGTTTTCTAAACCTAGTTCATTTAACAAAGTAGCAAGTAATGGTCCTTGGTACATGCATCAACCGATGCAGTACAATGCAGCGACATGTGAGCTGGGAAAGAACATCTCGTGACGACGACTTTCGGAGACAGGCTATGAATCGAAATCGCTCACGACCCAAAATCGATAGAGTTAATGAAAAAAGTCAATTTACCTTGCTTTCATGAAATACACAGAAATATCACGCCTCCCGACATGTGGGAAAACACTAGAGGTATTATCTCGACTAAACGAAATATCCATAAGAGGACTACACATCCCTGACAGAACAAAAAATAGCGGAGATCCCCTCTTCAACGAGGCATCTCTTTCGCCATTCCAAATCGCTCACTCCCACTAGTGGTGGGCGGAAACCGATCGACAAACAACAAGACAAGTCATGCGCAGTCCAGCGCAAAAATGACCACAGCTCAAAAGTTAACTGCATTCGATACCAACGCGAGAAGACAAATGCTTACCGAGAAAAGTGACTATAAATTACAAGCAGTTGTTGCCCTTGCGTTATAAAACAGATATTGAAATAAAACGATGTTGCGAGAATTTATCACGCAACACCCGTGAACACACCACAGCCTCTTCCCTACTCTGTCCACTTCCACAGCACGACTTCCTCCCAAAACATTTAAAAAAAAAAAATTTGCCTCGTTTAAGCGAGGCGCGTCCCGTTCAATGTAGCCGGTTATATTAGGGCGCATGTCCAAATATAAAAGACCCGTAGGTCTGGAGAATTGTTACACCCCAAAACATGTTGCTACTACAAAAGCAACGAAACCGACTGCAGATTTGTAACAGAGGAGATTTGAGACTTCTTTTAACAAACTTAGAACCAAATATTACAAAACTGGCTGAGTCACACCAAGCGCAAGGATCTCATTTTTCCCATTTTTTCATGTTTAAAGTAGTTACATAAGGAGAGGCTTAAATATTCAGATTTGAATGCAGTCATTTAGGCGCTATTAAAATGATATGATTATGATAGTTATAGAGTTGTAAGAACTAATTTTATATCATTTGCTCCGCCAATTTGTAATTCAATGATAATGAACTTGTGGTGTATATAATTCCGTACTTAAACACATATTTAATATAACTATGTTTTTATAAATGTGCTTTCTTTTTTTCTTTATATTATAAGAAAAGATAACTCATTAACTGCATTGCTTTTTTAAAAGTATGGTGGAATATATGTATGTGTTTGTGTGTGTGTGTGTGTGTTTGTGTATACACGATAAAGAGCAAGGTGGTGTTAAAAGGGTGGGGGGGGGCTTTTAAAAATAATAGTTGTCAAAAGGGGGCGTTGCTTCTATCAGGGTTGAGAAACACTGATTTAAACGATTCAAAAAGAGCGGGAATTATCTCCATAAATCAGGGGCCCCACTTTGGGGTACAAGTACACCTCTTTCCCCCCCTTTCCCCCCCCCCCCCTCCCCCCATTTCATATGGGTACAAGAAACTTGTTAAGGGGTATATTTAGTAATTTAACATTCATCCTTTTGAAATATTCCAGAAAAAGTGTCAGTAAATAACAATTTATTTCTGTGAATCAGGGTTCTCAGTGCTGTTCTCGGTCAAAGCCACAGCAAGAACCCAATTGAAGGCTGCACAAGATACAGTTAGCCCTCAATTTGCGCCAGTCCAGTTTTGCGCCGATTAAACAAACAACAACAAAAACGCCGATTTTGAACGATCTCAGTTTACGCCAATTCCCAATTGCGCCAGCTCGGTCAGGAACGCATCCTCTGCGTAAATCGAGGGCTACCTTTGTATGGGTATGCCTTAAAAAGAAAATAATAATATAAAGAAAAAACTGAATAAAGAAAAAACTGCTGGCAAGAAACAGAGCCAATGGTTTCACAAATTTTTTTTTTATTGTAATGTGACAAACACTTAACAACTTTGTTGATTTCTGTTTCACATCTGCCATCTTCTGTTATTATAAAAGCACCAATACCTAACAGCAATTTTACTTATTCAAAAGTATTAAAATAAACCACTGTGCATCACCACAGTACACGAACTACGTAGTAAATGTGTATATACGGGATCACACTTCTATAAATATATTTTTGTTCCCACCGTCATTTGCGCATTCTTCTTTGGTAAGTGATATTATTTTCGGGAGAGTACATATAAGGGAAACAATACAATTAATTTCCTACTTTCAACCAAAGTTGCATCCTTTAGCGTTGCGCACTGACAGAAAAAGCTGGGATTTTATATATAGGATTGTTGACTTGAGAAAACAACATACACAAGAGGCTTTACTTACCTTTACTATTGCATTATGAAATTTTACCCAAACATTTTTTTCTGAGTGCAGTATGTTCGAGTGCCATTTTCTTTGTGTACAGAATGTCCTGTCTGAAATGGCTTCAGAATATACTGAACTGGATGCTGGGCACGTGTCTCTTTATAAGAAGATCCATGAAGTGCTGACCATATGGGGTGAGCATGCATCTCGAGACGAGTCTCACACGTGCAGCATGTTTTGCCCACACCCAGTACTGGGAGCTGTTCTTGTCGAGACAAAAATTACATCTCACCGGAAGATTCTAAATAGGGAAATGTGCTGCACTAAACAACAGTAGTCCAAAAATATACAACCCGTTGATCATTGTTTCAGTAATTTTGAAAACAGATATTCTTTACTTGGACACACCCTGGTACTTTGACAAGACTGACGCCAGCGACTGGCAGAATGCGTCTAAATATCAAACGTGACTGAACAGATCTGGAATCTCGAGGGAAGGGGAACTAAGGATGAAAAACCCCCCAGTTTATTTAAAACTTCCAGCTAACCAATAGGAACACTGCTTTGCATCTGTAATTCCAGTCTGATGCAGTTCGTCAGGTAATCTTTGTATAAGAAGCTTAGAGTTGCTTTTTTGACAGAGCAGTCAGATCAACGAATAGGTAGAATGAATCTTTAGTGTGCGCAGGCAGAAGACACAAATCAGTTTCATCATAACATCACGTGCTCTCGTGCAAGTAAGGTCACTATCATATCATACATCTGATTGCGAGTTCTAAGCTCATTAGGGCTGGGTAGACATTTTTTTCCCCTTTCACGGTACAATTTCAACGTTTCTCTGCTTTCACGAAACGGTAATATCCGATTTATGATCGTTAGCTGCCGTTACAAAGGTAAATGCCAAAGACATTATTATGTCGGTATGGCAGTTCTGCAAATTCAAGAGAACCGACGGCTAGGAACGTTTGGTGCAACACTTTCGTTAACAAAAGTAACATCAGGACTGTGAAGTCCGAGTCGTGGTGTCGGTCTTTTTTTTAGTGGAGTAGCAGTCGATAAAAATATGTCTGGACTCCCGACTCCGAATTTTACGCCAAATGACTAGGGGGAAAAAAACTAGTCGGAGTCGAGAATCGGAGCCGGACTTCTAACATGTCAGGTGTATGAGTCGGAAAATAAAAAACTAGTCGGAGTCGAGAATCGGAGCCGGACTTCTAACATGTCAGGAGTATGAGTCGGAAAATTTTTAGGCCGACTCCACAACCCTCAGTAACACACACTAAAACAACAGAACTGGAACAAATCAGAAATAAAGAAACCTGAAAGAGCACACGAAAAACAACAAACTATTTATACGTACATCGTTGGCACAAACAAACTAAAATTAAAGAACTTTTCCAGGGAGATAACACAGTCTCCCTTATCGGGTATCGACTTGCTGAAGTTAGCTTTTTTTTTTGTTTGTTTTTTTTGGTTCGGTTTTTGCCTTCTTCTGGCGAGGCGCGTTTCTTTCAACCTATGTGGTTATATCAGAGCGCATTTACCATCCAAAAAAAGTCAACTCTGTTGACTGCTAACCCGATCAGCGTTGATAGATACTAAGTCCTGAAAAAGGACCAACATTATCTATCTGCTAGCATAAAGCCCTAAAAAGGACTCGCCAGCTACGCCAACGCCTGAGCTAGTGTGTAGAAAGTTAGCGTCTACACACGACAGATATATATATATATATATATATATATATATATATATATATATATATATATATATATATATATATATATATATATATATATATATATATATATATATATATATATATGCCGTAGGGGGTTTGGGATGTCAGATATTGGTAGTACCTCTGGTGACGGAGCTGTCATGCCCTTTTCAGTGCAGCTCGCCCACCTTTGGTCCAAATCTGGTATCCAGCTCTCACCTGTGGCTCCTCGTAGCTGTCAACATGCGACAGCCCCCCCCCCGGGAAACTGTTTGACAGGCCGGCTAAATCAGGTGAGGGTAGCCTACTGGTTATAAACCTTCGGTGAGTTAGGGTCTGCCTACCCATGCATGCGAAGACTGGATTCGATAGAATGCGCGGAAGAAACCACCTGTTGGTTCAACGGGCATGACAGCAATTACCAGCAACGCGCTGTGGAGCGTACGGAGCACAGCGAGGCACATAGAAAGCCCTGGTCATCCACTGCACCTGACTTTATCTCCAGTCGTCTTGACTTGTTGTCACAAGATGGATTTTGGGGCGACCTCTTTCCGATCTCTATTTCACTACGGCAGTAATCAATTATATTTTGGTACTGATTTTATTGCGATTTTTTCCGAGTCGCACCTTTTTCTTTCTCTGTCCACTGTAGCCGATATTTTGTATCTTCATTCTTTCATTCTTCTCACTGATAAGTCGGCACGTCTGTTTGTTACCCGTCCCTTTCCCTAAACATTTGAAGGAGCGGCAGAGATAAGATTAACGATACACATGTTGGTTAATCGCGAGTGCAGTCAACATTAGACTAAAGATTAAACACTAGAATCGGTCAGCGTATTTGTTCAACTGCTGATAAGGCCAGACTGCGCTGGCCGCCAAGCTGGTCATACGGGAAGACATCTTATGGACAGACAGGACTGACAAGATTACTTTAGATAAAGTAATATTTTGTTACATATGAAACACACGTTGTCGTATGAGTTTACCGATGTGTTTGTGAGTTGGTACACAAGGGATAGGATATTTTCATACCATGTACGGAAGATTTGACCTCTCCATTATGTTCAAAATTTTTCCATGTCAGGAATATTTTGAAACCCCCCCCCCCCCCCCGAAAAAAAAACCATTTTGTTTTAAGCAATTGGCGCTTTTTTATCTTCGTCACAAACAAATGCGGGAGCAGGACAGTGAATATAACCTGACACGTTTCAGTGTTAAGACACTGTGAGATTCACGCTTGCCACGATACCAGACTTACCAGAAGCCTAGAATTCAGAATTCCATTTTATCAGACCGGACACCTTTTGTTGGAGAATCTTGACGGACTTACAAAAACAGCCCAGGAAATCTCATTCATTTTAAAAAAGGAAAACAGGAATATCTGAGGAAACTGGACACGCGGAGTCAGAGAGGACCTTAAAGTTAAAATTAACGACCCCAAATACACGTTCAAAAAGGCATCGGCTAGTGCCTTAACTTCATTCATCTGAGCAATAAAGTATGTGAGCCAGAATTGGCGTAAGTTGTCATTTTACATTCTATATTTTCATTACTAACATGTGAACTAATATGTATATATTACCATGTGAATATTAATATGTGAAAATCGCTAGTGGATGTCCCAGTCATTTGAGGCTGGCAACCTCAGCGCATAGAATGATGATTTCATGAACCACAACTGCAAGGGCTGATGACTGCTTTATTGCTAGTCTCGTAAAGAGAGCTAAAAAAGTCCGGCGTTCCACATGGAGCAGGGAGGGAAAGATGAAAGAAATGATGTACATTTTAATTATAATACTTTCAGTTTCAAACCAGTGTAAATGTCGATGTTAACATATCCACTTTAAAATTAATGGAAGTTTTAAACTTTTCAAATAAGTGTAAACATAAATGAAAACATATTCAATTTATATTGTGAACACTTTTCAATCAGTGGAAATGTAAATGTAAACATCTTCTATCTGTACTATTACCCTTTTCATTTAAAAGTAAAGTGACTATAAAAGCTATTCAATTTAAATGTAAAGAAAGTTTTCTCTCGAGGGATTAAAGTTAATTCTCATCGAAGGTAAATTCTGAGGTGGAGGGATGGTGGAATAGGAATAGGGGACACATCAGAATGTGACGGGAAACGCAATACTCAGCAGAGCGTTTCGTTTCTATTCTTTTACCATAGTTGTTGGCGGTGGTACCAGTTGAAGGGTACTATCTCTGGAACAAGAAGGGAACAGTGGCCGGAGCTTTAAGACAAAGGACCAGCTTTGCAGACTCTCCCTGACACTCCTGAGAATGAGTTGCACCTTACAGCATTGACCAGTGATGCCCTAACAACCTTGACCAGCGATGAGCGTGATCAGTCTACTAAGAACCAAACCATCAGCGGGGGCAGAACCTATCATTGGCAGATAAGTTAAACATTAAAGCTGACACGTGAACTCCTTTATACAGTTTCGTCCTATCACAACAGTGGTGACAACTTTCAGTTAAATCATTATTCAAATTTTCTAAAACCTTGTTAAAACTAAATGATTTTAAATTTGTTATTTGTAATTATACAAATTTAACTTCGATTTAATCATTTTAAATGTACTGCATGTTTGTCTCAGTCACGTTACTCAATACACTATAAACAGAGCTATACCTTAATAATAAGAATTCCACTGAGTAAATCAGAGTGGGGGCTTGACGAGCTAAAATTAATAATTGCTTAATTCTTCATAAAAGGCGGCGGACCGATATAAAGTTAACAATTGCCCTGCCAATGCAGCATTGTTCTTGACTTCGGAAATATCTTATGAATATTCCCTTGAGATAGAAGCATCATTATCCTTCTATCTACCACTCAGCTAAGAGTAATCTTGTGCGAAGGTAGACACCTTTGAAGGCCCATGTTAGGTACTCTTGAGTTTAGGCCACTGTTGGGCCACTACTGCAAAGCAAGGGAGGCAATCCGTGACATTCAGTATCATGTTCTCTGCTATGCTGACTGATGCTTTTAGAGACGGGGACATAGGAATCGACATCAGATATCGTATTGATGGAAAATTGTTTAACCTTAGGAGGCTTCAAGCAAAAACCAAGGTTAAATCACACACCATCAGAGATCTGTTTGCTGACGACTATGCCCCCAATGCTGGCTCAGAGGCTGATCTGCAGAATAGCGTGGATAGCTTCTCCGAAGCCTGTTCCAACTTCGGGCTTACCATCAACAAGAAGAAAACAGAAATCATGTACCAACCAGCTCCTGGCACAACTTATACTGAGCCAATCATCAAGGTAAATGATAAGAAACTGAAAGTTGTGAACAGATTCACATACCTTGGTAGCACACTATCGCAGAACGTCGTCAGTGATGATGAGGTGAACACCAGGATCTCCAAAGCCAGCAGCACATTTGGTAGACTATACACCAACGTTTGGCATCGAAGTGGCATTAGTCTACAGACAAAGTAGCGGTGCTTCCAGTGCTGCTGTATGCATGTGAAACATGGACTGTATACAGGCGCCACGTAAAGAAGCTTAACCACTTTCATACAGTCTATCTCAGAAAGGTGATGAACATCAAATGGCAAGACTAGATCCCGGATACCGCCGTTCTTGACAGAGCTGGTATCCCTTGCATCAATACTATTCTGATGCAGTCACAGATTCGATGGGCAGGTCATGTAGTCGGCATGCCGGACCATCGGCTGCCAAAAATACTCTTTTATGGTGAGATGCAGCAAGGTAAACGCTCCTATGGTGCCCAAAAGAAGCGCTTCAAAGACACGTTTAAGACTTCATTAAAAACCTTTGGCATAAACCCTGGTACATGGGAAGCTGCTGCGCAAAACCGAATCGCTTGGCGCACATCTCTTCGTTAAGGTGCAGCGGCATGCGATGCATCCAGAAAAGCAGCAGGCCCGTGAAATAAAACATTCACCTGATGCGAACATTCTCTGTCCATATTGTCCAAGATCTTTCCAGGCCCGCATCGGGCTCATCAGTCACCTTTGTACCCATAGACTAACTTAACATATTCCTAATAATTGGATGAACAGAGTGGTCTTCATCACCCGTGATGGGCGAACAACACGCCGTAGGGAGATGTTATGTTAGAACATGCTGAGAAAAAAACGAGAGTTCATCAACATTAATTCATTCCTTCATAACCATTTAGCTCCACAAAGAATATAAGCCTTTAACAAATTTACGCCACGCCTTCCTATCACGTGCGCCCGACTGACAGAGTGTTTGGAGCGCTGGTCTCTCGCGGCAAAGGTGACGGTTTCAAATCACGGTTATCGTCATCCTTCAATCTACCCAACTGTAAATGGGTGCCTGACTCTGCGCTTGAGTTATGGAAGGAAAATGCAGCGAGGAAGGGAACGGGTCAGTGGCGTATCCTGGTAATGCGAGCTAAGCGTGCTGCTACTTAAAATGAATATGTACGCCTACTATTTAACTTCTTCCCCTCTTAATTTAAAAACCAACTATATTCAATTACGCAACGATAGTTATTAGGGGTATATGTCAATTATCTCCGAAATGCTAATTAACTTACAACTTGAAACTCACTGTCACTGTAATAATCTGCATTCCCGGCAACTAACAAAAATTAATAAAAAAAAAACACTGGACGGACACAGCCGATTTTTACAACCCGAGAGCTGCAAGACCACCGCACGCATGTTCGTATTGTATTGACGTATCTGGCCATGACCCCGATTCCACACAAACCAATTTTCAGACGTGAATCCGAAAGGTACCGCACGCATTGTGACGGAATTACCCGAGAAACTTCGGGCGATTGTAACCAACCAATAAAAACTGCACTATAAAACGCGTCTGGGAAACTGAAACTAGATATACTCGTAGATTCTATGCGGGAAAATCCGTTATCCTGATGCGTGCGGTCCGAAAGCAGAACTTTAGAAGAGAAATATTTTATAGAATAATAAATTAAATTTTTATTTTCCTTCGGGCATAGGTGTGCGCAGCACGCACAGCACACATAGAGAATACGCCACTGGAACGGGTCACCCCATCTCTCGATGCTGGACCTAGTAAATCGAAGTCTCTAACAATACAGACCCCCCTACGGCAGTATCTGCTATGGAACTATCTTTACCTTCCTATACCATGGTATCCCTTCACGAACTGTCACTACCTTCTTCATCCTGGTCATGCCTGTTTTCAGTTTTCTTTTTTCGTGTGTTGTTAGGTTTCCCTCTACCTCTCTTACACTTGGGGATTCCAGAACAAGGACTGCCTTGTAGCGATATCAACATGTTTCCTTAACGTGTGTCTTATTGTCACGAAATGGATTTAGGACTAGAGACTGTCTACATATAGTGACAAGACAATAGTAAGAAGAAAGACTGAAATGATAGATTCAGATAGAAATATAGTGCAAAATGTGAGAAGAAGAATGGTAAAGAACACTGCGTTACCAAAACGAACGAACAGATGGACAAAAGGATAAAGAGAGAGGGGCGGGCTGAAAATCAGGAACGCATGCAACACGCGTCGCGCGATACACAAATGCTGCCATCACGCGTGTAAGTCTACATGCACTAATTGTTTTTCAGACGGACAGTGATAAAATACACTACCCTTTCCCAGAGTTAGGTTTATAAATCATAAAAAAACTCTTATTAGAAAAGATAACATTAGATGGGTTTACGGTTGAAAACATAACAGTACCCAGACAGCACATCTTCGAAACAGGAGGTAGAAAATACATATTTTGAACGCAGCCACGTAGCTCTTTTAAATTTGGATAATTGGGTTCCTTAGGGCTTGCTGACAAATAATATGTAAAACGTTACGCAAATAGTCCAGGAATTAATAAATTATACCCAAAATAAAATAGTGAGGATGCCTGACAGCATGGAATCATTTCTGCTCATAAAATTTTTTTTATAACGTGTTTGAAAAAACCTTACGTTACATAAATAGCCTACCATGTAAACTCCCCATTGATTGGAGCGCAACAAATGAAAGCCTAACCACGATTGGTCGGACTATAAATACAATCTTTCGTTGTTAGGGGAAACGGGGAAAGGTAACATTTTTTCAAACACTTGTCGAAACGGGGCCTCATTGGCCAGTCTCACTGATATACACACTTGGGAGCGTTAGTTCGAAACCACTTGTTTAAATAAGCTTGATAAAGCATCAGTGCGTTGAAGCCAGCTCACAATTTTGCTAAAATAAAAGCCTGGAACATAAGCAGATGGAAATTTGTGCCAGTAATTGTGCCAGAATTCATTGCTAATCAACGTATCTGTGTTTATTTCCATGAAATTGTGGTAAGCTTGAACCATTCAGTATCTATTAATGAAAATTGAATGTGTATTGTTGATTTATGCCTGTATATATATGTGTAGTTCAGTGGCAAACGTGAGGTAAAGCCTATAATGCTCCAGCCTGAACAGAGGGTGTCGAAGGAAAGTAAAACGGCATGGAATGGCCAAACAGTACACTGACACCTAGATGATTGACTAGAAAGAAATAATGCTGGAATTGCAGAGGCGTAGTAACCATTAAGAAGGGTAATACTGGAATAAAGTATTTCAAATGAAGCTGACAGTTGGCCTAATGCTCTGAACTCAATGTTTGTGCTGTGTTGTGATCAGTGTAACAAGAGAGTTTAAGTTAGTTATGAAGTAGAAGGTACATCCTTCTTGATTTCAGGGACAGTGGTCTTGATGGTACTGAGCAGCACCTGGTCAGAGCTTTGCTGAATCCAGTGTCGGACAGCATACTCCTTGGTCCTTTTAGCTATCAGTGAGGTGTCTCCAGAGCCCAGAGGAGAATTCGAGCAGAGGAGTCCTTTCCTGCCGCCATCACGCCAGATAAGCTAACTTGGCCAGCTGAGCTCAACATTATGTCCCCTCATCTTGAACTGACTTTGTAAAATTAACATTAAGAGGGGAATTTACTTGTCTTAATATCAGGAACTGTGAACATCTCCAATACTAGTCCCTAAAGACAAACTATTGAAGTCATGATGACAAATACCAACAGAGCTTGAACAAAACAAAACCAGTATTACCTCATATTACTACTACACAACTGACACACATAGGATATTTTTAATAATAAATGTCACTACGATATTCATATTGATAAAGTCTGTACATATACTTGTAATTAAAATTGATTGTGATTCCTGGTTACTTTGTAATTGAATCAGGACACATATGCCTTTATGATAGCAATTAATACATATTGTTATTTGAAAGTTATCAGTGCCTCCTTTAAGATATTCTCATAGAGTGTTATATGTATGTGAGTGTCACGGTGTTGTCAAGTGTAGTGGATTAAATTAAATTGTGTATCTGTCTGTTGTTGTGACTTACACTTCATCATACACATACCCTAGACACATAACGTAGTCATCACACTATTCCAGAATAATTCTGACTGAGATATATAGATATGTGGTAGCAAGTAAGGTTATATATAATACACTACTCTTATTAGATATATATACCTTCACAGCTGATCTCAGTCAGTACACTAAGTCCCCTATAAATATTTATAACATCCCACTTCACCACATATATTGGGGTCTCGCTCTTGGGATTTTGAATCTTTAACTATTAAAAATATTGGGGGTAATTCACTTCAGGGAATATAAGAATTAAAAGGTATCCTTGGGTGGAATTAAATAAGGTTGAGCTCACGGTGCCTGTGTTGTCCATTAGAGATTGAATTGTTGGTTAGACATTTTATAAACTTACCTGATAGACAATGGCGGACCTGGCCAAATTTCGATCTGCCGCTGTTCAGACTGCAAAAGAGTTAGGATTAGATGGGCAAGTTATGGTTGCCTATGTCACGACGGAATGTGACAAATTTATTGAACGCGAAGAAAGAAGGTTTGAAGCCGAAAGAAAGTTAGAGGCTGACAAGGAAATTAAGAGGTTGCAGATTGAGGCTGACAAAGAGGCTAAAGCATTGGAAGCCGAGGAAAGAAGACAAGCTGCAGAAAGGGAAGAGAAGAAATTAGCTGCAGAAAGGGAAGAGAAGAAATTAGCTGCAGAAAGGGAAGAGAAGAAATTAGCTGCAGAAAGGGAAGAGAAGAGATTAGCTGCAGAAAGGGAAGCAGAAAAGGAGGAGAAGAGATTACAAAGGGAACATGAGTTACGACTAAGGGAGTTTGAGTTTCAAGGCCATGCTCCTGAAAATGGTGCCAGTCCCTTTGCCTCTGATGCTACGGTTACTCAGGGAGCCTCAACCTCAGCTATGAACTTTCATTTAGATCATTTTGTTGAGAAAGACGATGATATTGAGAGCTATATAAATAGGTACGAACTATTAGCTACCACGTATGGGTTAGAGAGAGAAAGGTGGAGCTTAAAGTTATCTCGGGGACTTCGTGGGGCAGCTTATGAAGTTTTTGCAAAAATGAGCAGAGGTGATCAGGAAAATTATGACATGCTAAAGCAGGCTCTTTTGTTAAGGTATGAAAAGAATGCAGAGTTTTACAGGAAAAAATTTAGGAATGCTAAACTACTGTCAGGTGAAACCTATCACCAGTTCTCTGCACGAATAGAGACATACTTGGAGAAATGGACTTCTCTGGGGAAAACCCAAGATCTTAAGGAAATGGTCCTTATAGAGCAATTAAGAGAGTCCATGGCTCCAGACCTGAGAAAGTTTCTCATGGAACAAGGTGCAGAGAGGCTGGATGAGTTGCTAAATGTTGCTGAAAGGTATCAAGCAGCTCAAGCAGAGGTAACAGGTAATAAAAAGAAACAGGTGGACAACTTTAGGGCACCACAGAACTTTAATAAATTTGATCCTAAGGATCCAAATAAAGGTAAGCACCAATTTGATAGGCCACGGTATGAAAATAAAAATAAATTCCCACAATTCGATGAAAGGAAATATGATGAAAGAAAATCTTTCAACCAAGGAAAAAGGTGGTGTAAAAATTGTAAGATGAACAATCATGACACTGACCATTGTAGAAGGAAACCTCCTCATTTTGCTGCTATGACATCGGGGAAAAAGGAAAAGAAGGGCAAACCTGAAGAATTACAGGAACCATACCACCCCCCAGTGTGTGAAGATGTCATCTGTAATGGTGTCACTATAAGATGTTTATATGATACCGGTTTAGATTACGATTCCGTTGTGAGTTCTCACCTGGTGCAGGCCGATCAATACACCACAGAAACAGTGGAGATTCAAACTGCAACCAAGGATGTAGCTACCATGACACTTCCCGTCGCCCGAATAAAAGTGAAAACGCGATATGTGGAAGGAATCATAAAAGCAGCAGTGATAAATGAGCCAATCTACCCTCTAATATTGGGGTGTAGATATGTCTTCTTGGGGAATCCCAAGAGACCTGTGATATTGGCAACAGTGCAGACCAGATCACAGTCAAAGAAGGAGGAGGATAATCCCATAAATACTCACCCAGATGAGATGAGGAAGGCACAGGCTGAGGACAAAACACTCAAGCCATGTTTCAAGAAGTTGCCCAAATCTCATACACCTCCAGGCAAGGGAGAGTTTTATATGAAGAACAAACTGATATATAGGAAGGCTGGATCTGAATCCAATGGTCACGGACAGCTGGTCCTTCCCACTTCATATAGGACTAAAGTGTTGGAACTAGGGCATGCGATTCCCTTCAGTGGTCATATGGGAATCAGCGCAACAGGACAGCGAATAGCTTGTCACTATTTCTGGCCAGGAATAACTGAAGATATCAAACGATATGTAAAATCCTGTCCAGAGTGCCAACGAGTAGCACCTAAACATTGGACTGCACCAGCAACTCTGGGGGAAATGCCCATAGTGGGAACACCCTTTGAGAGAGTTGCCGTGGATCTTGTGGGACCTCTCACCCGAACCAAGAGAAGGAACAGCTACATTCTGACTCTGGTGGACACTTGTTCTATGTGGGGAGAGGCAGTAGCCCTGTCATCGATTGATTCTAAACATGTGGCAGAGGCATTGCTCACAATTTTCACAAGGTTAGGCTTTCCCAATCAAATCTTGACTGATAATGGCTCTCAGTTCAAGGGGAAACTAACTGAAGAAGTTTTCAGGATCTTCCAGGCCAAACACTTCCATTGTAGTGTGTATCATCCCCAAGGGAACGGCCAAGTGGAAAGATTTAACGGCACATTGATGTCGATCCTGAGAAAGTTGGCACACGAAAAACCAGATACATGGGACCAGTACCTGCACGCCGCCCTCTTTGCTTATCGGGAGGTACCCCATAGTTCAACCGGTATGGCCCCGGCAACATTATTGTTTGGAAGGCCAATAAAAGGTCCACTTGAAGCTTTGTTAAGAACGTGGACTGATGAAAAGGCAGAGGAAAACATTACATCTTCATACCAATATGTGAATGAGCTGACCACTCGGTTGAAAACTGGCTGGAAACTTGCCAATGAAAATTTGAAACAAGCCAGGAAGAAACATGCTGCCTATTATAACAGGAAGGCGAAAGACAGAAATTTGGCGGTGGGAGAGAAAGTACTGCTTCTTTTGCCCGGGAGTCAGAATAAGTTACAAATTGGATGGCAGGGTCCATATACAGTTCTAGAGAAGGTGTCTAGAACAAATTATAAGATAGATAAGAAGGGGAAAGAAAAAATCTATCATGTGAATCTCCTGAAGAAATATTTGGAAAGAGAACATCAGGAAGAGACACACTTGTTGACCTTGTCCATCGCCATGGAGATGAAAAAGGAACCACTTTCATCATTTGAATATCCATTACACCCCTGTGAGACAGCAGCACAGGTGAAAATCAGTACACATTTAACGAAAACTCAGAAAGAGAGAGTGCAACAGGTTCTAAATAATCATGCAGAGGAGTTAACAGACCGACCAGGGCATACAAACCTATTGGAATATGATATGAAACTGATAGACCCCACACCTGTCTGTATGAAACCATATTCGATTCCGTTTGCTAAGGAGAAAGCTTTGAAGGAAGAGATAGACTATCTGTTGAAGGAAGGAATTATTTCGCACAGTGAGTCTTCGTATAGTTCCGGTGTTGTACTCTTAAGGAAGCCCTCTGGAGAGCATAGACTCTGTATAGATTACAGGAGACTGAATGCTATTACAGAAGGACAGGTGGATCCATTGCCGGATACAAATCAGCTGTTTGCCAGACTAAATAAAGCTAAATATTTCTCAAAAGTGGATCTGAGTAAAGGATACTGTCAGATTCCGGTAGAGCCTGTGGGTAGACCATACCTAGCTTGTGGTACCTCAGAAGGACACGATGAGGTGAATAGGTTGCCATGTGGGTTGGAGAATGCGCCTAGTGTCTTCTCTCGAATGATGAGAAAATTATTGGATCCTCTGAATAATCCCTGTATAACAAATTTTATGGATGATATCCTTATAGCAACAGAAACATTTGAGGAACACATTGACTCTCTGAACATGCTGTTTAATCGACTTAGGGAGGCAAATTTAACAGCCCGACCAACCAAATGTTGCGTTGGATGTAAAGAATTGGAATTTTTGGGACACACAGTTTATCAGGGAAACATGACCCCTGACCCAAAGAATTTAGAGAAACTACAGAAAGCCCCGAGACCACAAACCAAGAAGGACGTGAGATCCTTTGTCTCATTATGTGGTTTCTACCAGAAGTATATCAAAAACTTTAATTCCATATGTGCACCGTTAACTGAATTGACACGTAAAGGACATCCAGATCGCATTACATGGACACCACAATGTGAAATGACGTACCAAGAGTTGAAGGAAAAGCTCACAAGTAAACCCATTTTGAAATTACCTGACTTAAGTCAAGAATTCATAGTAAGGACGGATGCAAGTAATATTGGGTTAGGTGCAACTCTACTACAGAAATCAGATGCATTGGATGGGGAATTAAGCCCAGTGGCATATGCTAGCAGAAAGTTGAATAAAGCTGAAATCAACTACTCAACTAGCGAAAAAGAATGTCTCGCAGTAATATGGGCAATAAAGAAATTCAATATTTATCTATATGGGAAGGCATTTAAGTTGCAAACTGACCACAAACCTTTATCGTTTCTAGCACAGGCTAAGCATGAGAACTCTAGGTTACTCCGATGGTCTTTGCTTCTGGCTCCATATAATTTTAGCATTGAGTATATATCTGGAAAAACCAATTTGGGAGCGGATTTTTTAAGCCGCCATCCGTGTGATGAGAATCACCGTAAACCCCAGAAATAATAATAAATTTCTCTATGTGAATATAGAATAAAGGACTGACATATAATGTCTGTTTTAAGAGGGGAGGTGTCGTGGAATATTCTAATCCACATATATAAATTATCAAGTAAATATAAAGCCTAATAAATACATATAATAAATAAAGGAAGAAGAATGGTAAAGAACAGTGCTGTCACAATG
This sequence comes from Oreohelix idahoensis, assembly GCA_024509875.1. Lineage (NCBI taxonomy): Eukaryota > Metazoa > Mollusca > Gastropoda > Stylommatophora > Oreohelicidae > Oreohelix > Oreohelix idahoensis. Next base: position 468,100 of record JAMPIV010018044.1, on the reverse strand, counting down.
ACAGTACTCGAAATCCCCTTTGTTTTATGCTTCGTCTGCAAATTGTAACGTTTCCACGTTAAATATAGGCCTTCTGCAACATACACGCGTTTCCCAAACACACAATAAAATGTGCTGCCTTTCTAAGAAAAACCTTGAAATATGCAAGTTGACCTAAATTTTAAATTCCATTCATGTCTTTTTCTACACTGCGTTACCAAAACGAACGAACAGATGGACAAAAGGATAAAGAGAGAGGGGAGGGCTGAAAATCAGGAACGCATGCAACACGCGTCGCGCGATACACAAATGCTGCCATCACGCGTGTAAGTCTACATGCACTAATTGTTTTTCAGACGGACAGTGATAAAATACACTACCCTTTCCCAGAGTTAGGTTTATAAATCATAAAAAACTCTTATTAGAAAAGATAACATTAGATGGGTTTACGGTTGAAAACATAACAGTACCCAGACAGCACATCTTCGAAACAGGAGGTAGAAAATACATATTTTGAACGCAGCCACGTAGCTCTTTTAAATTTGGATAATTGGGTTCCTTAGGGCTTGCTGACAAATAATATGTAAAACGTTACGCAAATAGTCCAGGAATTAATAAATTATACCCAAAATAAAATAGTGAGGATGCCTGACAGCATGGAATCATTTCTGCTCATAAAATTTTTTTTATAACGTGTTTGAAAAAACCTTACGTTACATAAATAGCCTACCATGTAAACTCCCCATTGATTGGAGCGCAACAAATGAAAGCCTAACCACGATTGGTTGGACTATAAATACAATCTTTCGTTGTTAGGGGAAACGGGGAAAGGTAACATTTTTTCAAACACTTGTCGAAACGGGGCCTCATTGGCCAGTCTCACTGATATACACACTTGGGAGCGTTAGTTCGAAACCACTTGTTTAAATAAGCTTGATAAAGCATCAGTGCGTTGAAGCCAGCTCACAATTTTGCTAAAATAAAAGCCTGGAACATAAGCAGATGGAAATTTGTGCCAGTAATTGTGCCAGAATTCATTGCTAATCAACGTATCTGTGTTTATTTCCATGAAATTGTGGTAAGCTTGAACCATTCAGTATCTATTAATGAAAATTGAATGTGTATTGTTGATTTATGCCTGTATATATATGTGTAGTTCAGTGGCAAACGTGAGGTAAAGCCTATAATGCTCCAGCCTGAACAGAGGGTGTCGAAGGAAAGTAAAACGGCATGGAATGGCCAAACAGTACACTGACACCTAGATGATTGACTAGAAAGAAATAATGCTGGAATTGCAGAGGCGTAGTAACCATTAAGAAGGGTAATACTGGAATAAAGTATTTCAAATGAAGCTGACAGTTGGCCTAATGCTCTGAACTCAATGTTTGTGCTGTGTTGTGATCAGTGTAACAAGAGAGTTTAAGTTAGTTATGAAGTAGAAGGTACATCCTTCTTGATTTCAGGGACAGTGGTCTTGATGGTACTGAGCAGCACCTGGTCAGAGCTTTGCTGAATCCAGTGTCGGACAGCATACTCCTTGGTCCTTTTAGCTATCAGTGAGGTGTCTCCAGAGCCCAGAGGAGAATTCGAGCAGAGGAGTCCTTTCCTGCCGCCATCACGCCAGATAAGCTAACTTGGCCAGCTGAGCTCAACATTATGTCCCCTCATCTTGAACTGACTTTGTAAAATTAACATTAAGAGGGGAATTTACTTGTCTTAATATCAGGAACTGTGAACATCTCCAATACTAGTCCCTAAAGACAAACTATTGAAGTCATGATGACAAATACCAACAGAGCTTGAACAAAACAAAACCAGTATTACCTCATATTACTACTACACAACTGACACACATAGGATATTTTTAATAATAAATGTCACTACGATATTCATATTGATAAAGTCTGTACATATACTTGTAATTAAAATTGATTGTGATTCCTGGTTACTTTGTAATTGAATCAGGACACATATGCCTTTATGATAGCAATTAATACATATTGTTATTTGAAAGTTATCAGTGCCTCCTTTAAGATATTCTCATAGAGTGTTATATGTATGTGAGTGTCACGGTGTTGTCAAGTGTAGTGGATTACATTAAATTGTGCTGTTCTAAATTCTAACTCTAACTCTAAGTCCACTGATAGCTGGAACGACGGCGAAGTGACTACACAATCTCTGCACAGACTTCGGTTCTACACAGCCTATCCTGGAATCTCCTGAACACAACTAACTGCACCTCTAAACTTCAGCAGCTGTCCTCTGCTATGATTCACCAAAACTAACAGTTCTGCCTATCTGTGCTGACTTCAGTAGAGAGAATGTTTACCCTCTCTCTCTCCACTAACTCTGGAATTGATGACTGAGGTTTAACAGAACCCCACTGGATTCTGGACTGGAACTGTAGCGGACTTCTACCACTCTGAAATTACCTGCCCGAGTACCTATAACTGGGCCGTCGGCTTTATTATGGCCGTGAAGAAGCGAACATAAAATTACCACAACGCGGCAGCCTGCCAAATCTGCGTGTGTAACGAGCGTCAGAGCTCAGGATTTATCCACAAAAATCCTATTCGCTGGAAAATGTCTTCCCCTGGCTGGGAAAACGTATTTTCTTCCTTTCCTTCCACTACTGGCAACTAACGTAAAACCCTTGCGGTTCTGCGAATGCCCCAACTTTGCCGTGGGAGAAATTTTGTGGTCTCAAAATTCCGCTCTCATTCCCACAAAGCCGGTACCTGCTGTTTTAGACAAAACAAAACAACAGCTAAACAAACCATAATAATACATTTCAAATAACAATTAACTTCCTTACTCTTCACCACGTAACTCCCCTCTCTACCTGAGCCTACAAAGTAAACATTGGCTAACCCAGATCGCTTGTTCTGCCTGACTAACTCCGAGCAACAACAATATTTTCACTGGCCCGTCTGGGCAGACGTACTGTGGCCTACTTCTTACGCTGACACTAATGCCGTAATGTTTAACACAACTAAAACTAGCCCTCTCTAGGAATTCCTAAAATTCCCGTCAATAATAGTAATCACATTCAAAATGTAATACAAAATAATTCCCTTTAAAATTACTTCTCCCATCTTCTGAATTCACAGAACAATAATGCACAATCAATAACATATAATCCTGTTTACGCTAGCATCTACCTGCCGTCAAAAGTTATTCATAACCCCCGATTATCAAATTGAAAACCCCGTAGTTCAGCCACGTGGTGCCGCAGTTTTTCAACCACGCGCTCCTGCATACATATTCATTACTGATAGCACACACGTGCTCCAATTAATACCTCTATCACTTCCGTCCACAGATATATGCGTAACTATATAAATAGCGAGCATCAATACTCTCACTAAAATCACAAATAAAAATACACATTACACACGCTCCCGACTATTCTGTAAATACATATGATTCGCAGATGCGAGTTTCTCTCCCGACCGACTTTGCAATAATACAAAGCGGTGATATCTCAACTTTTAAACCATGCCGCTATTCCTTCAACAAGGAATTAAATGGACCTATAAAGTTTCTCAAGTCTATCACTAAGATCGTATTTGATGGCTCTGCCGATGAAGAATTAACCTTAAACTAAAACTTCCCAAGAAACTTAAATGATCGGCTAGGACTAGAAAAATTAAATAAAGTCCTCACGCAAAAATTCATGCTTACCAAATCTCGAATGTCCAACTGAAGGCAATCGACAATTTGCTTCTGGCACCCGGCTTTGGCAATTTTTTTCATTAAAAGAGAAAGAGGCTATGAAATATAGGCCTTTTTATAATCAAGACCCCCACGCGCCGACTTCATGACGTCATATGCGCGGCGTGGTTCTAAAGCCAATGAGAGCTCTGCATTTCAACTGCAGTTAGCTCTCAGCCAATCAGAACCTTAGATCGTTCTGATGTAACGTGCATGGGTTTTAGACAAAGAAACGAGATTAAGCCTAGCCCTATACTGCGGAAATGAAGCAAAAATGGCCGCAAATAATTTAACTCCCGAAAAATGCGTATATGGCCACGCAATATCTTTAAAAAAAAGGACACTGGTGCAAATCCTGATCTAGCATCTATAATCTTTCTTCTAGAAAAATACTGTCTAATTCCCTACACCCCCATTCTAAACACATAGATCAAACTCCATCGTGATCTCATCTTGAAAAAAAAAAACGTAAATAATAGAAGGAGAAGAAACATGGAGAAGGATTTTTCTGTAATCCCTCCAAAAATAGTGAACAAAATGCAAGGAGAAAAAGACATGGGCCATTTGAAAGACAGAATCTCAGTACTTTCGTCACATCACTCCCCCCTTTCAAAGATTGAGCAACGATCTCCTTACTGAAATCTCTGTGTTTCACATTGGCCCTTATTCCTGTCTACAAGGCTGTCTGTCCTTACCCCTCCTATTCAGTGTTCTTCGACCTTCCTCTTTTGCGTTTCCTCCTTCCTCCTCTCCTAGAATGAGCTCCTATGCTCCGTTGGGAGAGTTGATCTCTCTTCAGACCTGTGCCGTCTAATGGCGGGTCTGAACTTTCCCTTGCTATGACCGTCAAAAGGCTGTTCTGGTCAGCTGATGTGACCGGCGGGCGCTGTGGCGACCTGGCGATGGCGACTTCCTCGCTGCGCGTCAGCGGGTTTGTGACTGCTGGTACCGTGCGAGAACGATGCAACGTCTCGGGTTCCTCTGGTGTAGAGCCTCCGATTTCTTGCTGGGTTTCTATTGAGTCCTCACTGATCTCAATAGCTTCTACCTTTGAAGAAAAGTAGGTAAGATCTGCCCCTGGCAGTGGTTCTGGATTCGCTCTTCCCCTACCAATCTGAAGCGGGACAGAGCTCTCCAATATAGCTCCTTGCAAATGCGTAAGGTCGCTTTTCTCACTCTTTTCTGGCCTGAAAAGTTGGTGAGATGAAACTGTAGACCACGGGAGCTCTCCGTCTAACACCCTGGTTCTACCTTCAACCTTGCCCTCCCCTGTAAGAGTTACTGGCGTCAGTTGGGATGTGTCCTGCAGTGACACTTGACGGTTTAAGATCCCGTTTGATCGCGGAGAATCTGAGATAAAGCACTCAGTGACTTGTTCCAATGTTCCTTGAAACAAATTGGAAAAGATAGCCAATTTTTCAGGCTCCTCGTTACAAGAGTCGTTTCCTGTAAACAAGATACGAGAGTTGTGGGGCCCATCTCCGTTTATAGGCAAACGGATATTCAGATCACGGTCCTCCTCGGGTTGAGTAAAGTGCTGGTCGGATGGGGCTCCAGGGCTGGTTGGAACTATATGCTCGCTCAGACCGCTATCTTGTGCCCTATGAAGATGGCGCTGGTCGTTGACATATGTAATACCGCTCTTGTCAGTATGTCCCTCACTTGAAGGAGCTAATACCATCGGGGGCCTAATTCCCGACAACAAAGAGTGTACTTCCTGAATCAGAGGCGTCGTCACCACTGTTTGGCCGGTTGGCTGAACAGGGCTGGCGGGCGAATTTGCCTCTGCAAATAACATATCACTGTCGTCAGAGGCGTTGCACCCCTCCTTGGCACGACAGCTATGTTTGAGCTCGCTCGGGGCTCCGTGAATTAGGGGTTCTCCTTTTCCACTTATCTGGCCTGCAGTAGGCCCCCTTGCATCAGCAAGGATCGGTGTGGGCGGGTTCCCCAAAACTAAATATGGGTTACCGAGAATGAAGTCGTAGGCCGGCTGAGCCGTTACAGCTGCCTTGATGGTGCCAGACACGTACTTACATTTCACCTCAATATTGGCTACCGGAAAGCACTGTGAAGTCCCTTTCCTTAAAACTCCACCAATATTGACCTTTTCCTTAGTCATCTGCCAAGGCTTCACCAGATGTCGGGCGACTATGCTGGGGTATGTAAGCCCGCTGTCAAATAAGCATGTTGTCCCCGTCCCGTTCACTTCGGCTGGTCCGCTGTTGGAAAACAACTTCTCTGACTGGAAGGGTTTCCACTTCTTCCCTTGTTTCACCCTCACAGGCCTTAAACAAGCCACCTGATGAGCGGGTTGTTTGTTTGGGCACCGTGTTGTCCAATGAGAAGTAGTCCGACAGAACCTACAATATCTCTCATTATCTCCCCGGTTCCTGACGGGTTCATGAGAAGTCGGCCCCTGTGTTCTGTTAGGCGGCTGGGAGCGCATGTTATGACTGGGAGGGGGCTCCTTGCGAGACGGCCCTTGCTGCTGGTGAGCTGAAGAGGAAGGCGAATGCGATGAAGATGCTCCTTTGTCCGGGGCTGGCAGGTCAGGGTGTTTTCTTTTCTGGCCCAGTACTTCGGCCTGTGCCGACTGGAACCTTTCTGCAAATAGAATTATCTGGTCCAGTTGCTGGGCGCCCTGCTCCGCCAGGTACTTCCTTAAGTCCGGAGACATGTTGGCCTTTATCTGTTCGCACATGATGAGCTCTTCGAGTCCTTCAAACGATTTAGCCAAACCCGACAACTCTCTCCAGCGAGTGAGGTAATTCCTCAGCCTCTCTGCGAAACTGGGGAAAACTTTCACCTTTCTCCAGACGACTTTCCCGAAACATTGTCTGGCACTTCCGGGGAGTCCATTGGAATCGCTGTAACAGGGCGTTCCGTAGAGCCTCAAAGTTATTCTGGTCGTCCACTAGCATCTTGCTATAGACCTCATACCCATGTCCTCTTAGAGATTGAGATAATTTGAGACACCAAAGACTATCATCCAGCCCGTATGCCTTTGCCATTCGTTCAAATTTTTCCAAAAATACCTCAATTTTCTCATTCCCGTTAGGAAAAGAGTCCATTGGAAAATTCATGGCTGCCATCCGGGGTCCTCCGTTTCCTGAGGTGTCTGTCGCCCCTGCTCCGGGAGAATCTTCGTTAGCCGAACTGCCTTCCGAAGATCGGTACTGCAGTTCCAGTGAACGCAGGGCAAGTTCATGCTGTCTCTCTGCTGCCTTCTCCCTCTCTTGGGCTTCCCTCTGTGCTAACTTCTCCTGGGCTTCCCTCTGTGCTATCTTCTCCTGGGCTTCCCTCTGTGCTATCTTCTCCTGGGCTTCCCTCTGTGCTATCTTCTCCTGGGCTTCCCTCTCTGCTATCTTCTCCTGGGCTTCCCCTCTGCTTTTCTCTCCTCTGCCTGTCGGGTCTTCTCTTTTCTCTCGCTTCCTTTTCTCTCTCTCCGTCTGCCGGTCCTGTTCCCTCATAATGTAAGCCCTAGTCTCGGCCTCATTCATCCCCATGCTTTTAGCTGCGTCCTTCCATGCAGTAAGTAGCTTGACCAATTCAGCCATCTTACCTGACAAATCAGCAGTACTCACAACGAGGGGAAATGACAAAAAAGGAACAAGAAAAATTTACTGTTACCTACTAGGAATATGCTGTCGCAAAAACCCGCACTCAGACTAGCACCAAGTCTGACTAATAACTACCTGAAAAAAAATTCAAGTTATCCAGCTACCCAAAACCCGAATTTACTTTCCTGTTAAGAAAAAAAAAATTCAATTAGCCATCAATTACCTCTAAGTCATAAACAACCTTACTACAACTATCATCTAACTAACTGTAACCTGTGGAAAAAAAACTTATAGCTGGATCAGTCTTAATATAGCTCAAGTCTAGGGGATATTTTATAAAGAATCTATTTCCAGAACTTTCTACAGAGACAATCTATGAATCTAGAATTGATCCCAACAAAGATGATCCCAAGGACGACGCCACCCACTTTGTCAAGATCACAGAATTGAACGTAACAAAGATGATCCCGGACGAGCCCCCACTTTGTCACGAAATGGATTTAGGACTAGAGACTGTCTACATATAGTGACAAGACAATAGTAAGAAGAAAGACTGAAATGATAGATTCAGATAGAAATATAGTGCAAAATGTGAAAGTTGAGACCATTGGCTCCGAGGTTGAGAACCGAGGTTGATTCTTTCCTCGCCACTTCGGACGTTTAAATTGCTATGGCCTCGAACCACCTCTAACTACCCTATGGGATAAGGTTCAATTAAGATTCACAAACACCAAGGTACAGACAACATATAGCTACTGTACTAAAGGAAATGACTGATGCCAGCTACAATTTATACAAGTTTATTATACACCTATAAACAACTCATATACATAAAGTGCGAGGATGCACACCTGAAAACAAAATCAAGCACAGTTAAAAATGCATCAACCCCAACCCTTCTCCCACAATTGCAACCTGTATGGAGAAAGAAGGTAAGGTTAACTGAAATGAACTACACTGCACTTGATGTCGCCTACACTCCAAACTAGCTGTTCTAAATTCTAACTCTAACTCTAAGTCCACTGATAGCTGGAACGACGGCGAAGTGACTACACAATCTCTGCACAGACTTCGGTTCTACACAGCCTATCCTGGAATCTCCTGAACACAACTAACTGCACCTCTAAACTTCAGCAGCTGTCCTCTGCTATGATTCACCAAAACTAACAGTTCTGCCTATCTGTGCTGACTTCAGTAGAGAGAATGTTTACCCTCTCTCTCTCCACTAACTCTGGAATTGATGACTGAGGTTTAACAGAACCCCACTGGATTCTGGACTGGAACTGTAGCGGACTTCTACCACTCTGAAATTACCTGCCCGAGTACCTATAACTGGGCCGTCGGCTTTATTATGGCCGTGAAGAAGCGAACATAAAATTACCACAACGCGGCAGCCTGCCAAATCTGCGTGTGTAACGAGCGTCAGAGCTCAGGATTTATCCACAAAAATCCTATTCGCTGGAAAATGTCTTCCCCTGGCTGGGAAAACGTATTTTCTTCCTCTCCTTCCACTACTGGCAACTAACGTAAAACCCTTGCGGTTCTGCGAATGCCCCAACTTTGCCGTGGGAGAAATTTTGTGGTCTCAAAATTCCGCTCTCATTCCCACAAAGCCGGTACCTGCTGTTTTAGACAAAACAAAACAACAGCTAAACAAACCATAATAATACATTTCAAATAACAATTAACTTCCTTACTCTTCACCACGTAACTCCCCTCTCTACCTGAGCCTACAAAGTAAACATTGGCTAACCCAGATCGCTTGTTCTGCCTGACTAACTCCGAGCAACAACAATATTTTCACTGGCCCGTCTGGGCAGACGTACTGTGGCCTACTTCTTACGCTGACACTAATGCCGTAATGTTTAACACAACTAAAACTAGCCCTCTCTAGGAATTCCTAAAATTCCCGTCAATAATAGTAATCACATTCAAAATGTAATACAAAATAATTCCCTTTAAAATTACTTCTCCCATCTTCTGAATTCACAGAACAATAATGCACAATCAATAACATATAATCCTGTTTACGCTAGCATCTACCTGCCGTCAAAAGTTATTCATAACCCCCGATTATCAAATTGAAAAAAACCCCGTAGTTCAGCCACGTGGTGCCGCAGTTTTTCAACCACGCGCTCCTGCATACATATTCATTACTGATAGCACACACGTGCTCCAATTAATACCTCTATCACTTCCGTCCACAGTTATATGCGTAACTATATAAATAGCGAGCATCAATACTCTCACTAAAATCACAAATAAAAATACACATTACACACGCTCCCGACTATTCTGTAAATAAATATGATTCGCAGATGCGAGTTTCTCTCCCGACCGACTTTGCAATAATACAAAGCGGTGATATCTCAACTTTTAAACCATGCCGCTATTCCTTCAACAAGGAATTAAATGGACCTATAAAGTTTCTCAAGTCTATCACTAAGATCGTATTTGATGGCTCTGCCGATGAGAATTAACGTTAAACTAAAACTTCCCAAGAAACTTAAATGATCGGCTAGGACTAGAAAAATTAAATAAAGTCCTCACGCAAAAATTCATGCTTACCAAATCTCGAATGTCCAACTGAAGGCAATCGACAATTTGCTTCTGGCACCCAGCTTGGCAATTTTTTCATTAAAAGAGAAAGAAGCTATGAAATATAGGCCTTTTTATAATCAAGACCCCCACGCGCCGACTTCATGACGTCATATGCGCGGCGTGGTTCTAAAGCCAATGAGAGCTCTGCATTTCAACTGCAGTTAGCTCTCAGCCAATCAGAACCTTAGATCGTTCTGATGTAACGTGCATGGGTTTTAGACAAAGAAACGAGATTAAGCCTAGCCCTATACTGCGGAAATGAAGCAAAAATGGCCGCAAATAATTTAACTCCCGAAAAATGCGTATATGGCCACGCAATATCTTTAAAAAAAAGGACACTGGTGCAAATCCTGATCTAGCATCTATAATCTTTCTTCTAGAAAAATACTGTCTAATTCCCTACACCCCCATTCTAAACACATAGATCAAACTCCATCGTGATCTCATCTTGAAAAAAACGTAATTAATAGAAGGAGAAGAAACATGGAGAAGGATTTTTCTGTAATCCCTCCAAAAATAGTGAACTAAATGCAAGGAGAAAAAGACATGGGCCATTTGAAAGACAGAATCTCAGTACTCTCGTCACACTTATCCAACGCCAGGTTCTTCTTCTCACCTGTTGTTTCACTGGCACTTGTCAGGTTCTTGTCGTCAGCTCAAAACTCGTGATATGAGCTTAAATAATGAAGGAAACCTGAGTCATGTGAACAGTAATTAAATTAGTAATAAATAAAGGTAATTAACAGGCACTCGTTGAACATAAAAAAGGACACCAGACAACAGAAAAGAAATATAAGTGATAGGCTTACCGGGAATCCAACTGAAGGACCATCCAAACGGCGCTATCGCCTTGCTCGTGAAAGAACGCACAGCATAATACCACAGGTGTGTGGGTGTCGTAAGCATGGCCTCAACCAATGACGCACTGTTTTTGGTGCAAAACTGGCTGTGCGTCCTTTCACGATTTCTTTCACAGCACGTCGATGGTGCCGTTTGGATGGTCCTCGGTTCGAACCTCCTTAAGCGTACCACTTATATTTCTTTTCTGTTGTCCGGTGTCCTCCTGTATGGCCAAGGAGTGCCTGATACTTACCTTTTGTTTTATTTACTTATTTATATACTATTCACAGGACTCGGGTTTCCTTGATATGGACCTGCCATTCTTTTCGTGCATAGGTACTTCCTATTACCTTTAAGATCACTTCCCTGTGACAAATCACTTTAACATTCCTGTTGTATCACTTGCCGTCATCACTTCAGAAATTAGCAGGTACCTTGTATTTTTCGTCAATATTGTCTACTATTGCCTTCATGGTGCAGCCTGAAAGTTCATCTCAGCAAGAAACAGAAAATCTTGGAAGTTCGTCACATCGAACCCAAGATAAAGAGATACTCACCTGTGTGCAACCGGGGCCCGAAGTGGGAGCAAAGAATAGTAACAGTGTTCCCTATCACGCATGTCGTAATAAGCAACTAAGGAGGGTGGGAATGGGTAAAAACAAATTTGACCACAAAAACTTTAACAAACGAGATACAGAGGCAGCGCGTTATTTGTATTTTACGTTATTTCATTTACTGTTATTATTATTATTGTGTATGTGTTTTTTTTTTAAATAGAAGTTTTGCCCCGCTTTGGCGGATGCACGCACCATTCAACCAAGACTCATGGTCCGTTGGATACATTATGACGTGTGTCGTAATGTAATTGACCTGGTAGTATGGGTATATATGGTTTGTTTTCTGACCCATATTTACATTTATAAATTATTGAAACATTACAGAAAAATTCACATGTATTAATCATAACAATACGTAATTATATGCGAACAAATATATTAAGTCTTGTGAGATATCCAAAGTACATTAAAAAAGGATAGTTGTATATATACTGTCACTTGCCACGGTAGAAAGAAACAATCTAAAATTCATGGACATGAAAACGTGCAAATAATTTAAGAAAAAAAAACAACAACCATTTTATTGATAACTTGAATTTAAATTGTCAAAAACAGCGCAGTACGATAGATAAAAGTAAGAATACTACTCATTAGAGAGAGAGAGAGAGAGAGAGAGAGAGAGAGAGAGAGAGAGAGAGAGAGAGAGAGAGAGAGAGAGAGAGAGAGAGAGAGAGAGAGAGAGAGAGAGAGAGAGAGAGAGAGAGAGAGAGAGAGAGAGAGAGAGAGAGAGAGAGAGATTTTGCGTTAACTTTCATACTGAAAACTTGCCACTGCAGGCTCAAATAATCATCGAGTGTCTTGTTATCTCTCGGAACGAATATGTCTGCCCATTTCCTCCAATCTAAAGTGTCTTGAATCAGTCTTGTTTTCACTTTCTTCCTACGCCATGCGGTCAATTTATCAAGCTGGCTATCACTTTGTCTTCCTCGTTTTCTTCTGGAATTAAACTTTCCAGTTATTGCACAGTTCTCTGTGATTCTTCTCTTTTCATAACGTGTGGAAAGAACTTTGTTCGCGCCATATCTTGTAAATTAATTGTATTTTCTTCAGTTTCTCCAGGGACTTCCTAATTTCCCCCCCCCCCCTCCCCCTTGCTGTCCAAGGTATCATTTTCATCCTGTTTTTATGAATCGCATGAAAGGCAGCTTACTAAGCCCTTTCAGATAATAGCTGGAGAGCAGCAAGGATGCCCCTTGTTATGATTTCTGTTTTGACTGGTTATACTGGATTATGAAAACAACAACATCAACAAGCAGAAATATAATTCCGTGCGCTGACAACAATAATTTCTTCTGTTCTATAACCGTAACTAGATGCAACACAACTGTTGAATGCGTAGTTTATCCAGGAAGAAGATGATAAATGTTATTGTGTGCGCTGATGAAGGCCCATCAGCATTCGTCGGGCTTACAGGTGGCCGACCAGGTGTACGGGTGTATAGACATCAGTGAACGCGAATGCATGTAGTTCTAACAAAAAGTCAACAATAGTCACACACACACCAACGCACATGCAGGAGTCAGGAAAAAGGTTGAAACTCCTAATCGTTCTACACTGTTTTAATATTCCACAGTCACGAGGACATCACTGAGTACATTGTCACAGTTTACAGTACACAGCAAAATAGGACACATCTCATAAGCACCAAATCCATAGGTAGTTAAGTGCATAGCATACAAAATCCCAGGCACAACAGCTGCATAAGTACAGCAGTTTATAATGATAAGGTTTCCTGGTCCAAATTATCCCTACAATAAAGGGAACTGCCTATATCGCAGTACAGTAATATATGTATCGTCAGACTCAACATAACTCATGGGAGAAAAACACCTTCCCTATAATAATAATCTGTCGACCTTCACAAATCCCCCTCATCGGAGATATCAACACATAACGGCCTATCCATGGCCCGAAAGATATCTATGACAACGTGTGTTCTGCAGAATATATTTAAGCCTTTATAACCACGGCTTTATGAAATCTTAGGAAATATCAAAATCCTTTTCACCAAAACAATTCTCTATATCGGGACACGCTGACCATAATCGTCAGTCCCTTCTCTAAGCTATATCAGCATTCCAATTCACGAAAAATCTCCCCGCCTAAAAAACCGCTCAGTAAAAAAATTCATCCCCGCGCAAAAACATCGCTGAGCCGTGAACGCAACTCATCTAGAAGGTTCGAGAGGATTCCCGATCCTATAAGTAGCAACTCAAGGGTGATAATAAAAATCCGGCCTGTACTTATAAGTATTTTACTGATAAACTCCCCTTGACTAGAATTAGGACTTAACAACAACATTGATAATACTTGACGAAAGATAACAGTGATTGGATCTGAAAATTCCTTATAGAAAAAGTAGAGTTCGTGAAAATAAATGCAGCAAATGATACCCAGAATGCATTTGGAGAAACCTCACTACATGTATGTGAACTCATACATGCATCCTGACAGAAATATAGATAGACTACTCTGAAGAACAGAAAGTGATATCAATATAAAAATTCGAAACGTAAAAGAAACTTTCATTGTATTGGAAGATCTATGGACATCAAAAGAAATCAAGCCCAACAGAAACAGAAAGTCTTCTGAAAAAGTCTCCCAGCTGCTGCTCTTCAGGTAGCCAACTCTTCTTTGGTGCCTCCCTTCCAGTCTATTACAGCTCCAAGGTATTTAAAGTGGTTGACGAAAGGGAAGTTTACAAATACATTATTTTAAGCTTAATTCCTGAAAAATTAAAAGTATCAGCTAACAAAACAGTTAGCGAATCTTAGATTAGGAACATGATACTTGAGGACTGAAGACTCGGTCTGAGAAGAATGTCAAGAAACAAAATACGATGAAACGCATTTACTAGATTGTTAGAAATAAAGCATTAAAGTAGAGTAAAGTTACTCTAATAGCAGACACTGTGGTACACGTGACAAGCATTAGAGGCTTACCGATAACTCGTCTCAGCTTTATGAGCTGGGATGAATTGTTCCCTTCCTCGTTGTCTTTGCCGCTGAGTGCCCATTTGTGTATGTGTGTGTGTGTGTGGGGGGGATGGGGGGAGGGGGGGGGGTTGAAGGCAGATCTGACTTCATTTATCCTGGTAATGACATCCTTATTTTTCTCTTCCTTTGTCACTGTTGCTTCCCAAATAGGTGAAGTTGTGAACTTCTTTAATCATCGGAACCTTGACCTTTATTGAATGTGTTTACCTATAACGTATACTCGTTTCCTTAGTTTTATTGGAACGCGGAGTGGCAGAGTGGTTTGCGCGGTTATTTCTCGAGATAAAGATGTTGGGATCGAAAATGATCACGTTCCAGTCTATTCAGGTGTTAAATAAATACCAGACTCTGCTCATGAGCTAGTTAAAACAAACGGCAGCGAGGAAGGGAACCGGTCACTCCACTTCATATCGTTGGGACTTAGTATAGTGAGGTCTCTCACACTTCACTCATTTAGTATAGTGAGGTCTCTCACACTTCACTCATTTAGTATAGTGAGGTCTCTCACACTTCACTCATTTAGTATAGTGAGGTCTCTCACACTTCACTCATTTAGTATAGTGAGGTCTCTCACACTTCACTCATTTAGTATAGTGAGGTCTCTCACACTTCACTCATTTAGTATAGTGAGGTCTCTCACACTTCACTCATCTACGGCGGTATCTGTTATATGACTATTTTTACATTTACTTCAGTTTTATTTACAATAATGTGTTGTTATGCTTTTATTGCTTCCACGGTTAGTTTGTTTGCCTTTTTCTGCAGGTCTTGTTGTTTGGGTGATAGAAAACGTGAGTGACATGCAAAATCGAGATCTTTAAGTTGTTTGTCAAATGTCCACTGTATTTTTTTATATATATTTCATTCTGTTGTCTGTCTCACCATCCTGTATATGGCCATGAGGCAGATTTTTGACGAAAATAGACATCGTTATCTGACTGCGTTATCTACTGTAAAGGGTTCTGAGAGTTTGCTTTTGTGGACTACTCCACATGTGGTCTTTTGATAAAGGACTTAAATGATTTTAATGAATTTCTCGAGAATTCCATGTCTCAATATTTTTCATAAGAAGGTGGGGTCTTCTCATCCTGACGCTACCTAACCTTTTTACTTTTTACCTTTTCTTTAAAACTATGGTCATGAAGTGTTATTGGGGCAATTAAATTGCGTTTTTGTGTAATTTATATGGTATGTAATATCATTTCCGCCCGTTTCAATGTGTCTTTCAGTTATAGTATTCCCTTGAAACCACGGTTTTGAATACTCACGTAAACATATTGTATATAACGTGCTGGCTGACAAGCGTAGTTTCGCATAACTCGGATACTAACCCTCCTCAAATTTTTTAAATTCCGTCTCACTTATAAGTTCAGAGAATGGCTACATTTAGCCATCTCTCTACCCAGCCACATCTTCCCTATCATCATTCCACAGCTACCAGCATTGCCGTACTAAACTATATACTACTCGTCAAAAGTCAAGGGACACTTAGAAAAACCTTGGTGGAAACCATAAAACAAATTTGATATGAACGTAATTGATATCAGTCAAAACGGCATTTATTGAATACCAAATTGACATGTCACGTAAAGAAATGGAAACACACATTCAAACGCAATAAAGCTGTGAAGTGTGTCACCCACCTTTTCAACAGTCACACAATAGATATTGGACAAATAGACATTTCAAAATCGGGTATGACCACCGTTTGCAGCAAGGCATTCAAGACAGCGTAGACGCATCGAGTCCACATGGGTTCGAAGAGTATCCTGAGGATCAGCTTGCCATTCCTGAAGCAGAAATGCAGTCAGCTGTGCAACATCCATTGGCAGGGGGTGATTTGTTGACAATCTTCGACCAAGGACATCCCAGAGGTGCTCAATCGGAGAAAGGTCAGGTGAATGAGCTGGCCACGCCGTCCTGATGATCCCATGTTGCTGAATAAACTCATTCACCACACGAGCTCAATGGGGTCGAGCGTTATCATCTTGAAGGATGGCATTACCACCTATGGCTTCCAGAGCAGGCTGAACAATTGGTCTCAAGATTTCGTTCTGGTATCTTGGGCCGGTCAAGTTGCCTTGGATGATGTAGAGTGGGGTCCTGCCATGTCTGTAGAAGTCTCCCCAGACAATGGCAGAACCCCTACCATAACGATCCACCTCTCGAATTGTGTCATCAGTAAATCGCTCTCCTGGTCGTCTCCAAACTCGAATCCTGCCATCATTGAATGACACAGTGAAGCGAGATTCATCAGTGAAGAGAACTTGACTCCATTGTTGCCTTGTCCATCGGATGTGCTCGCGACACCAAGCAACACGGGCTCTGCGATGAGCAGGAGTAAGGGGGATTCTGACTGCAGGACGTCGAGCAGCCAGTCCAAATTCATGTAAACGTCTGCGAATGGTGCTTTGACTGACATTAAATTTTACAGTTTGTCTCAGCTGACATCTTAGAGTGGAACAAGTCACTGCCAGATGGCGCAGGGCTGACAACAAGAGGTACCGGTCATCATGTCTATTGGTGCATCTAGGGCGACCTGGCCGGTGGCGATCCTCCACACTTCCTGTGGCCTGAAATCTCTCCAAAATTCTCTGGATAGTAGAGTGTGACACAGCAAGCCGTCTAGCAACCTCACGGACAGATAAACCACTTTCAACCCACGCTATAGCCCTCATTCTTTGTAAGGTGTCAAGACTTCTTCTCGGTGGCATGGTTTTTGCAAGTGATGAAACTACCCTAAGTCTCCTGATTGTAAAACAAATTAAGGGTGAACTTTGTTCACGAAAAGTCGGATTGCACGTGGAATGTCAATCAGCACGATTACTTCACCTGTTTGGTTGTACGGAAGTTTGAAAAAACAGATTAAAAATGTGAATTTATGGTCAGCAAACCAAATTGCACGTGATCACCATGGTTGTCGGTGAGTTGTTTTTATGCTTAACGTGCATAGAGGACTGTCAGAGGAAGATATTACACCCATTTTTACTGAAAACTTCCTTCATTTAATCATTCTATGCGCTTATATAAAAGTGTATTGAAAATAATAGGGTGGCCCTTGACTTTTGACGAGTAGTATAATAGGGCTTTTTTTCAGTTACATATACTGTAAAGGAGCAGTCCCAATTGTGATGATTTGGACATTTCTGCAGAATGGGAGAAAATCGGCTACTACGAAAAATATGGGAAACTAGAAGCCAGGGATCCAGACCTCCAGGATGACCCAGAGTTCGCTGGAAGGATGTCATTAGACAATCTCTGAAGGACTGAGGACTAGATTGGAACCAGGCCAGGAAGAAGACAACCGATAGGATAGTATGTGCTCTCTCTGGCAAATCTCTATACTCGAGGGCAGAAGAGGAACGACTAAGTAAGTATATTCTGAATTACATGTTTCATTCTATAGATGCCTTCTATGTTTCTGTGACAGACAACTCAGCCGTCCCTGAATTTGTTAGATGCTGGTAAAAACCCTCTCATAACATCGGTACCCCTGAAGTGATGAATGATATGGTACGACCCTTCGTAACGACCCCTTCGGATAGCATCAGTGCCCCCGAATATTGTGGTAACTTTTCGTCAAACGGGATTTTTTTTTTCACCTGGACTCATTAGCTATGCAACCTTTCCAAGCAGATGGTCAACACGTTTGCTGATTAATATGTGGACAGTTTATCTACCGTTCATTCTGGTCATCGCATTGATTTAAGGAGAGGTTAAATCACGCCCACGGATATCTCTTGAGCAATCATATGCAGTTATGTTCATTAACTTGGCCAGTGGGGGGGGGGGGGGGGGGGGTGCCCGCATCAAACGATAGTAGCGACCCCGATCAAAGACACGGGGGGGGGATATCTCAGGAAAGACTAGCGGCACGCTATCAAAAAGGCAGTAGTGGTCCCTGAAACGAGCGACGCCTGTTTCTTGTCGGTATTTCGCATCTCGGTGTTAACCACAGAACCGATCGCAGTGGGAGCGAACGGGAAAGCCGACGCGCACGCAGCGAGCGGAGATACAGAAGACCAGGGGCGGCATCTCTCCTTAATCTGGCGGTCAGAACCCCAAAAGTCTCCTGAGATCTAAAAAGGTGTCAAATTTTAACATGTCCGACTCATCTTACATTCCATTTTAGATATATACAGACCATGAAGAAATGCATTTTATCACTCGTTGGCCAGACCTTGACAGAAGCACTAGCTATATTTGAAATCGTGTTCGATTTTTCCCTGGATTTTCATATATATTTGCAGTGAATTCTTTTTTGTGCAAAACGGTAAAATATAATTGTGTAAAGTGATCAGTGGTCTAGTTCATTCATTCTATTTCACTGGATTTTGTGTTAATTTTTTCTTCTTCTTCCTCGTTCGCCCTGAAAAGGACGGTGGTTGCGTTGTGTCTGTTTGCGCCGTAGCTGTGATATCTGCACCTTTCGGTCGACACATCCGACTTCAGCACAGCATTTTTAGGACCGGGTTAGCCTTCCCATTGTGATCCGTACTCGCTCAGCCAGACTGCACTGCTGCAGACTGTTTCCAGGACCACCACGTGGAGGTGGAGTACGGTCTTGACCAGCTCTGGTTAGCTGGTCCTGATGCAAGCAGTCAAGCTATGGGTCGCTGACTGCATTCACTATTGCTGCATCTTTGGGTCCTGTGTTAATTTAAATCTATTAAATTAAACCATCTCAATAGTTCCAGTTGTAAATGTAATGATATATCTATTATATTATTTCAAAAGATAATAGATGCTTAAATGCTTAAATTAACTTTTAAAAGTCGCGAAGGAATTTATAACTAATTGAGTTAAGTCATATATATAGATGTGTGTTTTAACCATTTAAACTCGCGAAGTGTCTTCTTAAATATATAATTAAATACGCGAGTGTATATTATAGTCTTAACGGGAAATTCATCGCGCTTTAGAATGTTATTTGATTTTCCGGTATATTACATGTTTTTTTCTTTCATACAGAGTGATCGCTACCTGCGATCCCAGCAATAAAGAAATCATCTTAAAACTTCCAGACATATTGATGAAACATTTTAAATTTAATCTTGTGGCGGTCCGATGCGGCCTAGCTATCATAATTACATGAAAGAAAGCCTACCCAAGAATATTTAAAAAGAAACCATCAAATTAAATTACAATCTGTAAGATAAACTGGAAGATGAACAGTGCCAGTAGCGATATTTTATTTACTGCCCTACTGTGAGAGAGTACATATTTACCTGAACTGTGACTGGGCCTAGTTTTTCTTCACTGGATTTAAAACCTACCGGTCAGTTCCTATCATTACGCCTTGAAGGAATTTTACCTCCAGCAGCGAAATTAAAGAGACCACTCCATCCTCACCCCTGTGTTGAATTGCGTCAGTACCATCCCATGGACTCCTTTTTATATAATAAAACACAAGAACTCTTAGGCTTCAAGTCCGGCGTTAAGTGGGAATATTTGCTATCAGCAAACCTCGCTACATCTGGGGCGGGACATCGAAGTACCAGACATTTTCATATGTCAAGAGTGTAATTGCTGTTTATATAATTCTATGGATTGTCTGATGCTGCAATCGGTAAGTGTGTGTGAGTATATGAGTGTGGGCCCTCACGCGCGTGCATGAATGACAGGAGATTTAATTTTTGCAAACCATTTGTTAACTTGCCTACCGGGTAATACATTTTCTGTATACCCTGCATTGTTCCTTTAAGTGGGATATTTTGTTAACTCTGTTTAAACCCCCCCCCCTTTTTTTTTATTTGCTTAGTAAAGGGAAGAACAACGGGGAATAACAGGATTTTTTCTACCAACCATACCTAATATTGTAACACCTCTTTCAGAGTAATTAAATTCACTGTTGGGTTACATTACCTATGTTCCTGATAACTATCTATCTTTGGACTGGGTTTATCTTTGTCTAATAAGCGGGAAGGGCTTAGTCGATACCAATCTTCTTCACCCCCCCCCCCCTCTCCACCTTGTTATTTGTATTTTCTGTACTTATAATATTTTTCCTGAAATACTTGATATTTGTTTGTGATTTGATTTTTAAGGTTAATAAACAGCCTAAACTTATTTAGTACTGTGTTGGAATACCCAAAGCCCAACATTTCCCCTATCTGTTTAATATAGTTTGTATTCACGTGCGTCTGTGTGTTTGAAGCACCAAATCGGTGTGAGCGCAGATGTGTGTCTGGAAACTGGCAAATAATTGTTTGACCAGAAGAGTGAAGAGAAGATTGAGAGGAACGATTTGTCGTAAATAAGTCTGTCCTTACTCTCCCCAGCACTCTGTGAAGCAACTATTTACTCTCTACATTTTCTATCACTGAGCTTTTCACCATCATTCTCCACTCTAAACAGGACCACTATTTCTAAGACTCTTACTTACTTACTTACTTAGTCGTTCCCCTTCTACCGTGAGGTGTAGAGGTTATATTTCTAAGACTCTTTCTCTCAAAATAAATTTACGACAGTTTCCTTTGACAGCATTAGGCTCACATCTTCATTATGTGGCTTGAAGATTTTACATCTCCAACTTACACAGAATGGACTCGTGAGCCTCTTACCAAACCCTTCTTAGTGGCTTCTTACGAGATGCTTAGTACGTCACGGTGTCACTATTCTTTGCTTTCCTTTCTGGCCCTGATAAAACATGTTATGATAAGATCACCAATTTGGACGTGAGAAAAGAACTAAATACCAATGGATACTGGGACTTGTGCCCTACGCTCAGCCAATAGAGAGTTTCAAGTATTAGAATTTCCAATGACCCGTGTTTTAACATCAACACCTTAACAATGTTCTAACAACTAATACGTCACTGACACTCAAATGACATGGAATAAGCCCAAAGCCTGGTGATACATTCTCGTGATCGGTGAATTAAGTTCTGCTGTTACATAACAGACATGTACACTTTATACGTTGAACAGTCAATGTGGATCGTATATTCCTTAACTTTACGTTTACACTATTGAACCAACGAAAGAACGAACGAAATCTTCATTTCTTCACAGAAAAGTAACAGTCATTATTATTGCCCTTAATATTACCCTGTTCATGTTGATATCTAAATTGTTATGGCCACTGCTTATAAATGAAATAAGCACCAGTACAGTGGAAACTATAGAGCAAAAGGTCAACAACCTCGTGAGGAAATGGCTAGGAGTACCACCAGGTCCGTCAGGTGTAGAACTGTACTGCAAGAAGGCAAAGCTTGTGCTTCCCTTCAAGTCGGTTGTTGAAGAATACAAAGCTGGAAAAGCAAGGCTCGCAATGATGCTGTGCGAGTCAGCAGATGACGTAGTTAAGTCTATTCAGCCCACACTGAAAACTGGAAGGAGGTGGAAAGTGGATGAAGCTGTTGGTGCTGCCCAAGAGTCGCTCAAGCTGAGGGAGGTAATCGGATACATACAGACGAATAGACGGGGATTTGGCCATGGTGACATCCGCTAGTGGTCCCAGGCATCAAGCAGGGAACGCAAAGATGTGGTAATTCAGGAGATATGAGGAGCTGAGAATGATAAGAGGATGCTAAAAGCGGTACAACAGGCCCAACAAGGTCAATGGACTACATGGGAAGGAGCCCTGCAAAGGTCCTTGACATGGAATGATATATTGCATATGGCACCTCTTAGATTCAGCTTCATTATCAGATCAATGCTGACCTCCTGCCATCTTCCGCAAACCTTGAGAAATGGGGAAAGTATGATGATGCTCAGTGTCCCCCTGTGCCATGAGATGCAGACACTTGAACATGTGTTCTCAGCTAGCAAGGTGTCATTAGGGCAAGGGCGATACACATGGCACCACAACAAAGTACTAAATGAGCTGGCTGCTATAGTAGACCTGGCAAGGGTGAAGGCGAACAGCAAAGTCAGACCGAGCACTGAAAATACATACTTTCTGAGAGCAGGAAAGTCAGCATATCCCAAACCAGGTAGACCAAGTAGCAGTTTACCATCTCTTCTTGACTGTGCAAATGACTGGGAGATGGCAGTAGACTTACCTGGGCTAAGGGCTTATCCAGAGAGTATCAGAAGATCTCGAAGACGGCAAGATATAGTGCTGCATTCCTCATCATCGCACCAGATTATAATGATTGAGCCATTTGAATCCAGATTGGACGAGCAAGACTCGTTCAAAGTAGCCAAGTATAATGATCTGGCCGCAGACTTGAAACGCGATAGGTTCACTGCAAGGGTCATGGCTGTTGAGGTGGGTGCAAGAGGTCTCGCGGCTATCTCAGTGTGTGATCTACTGAAACTGTTTGGGTTGAGGGGGCAGTCAAGAACAAGGGCACTTAAGAGGCTCAGTGAAACTGCTTAAAATGCATTGTGCTGGCTGTGGAACAACCGCAACTGGCTATGGAACTCGAGACAGTAATTTGTTTTCAACATAGGGGTTTCTTTCACAATTGCCTCCAGCTGGCAGGAAATATGAATGAATTTGAAAGCTGCAACCAAGGTGGAATGGGTTCAATTCTCTGCACTAGACAACAAGAGGCTGACACTTGGGAGTCATGACCTAAGTGGGCCCGCCCCCCTCAGAGTGTAACAGAGATTAAGGGGCCGAAACAGTTGATCGAAGGAGGACCCTTCTGATGATCAGATTGCCTCCTGTTGTATCGCTCTGTATAGTTTCCTATCTGCCCAGCAATAGTACAATCCTAAACGTTTTTTTTTTTTCAAATTAAAACATTTGTAACTGCAACAATCAATAGTTAATATTAATAATTAAATTCACTGACGTAACACAAACACTGACACACACACATACATACAGAGAGAGAGAGAGAGAGAGAGAGAGAGAGATAGAGAGAGAGTGGGGAAGGGACAGCAATGAAGTAATTACACATTTAAAATTTAAAGTTAAAGCAAAAACAATAGTAAATAATCAAGAAAGCATTGTATTAACTACAAGGGACCTAAGACGCGTCAACAGTGAGGAATGCAGTTAGCGACCCATAGCTAGACTGCTTGCGTCAGGGGCAGCGAACCAGAGCTGACCAAGACCCTACCCCACCTCTAAGTCGTGGTCCTGGAAACAGAATGCATCACTGCAGTCTGGCTGAGTGAGTAGGGATCGAAGAGGGAAGGCTAACCAGGTCCCAAAAATGCCGTGCTGAAGTCGGATGTATCGGCCGAAAGGCTCAAATATCGCAGCTTCGCTGTAAACGGACACAACGCAACCAACGTCCTTTTCAGGATGAACAAAGAAGAAGAAGAAGATGTATTAACTACAAAAGAGATTTGCCAGTTAGGTGCATGTTCATTCTTTCGGGACTTAGTCTTGTGAATGCAGATTTATTTTATTAATTTTTAAAAAAATGTTGTATAGTTTTTAACATCAAGAGATGGACAGGAAAGAGTCGATCAGAGTGCACCACCAAGACAGAAGAGATCCTTTACAGCCAACCTTCGCTGTGCAGATGGCAGCTGATGATGATGATAGTTTTTAGGTTTGACAGTAGATCAGTGCAGGGCACAGCTCTTAGCAACTGTTCTCCGTACGGCGCTTATCATGCATGGACACTTCTCACATACCAGGTGTCTAATGCCTCTTACTGACCATGAACTACAGGCGTATATTGGTGCAGGCAACTACCGCCGATGCCAACATGAGAGCTCGACTCAGGTTTCACCAAGGGAACCCTCGTCTCTTCGTACATAGTTGCCTTATTAACATTCTCCTATTTATGCTAGTCTTATCAATGGTCTCCTGGTCAAGGAAATCTATTACCAGAGCCGGCCCTAGAGATTTTTCAAGAGGATGCGAGGTCTCATGATGGCGCCCCTTTCCCCTGGTGCACTCTGTGTACTCTTAAGAGTCTCAGTTTTATGCTACTGAATATTTTGAAAAATCAGAATATATTTATGTATCTAAAATTTTCTTGTGGGCATTTTGTTTAAAATTATTATTATTACAAAGAAACTTGCCGATCTAGATTTTGCCCATAATCTGACTCCTCTTACCAAATAGAATACTAAATCAGAAGACACCGCAATTAGCTCTGAAAATAAGCTGAGAAAAGGCACAGATTATCACTGTTGTCGACTCGAGTCAATTGACTCGAACTCGAGTCAGTCTTAAGTCACAATAACGACTCGACTCTACACTCGCCTTCCAAGTTTTCTCTTGAGTGACTCGACGCCACTCAAGACTTGCCAATTTTGGCAATCCGACATGTGACACTGAGATAGTATTTCTAAAATGTAATACTGAAAAATAAACTCTGTTATTGAGTAATTTTGTGTTTAAAAAAAACTTCACAAATATTTCTTGATAAATAAAAGCAGTCAGTAAATAAAAATTTTTAAAATAGAGATTATTATGTTTCATTATTAATTATAGTGATTGATATGATTGTTGCTAATAAATGCGATTGTGGCCATAAACAGTTTTAGATCAAAAATGAGTCTCGACTGGGGGCTCGACTTGAAAGCTGCTGTTACGTACTTGCGACTAAACTTGAATAAAGAGACCTGAAACTCGACTTGACACGTGTTATGAAAGACATGAAGACAACTCTGTAGATTATTATAATAAATGAGCAAATGAAAGCAAGCGTGCACTTGGAAGCTGTGAACTAATGCGTATAACTTGGCAGCTGTGTAGACAAAACTGGAGGAACAGACAGCGACATTAAAATTTACCCTGTACACTGCAGATGTGAGGAAATATGCAAATAATTATACGGGCTCTTGACAGAATACGGTATAATATTGTGAATGAGAAGACTAAAGGGAGAACAAAACACTTAAAAAAATATTCCACCGACAACACTAGTACGAGACTTAAAATGAACTACCAATACAAAAAAATTAACAAAAGTCCATTAGATATTTTTAAGATAATGTTAATGCAGTTTAAAAAAAAAATATGGAAAAAGATACCGTACAACAAAACCTGATTGTCATATTTGTAGAGTGATTAGATTAGATCGCTGGTCTCTTGCGACAAAGGTACTGGGTACGTAACATGGTGCCGTCACGCTTCAATTACCCAGCTGTAAATTGTTACCTGACTCTGCTCGTGAGTTAAGGAAGGCAAAGGCAGCGAGAAAGGTAACTGGTTACCCTACCTCTCGAAGATGGACCTAGTATAGTGAAGGCTCTAACACTTTACTCCTCTAAAGAAGTATCTGTAATGGGATTACCTTTACCTTTAAAATAAAACCCACAAACCCATCAAAATGCAACAGGGTAAAGAGAGTTTAGTCTAGGAATACGGAAGGGGGATGCACCATAAACACTACAGATTATTAGGCAACGCTACAATAAGCGGCGCAGAAATTTCAGCCTGAAAGAACCAACACAAGAAAAACACCCTATGTAATATGCTATCCTATATATAAAATCCCAGCTTTTTCTGTCAGTGCGTAACGCTAAGGGATGCTACTTTGGTTGAAAGTTAGACATTAATTGTATTGTTTCCCTTATATGTACTCTCCCGAAAATAGTAACACTCGACAAAGAAAAGTGCGCAAAGGTTGGTGTGCACAAAAAAATTTATAGAATGTTGCGGAGCCGCGCTGGTGTAATGGTTACCAAACTGTGCTGGCGACCGGATGACCCAGGATCAAACCCGGGTGAGCACATTTGGAGATTTTTCGTCGACCCGGATTTGGACTGGATTAACTCGAGCCCTGGCGAGAACATTTGAAAAAGTGTCGTCGACCAGGGACTGGCGGCTCCTGAGCCGACCCAGCTCTAATGGGTACCTCCGAAATCGGCGAGTATTTGCATGAATGGCGAGGGACACCTGTCTCTGTACAAGATAAAAAGGGACACTCACGTAAAAATCAGTCTCAGGTTAGACATACTAACCTGACATTTCGCCACGAGTAATAGCGGGCGTACGCAAAAAAAAAAAATAATTAATTAATAAACATGAATAATTTGAAAAAAGCGCAATATCTGCGAAGCGCAATAAAGCGAAGCGCAATAAAGCGAGGTATGCCTGCAAACACATTGGGATCCTCGCTTCTGCAGTGGTTTTGTAAAAATACTTTTGAATAAGTAAAATTACCGTTAAGGTATTGATGCTTTTGAATTTAATTCCCGTCTTATGGCGGGCTTTTATACGATACTGTTCAAAAAAAAGAAACGCATAGCTACTGAAGGCACACACGTAGCCAAAATTTTGGCATTCAATAACTTTTTTAATTTAATGAGTCAATTGTTCACATTGCACACAAGAATACCTTATGATTCAACCAATCAATTGACAGTTGTTTTGCATCTGGGTCACGAGAGTTTTTTGAAGTACGGGCTTTCCCGTTAGTATGGTGTGTGGCCTCCTCTTGCATCAATCAGCGACTGGCATCTCCTGGGCATGGATGCGATCAGACGTCTGATGTGGGCCTGTGGGATGGCTGCCCACGCTTCCTGGAGTGCCTGGAACAGATCACGACGATTGGCTGGAGCAACGTCTCGGCTACAAACACGTCTATGCAGCTCATCCCACAGGTGCTCAATCGGACTCATGTCTGGAGACAGGGATGGCCAGGGAAGGGTGAGAATGTTGTTGGCAGTCAGGAACTGCGTGGTCAACCGTGCGCAATGTAGTCTGGCGCTGTCCTGTTGAAACACAAACCTTTGGGCAACCAAAAGTGGAAGGACATGGGGTCGAAGAATTTCATTGACGTATCGTTGCACATTCAAGCCTCCTTCAATGTGCACCAATTGACTCCTTCCGTTGTAACTGATCATTCCCCACACCATTGCACTCCACCACCGTGCGGCGGAGCTTCATCAACGCAATTTTGCGCAAAACGTTCATTTCGCCTACGGTAGACTTTACGCCGTCTATCATGATGCTGC
Source organism: Oreohelix idahoensis (assembly GCA_024509875.1). NCBI lineage: Eukaryota > Metazoa > Mollusca > Gastropoda > Stylommatophora > Oreohelicidae > Oreohelix > Oreohelix idahoensis. The sequence continues at coordinate 440,969 of JAMPIV010018044.1, read as the reverse complement.
AACAAAAAGAAAGATTCGTCACTAAACCAGACACGTCTCCATTGATTGTCAGCAGCCCAGGGACGATGCTGGTTGGCCCAAAGAAGTCGATTTTAGCGATGGCGGCGCGTAAGGACAAGTCCTCGGTGAGGTCGTTGTGCCCAAAGTCCAGCGTCATGCAGTCTATTCCGGACAGTTTGATCAGACACATGACGTCCTGCAGGCAATGACTGGGCAGTTGAGGAAGCTGTTGTAAACCTGTCTCTGAGGTGACGAAGCCGAATAAAGCGATCCTCCGCTGCTATTGTCACTCTGGGTCGTCCACTGCGATGCCGGTCTTCAACTGAGCCAGTGGCTTGGAACCGGTGCCAAAGTCGACTGATGGTACTCTGATGCACGTTTAGATGCCTGGCAACCTGACTTTGACTTTCGCCTGCATGCAGTCGGCCACTAGCAATGTTCCTTAAATTTATCGATAATATAATAATAATAATAATTTATCGATAGAGACGCCATAAATGTCTGCTTGAAAATGAACTGAATTTTGTGTGTGTGTAGCGTTATCCTTTTATAGGGTTTCAGTTGCGTAGTCAGTGAATAGTGTTCACCCCAAATTTTGTTGCTTTCACGTGCGCGCAACATGAGCTGTGGTCAAAAATTGCGTCATAAACACTATTGACCACTGCGTTGTAACGATTACAAAAACGAACGCAATTCAGGTCAAAACGTGCATTTGACACTGTAAAGAACATTTGAGGCTGGTTTTTATATACCCTAGCACCAAATTTTACTTACAAACTCATAAAAACGCGCCCTCGGATAGCTATGCGTTTCTTCTTTTTGAACAGTATAGTATAGAATGAAGAACATTATATTCCCGCATTATAACCTACATATATAACCTACTATCCCATGCGTCAACATCAGTTGTCCTGTGCAGTTTGTCAGCTTGGGCAGAGGTGTAACTACAGCCCTAGTGGACCGAGCACGTCCTTGCGGCCCCATCGCATAGTATGCCCCGGAAATTAGCGGACTGAAAGGACCCTTGATTTTACATGTATTCCATCTAGTTTCTTTTGTTCATGTATTAAACGCCATATCATGTCCCTGTCTCTCATACTCCATATATGATGATTGCCTCGGTGCGTCCGAAGTTTTAAGTTCTGACCTGACTAATTTTCTAGTTAACCTAATGAAAGGATCATGTGCTAAGGGGGTCCCTTACATTGTGGTTATGCTACTGAGTTTCTGGGTGGATTTAAAATCTAGATTTTGTGTTTGAGAACATTTCCTACTTCATACACGGAGTTATCCACGCAATACTTCTGGTTAAAACAAGTGTATAGTGTGACATTTCGAGACGAGTCCAGACTAAGAACCATAACTCACAAAATAGTCTAATAACCTTAACATACTATATTAATTTGTCCTTCGTTTGTGACAGTACTTCCCAATACTTGACATTTACTCACCTGTTTAATTTTGTTATTGTTTATATTTGTCCCTTTTTCCTTGGTCAACCAACAGTTATTATCATTATCATTCTCTTGTCACCTCCCCAAGCAGCATAGGACCAACAAACATCTGCCAAATCCTCTCGTTCCGTGCTGTCTGCTCGAGATCTACCATGTCTTCCTCATCTAATTTATGTCTGTCTCCAGTTCTCTTCTTCGTGTGATTTCCAGGCTCCTTCTGCCACTCTTACCTTGGAATTCCAGAACAAGGGCTGCATTGTAGTGATATCTCTAAATTTTCTCAATGTAAGAACTATCCTGCGGCAGCGTCTTCTTTTCATCCCTAGATTCACTGGCAGTTGTTTGTATCTTATCATCAGTTTCGCATCAACCATGTGTTGCCGGGGCTAGAAAAGGAAGCAAAGAACACTAAACTTCTGTAAGAACGAAACAAAAAAAACCACCCAATGCAAAAATGCTTTATAGAATAAATAACACTATATACCTAAATTATGTATGTACACACATTTGGACTCTCGCCGGTGCTACGGAGGTCATGCACTGTGCTTAGATCCTCCTTATGTGATCTAAGTGAGTAGATCGAAGCACTGATGAAGTTGTCCGTGTCCAGTGAAGATAGTCCTTAAAACCAAAACCAAACTTAAATTGTAACAAACATGAAGCTGAACCGGGTATTCCATGCATACGAGTAATACTAGTTTTTGTGCCCGCGTCAGTTAAATGCGCAGGTAGTTGTATTAACGGGGAGAGCTAATCCTTAATATGTTTCTGTTCAAGTGGCTACAGGCCTTCCCCTTGAGATGGAGATTCTTGACTGATGTTTATTTTCCTTTCCATGTTCGTTCTTACCCTTTTAGGTTTAGTGATAAGCAATATATCGTATAATGGTTTTTAAATGATCCAACTGTAACGTTCCAATAAAAACAGCAATGCAGAAAATTCAACCAGAGTTTATTGCACGTCATTCGAACAGCACTGGTATTTACACAATGATGCAGTACGTGTTACTTACGCTTAAACAAAATAGTGAGTATATCCAAAATGAAAATATATCCAACTGAAGAAAAAAATTAACTGGTCTTGATAATCTCAAAGACGAAGTTCTCCTAAAAACTCTCTAAAAATCCATAAAAACCTAAAAATCCGAAATTTGTAAAATCCATTTTTATCACGCACATCTCTCCTTTTTAATACAGTTTCTTCTTTTTTCCCGCCATTTTTTCACACGCCTCTCTTTTTCCACACGTTACATTTATCTACATTTGCACACGTTTTGCTGTTTTTCGACTTTTTTTTCACACGCCTCTCTCTCTCTAAACAATGGAAAAAACCCAAGAATCACAACATTCATTTCACATTTTCCACGCATAACACCTATTCATTTTTATTTTCTGAGACTGCTCTACAATGCCCTCTCACAGCCGTGACTGCTATCTGAACCTAAAATTATACTGCGTTTTGTGCAAAAACGCCTTATCTGCTTTTAACATCTGTCATTCTTATTTGTAGCATTATAGCACGTATAAATGCTAGTGTAGGCCAGCCGGTCACACAAGTCCCGGGGCCAAAAAATGTATCCCATGGGGAGAAATTTTCGTCCTATCAACTAAAAAAATATCAAGTCCCTAACATTCATTCTGGAGCAAAATATCATATGGGGGCATATACTTATGAGTCAATTGGCAATGGACAATGGTTGAGAAAAATGTATGTTACTGGTACAAGTCATTGAATGGGGGCATACGCATGTGAGACAAATGAAAAAAAAATGTACAAGGTCTCAGTATACATGTGAGCAAAAAAACGAAAAAAAAAAAAGTTTTCGTAAAACGAGGGACAACAGTAGATTTATAATGCGTAAAACGGGGGACATATACAAGTTGTTTATACACTTTGCTATAAAACAGTATGGGATATGGATAGCAATGTGCAATACGCAATGTAAATGATATTCATGTATTAATACAATACTTACGTAAATCTTTACTTAACAAACGCTAGTAGTAATACATAAAAAACATGGAGTTATGATATTCAATATACATAAACAATATAAGACTTAAGAACTTTTCTCAAGTCAACACATATAAGGTTTGGTCATGCCAAATACAACTCGAACTTTTAATCAATCTTCAGGACAATAATTGTATCCTAACCTAATACATACATCTAAATCGTAACTGACCAGAACTATATACGTTTCACAATGACCTCCGCGATTGTCAACGAGAGCGCGGAAAGGTCACGCTGTCTGGATGTTTGAGAAGTCCCATTGACGGCACAGTGTGGCGTCAACTAAGGGAGAGCGGGGGTACAGTACAATGAAATAGCTGGGGGTTGCTGGATGAATGAATGTGAGGCGTGGGAGAAAGGGAAAAAAAAACTCGCATGGGGAAATTCACAGTTAGTCTGCTGGGGAGGGGGGGAGTAGTTCCGGTTTGGATGGATGAATTTGAGAGGTTGCCATACCACGAAAGTAGAGTGAAATTGAATAGAAATATTCTCAGTGGTAAATACATCTTTAGAACGGAAGATGTATGGAACGAGTCATGAGTCCAAAAATAGTTATGAGGAATCGAGCAAGTCGGGGGAAGATGAAGGTCGTGACACGGAGGTTGGACCGATATAGCGGAATATACAGAGGTGTTGTTGAGTACACAACGTCTGGACACTGTGTGCGTAGTGAAGAGGGTGAAGAATCAGAGGTGTGGGTTAACATTATAAATACGCATTAGAGCATGAATAAATTTCACTGTACGAGTACAACATCTGTGTGTCTCGACCGCAGTACTTTGGTAAAAAGATATGATACATGGTACATAATTACTTATGCGATATCAATGAAATTAAACATTGTATAAGTAACCATAAAATGATCCATAGCATATGTCTGGTTCAGCAACTCCTGAACAGACAAGTAGAAAAATGTGGTAATTGAGAAAAAAAATGCTCTGAGTATTGTTCACTATTTGTGATGCTCTGGCTAACCACATGTGTAATAATGTCTTGGTTTTCCGCCAAGGTCTTAATGTTATGACATAAACTGTCATAGTTGTCGTCGGGTGCAGTGCTAACAAAAAAACTGTAGCGCATTGCCTACAAACGGCAAAATCGCCCGTTTTGGTTGATGTGCTTGTCTCATATCATGAAAGTGTAGCTTAATATCAAACAATGTCTTCCTTAACCTTTGAGATTCTGCCTTAGCGGCTAATAGTACATCAATGAAACCCATGTGTTTGGTTATCTTATAATGTACAACAATGTTTGATACATATATTTCTAAGTCCAAAAAAAAGTTATTTAAATCTTCTAATTCTGAATATAATGGTTTAAACGCTGTAACAAGAGTAACTGTCCATGTCGGATAGTGTTGCACCTCTCCAGATTAGTTTCTCTTCACTGGCGGTTATGACTGCCGCTGATAGCATCAGCAGGACGACAAAGAAGGCAGCATCTGAAAAAAAACTTTTTAGAGCAGCCTAGCGAGAGCAACCTGGCCGACTTTAAAATAGCAATGCCTCTCCTGGGCAATCTGCTATCGTACACGGAGGAAAAAATGAAACCATTTAGAGTAGCCTAGCGAGAGATACTTGGCCGACTCTAAAATAGCAATGCCTCTCCTGGGCAATCTGCTATCGCACTCGGACAAAAAAATAAAACCATTTAGAGTAGCCTAGCTAGAGCAACATTGGCTATCTCTAATAGAGCGATGTCTCTCCTGGACAATCTTCTATCGTACTTCTTCTCAGTGTCTACAGCAGTGAAGGTTGATGCAGTGTTACAGCTAGGGTGTTGCGATGTTGATGCACTGTGCTGTGCGATGTTTTGTCGCTTAGTTGAACGTTTCCTATACAGTTTTGTACGAACATGCTCCTGTGGAAGGCGTATAAACTTTGTCAGTGGTACCGAGTTGTCTGATGAAGATGAGTAAGGTCGTTTCGAGGCGAACCGAATGGATGTATCTATATTATCTTCGATGTGCTCGTTATCATCCTCGTTATCATCTTGTTGTTCTTCAGTTTCAAGGTCTGACTCATCTCGTTGTACTGAAGTAGGAACGGAAGCATTTCGTTCAGTTAATGAGGCAGGTGATAACTCTGTATCCGAAGATAGTTGTGTAGCTAGATGGATGTTGGTATAGGGCACAGTCTGGTGCTGTTGGGATAGTCGTTCCTGTTGTATTTTAAGAGGAATGTTGTCTTCGCTAGTTGTAGGCGAATGTGAGTGGTGACAGCTAGTACCGGGGTTCGGTTGATTTGAAGTACAGTACTTCTGTGCTTGTTCTGCATGCAAAGATGTGTTGCTATCACTGGACAACGACGAGTTTAGTTGGTAATTATCTGCTTGAACTCAAAAATTTCTTGATTGAATTCTCTCACGTAGCTCCTGCAAAGGGATGTCATCTTCACTCGTAGAGGTGTGGCGACATCTACGTAGTCTGTCGATAGCATCGTGCGTGGGGTGAGGAGAGGGGTTTGAGTTTTCATCGTCGCAATGTGACACATCAGATGTAGAGGGTGATGTGGGGGAATAAAGGAGGGTGGTTTTGCGAATCGGTCTGGTATTTGTGAGGATAAGCTGGGAAACAGGACGATGATTATCTTTCTTGATTTGTGAAATGTGGGCTTTCGTAGTGATCTCTTCCGGGTCTTTCATTTGTTCCTTTAGGATGTCAAAGTTGTCTGTTCGATCCTCTTCTGACAATCGATCAGTGTCTGTGTGAGTGTCCGATTGATCGGCAATTCGGTTTGAATTTATGACATTTATTTGTCTAGCATTGTCATTTATGTCCGTTGCAGCTGCTTCATTTTCGTTACTCTGTGTCGGGTTGTCAGGATATGGAATTCTAGAAAGAAGGTCAGCACATGTATTGAGGGTTCCGGCAATGTATTCTATGGTGTCGTAAATTTATTTTGAGAGAAAAGAGTCTTAGAAATAGTGGTCCTATTTAGAGTGTAGACTGGTGGTGAAAAGCTTAGTGATAGAAATGGTTATAGAGTAAATAGTTGCTTCACAGAGTGCTGGGGAGAGAAAAGACAGACTTATTTACGACAAATCGTTCCTCTCAATCTTCTCTTCAACTCTCCTGGTCAAACAATTATTTGCCAGTTTCCAGACACACACCTGCGCTCACACCGATTTGGTGCTTCAAACACACAGACGCACGTGAATACAAACCATATTAAACAGATAGGGGAATTTGGGCCTTGGTCATTCAACACAGTACTAGGTAAGTTTTACGTGTTTATTTAACAGTAAAGAATCAGTTACAACATATATCATATGTTTACAAACAAAATATATCATAGGTATAGAAATTACAAATGACAAGGTGGGGAGGGGTTTATGAAGATTGGTATCCCCTACGCCCTTTCCTCCTGAAATAGACAGAGATAAACCCAGTCCCAAGATAGGTAATTTATCAGATAGATAGTTAATTTTATCCCAACGGTAAATTAATGTACTCTGATACAAGAGGTTAACAATAATAGGGGTAGGTGGTGGAATAAGTCCTATTGTTCTCCAAATGTTTTTCCCTTTTCTAAGCAAGTAAAAAAAAGGGGGGGGGGTGTGTATAAACAGAGTTCACAAAGAAAATCCCCCTTAAAGGAAACAATACAAGGAATATAGACAAATATGCTAATTATCAAGTAAGGCAATTGATAAATTTAGCAACTATATATCTCTTTCATTCATGCGCGCTAGTAAAGGCCTTCACTCATCTTGCTCACACTTACCGATTGTGAAAAAATCTGGCACTCCATAGAATAACACAACAGCAATTACACCTCAAACTAAATGTATGAGTGTTAGTTCAAGTTCCAGCCCCAGATTAGCGGGTAGGCGGTCAGCACATAATAAGGATCCCGTAATCGCTGGAAAATGAATCTGTATTTGTGTCTCTTTTCTTAATAACAGTTTCTATGGGAGGGCACGGTCTCTGATACCGGGGTGAGGATGGTGTGGTCTATTTGACTTTGCCGCTGATAATAAAATTCTTACGCGTGCTGATACACTTTATCCGTGAGATATGGTTTAAGTCCAGGGAGAAAACTAGTCACATCACTGTTCAGGTAAATATGTATTCTCTCTCTGTATCAGTAAACTAACAAAGGCTCGGGCCAGTGTTCTTCTTCCCGTTACAACTTAATTTGCTTGATGGTGTGTTAAATTTGTCTTTGGTGTGCTTTCTTTGCTATAAGTTAGATAGCGGAATTTGGGAGCCGCGCTGGTGTAATGGCTTCGGCGTTGTACTGGCGACCAGGTGTTCATGGTTCAAACCCGGGCGTCGGCGTTTGAAGAAATGTTTACGGCCGGAAATTTGACTGAATAGCCTCAACGGCTCCTGTGATAAACCCTCTGTGGATGGGAAGGAGCGAAGCTCCTGACCGGGTTGGAAGGAAAGTCCTCAGGTTCCCCAGCCTCGCAATGACATATCATTGGGCCGAAGGGCTGAAAGCCCAAGTGCCGCTGGTTAAGAAAAAAAAAAAAAAAAAGATAGCGGAATTCCAAACATAGAATCGCCTCAAAGATTAAAAATTTACACAGTCTCAACAAGTTCTGAGTCAGGGAGACTCTACACACTGTTTATGCTTTGCTTTGCTTAGATTAGATTTGCTGGGATGCAAAAGGGATCACTCTATATGAAAAATAGAAAACATGTAATTCATATCGAAAAATCCAATAACATTCTAAAATGCGATAAATTTAACGTTAAGACTATTATATGCACTCGCGGATTTAATTATGTATTTAAGAAAACACTTCGCGAGTTCTAGTGATAAAAAACACATATATATCTAGAACTTAACTCAATTAGTTAGTTAGAAATTCCTTCGCGACTTTAAAAGTTAATTTAATCATTTTAAGCATCTATTATTTTTGGAAATACTGTAATAGATATATCATTAATTCTACAACTGGAAACTTTTGAGATAGGTTTAATTTAATAGATTTAAATCAACACAAAATCCAGTGAAATAACATGAATGAACTAGACCACTGATCACTTTAGAACAAATATATTATACCGTTTAGCACAGAATACTACACTCCAGTATAGCCAAGAAATCCAGAGGGAATTTTAGCAGGATTTAAACTATAAGCTAGTGAGTTTTAAAATGTCTGGCAACGAGTGATAACATGGCCTTCTACAGGGTTCTATATATACGAAAATGAAATGAAGATGAGTGGGGCATGAGAAATTTTCGCACCTCTCTTCATCTCGAGAAGAAAATGAGATTTCTACACCGCTCGGCATGGCCAGTTACTCCATTTCCTGGTCGCTCGGGGTTCTCCCGTTCCTCAGTCTTTCGGGCAAGTTTGCCGATTGACACAGAGGTGCGAAGTCTGCGAGAAGGCTTGCCTCGTCTATTCTGGTTCACATTGCCGTGTCATCTCAGCAGCAGGAGACTTCCAGACATCCTCAGTGTCTTTGAGGTTAGCCGCTAAACTCGTTTGATTTAGGCAACGCCCCCTATTTGGGCAGGCTACTGTCCCAGGTAATGAAAAAACTGCCTAGAATCGCTCTAGAGACAGGAGTGATCTTCTGGCGACACCCCGCTAGCTATGGGGGACGGGCGAAGTGAGTAAATAACTTCTTATAATTGTTCCCGGGATAACAGTGGGGGTGGTTTAAACTGCTCCTTAAGTCAATGCGATTCTCTGAACAGGACGTACGATAACAGTCTATATATCTAATTAGCCAACGTGGAAACGTTTCAGGCTGATGACGGTTTCAGCCACTGTTCAGGGGTTCTAATGTTATGCGAGAAAAAATATCCTGTCATCCAACTCTTTCAGGGACGCTAAATTGTCCGTCCCAATCGTCCCCTTTTTTGAGACATGGAAACTCGTTTTCATGTTTCATTCATGACAATGAAGCTGCCCTGATCGGTAGCTTTTTGGATGATTGGTATGTTCAACTTCGTCCTCTTCTTCGGTAGTCCAGTTTCTACTCAAGAAGTCAGCTCCTACATTCTGTTTTCCTGGAATATATTCTACTTTGAAGGAATAAACAGATAACAATAAGGCCCATCGCATGATCCTAGCGTTGAATTCCTTATTGGCACCAAGAAAAGCTAACGGAGCGTGGTCTGTTTGCACCGTAAAAGAATTCCCATACAGAAACTCATGATGGCGTCTGATGCCGTCGATCAGAGCGAGACATTCTCTTTCAACAACACTGTAGTTGCGTTCAGCCTTGTTTAATTTCCGACTGCCATATGCCACTGGAAATAGCATATTCGGGTCACTGTCCTCAGCTTGTAACAATGTTGACCCGATGCCCTGACCTGACGCGTCGACCCGCAATACGAAAGGTTTCTTGAGGTCAGGTAACCTCAAGATGGGGTATGCCGACAACTGTCCTTTTAAAGTGCTGTATGCGTGTTCGCACTTTTGATCCCAGATGACCTTATCCGGACGCCCTTTCTTTGTGAGGTCAGTCAGAGGTGCTGTCAGTCCGTTGAAATTCTGTATGTATTTTTGATAGTAAGCGCATAGTGATAGGAAGGAACGAGTGTCTTTCTTAGTTCGGGGTCTTTTAGCTGCAATTATTTTCTCCACGTTTTTCTTAACGGGCCAACTACAGCCGTGAGAAATAGTATGCCCCAGGAAGTCTAGCTTTTCAAACCCGATGAGACATTTGCTAGGTCTGGCTGTGAGACCAGTTTCCTGTAGTCTCCTGAGGAGCATAGCAACCGTAGCAATATGTTCGTCGTAGGTTTCCGATGCAATTAATATGTCATCCATGAAATTGTGGATATGGGGACTTTGCAAAGGTTCTAGAAGCTTCCTCATCATCCTAGTAAACACTCCTGGTGCGTTATGCAATCCAAATGGCATCACATTAAATGTGTAATGTCCTTCACTAGTGCTGAAAGCTAACAAAGGTTTAAATTCCTCCTTGACTGGTATTTGATAATAACCTTTGCTGAGGTCAATCTTGGAGAAGATTTTTGCTTTGCTAAGCTTGGTGAACAACTCAGAAACAGTTTGGAGAGGTTCGGGCTGGAATTCCGTTACAGCGTTTAGCAGCCGGTAATCTATACACAGCCGAACTTCCTTGTTGGGCTTCTGCAACAGCACTACACTCGAACTGTAAGGAGATGTCGACTCACTAATAATTCCTGCCTGCCGCAGCTTGACGATTTCTCCGCGAAGTGCATCAGCTTTAGCATACGGGATGGGGTAAACTCTGGTTCGAACCGGGGTCTCGTTTGTTAATTTCATGTCAAATTCAATGAGATTTGTTCGACCAGGTACATCCGTTAAGACTGCACTGTACTGCTTCAGTAGCGCCTGGTTTCTGTTTGTTGTTCCGGTGACAGATTGTCGCCGAACTTGACATCTTTAAAGGATTCTGTGGGTTGCAATGGGTACTCCCTGCAACCATCATCATCTTCCTCGTCTTCCGTTGCTATGGCGACAGCCAGGAGATGCTCGGAGGATGGCCCCGGTCTTTCCAAATATTTCTTAAGGAGGTTTGCGTAAAAGACCTTCTCCTTTCCTTTAATGGAGATCTTGTAATTGGTGCGTGAGATCTTTTTAAGGACGGTAAAGGGTCCTTGCCATCCGATGCGAAGTTTATTGCTTCCGGTTGGAAGTAGCAACAAAACTTTCTCCCCTGGTTGGAGCTCTCTCTCTTTTGCAGCTCTATTGTATCTTTTAGCATGTTTAGCGCGGGCTTTCTTAAGGTTGGTATTAGCTAGATCCCATCCTAGCTTTAGCCTTTCCTTGAGCTCAGATACATATTTGCTTGAAGAGACGACTGTCTCGTCAGCCTTTTGGTCTGTCAGGGACCGAAGTAAGGCTTCTAGTGGCCCCTTAATAGGTCTGCCAAATAAAAGTGTAGCAGGCGGGAATCCCGTAGACGCTTGGGGTACCTCTCGGTAGGCGAATAAGGCAGCCGATATATATAGGTCCCAGTCTTCCGGTTTCTCCTGACCCAGCTTACGTAACATGGTAGTGAGGCTGCCATTAAAACGTTCCACGAGCCCATTTCCGGCCGGATGGTAGGGACTTGTGTGGATATGTTTGGCCCTCAAGATCTTAAAGATCTCCTCCATTAACAGGCTACGGAATTGGGATCCATTGCCCGTCAAAACTTGTTGAGGGAATCCGAACCGTGTAAAAATTTGCACGAGGGCTTCTGCGACATGCTTGGAATCTGTGTATGTTAGCGGTATAGCTTCGGCCCACATTGTGCAAGTGTCGACTAAAGTCAGGATGAACCTGTTCTTTCTTTTGGTCCTTTCCAGGGATCCAATGATGTCGACAGCAACCCGTTCAAATGGAGTACCCACTATTGGCATTTGCCCCATAGGTACTGGGGGTGTCAAGTGCTTTGGTGCTACCCGTTGGCACTGGGCGCAGGATTTCACATACCTGATAATGTCAGAGTTCATTCCTGGCCACCAATAGTGGTTTTTTATTCGCTGAATAGTGGCGTTTTGTCCCATATGTCCGCTAAAGGGAAGAGAGTGTCCCATTTCTAAGATCTGGCTTCTGTACTGCGTCGGTATTAGGAGCTGGTTATTCCCCGTGTCCGGGTTGCCCGTTCTACGATACAATACGCCATCCTTAGCAAAGATGTCTCCGTCGTGTCTGGGGTCCTTGGCCATGGGCAGTTTTCTAAAGCAGGGCTCCAGAGTAGGGTCCTTTTGTTGCGCCTCCTTCAGTTCATTCGGCAACAAATTTGGCGCAGGCTCCCTCTCCTTCTTAGTTTGCCCTCTTGTGGTTACCGCTGCCACAATCGGCTCCTTTGGTCTCCCAATAAACACGTATCTACATCCCAAGATAACTGGGTAGATCGGATCATCCATTATGGCCGCTTTAATAACGCCTCTGACAAAATCACAGTGTATTTCTACCAGTGCGATAGGCAGCGTCCTGGGTGCATCATTCTTAAAAACTCCACATAATTTGACGGTTTCCTCTGTCTCCTGACCTGGTTTGACTAGGTGTCTAGCAACAATACGACTAAAACTTAATCCAGTGTCAAAGAGACAAGTAGTTGAGGTACCATTCAAAATTACAGTTCCTCGCGTTGAGGGTCGGTCCCCCTTAGGGTGAGAATCACTGACATTGACTCTACCTTTCGAAGCTGTATGCAGACATCCAATGCGGTTAGGCCCGGTCTGCTTGCTCTGATCAGACGTTCCTGTTGTAGGTGTCTTTCCTTTTCCTTGACCTTGGTGGCCGCGCTGCCACGTAGACTTGGTGGGTTGATCAGAATTGTTGTTTTGGGGATATCGGGTTTTGTAGAATTTCGATTTTTCCTGGGGAGGTCTCTGGTTATTAGTTTCTCGTTGGTTATAATTCTGAGAGGAATTGGAAGAATAGGATGACTGCTCTAGATTTTGTTTTCGAGATGGCTCATCTGTGGGTTTACGTTTAGTGCTGGGAAGTTCGGCCATTGCGTTGGTATAGCGTTCGGCCTTATTGAGGATGTCCTCAAGCCTGACTGCGCCCTGTTCAGCCAAAAATCTACGGGTTTCGTTTGACAAAGTTGACTTTATCTGCTCCACAAGAACAAGTTCAAAGAGTCCCTCATATGTAAGAGGTAGGTCAGATAATTCGATGCACTTTGTCAAATAGCCCGTGAGACGTGAAGAGAACTGTGGGAATGTTTCCGTGCTCTCTTTCCGGCTGTTTCTGAACATTTGCAGAAATTTTCGGGCGGTCATCTCAAACCGCTCTAGCAATGCCTTCTTCAGCATGTCGTAATCATGTTGGTTGGTTCCCAGCTTCGTATACACGTCACACGCATTTCCTTTCAATGCGGTTGAGAGTTTAAGACTCCAGCGGGAACTCTCTAACCCATAGAGATATGCGAGCCTCTCGAATTTTTCAAGGAAGGTGTCAATTTTTTCGTTAGGGCTAGGAAAAGACTCTAACGCAAAAGACATCGCAGATAATTGGGAAGATTGAGTACTGGAGAGGTCCACTGAGTGAGAGTGGGGTGAAGACGGCTCTCCATTATTTGAATCAGAGGCACCCCGACTCTCTAAAGCCTTAAGCGCCAATTCATGCTGTCTTTCCCTCTCCCTTTCTCTCTCCCTGCGAGCTTCCATTTCTGCCTCAATTTTCTTCTGCTCTAATTAACGTTCTTCCATTTCTTTCCTATCTGCCCTCTCCTGTGCTTCTCTCCTCTCTGCTCTCTCCTTCTCTTCCTTCCTTTCAGCTTCTGCTCTTTGTTGCTCCGCGTCGTATATGTCCAGTTCCTGGTTGACAAACGCCTTTGCAGCTTCTGCATCTAATCCTGCCTCTTTCGCTTCCAGCCTCAACATGGACCTCATCTTTATCCTCTCTGACATGATTAAAGAATAGGATGAAGTGTGACTAGAGAACTAGTAAGAAGAAACAAGAAAAGAGGGAAAAAACTCAAAACCGCTACGAGAAAAAACCAAAGTATAGATTTACTTGTGTTTCCTCCAATGTTAACTTATCGCCGCTATTATCGTCACTTAAGACTATTAACGCAAGCGACTAGGCCAAAAAAATTGGTAAGTTACACTAGAAACAATCTACTTTTGCTAACAGTAGAGAACATTTTATATTAAAACAATTTAAAGGAAAAAAAAAATTTTCCCTAAAATTTTAATTCTCTGACAACAAACTCCGTCCCTGAAGTCAATTATTGAGATGAGACGTTGTTAACTTAATTTTAAAAATTAGAACAATCCGTCTTTAGCTTAGCTCAACTCAAACGCTTCAAAAACCTTTAGTGACTGTAAACACAATCACGCAATCCCAGCAAATATTATCAGAAAAAAATTTAATTCTCTCTGACAGAGAATAATTTAAATAACAAAAATATTAGTTAATCAGTAGTTTCCTGCTCGGTGGAAAGAACACAACCTGTAAATATGCTGTGTGGACGACCCAAATACTAAAAGAAGTTGTCTAGGGGTGTAATCTATATATATTTTTTCCTTACTTCACAAAGACAGATCATTCACACTCTATCTAGTTAGACCCAGACTTAATCAGACTCAAAATTATCTTTATCCCGGCGAGCCAGCCAAATATTGTCGTAAATTTATTTTGAGAGAAAAGAGTCTTGGAAATAGTGGTCCTATTTAGAGTGTAGACTGGTGGTGAAAAGCTTAGTGATAGAAATGGTTATAGAGTAAATAGTTGCTTCACAGAGTGCTGGGGAGAGAAAAGACAGACTTATTTACGACAAATCGTTCCTCTCAATCTTCTCTTCAACTCTCCTGGTCAAACAATTATTTGCCAGTTTCCAGACACACACCTGCGCTCACACCGATTTGGTGCTTCAAACACACAGACGCACGTGAATACAAACCATATTAAACAGATAGGGGAATTTGGGCCTTGGACATTCAACACAGTACTAGGTAAGTTTTACGTGTTTATTTAACAGTAAAGAATCAGTTACAACATATATCACATGTTTACAAACAAAATATATCATAGGTATAGAAATTACAAATGACAAGGTGGGGAGGGGTTTATGAAGATTGGTATCCCCTACGCCCTTTCCTCCTGAAATAGACAGAGATAAACCCAGTCCCAGGATAGGTAATTTATCAGATAGATAGTTAATTTTATCCCAACGGTAAATTAATGTACTCTGATACAAGAGGTTAACAATAATAGGGGTAGGTGGTGGAATAAGTCCTATTGTTCTCCAAATGTTTTTCCCTTTTCTAAGCAAGTAAAAAAAAGGGGGGGGGGGTGTATAAACAGAGTTCACAAAGGAAATCCCCCTTAAAGGAAACAATACAAGGAATATAGACAAATATGTTAATTATCAAGTAAGGCAATTGATAAATTTAGCAACTATATATCTCTTTCATTCATGCGCGCTAGTAAAGGCCTTCACTCATCTTGCTCACACTTACCGATTGTGAAAAAATCTGGCACTCCATAAAATAACACAACAGCAATTACACCTCAAACTAAATGTATGAGTGTTAGTTCAAGTTCCAGCCCCAGATTAGCGGGTAGGCGGTCAGCACATAATAAGGATCCCGTAATCGCTGGAAAATGAAACTGTATTTGTGTCTCTTTTCTTAATAACAGTTTCTATGGGAGGGCACGGTCTCTGATACCGGGGTGAGGATGGTGTGGTCTATTTGACTTTGCCGCTGATAATAAAATTCTTACGCGTGCTGATACACTTTATCCGTGAGGTATGGTTTAAGTCCAGGGAGAAAACTAGTCACATCACTGTTCAGGTAAATATGTATTCTCTCTCTGTATCAGTAAACTAACAAAAGCTCGGGCCAATGTTCTTCTTCCCGTTACAACTTAATTTGCTTGATGGTGTGTTAAATTTGTCTTTGGGTGTGCTTTCTTTGCTATAAGTTAGATAGCGGAATTCCAAACATAGAATCGCCTCAAAGATTAAAAATTTACACAGTCTCAACAAGTTCTGAGTCAGGGAGACTCTACACACTGTTTATGCTTTGCTTTGCTTAGATTAGATTTGCTGGGATGCAAAAGGGATCACTCTATATGAAAAATAGAAAACATGTAATTCATATCGAAAAATCCAATAACATTCTAAAATGCGATAAATTTAACGTTAAGACTATTATATGCACTCCCGGATTTAATTATGTATTTAAGAAAACACTTCGCGAGTTCTAGTGATAAAACACACATATATATCTAGAACTTAACTCAATTAGTTAGTTAGAAATTCCTTCGCGACTTTAAAAGTTAATTTAATCATTTTAAGCATCAATTATTTTTGGAAATACTATAATAGATATATCATTAATTCTACAACTGGAAACTTTTGAGATAGGTTTAATTTAATAGATTTAAATCAACACAAAATCCAGTGAAATAACATGAATGAACTAGACCACTGATCACTTTAGAACAAGTATATTATACCGTTTAGCACAGAATACTACACTCTAGTATAGCCAAGAAATCCAGAGGGAATTTTAGCAGGATTTAAACTATAAGCTAGTGAGTTTTAAAATGTCTGGCAACGAGTGATAACATGGCCTTCTACAGGGTTCTATATATATGAAAATGAAATGAAGATGAGTGGGACATGAGAAATTTTCGCACCTCTCTTCATCTCGAGAAGAAAATGAGATTTCTACACCGCTCGACATGGCCTGTTACGCCATTTCCTGGTCGCTCGGGGTTCTCCCGTTCCTCAGTCTTTCGGGCAAGTTTGCCGATTGACACAGAGGTACGAAGTCTGCGAGAAGGCTTGCCTCGTCTACTCTGGTTCACATTGCCGTGTCATCTCAGCAGCAGGAGACTTCCAGACATCCTCAGTGTTTTTGAGGTTAGCCGCTAAACTCGTTTGATTTAGGCAACGCCCCCTATTTGGGCAGGCTACTGTCCCAGGTAATGAAATACTGCCTAGAATCGCTCTAGAGACAGGAGTGATCTTCTGGCGACGCCCTGCTAGCTATGGGGGACGGGCGAAGTGAGTAAATAACTTCTTATAATTGTTCCAGGGATAACACTGGGGTGGTTTAAACTGCTCCTTAAGTCAATGCGATTCTCTGAACAGGACGTACGATAACAGTCTACATATCTAATTAGCCAACGTGGAAACGTTTCAGGCTGATGACGGTTTCAGCCACTGTTCAGGGGTTCTAATGTTATGCGAGAAAAAATACCCTGTCATCCAACTCTTTCAGGGACGCTAAATTGTCCGTCACATATGGTAGTGTCATAGTTCTGCAAGTTCATCGCCCAAGTTTTGGCTGTTCGGATGTCTTCGTCAACCAACTAACAAGGGGTTGGTGATCCGTTCTGATGGTAACCTTTGTTCCGCGGATGTAAAAATCCAGTTTCTGCATAGCATAATGGATGGCAAATGCTTCCTTTTCTGTTGTAGTCGTACGTTTTTGGGACATACTTAATGCGTGTAACAGGAAGGCAATTGGCTTTTCGTTGGGCACATTTGGGATAATAGGGGTTTCATCAGAATGGTTTGGTTGGACAAGACAAGCTCCTACAGCGTTATCAGAGGCGTCTGTGTAGAGGATCATTGGTTTGGTGGTATCAGGGTGTGCCAACATTGGAATGGTTGTGAGTGCATTTTTTTTAGGTAATCGAATGCTTGTTGACATTGATCCGTCCATCTAAACCTGGCATATTTCTTAGTTAGTGCTATTAATGGTGCAGATATTTACACGGTTGGGTTTCCCTCAACAAGTTTTGACGGATAACGGATATCCATACCGTAGCCTGTTAATGGAGGAGATCGTTAAGATCTTGAAGAACCAGCACATCTACACAAGCCCTTATAATCCGGCCGGAAAAGGGTTAGTAGAACGTGTCAACGGCAGCCTCACCATGATGTTACGTAAGCTGGGACAAGAGAAACCTGAAGATTGTGACCTTTTCATTCCTGCAGCCTTATTCGCCTACAGGGAAGTTCCCCAGGCCTCTACAGGTTTACCACCAGCTACTCTTTTATTCGGCAGACCTATTAAGGGGCCGCTAGAAGCCTTACTCCGGTCATTGACAGACTAGAAGGCCGACGAGACAGTCGTCTCAGCCAGCAAGTATGTATCGGAACTTAAGGAAAGGTTACAACTAGGATGAGATCTAGCAACAACCAACCTTAAGAAAGCACGCACAAAGCACGCTAAACGGTACAATAAAGCGGCTAAAGAGAGAGAACTCCAACCAGGGGAGGTTTTGTTGCTACTTCCAACCAGAAGCAACAAACTGCGCATCGGATGGCAAGGGCCATTTACCGTCCTGAAAAAGATCTCAAGAACGAACTACAAGATCTCTATTAAAGGAAAGGAGAAGGTCTACCATGTAAATCTGCTAAAGAAATACTTGGAAAGACCGGTGCCGTCCTCCAAACATCTCCTGGCGGTCGCCAAAGCAACAGAAGATGAGGAAGATGACGATAGTTGCATGTAATATCCATTGCAACAAACGGAATCTTTCCAAGATGTGAAATTCGGTGACAATCTCTCTGAAGCACAACAGACAGAAACGAGGGCGCTACTGAAACAGTACACAGCAGTTTTGACGGATGTACCTGGTCGAACACATCTCATAGAGCTCGATATGAAACTGACAAACGAGACACCTGTTCGGACCAGAGTATACCCCATCCCGTATGCTAACGCAGATACGTTACGCGGAGAAATAGACAAGCTACGTCAAGCAGGAATTATCAGTAAGTCTACCTCTCCGTACAGGTCCAATGTAGTGCTGTTACAAAAGCCCAGTAAGGAAGTTCGGTTGTGCATAGATTACCGTTTACTTAACACTGTAACGGAATTCCAGCCGGAACCTCGCCAGAGCGCTTCTGAGCTGTTCACCAAGCTTAGCAGGGCAAGAAATATCTCAATGATTGACCTGAGTAAAGGTTACTACCAAATACCAGTCAAGGAGGAAATTAAGCCCCTGTTAGCTTTCAGCACCAGTGAAGGACACTATACCTTCAACGTGATGCCGTTCGGATTGCATAACGCACCGTGAGTCTTTACCAGAATGATGAGAAAGCTTTTAGAACCCTTGCAAAGTCCGCATATCCATAATTTCATGGATGACATATTAATTGCATCGGAAACCTACGACGATCATATTGCTACGGTTGCTATGCTCCTCAGAAGACTACAGGAAACTGGTCTCACAGCCAGACCTAGCAAATGTCTTATAGGATTTGAAAAGCTTGACTTCCTGGGGCATACCATTTCTCAAGGCTGCATGTGGCCAGTTGCCAAGAACATTGAGAAAATAGTTGCAGCAAAGAAGCCCCGAACGAAGAAAGACACACGTTCATTTCTATCACTGTGTGCATACTACCAGAAATTTATTAATAATTTCAACGGGCTAACGGCACCCCTTACTGATCTTACCAAAAAGGGGCGATCGGAAACAGTTATTTGGGATGCTAAGTGCGAACACGCTTACAGCACTCTCAAACGACAGCTGTCCGAATACCCAATTTTACGGATACCTGACCTTAAGAAACCTTTTATACTGCGGGTCGACGCATCAGGTCAAGACATCGGGTCAACTCTGCTACAAGCAGATGACAATGATCCGAATCTGTTATTCCCAGTCGCTTATGGCAGCCGAAAATTGAACACAGCAGAACAGAACTATTCCACAGTGGAGTGAGAATGTCTAGCACTCGTGAGTGGTATCAGGAAACATCACGAATACCTTTACGGCGTTTCATTTACAGTGCAGACGGACCATGCCCCACTGGCTTTTCTGGGAGCGAATAAGGAATTCAACGCGAGGATTATGCGGTGGGCGTTGCTCCTAAGTGTATATGCTTTCAAAGTAGAATACCTACCAGGAAAACAAAACGTGGGAGCAGACTTTATGAGTAGAAACTGGAGCAGTGAGGAAGGTAGGAAAAGTGAAGATAGCAATCACTCGCAAGATACGGATAACAGCAGCGCTATTTTAATAGAGGAGACATAAAGGGTTTCATGTCTTCAAGCCCGGACGAAATGTCACCGATGGAAATAGTGCAGCAGTGATCATCCACTTTTGCCCCTCCTCATCTAGTTTATTTTTTTGCTACAGGAACGAAGGATTCACTAGTGCAATTAACACGTGAGCCGTTTGGAAATTAAGCATGGTGGAACAGAGAGAGCGCGGAGCATGGCGTAATAAATTCTTTGATCTGGGGCGATGTTAAGTCTGAGACGGACCTTGGATTGTAAAACTTTCAGGGGAATTAATAAGAGCGATAGAACGGAATTTACGGATATATACCATGTCTCTCTGATAGCCATGATCAGTTGTTCAGAAATCTATCTGAAATTCACTAGCTCTATATCTTAGATTTCTCGTACAAAGTGAAAATTATTAGATTTTCGTGGAGTGTTTCATTTTTCTGATTGCGGTAATTTATATACTAGCCTTTAAGTGATTTAGTGTGTTTAAAGTTTCATTATATTTTACTGAGATTTTGTGCTAATTAAATAACTTATAGCTAAATCTTTTTCAGCCGTAAAGTGAATTTAATTACTCGCTATTTCCCAGTAAGAGATGTTTTAAATTGACTAGTACATAAATTAAATAACTGTCTACTGACGGTATATATTGTTGTTGTGTTGTTGTTTTCGTCTACTATGTTGCTGTAATACCCTGTTCAACCTGAAAGTTGGTTATAATTGGGGTATATTGTGTGTTAGGTTCTTCGGTGCTAGTCGTCTGTTAGTCCTGAAAAGGACCACTAGCTGGTTGTCTGGTTTCCTCTTCGTTGCTTGTCGGCCGTGGTGTGTTCATGGTGTTCATTTCCTGCCTTTCTATCTGTCTTGTGTCGTTTTGTTAGTTTTTGCTTTCCTCGTTTCTGTTTCTCTTGTATTACTGCTTTCCTGTATCTGTAATATTGCTTTTTCGAGTTTTTCAAGTGTTTTTTCGATGACTTCCTCGTCTGATTGTTCGTTTGTTTTGGTCGCTCTTGTGTTTGATGTCATTTCCTCAATGGCTCTTCGCTCTGTTTCGATTCTCTTGAGGATTGTGGAGTTTTCTTCCTTCAGTTCTGTCAGCCTCTTGACATCTGTTTTTATCTGCTGCTGGATTCTTTTCATTTCGTCCATCATATCTTTGACGCTCTGTAGTTCTATTACGTCTTTACCACTGTCGGTTGGTTCTTCGAGAGCCTGCTTGCTTCTGTTTACGACCTGTAGTTTCATTTCTTTCACTTCAGCGGTCAGCTTGTGTAACTGTCGTCTATCTATTATGCGTTGTTTTTCTGCACCATCCGCAGCCACCCTGTGTTTTGCCTCCTTGAAGGGGATGTTTTTGGACACGGCCTCCTTCAAGATGCTCTTTGTTTCCTGAAACACAGGGCAGCCTCGGTACCTTGCCCCGTGGTTTCCATGGCAGTTTGCACAGGTACGGTTTGCATTAATTGATTTGTAGTTGTGGTCCTCCTTCGCCCTGAGGCAGTCGCCATATTGGTGGTTTCCCGCGCAATATCGGCAGACAGCGTCTCTCCTGCATGTTTTCTTGGTGTGTGAAAACTGTTGGCAGTTAGAGCACTGCATGACCGGAGGTATATATGGTTCTGTCCTTTTTGTTGTTGTTTCGAGCGTCAGTCTCTCGGGTCTTGTCGATCCTTCTACCGTAACTATCATCAGGTTGGTATCTTTCTTGGCCCAGGTTTTTTAGCCTTTCGACCTGCGTGATTTTAAGATTTGCGTTTTCAGCTTGAAGGCGTCTGTGGACCTCGCCTTCGGAACATCTGGTTTCCACCCCTCTGATGACCAACTTCTTTGTTGTCTTGTACTTTTCCACCACCACTTTTATTTGGTGGGGCAACTGGATTTCCTTTGGACCGGATTCCAGTTCGATCATCAGCGAGGTTGTTTTGTCTGTGTTGTTGAGAGAAAGCACTACTCCCTTTTCGTGCCTCCCTATTTTGGCGATACTTCTCCGTCCAGTTATCACCTCGAGGATGTTGATCACTTTGTTGTCGGGTAGGGCCCTGAGTGAGGCCTCACTTCCTGACGTCTGGGTGATCTTAACAATCCTCTCCTGTATCGTTTCTGAGTTGCTTGTATTTTTAGTGTTTGGTCTTTGTTTCCTTCTACAGGCTTGGTTCGAATCTTGTTCCTGTTCTTTGTTATACGGTGTCATATCTTGCGTCTGAGCCCTTGAGTTGTCAGCTGTTGTTTCCTTAGGATCAGGAATGGTATCTTGCTTCTCAGTGGTTTCGATGTCCAGCACGCCTGGGGCTACTTCTACTGTTGCTTCTTGAAGAGCGAGCCTAGGGGACTCGTCTCCGTCTTCAAGTCTTCGAAGTGCTTCTAAAATGGTCTCTGCGATATCTTCCTCTTGTACCTGTCTGTGTTGAGGAGCTGTCTCTATCACTTCCTTCATAGTGCTTGCAGGTGGGTCGGCTGTCATCTCGGCATCGTGCGGCTTCTCTGTCATAGACCGGGTTTCTGCTGACGAGTCGGGTACGTGTGGTGGTGGCAGCCTGGATATAAGCTGTTGTTTTCTTTTCTCCAGCTGTCGTAACGCTCTCCAAATTTCTTTATGTTCTGGGTCTTCTTTATCTAGGCAAAGGGTCGGGCCACTCAGGCTCTCAGTCGGGTCGACGCATGTCACAGCTAACTCCGTCGTGTCCGGAGTTATAGAAGGGCCGGTCCCGGCACGAGTACTTGGGGCAGTCTTGCTCTCTGGCTGTCTGTCATTGTTGATTGTGATATTGTGATTGCCCTGGCTGTTCTGCGCTGGTGGGCTGGTGTAGACCTTCCTCTTTTTAGCGTGTGGCTTATGTCTGGGCATTTTGACGATAACGCGATCTTATCTCGAGTAGTGGCGTCCTGAAAAGGACGTTGGTGTCTTGTGTTCGAAACGAGACGAAACGAAAACGAACCCCGGTATATATTATTTACTTCTATCCATTTTATGTAATTTTTTAAATGACTAGTGTTCATATCACGCGTTAAAAAACGATAGAATAAGCTAGAAAAGTGTGTTTTAAATATAATTTATAACGGAGTGAAGAGGTCCTATTTTAACACGTGTTAGATATGATATTGATAATTTGGTTAAATGTTTATATTTTCTTTCCTAAAATCTAGGCTGATCAACCTGAGTACTAGCGACTTTTTTATGGCCATATGAACTTATGATCATACGAACTTATAATATTATAAGCATCCAGGGATATTTAATATTGATGAGTTTCTTGCTGTGACCTGTAAGGTCCAATTTTCCTCATTTTTCATGAGAGAAATCAGAATAGAACCATTAAATTATAATATTAACTGGACCAGAACTATTACCAGATTTACTTATATCAATCTCATCAGCCAGCTGTGGCGAAATATATTGTCAGCAACATTGTGTAACTTAACCTAGCGTTTCAGCCACCTGAGGCTAAACAACATAGGAACTATATATGTTCTATTCATCCAACGTCGGCGATCGCCACACATGAACCTTACTCCAACCAACTGAAGGCATAGATAACTTATTGTATCCAGGACAAATTAAATCACCGACTCTAGCGACTCCCGTGAAATTTGAAGTCAGCAACTACGGCGAGTCTGGGGCTGGATTTGGCAAAACTTAAATTTGACACTAAATAGTCTTATTACTTATTAGTGTATTTCCTTGGAATGCCTGCGACAACTACTGGGGTAAGCAAAAGTCTGAAAGTGACCACTGAATGGGTGTGAACTGAATGAACGGAGAAAGAAACTTATGTCTTTTGTTAACATCATATACTTATGTGGTTTCTTTTTTCTTTTTATCTCACTAATCTGAGTTGTCACGGGATAGATTACATTAGGAACCTATTCTTTTCCCATACTGACTATTTCATAACTTATTGTTAACTTTTGACCTTTTGGGTTAATTAACCTCTGTTGGGATCGTCTTTTCTTTTCCTTTTACCAGAGGCGGAGAACCTATTTGATTAAGTTCTTCTTTTGCAATTTTGTCTGTAAACCACGATCTAGTGATGTATATGCTTATTGTTGTGATCTTCTATTGATAATAAACTTTATTAAACCTTTAGTTATCTTGTCGGTCAACCCCTATCCATTATATGTTATTCCTAGTTTGTTTTCACGTTCGTGCGTATTTGTCACAAAATTGTGTGCATTTAAGTGTAGTGTAACTTGTATTTTCTTACAAGGAGAGAAAGTGCGTCTGATTTAAATATCGTCGTCCAGATAGGCTGGATTAGATAAATTATTCTATCCAGAGACTGTCCTTTCTCTTACACGATCACCTCGTGATAAAACTATTTCTTACCCCCTTACTTTCATATAGTTATCACTATCACCTCTGCTCAGACATGGCTATAAACATCTATTACCTATCTGATAAAATCTACGACATAATGGTCGCTTGTCGCGGGACCGAACTCTAAGTCTGAGTCTAGATAAAGTCTAAAGTCTGATATTGAATCTGAATTTTCATCTAGATAGAGAGTGTGTGAGTTTGTCTTGTGAAGTTAGGGTATAAAAATTAATTATCCCCTAGACAACGATCTTAGTTACCGGGTGTTTGACCACACACAAAAAGACTGTTTTTCTTTCCACAGCATCATAGAGTTACGTGCAATTTGTTCTGATAGTAATCTTTGTCAGATATATGAGATATATGGTATTTTGTTCAAGGCCGCTAGTACGCATGATTGTTTACCAATCACTGGTTTTTTTTTAGAAGCAGCAGAGTTTGAGCAAAGCTAAGGACCGATTTCTGACTTTACGTCTAGTTAATAACGTCTCTTACTCTTAACTGACTTCTAGAGTGGGCGAGTTTTGGTGGATTTATAATATAAGGGAAAAAATGTTTCTCCTGCATTTTACAATTTTTAAAAAATTTATTTTTTTATCCACCGTTAGTAATAGTAGTTTTTCCAGTATTAGACTGATCTACCATTTATTTGGCTTAGTCGTCTGTATTAGGAGCCTTGTGCCAGGTAATAACAGAGATAGATTAGATAACTGATAACGGGACAGGAGGTATCTCAGTGAAATATTTTTTGTTGTTGGTTTTTTTCTCGTAAAGTTGGTTAAGGATAGAGTTTTTCTCTCCTTCCTTTCTTCTTCTTTCCTCGGGTTAACGGCATTTAATTATTAGCCATGGCTGAGAGAGCTAAACTTAGAGCAATGCTAAGAGAGGAAGCAAAGGAAACAGGATTGCAAGGAGAAGAGGTTACCGCTTTTGTCAACGAAGAACTTGACAGATATGACGCGGAGAAGAAAGAAGCCGAAGCTAGAGAGAAGGAGAAGGCAGCACAAGAAAGAGCGGAGAAGAAAGAAGCGGAAGACCGTCAATTGGAACAGAAGAAAATTGAGGCAGAGATGGAAGCTCGCAGGGCAAAACACGAGGAAAGAGAGAAGGAGAGACAATATGAGGAAAGAGAGAAGGAGAGACAGCATGAACTGGCGCTTAAGGCCCTAGAGGTCCAAAGTCACGGTGCTATGTCTTCCTCCAGAAATGGAGAGTCTCCACCTCAGTTAGAGGTGCACGGATTCCAAGCTCTGGAGAAGTTCCGGCTGGAATTCCGTTACAGTGTTAAGTAAACGGTAATCTATGCACAGCCGAACTTCCTTATTGGGCTTCTGTAACAGCACTACACTGGAGCTGTACGGAGAGGTAGACTCACTGATAATTCCTGCTTGACGTAGCTTGTCTATTTCTCCGCGTAACGAATCAGCTTTAGCATACGGGATGGGGTATACTCTGGTCCGAACAGGTGTCTCGTTTGTCAGTTTCATATCGAGCTCTATGAGATGTGTTCGACCAGGTACATCCGTCAAAACTGCTGTGTACTGTTTCAGTAGCGCCCTCGTTTCTGTCTGTTGTGCTTCAGAGAGATTGTCACAGAATTTCACATCTTGGAAAGATTCCGTTTGTTGCAATGGATATTCCATGCAACTATCGTCTTCTTCCTCATCTTCTGTTGCTATGGCGACCGCCAGGAGATGTTCGGAGGACGGCACCGGTCTTTCCAGGTATTTCTTTAGCAGATTTACATGGTAGACCTTCTCCTTTCCTTTAATAGAAATCTTGTAGTTCGTTCTTGAGATCTTTTTCAGGACGGTAAATGGCCCTTGCCATCCGATGTGCAGTTTGTTGCTTCCGGTTGGAAGTAACAACAAAACCTCCCCTGGTTGGAGTTCTCTCTCTTTAGCCGCTTTATTGTACCGTTTAGCGTGCTTTCTTAAGGTTGGTTGTTGCTAGATCCCATCCTAGTTGTAACCTTTCCTTAAGTTAACAGTTAACTGATCAATCCAGTACCCAATCTCCTCAACTCGTAGCTATGTCTTTCGCCCTGGAATCTTTCCCAAGCCAATGAGAAAATTGACTCGTTTCTAGAAAAATGTGAGAGAATGGCGACACTGTATGGGTTAGAGAGTTCCCGATGATGCCTAAAGCTTTCACAGGCTTTGAAAGGTAGTGCTTATGACGTCTACGTAAAACTGGGAAGCAGCCATCAAGACAACTACGACATGTTAAAGAAGGCTTTACTGGAGCGTTTCGAAATGAACGCTCGCAAATTTTTGCACCTGTTCAGAAACAGCCGGAAGGAAAGCACCGAGACATTTCCCCAGTTCTCTTCATGCTTGACAGGATATTTGACAAAGTGCATGGAACTTTCCGAGCTCCCTCTCAGTTTTGAAGGACTTCTGGAATTTGTTCTTATAGAACAAATAAAAATCCACTTTGTCAAATGAAACCCGTAGATTTCTGGCTGAACAGGGCGCAGTAAAGTTGGAGGACATTCTTAGTAAGTCTGAACATTACGTAAATGCTTTGGCCGAGCTTCCCAGCACAAAACGCAAGCCGACAGATGAGCATTTTCGGAAAAATAATCCAGAGCCGTCTTCCCATTCTTCCCAGCACCATAATCAATGAGAAACTTTGCCTCAGAACCCTCCTCAGGAAAAATCGAAATTCTTTAAAAACAGATACCCCACCAACAGGAATTCTGATCAGCCCGACCGGCCTACATGGCACAGCCGCCAGAAAGGTCAAGACAAGGGAAAGACCCCTGCACAAAGGACATCTGATCAGAGCAAGCACACCGGGATGAATAGAATTGGTTGCTTGTTAACAGACTCGCAACGATGAATTAGTTTCAGTGATTCTCAACCTGAGGGTGAGAGGCCCTCAACGCGAGGAACTGTTATTAATACTTGGATGCAAATATGTGTTTGTTGGGAGACCGAAAGAGCCGATTGTGGCAGCAGTAACCACAAGAGGGCGCTTCTGAGCTGTTCACCAAGCTTAGCAGGGCAAGAATTTTCTCAAAGATTGACGTGAGTAAAGGTTACTACCAAATACCAGTCAAGGAGGAAATTAAGCCCCTGTTAGCTTTCAGCACCAGTGAAGGACACTATACCTTCAACGTGATGCCGTTCGGATTGCATAACGCACCGTGAGTCTTTACCAGAATGATGAGAAAGCTTTTAGAACCCTTGCAAAGTCCGCATATCCATAATTTCATGGATGACATATTAATTGCATCGGAAACCTACGACGATCATATTGCTACGGTTGCTATGCTCCTCGTGAGACTACAGGAAACTGGTCTCACAGCCAGACCTAGCAAATGTCTTATAGGATTTGAAAAGCTTGACTTCCTGGGGCATACCATTTCTCAAGGCTGCATGTGGCCAGTTGCCAAGAACATTGAGAAAATAGTTGCAGCA
Organism: Oreohelix idahoensis; assembly: GCA_024509875.1. Classification (NCBI taxonomy): domain Eukaryota; kingdom Metazoa; phylum Mollusca; class Gastropoda; order Stylommatophora; family Oreohelicidae; genus Oreohelix; species Oreohelix idahoensis. The sequence goes on along the minus strand of JAMPIV010018044.1, from coordinate 413,386 downwards.
AAGAGGCCCCGAACGAAGAAAGACACACGTTCATTTCTGTCATTGTGTGCATACTACTAGAAATTTATTAATAATTTCAAAGGGCTAACGGCACCCCTTACTTCTTCTTCTTCTTCCGTCCTTAGCCACCGAAAGTCAAAGCAGTCAGTGGCCATTACGCCTAGTGGCGTCTTAGGGTAACAGCAGATAGGTTTTCTTTGCCATTGTTTCCCATCACGCCTATTGGCGTCTTTAGGGCAACGGCAAATCAATCCATCTGCTGTTGTTTCCGTAATCGAAGTGACTGGCAAACGGGTGATCAGCCCGTTGGTACCCCTTACTGATCTTACCAAAAAGGGGCGACCGGAAACAGTTATTTGGGATGCTAAGTGCGAACACGCTTACAGCACTCTCAAACGACAGTTGTCCGAATACCCAATTTTACGGCAACCTGACCTTAAGAAACCTTTTATATTGCGGGTCGACGCATCAGGTCAAGGCATTGGATCAACTCTGCTACAAGCAGATGACAATGATCCGAATCTGTTATTCCCAGTCGCTTATGGCAGCCGAAAATTGAACACAGCAGAACAGAACTATTCCACAGTGGAGTGAGAATGTCTAGCACTCGTGAGTGGTATCAGGAAACATCACGAATACCTTTACGGCGTTTCATTTACAGTGCAGACGGACCATGCCCCACTGGCTTTTCTGGGAGCGAATAGGGAATTCAACGCGAGGATTATGCGGTGGGCGTTGCTCCTAAGTGTATATGCTTTCAAAGTAGAATACATACCAGGAAAACAAAACGTGGGAGCAGACTTTATGAGTAGAAACTGGAGCAGTGAGGAAGAAAGGAAAAGTGAAGATAGCAATCACTCGCAAGATACGGATAACAGCAGCACTATTTTCATAGAGAAGACATAAAAGGTTTCATGTCTTCAAGCCCGGACGAAATGTCACCGATGGAAATAGTGCAGCAGTGATCATCCACTTTTGCCCCTCCCCATCTAGTTTATTTTTTTGCTACAGGAACGAAGGATTCACTAGTGCAATTAACACGTGAGCCGTTTGGAAATTAAGCATGGTGAAACAGAGAGAGCGCGGAGCATGGCGTAATAAATTCTTTGATCTGGGGCGATGTTAAGTCTGAGACGGACCTTGGATTGTAAAACTTTCAGGGGAATTAATTGCGTAGCTGATATTCGGCAAGGCGGAGATGATCAAAGTCAAGCCAGAGAGGTTGTCGGCGGCAGAGGTGGTAAAATTACCTTTAATTTAAGAATCGAACAACAAATGGGCTCGGGTCTGGCAGTAGGTGTGACTTTCGCATTAAAGAGCGATAGAACGGAATTTACGGATATATACCATGTCTCTCCGATAGCCATGATCAGTTGTTCAGAAATCTATCTGAAATTCACTAGCTCTATATCTTAGATTTCTCGTACAGAGTGAAAATTATTAGATTTTCGTGGAGTGTTTCATTTTTCTGATTGCGGTAATTTATATTCTAGCCTTTAAGTGATTTAGTGTGTTTAAAGTTTCATTATATTTCACTGAGATTTTCTTTGCTAATTAAATAACTTATAGCTAAATCTTTTTCAGTCGTAAAGTGAATTTAATTACTCGCTATTTCCCAGTAAGAGATGTTTTAAATTGACTAGTACATAAATTAAATAACTGTCTACTGACGGTATATATTATTTACTTCTATCCATTTTATGTAATTTTTTAAATGACTAGTGTTCATATCACGCGTTTAAAAACGATAGGATAAGCTAGAAAAGTGTGTTTTAAATCTAATTTATAACGGAGTGGTGAAGAGGTCCTATTTTAACACGAGTTAGATATGATATTGATAATTTGGTTAAATGTTTATATTTTCTTTCCTAAAATCTAGGCTGATCAACCTGAGTACTAGCGGCTTTTTTATGACCATATGAACTTATGATCATACGAACTTATAATATTATAAGCATCCAGGGATATTTAATATTGATGAGTTTCTTGCTGTGACCTGTGTGGTCCAGTTTTCCTCATTTTTCATGATAGAAACCAGAATAGAACCATTAAATTATAATATTAACTGGACCAGAACTATTACCAGATTTACTTATATCAATCTCATCAGCCAGCTGTGGTGAAATATATTGTCAGCAACATTTGTGTAACTTAACCTAGCGTCTCAGCCACCTGAGGCTAAACAACATAGGAACTATATATGTTCTATTCATCCTACGTCGGCGATCCCCACGCATGAACCTTACTCCAACCAACTGAAGGCATAGATAACTTATTGTATCCAGGACAAATTAAATCACGGACTCTAGCGACTCCTGTGAAATTTGCAGTCAGCAACTACGGCGAGTCTGGAGCTGGATTTGGCAAAACTTAAATTTGACACTAAATAGTCTTATTACTTATTAGTGTATTTCTTGGAATGCCTGCGACAACTACTGGGGTAAGCAAAAGTCTGAAAGTGACCACTGAATGGGTGTGAATTGAATGAACGGAGAAAGAAACTTATGTCTTTTGTTAACATCATATACTTATGTGGTTTCTTCTTTCTTTTTATCTCACTAATCTGAGTTGTCACGGGATAGATTACATTAGGAACCTATTCTTTTTCCATACTGACTATTTCATAACTTATTGTTAACTTTTGACCTTTTGGGTTAATTAAACTCTGTTGGGATCGTCTTTTCTTTTCGTTTTACCAGAGGGGGAGAACCTATTTGATTAAGTTCTTTTGCAATTTTGTCTGTAAACCATGATCTAGTGATGTATATGCTTATTGTTGTGATCTTCTATTGATAATAAACTTGATTAAACCTTTAGTTATCGTGTCGGTCAACCCCTATCCATTATATGTTATTCATAGTTTGTTTTCACGTTCGTGCGTATTTGTCACAGAATTGTGTGCATTTGAGTGTAGTGTAACTTGTATTTTTGTACAAGGAGAGAAAGTGCGTCTGATTTAAATGTCGTCGTCCAGATAGGCTGGATTAGATAAATTATTCTATCCAGAGACTGTCCTTTCTCTTACACCAGTGTTTCTCAACGGGGGCGGTACCGCCCCCTGGGGGGCGTTTTCAAGATGTCTCAGGGCGTTCTGATGGGTCGCAACGATTGGGGGTCGCTACTTCCATTCAGGGGGGCGCTGTGTACATTTTTACAAGAATCAATATGAAACAATTGTAAAAGATATTCCCCTTCGCATAGCTTGTAACACGATACTTTTTACGTCCCCTGCGTCCCATGGAGTGTTTCAAGGATTCCAAACGCAAAACTGTAGTACCTGGGATGTTACCATTGTCAGGAGACAGTAGAGTTTTTGGATTCAATCAAAGAAGAATTTAGCATCGAAAGAGAAGTATTGCGAAACGATGTGGCCTATCTTTCAGATATATTTGAAATATTAAATGAGGTTCTTCTTAAGCTACAAAGAAATGAGATCAGTCTGATTAAAGTGAAAGGAATGATCATGGGGTTCATCAACAAATTGACATTATATAAAAAATAATCTTAGTCGCCGAGAACTTTCTCATTTTCCATGTTTACTTCAGTTAGGTGGGGACGGGTTTAACGATTCAGATTTAAAGGTTTATTGCACTCATTTGGACGCTATTAAAAAGGATATGAGCATAAGATTTAAAGACTTACAATAACTAATAATACCGGATTGGGTGATTAATCCGTTTGAATCAGACGTGGAACAAGTTAGTCAACATTTACAAGAAGAATTAATTGAGCTACAAAATGACTTCGAGGCAAAAGCACGATTCAGTCACACACATTACGAAAAATTTTGGATCCAGCAGAGGCTTGCGTATCCCGTTCATTGATGTAAAACTAAATTGCTAATTACAGCATTCCCAACGCCGTATTTGGTGGAGAAGGGGTTCAGTGCAGTAGTTTTGCTACTACAAAAGCAACGAAACCGACTGCAGATTTGTAACAGGATTTTAACAAACTTACTTACTTACTTACTTAGTCGTTCCCCTTCTACCGTGAGGTGTAGAGGTTTGGAAGAGAGAGCGCCAGACCATTCTATCAGCTGTCTTCTTCCTGGCCTGGTTCCATTCTAGTCCTCGGTCCTTCAAAGATTGTCTAATGTTGTCCTCCCAGCGGACTCTGGGTCGTCCTAAAGGTCTGGATCCCTGGCTCTTTGTTTCCCATGCTTGTCGTGGTAGCCGATCTTCTCCCATTCTGCAGACATGGCCAAACCATCTTAGTTGGGACTGTTCTATTTGGGTCTGCAGCGGATGGGATTTTAGGCTTTGACGGATCGTCTGGTTGCGGACCATGTCTCTTCTTGTTACTTCAACCACTTTCCTCAGATACCTCATTTCTGAGGTTTGGATCTGGCTTTTGTGGGTTGTAGTCATTGCCCACGACTCGCATCCATATGTCAAGACTGGGACATAGGTGCAGCGGTATACAGCCATCTTCGTTTTCTTACCAACCTCTTTCTTGCTGAGGAATCCACGATTTATGGCCTGAAAAAGTCTCCCAGCCGCTGCTTTTCGAGTGGCCAACTCTTCTTTGATGCCTCCCTTTTGGTCTATAATAGCTCCGAGATATTTAAAGTGGTCGACCTGCTCCAGGACCTGTTCTCCCAACTTAATCTGATGTTTTCTTTCTTCTCGTGATATCACCATGGATTTTGTTTTAGAGCTGCTTATGACCATCCCTCTCTTCTCCAGCTCTTCCTTCCAGACTTGCAGGTTGGATTGGAGATGTGCCTCTGATTTAGCAATCAGGGCAACATCATCAGCAAATGCCAGCTCCGAAATATAGACCTGTCTCATCTTCCAGTACCCCACTGAATACTTTCTTGTTCTCTCCTTACATGCCTTGATGACATCGTCCATAAGGAGTATGAAGAGGTAAGGTGATAGGATATCACCTTGTCTTACACCAGTGGTGGTTCTGAACTCTTCTGACTTATGGTTTGCTGTCCTCACATAATTTCTGCAAGACTTGTAGAAGCTCTGTATAGCATGAATCAGAGGTGCTGGAATATTCTTCCTTGCCAAACAGTCCCAAAGTTTGCTCCAGGGGACCCTGTCAAACGCCTTTTCCAGATCTATGAAACAAAGATGGATCTCACTCTTATACTCAAGGGCCTTTTCACTCAGCTGTCTGAGTGTGAAGATTAGGTCTTGAGTACTTCGGTTTGCTCGGAATCCGCACTGGACCTCATCCAATTGTGGCTCAGCTAACAAACTTAGAACCAAATATTACAAAACTGGCTGAATGACACCAAACGCAAGGATCTCATTAAGCTTCATTAGTAAGTGAATTTTTATACAATTATATCTTTATTATCAACTAATAATTTTTTTAATTTCTTCATGTTCAAAGTGGTTACATAAGGAGAGGCTTAAATATTCAGATTTGAAGATATATATGCAGTCATTTTGGCGCTATTAAAATGATATGATTATTATAGTTATAGAGTTGTAAGAACTAATTTTATATCATTTGCTCCGCCAATTTGTAATTCAAGGATAATGAACTTGTGGTGTATATAATTCCGTATTTAAACACATATTTAATATAACTATGCTTTTATAAATGGGCTTTCTCTCTTTCTTTATACTATAAGAAAAGGTAACTCATTAACTGCATTGCTTTTTTAAAAGTATGGTGGAATATATGCATTTGTGTGTGTGTTTGTGTATACACGATAAAGAGCAAGGGGGTGCTAAAAGGGTGGGGGGGGGCTTTAAAAAATATTAGTTGTCAAAAGGGGGCGTTGCTACTATCAGGGTTGAGAAACACTGTCTTACACGATCACCTCGTGATAAAACTATTTCTTACCCCCTTACTTTCATATAGTTATCACTATCACCTCTGCTCAGACAGGGCTATAAACATCTATTAGCTATCTGATAAAATCTGCGACAACGTAAGATAAATTAATGTAACTTTTCAATACTTTATCTACGTTATAAATTCCATCGGCCTGAACTGCTCCATTTTATTAAATGTTGGTCTGCCGAGAACGTTTCCCTGCAGCGTTGTTCTGGGGTTTCAATTTTGCTTGTTTCGGCGTCCCATTCAGCTTATGTTGTTGTTGTTGTTGTTTTGATGAATTGATGGGTGGAGATCGGGCACTCAACATCTGATCATTGTTGCGTCTTCTCGTTCCATCTTGTTCTACCCTGTTCAACCTGAAAGTTGGTTATAATTGGGGTATTTAGTGTCATTTTATTTACTAATTTTGTATTCAATTTAAATAACTGTTGTCTTTTGCAGTTGCTGATTTTTATTTATATTATTATTTGTCAATTTTATTTTCTCTTTTGTATTGTTTCTAGATAACTATTGTCCTTTACACTTGGTTTTAATTTGTATTAGTATTTGTTCTTTTTGAGTTGTTGTCCCTTTTTTTAATATCTTGTCTTTCCTTGTCCTATGAGTAGCTATTTTTTGTTAATGCTTTGTTAGTTCTTGCTGCTTAATTTCTATTTAGTTGGATGATTTTCCTGAAGTTCTAGCCTTATATTTTTTTCCTTTGTTTTATGTATATATCTTTTAAGTATTGATTGGGCATCTCTTGGGGCATCTATACTTAAAACCTTATCACCTGTTAAGTCTATATTGTGATTTCTATAGTAAGTTTTTAATTCAAGCCTTTGTTGTTCATACTTTTTACAGTGGATCAGGTAGTGGTCTATGTCATTCTCTTCCTGACATTCTTGGCAGTGTGGTTCTTCTATCATGAAGTATGCTGCACCAAGTCGGAGACGCCACAGTTTTTTGTTCGATGGTATCTTTAATTCTTCTCTGACCTGGCATGTCCTTGTTGGTTCTTTCAGCAGTTTGAACGTGTGTCTGCCTTTTCTACTTTCTTTCCATGTTGTCTTCCATTCCTCGTTTACAGTTTCCTTCACTTGGCTCTTGATCTCTGACCTTCCCAGTCCTGCTTTTATATTGTTTTTACTTGTTCTTCCCTTCTTGGCATTCTGGTCTGCCAACTCGTTGCCAGCTATACCTATGTGTGCTGGAACCCACACTAGCCTCACACTACATCCTCTGTTCTCTAGTGATGTATTAATTGCTAGAATTTCTTCCTTTATGTCTGGCCGGCTACATTTACCTGAGTGTTCTAGTGCTTGTAGTGATGATAGTGAGTCTGTAAATATCGTAACAGCTTCTGGTGGGTTATCTTCGATTATTTCTAGACTTTTAAGAATTGCTACCATCTCTGCAGTGAAAATCGATGCCCCTTCCGTTATACTGTAGCTCTTTTTTATTCCCCATTGTGGTATTACAACTCCGGCACCTAGTTGCCCACTATCACCCTTGGATCCATCAGTGTAGATGGCCAGACTTTGTTTAGTTAGTTGCTCTATGAACTTTCTACTTATCATTTTGGCTTCCTTATCTTCTATGTTTTGTTTGATCTTTTCAGTAAGTGAGTAGTCTATGATTGGTGTTTTTAGTTCCCATGGTGGTATTTTGCTTCTGTATTTATTACTATTTTCAATTGTGTTTGATAGTTCTTTGAACTGCATTAGGTCTTCTATAGTTCTCCACCCTGTTGGATATCTATCTTTATTTAAGGGAACGTCCCATACACTTGGTTGGTTTTTGACAAATGCTTTATGTGCTGGGTGGGTCACTTCTTGTGCTACTTTACTCCAATAATTTAATCTCAGTTCTTTCCGTCTTAGACCAAGGGGAGGTATGCCGAGAGCTACTTCTAGAGCTTCTACTGGTGTCGATATAAATGCACCTGTAATGGTTCTCATGGCTGCATTTTGAATCCTGTCCAGTTTTGCTTTGTTAGAAGCTGCAGCTGAGTCATAGACTATGCTGGCATAATCCAGTTTCCCCCTGATGAAGGACTTGTAGAACATAAGCATTATTTTATTGCTGGCCCCCCATCCATTACCTTTTACAATCCTTAGTATATTTAGGGGTCCCCTACAGCTTTCTACCAAATTGTCTATATGTTTATTATAATTTAGTTGTTTATCTAAAGTTATGCCCAGAAATCTAGTTGTTGAGGAGGTACATATTTTCTGTCCTTTAATGGTTATATTGATTTTGTTATTTTTTTTTTTAAATTTCCTTTGCTGAAAATCATACCTACTGTTTTGTTTACATTAATTTGGAAGCCCCAACTTTTCATCCACTCTGAAACTTTGTCTATTTGATTTTGAAGTTTTTTGTAAACATGGTCCAAGTTTTTTCCAGATCGCCAAATGGCACAGTCATCTGCAAATTGTGATACTGCATTCTTTATGTCATTAAATTCATCTGCTAAATCATTTACAGCTATAGTGAAAATTGAAGGAGAGATCACTGATCCTTGAGGAATCCCATTCTGTTGTTCATATATTTCTGACCTATCATTATTCACCTGTACAGCAAAATACCTGTCCTGTAAAAAGTTTTCTAGATACCTATAGGTTTTACCAGTAATGCCAATCTTTTTCATTTTGTAAAGAGCTCCATCTCGCCAGCATTCATCATATGCTCTAGCTACATCTAGAAAGACTGCCACTGTTTTCTCTTTCCTCTTGAATCCTAGCTTTACATCATGTTCTAATCTTACAAGCTGGTCTACTGTACTTCTGTCTGCTCTAAACCCTGACTGGTTTGGGCTATATAACTGGTTTTTTTCTAGGTAGAATTTAACTCTTTTATTCACAACAGTTTCCAGTATTTTACCTAGTTGTGATGTTAAGGAGATAGGCCTATATGAACTTACATCATGGGCTTCCTTATTGGGTTTTAGAATGGGTACTATCATAGCTACTTTCCATGCTTTTGGTATCTTTCCTAAGTTCCAGATTTTGTTATAAAGTGAAGTTATTATGTTTATAGTTCTTTTGGGTACTTTCTTAAGGATTTCATAACTAAGTATATCTTGCCCTGAGGCAGTATTATATTTATCTTTTATTGCATTAGTTACTTCTTCCTCTGTTATATCAGCATCTAAATAGTTTGTTTCATCTATCTGGTCTGGTAGTTCTTTTAAAAACTGTATCCTAAGTCTTTCTCTTCTCTCATTTTCTTCCTGTCCAAGGCTACTTTTTGCACTGACTTTATAGAAATACTCGGCAAGGGCATTAGCTTTTTCTTTATCTGTTTCTGCTCTCTTTGGTAGTTTGATTGTTGGCATTATTGTTTTCTTATTGTTCCCTTTGATTGCCTTAAGCTTTTTCCATACTTCTCTAATTTGAGTGCTAGGTTTAAGTGACTGACAAAACTCCTTCCAGTTAGTTTCTTTGGCTTTGAATATTATTCTGTTAGATTCATTCCTAATAAGTTTATACTTATCATAGTTTTCTTCTGTTCTGTTATTTCTATATTTTTGTAAGGCCCTTTTTCTTCTCTCATGAATTTCTGCACAGCTTTTATTCCACCAGGCAACTGGTTCTTTATTCCATTGAGTTTCTCTTTTCTTCTTAATGTTATTTATTGGTTTAAGGTGTTGTGGCATATTTTTATTTGGTATATACTTTATTGCTATTTTCAGAATTTCATTGGTCAGTGTTTCTGCCCACAAGTCAGTATCATCTGATTCCATGTCTTTATATTCCATCACCTCCAGCTCTGATTGGAAAGCTTCCCAGTTTGCTTTTTTATAGTTGAAGGTAGGTTTCTCTGGTTCTGGATTTGGAATGACATTTTCATGCATGGTTATTACAATGGGCAGATGATCTGAGTTTGTGTCTTGTAACACTTCCCAATTTACATTCGCTAGGTTGTTAGTTGCTATACTTATGTCTATTGCTGAGTCTGCCCTATTAGCTTGTGGATTAATTCTTGTTGCAGATCCATCATTTAGTATTAGTAGTTCATTGTTTTCTATGAAGTCAAGTAGGCATTTTCCTGCATTATCTGCATGTTGTCCACCCCAAGCACAATGATGGGAATTAAAATCGCCTACTATGATTGTTTTGGGGCCTAGTCTGGTGCTTATGGCTAGTATTTCTTCATCTTTAATTGTGCCATCTTTAGCATATACATTTAGAATTGTTAGATTGTTTGGTTCAGCTGCTATAGTAACCTGGATACCTTCTATATTGGTTGTATTAAATACTTCCCAGTCTATGATTTTAAATTTTTCGCTAACTAATACTGCGACACCTCCTCCTCTACCTTCTTTCCTATCGTGTCTAAGTATCTTAAAGCCCTTACAACTATATTTATTATTTGGGTTTAAATGGGTCTCTTGAAGAGCATATATATCAGTATTTTCTCCAGTCTCTGATAGTAGGGGTGTAAAATTTTTTTTAATACCCCTACAATTCCACTGGATAATTCTAAATCTTTCTAAATTGAATTTTAACATCCTCTAGTGTACCTTTTATTTTGGTTAACTATCAAATTGCTCTTATTCTGCATTTCCTGTACTTGTGGACCCACTATCCATCAAGTTCTCAATAAAAACCTTATTTAAACTTATCATTTTATTCCTAACTTTTTCCACTATGTATGGTAAAAGTGCCTCAATGTGTCCTTTGATATTTTCTTCTAGGTTGACCACTTTCCTATTTTCATCCAATGCTACATTCCCTTCTCTCCCTATGTTACTCTCCTGCCTTTCACTTTCCATTCTTTTTAGTATTATTTCACTTTCTTCTTTTTGTTCAGACAGTTTGACTAGTATCATTTCATTTTCTTCTTTCAGTACAGTCAGTTTAGCTATATCCTGGGAAATTTGGTGCTGTATGGCTTTCACTTCTTGAAGCAATGCCTCTGCACTTTTCAGTGCACTTGTGTCATCCGAGGATGTAGTTGAATCATCTGACTGGTTTTTTGGTACTATTTTATTATTTTCTAACTTGTTCTTACTTTCTTTTGCCATCTGTGACTTAAGCATTTTGACATCTTCTTGCACACTCTTAATTTCTGTTATAACTTTATTGTTCGTATAAGTATCATTTTCTTTTAATTCTTTAATGACCGTTTTGAAAGGGGTTTGGGTTGTTATAGCTACCCTCAATGCTTTTTTGGTCTGCTGATATACTGGGCAGCCCTGGAATCTGGCGCTATGGTTTCCTTTGCAATTAGTGCATTTTCTGTTTGCATTATCCTTTTTATAGTCAGTATCTGACTTTGCCTTTTCGCATTGCGTGAAAGGGTGTGCCCCCGCACAAAACCTACATACTGCCTTCCCCCTGCAAGTGTGGCGTCCATGACCAAACTTCATGCAGTTGGAGCACTGCAACACTGGGGGAATGAAGGCTTCTGTGTTTTTTTGTGTTTTCCCAAATAGTACCATCTTGGGGAGTTCCCTACCTTCTGTTGTTATCACTACCACTGGGGTAACGATACTCCCTTTCACCATTATTCTGTCCACGTGTACCAGCTTTATGTCTGGGTTATGTTTTGCGAGGATGTTCATAACTTCCTCGCTTGAAAGGGTAGTGTTTATCCCTTTTAATACACATCTACTGGTCACTTTTGCTAGCTCTATCTTTACTTCTATGTCATGTGCAAGAGTCACTGTTTTTGCTTCTACTTTGAGTTCCTCTATCATCTCTTTTATTCTGTCACTCTGATTTGGGATAATTATTATGCCAAAATGGGTTTTCGAAATTTTGGCTATCGCCTTTTTGCCTAACACAGGATCAAGGATGTTTATAATTTTGTCTTCATCTAATGCCTTGATCTTGACAGCCTCACCAGCTACTTGCGTTATCTTTAAACGACATATGTTTACTACATCTTTATTTTTTGGAGCTGCCTGGGTTGCTAGATGTCTTGAGTCTTTTTTGGTACTTTCATTGCTATTTTTTTGGTTAGTATTTTCTTCTAGTTTATCATCCCATTCAGCTTAGGCAATTGGTTTGCTACTTATATTAGGGCGCATCTGCGATGACAAATTGACCTTTCGGTACGAACTTGTTAAAGAGCGCATTACACTGTTCAGGAATACATCGCATAATTTATTATCATTACTAGAAGAGCTGTCTTCCGCTCCAGTTTGCCAGGTGTACCAAGATGTTTCAAAACTAAATAGAACCATTACTCCACGATTTAAAGACATCTTAAACACTATATCCATATTCGATGACACTTAAATTTAGACACTGTCGCCGTACTTATTTTTAAAGTAACAGCAACTACGCTGCATTTGCACCATTTTGGCCATGAATCCACAACAAACAACGAAGGTATCTACATAACTGACGATTGTCTTTTTTCAATAAAAACATTGTCTACCAAGCTGTATTACACGTTCATCAATATGCACCACAACACAATACCTATGTTATATGTGTAGTCAGTAAATTTTATTGTCATGTTAATTATGTAGGTAAATGTAACCAAACGATGATGTAAGTTCGCAGGACAACTGAACATTTTGGGAATTGGTCGATTCTCATAATGGTTGGCAGTTGTGACGTCATTTCAATGGCTAGCGCCCTCTCAATGAACACGAAAATTGTAATGGCGACCATGCAAATATGATAGAAGACGGCCCAGGATCACAACACGGAGGCCAACTTGGGCCCGGATTAGGCATGGTTACAAAATCGCAGCAAGACGATGGAGTCAAACAACGCCCTCAGTACTCAATGCCAGGGATTCTCCACTTTCTGCAGACGGAATGGGCAAGATTCGAAATGGAGAAGTCTCAATGGGAAGTCGAACGGGCAGAACTACAAGTGCGTATAATCAACATTGTTTTTACTTTGTATTAATTGTATGCGTTTAATGTTAGTTAATTTAGAGTAGTGATGTTAAAGTTCTTTAAAATGATGGATCGCGCCTATTAGTTTCACTGGGAAACCAATTTGAATTCTGTTGTTTATACTCAACAATGGCATTCAAGGGGAATAACAAAGGGTGAAGTTCCTGCATTTTTTCCGAATGTCAGACAAACATTCTTAGTTTAGTTTTCTCCTGGTCATGGTAATACTAGACTTCTTTAAGAGGGGCACACAGTTTTAAAGTTTATTACAGGAGACAAGAGCTGATTTATTGCTTTGAATGGACATAGTTGCAGCCTTTGCAACTTGTTTTTTTTTTTTTTTGGTTTAACACATTAACTACCGAATTGAAAAAAACACTGGCCGAATAAATTTTTTCCCCAATTTTCATCCTGTAGGTGTTTGCACAAAGTAAGCTGTAGTTTTCGTAATTGTTTACAGATTTTTATGAATTACACGTCATTTTAAAGATAAATTAATATACTATTACAATAAGCACCATTTGTAGCTCTAATATAGGTTGTTGCTATTTAACGGTCTGTCCGAGGGCTTGCAATATTTTCACAATTATAACTGCTTGCGCCCCATCTCTATCAAAATCACTATTTCAATCAATGTACACACCGTTTTCACTCTTGTCCTCGTCGCTAGATCTATCAGTCAACTGTTGAAACAAGTTTCTAGCCTATTCAGCTGTTAGACGAGATGTACAAGCATTTTTTGTGGTCCTATAACTAGTTGCCATGGTAAACAGTTTTACACGATTTGGTAACTAACCCAAAATGCTGAAAAATATGAAAATAATATCAATTTTCCAGTGTTCTACAACAACCATGCTTTGGGAATTTGTTTTCCGGTGGCAACTTAAAATCTCGATCCAGATCAGAAAGTGTTTCAGTACATTTTTTATTTGTTTTATTACTAAACATAGATCGACGCTCTGAGCGGCTCGTGGTCCAAATGATAGGATTTCAAAAACTGGTCCCATCGGCTCGCTGTAGTTAATGTGTTAAATAGGCCTACTTTTTCATTAGGCCGGGCTATCTCAATTGTTCACAGTAGACCCTAGGCGTATATGGTGATTCGGAAGACGAAAAAAGTAAATGGTAAAGGTAATCCATGTCAGATATTGCCATAAGGGAGTGAAGTGTTAAGGATTTTTCTATACTAGGTCGCAGCTTTATGAGGTTGGGAGACCAGTTCCCTTTCTCATTGCCCTTGGCATCCTGACTGATGAGCAGAGCCAGAGACCTTTTTACAGCTGGGTAGGGTACATTGTGATGCTACCAGGTTTTGAACCAAGTAACCTTGCCTTGAAAAGCAAGCAATATGCTTTATTTAAAAATAGGTTTATCATCATGTGTAATGTTTCTTCATTGCATTACTTGTTTAGGTAAACTGAGTTTCTTTATATCTTTTCTTGTGCAGGCAAAAATAGCATTTCTGCAAGGGGAACGAAAAGGACAAGAGAACTTGAAGCAGGATTTGGTCAGGCGAATAAAAATGTTGGAATTCGCGCTCAAGCAGGAAAGGTAGGAAACAATAAAAATTATAATTAGTGGTTATAGTTTGGCTGCTGAGAAAAAGCCACATGTTATTTGACACTAGTGCTCAAAGATTTCTCAGTAGTGGAGTGGTTAACATCCCAGTTTTTACTGCGAGAGGGGACCCCAGATGAAACAGACCTGGCCATGTTACATGATTAAGTAAAATGGAGTGTATTTTACCACAACAGATGAAGATACTTTGAGTTTTTTAATTATTATTAAAAGATAAATAATTTTTTTTTTTAAACATACTAATTTTCAAGAGTTATATTTGTAACAGTGCATAGACTTGTAATTTATTTTTTCCCTTTATGTTATGGGTTGTGGTTTTTTTGTATGAAATAATGTACTTTGATAATGAAAACAAGAGTTTGCAGGTAGGCTTATACTTCATTTATTAATTTATTAGCTAGATTGTCATATTTGTTTGGTTTATTACCATATACACTTTTCCACCCAGGGCAAAGTATCACAAGCTAAAATATGGGACAGACTTAAACCCAGAAGATTTGAAACCACCGTCATTTGAGAAGGAAAATAAAGGTATTTTTATTTTAACATTTGCATTCTAGCAATATGGCATGTCACAGAGAAAGATTTGTAACATTAAAGGTGTGAAGTTTATTATTAAATAGATGCGAAGTTTATACAAACATCTCTGTTTCATTTATAATTTAATTTCATCTTTTAAAAACTCTCCTTTTTTTCAGATGACCAAATAGATGGAGAAATATCTTTGTCGACATCATCAGGAACGAGCAATGCTACGTGGCGCCAGGGACGGCAACTCCTTAGACAGTCAGTATATATATTTCTTTAAATTCTTTTAAAATGTCAGCTTTTATTCAAGGCATGCTGACTAGCATGTAATTTCTGTTTATGGAAGGCAGATTTTAGCATATATCACATTTGAAATCTTTGTTACAAAATATACACGTTGCAAGAAGGTCCCTTTAAATCATGTTTTTTAATAGACTAAGGCATGTTTGTGATTCATAATTGAAATATATAAACCCTCAGAGGAATGAGAAGAACTCCGCCAATGCCGGTCCCAAGCCCGGATGAAAAAGGAGGAGGGCGGCCTGCATGGAGGCCGTAAGGAGGCAACCCCTCCACCATGCAAAGGCACAACAGGCCAATCACCTGTTTGCTTTAAATCACGATTACTAGCAACACAAGAGAGAAAACTGGACTGATTCTAAAGGCGACGAACTGGAACGGACTACGGACTACGACTTATGGAACTTGGAACACAAGAAGTATAAATGGGAAGGAAGAGGAGCTGGTGGAAGAGATGAGGAAAGCAAAACTAGAAATCCTGGCTATAACGGAAACAAAGAAAAAAGGACAAGGAGTCATGGATCTTGATGGCAACACGCTGCTCTACAGTGGTGTACCCATGTCTGAAAGAGCTAAAGGGGGCGTGGGTTGCATTGTGGCCCAAAATCAAAAAGATAGTATCAAGGGATGGAACTTTGTCTCGGAGCGCATTATGGTTGTAAAACTAAAAGAAGTAGAAACCATAGTCAACTTGGTCATAGTGTATGGGCCAAATGAGGATGGGAGAGCAGAGGTCAAGGAGGAATTCTTCGAGCTGCTTCAAAGGACAGTGGATGACTGCCTAGATGAAGTTATCATGCTCGGAGATTTTAATGCCAGAGTTGGAAATGACCATGCTAGATGGGGTGGAGTTATCGGAAGATATGGAGAAGATACTCTCAATGACAATGGAAAGCGACTCTTTAGATTCTGCAGTGAGCAGAATCTGATCATTACAAACACAAAGTTCCCCCATAAGCGCATACATGCATACACTAGATGTGAACCAACAAAGAATGAGAAGTCAGTGATCGACTATGCCATTGTTCGGAGAAGCTCATTCAGATATGTCCGAGATGCTAGAGTCTGGAGGGGGCCAGAGATTGGAAGTGATCACTACCTGCTAACAATCAAAAGAACAACTGAAAGAGTTGCTCAGCCTAGGAACTGTCCAACATCACGCAAGAAACCAAGTAAACGAGCAGGAGAAATGAGCATTAGGACCTACAAGCTGAGAGAGCCAGAAATTAAGACCAGATATCAGGGGTTTATTGCTGCAGCGGTGAGCAACACAGAAGAACGACCTGATGACTTGGAAACCCTCTGGATTAAATTCAAGGATATCATAAAGACAGCTGCTGCAGAAGCATGCGGTGAAGTCCGACTTGGGAACAAGAGAAAGAGGACACCTTGGTGGACAGAAGAAGTCAAAGAGAAAATAAGAGAGAAGAAAATGGCATGGAAACAATACTTAGGAGCTAAAAACACAACAGGACAAATGGAAAAATATAGAGAATATGTGACACTCAGAACAGAAGCAAAGAACAAAGTGCTAGCAGCAAAACAGAAGTCCTGGGAAGAATTTGGAGAAAAGCTAGAAAAAGATGCACAAGAAAACCAGAAATTGTTCTATAAGACCCTAAAGAACATGAGGAAGGAAAAACAATGCCCTCTCAAATTTATAAAGGACAAGCAAGGCAAATTGCTTACTGCCCCGAAGGAAGTAATGGGAAGATGGAAAGAATATTTCTCAGAACTCCTGGATGGTGAGCATGGTGAAGCATCAGAAATGATAAACACTAGCACAGAAGAGAAAACCAATGATGGTGAAGATGACATAAAGATGGAAGAACTGAAGGCAGCACTGGAGAAAATCAAGATGGGCAAAGCAGCAGGGCATGATGGTATAACACCAGAAATGGTTAAGTTCATGGGAGCATCAGGCGACCTATTACTCTTAAGGGTTTTACAGGCAGCATGGTACAACAAGACCATACCAAAGGATTGGGAGATTGCCATCATAACGCCAATTTTCAAAAAGGGTGACAATCGACAGTGTGGAAACCATAGAGGCATATCCCTTCTCAGTGTCCCTGGTAAAATCTACTCTAGAATCCTAGAGCAGAGACTCCGACGCCTAGCTGAGCCACAATTGGATGAGGTCCAGTGCGGATTCCGAGCAAACCGAAGTACTCAAGACCTAATCTTCACACTCAGACAGCTGAGTGAAAAGGCCCTTGAGTATAAGAGTGAGATGCATCTTTGTTTCATAGATCTGGAAAAGGCGTTTGACAGGGTCCCCTGGAGCAAACTTTGGGACTGTTTGGCAAGGAAGAATATTCCAGCACCTCTGATTCATGCTATACAGAGCTTCTACAAGTCTTGCAGAAATTATGTGAGGACAGCAAACCATAAGTCGGAAGAGTTCAGGACCACCACTGGTGTAAGACAAGGTGATATCCTATCACCTTACCTCTTCATACTCCTTATGGATGATGTCATCAGGGCATGTAAGGAGAGAACAAGAAAGTATTCAGTGGGGTACTGGAAGATGAGACAGGTCTATATTTCGGAGCTGGCATTTGCTGATGATGTTGCCCTGATTGCTAAATCAGAGGCACATCTCCAATCCAACCTGCAAGTCTGGAAGGAAGAGCTGGAGAAGAGAGGGATGGTCATAAGCAGCTCTAAAACAAAATCCATGGTGATATCACGAGAAGAAAGAAAACATCAGATTAAGCTGGGAGAACAGGTCCTGGAGCAGGTCGACCACTTTAAATACCTCGGAGCTATTATAGACCGAAAGGGAGGCATCAAAGAAGAGTTGGCCACTCGAAAAACAGCAGCTGGGAGACTTTTTCAGGCCATAAATCGAGGATTCCTCAGCAAGAGAGAGGTTGGTAAGAAAACGAAGATGGCTGTATACCGCTCCACCTATGTCCCAGTCTTGACATACGGATGTGAGTCATGGGCAATGACTACAACCCATAAAAGCCAGATCCAAACCTCAGAAATGAGGTATCTGAGGAAGGTGGTTGAAGTAACAAGAAGAGACATGGTACGTAACCAAACGATACGTCAAGGCCTTAAATCCTACCCCCTGCAGATCCAAGTAGAACAGTCCCAATTAAGATGGTTTGGCCATGTCTGCAGAATGGGAGAAGATCGGATACCACGACAAGCATGGGAAACAAAGAGCCGAGGACGACCCAGAGTCCGCTGGGAGGGCAACATTAGACAATCTTTGAAGGATCGAGGACTAGAATGGAACCAGGCCAGGAGGAAGACAGCCGATAGGATAGTCTGGCGCTCTCTCTTCCAAACCTCTACACCTCACGGTAGAAGGGGAACGACTAAGTAAGTAAGTAAGTAAGGAATGAGAAGTATTCTGTTTTATATGAAGTGTATTTCTAAAACAATATTTGACATCTAAGAAAATTATGTATTTTGTCACCACCCTTCAGCTCCCTAGGGAGCATAGGCCTTCAACAAATATATGCCAGGTCCTCCTGTCCTGTGCCATCCACTTTCAGGATCTTTCCACATTTTTTTATGCCTTTAATTTCTATTAAATGAAGTAGCTGTTATACTTAACCTTGAGTAACTTTGTTAAGTTGCTTTTGATACTTTCCTCTAGGTATCTCCAAGAAATAGGTTATACAGACACTATCATTGATGTTCGATCGGCCAGAGTTCGCTCTCTGTTAGGCCTGCAGACCCAAACTGATGCAGATAGTGACATTTCCCAGTCCATTCTGGTCAATGGAGAACAATCGAACAAACGTGAAAACCAAGGGAAAAGGTAATTTTAGTAGTGTTAGGTCATAATGTTAGAAGGGAGTGATCTACTTTCTTTGGGCATGTTATGAGAAGAAGAAAGCTGGAATATATTGTGACTGTTGGAAAGATTGAAGGGAAAAGAGATAGAGAAAAGATACTAGGCAGTTTGAGTTCCTGGCATGGAAAGAAGTCAACAACAGAATTGATAAATAGTACTGAAGACAGGAAGTTGTGGAGAGACATGATCGTCTATGCCACCAGGCATGATTCTTGAAGAAGGGTCGTATTGAGACGACCAAAATTCTGGATGACAATTTTCTTCTTTTTTTTTTCAGAAATGACAGTTAAATTTATTTTAGTTTTAAATGTGAGTTAAGAGTTTTGTAAAATGTGTGGCTATATAAATTTGGTAGTCAGTATTGTGGTTTGTGTCTTAGAGTACTAGCTATGTGTTTACAGCTCTTTAATTTAATAATTAGTAATCACTCTGTGCACATCACCCGTGTGTTGCCGGGGCCCGAAAGGGGAGCAAAGAATAGTAACACTGCACCCTACCACGCATGTCGTAAAAAGCGACTAAGGAGGGTTGGGCATGGGGCTGTTTACCCCATCCCGTAAAAACTTCGCACAGCGGGCTGATCACCTGCTTGCCAACCAATCTGATTACGGAAACAACGATAGATTGTTTGGTCTGTTTTTGTTCCACAAAGACGCCACTAGGCGTGGTGGAAACAGCGATAGATTGATCAATTTGTTGTTGCCCTGAGACGCCACTAGGCGTACTGGCCACATACTGCTTTGCCGGTTGGTGGCTAAGGATGGAAGAAGAAAGAAGAGACTCTGTGCACAAATAGCTTAATAAAAAATTCTAAGCGTTTGAGTTTACCACCTTATAATGGGAATCATTTGTGTGAACAAGCACATATGCTATATTAAACTGAAGGTAAATAGATAGTCATAATATGCAGTTAGTATTAAAACATGTGCAATTGGTATATATATAAACATGTTGCAAGTAGTTTGAAAGACGCCAGATTAATAACTAGAATACAAGTATACCGAAGGCAGTTCATTATTAGTCATCCAACTTGAATTTTTCACTTGGAACATTTAAGTAATCCATGTGTGAATTAATGTAGCATTGAATATGGTCATATTTAAAACATTTAGTGGACTCATACCACTTTTACTGTGGCCACTTATAAAAGTCAACAAATATATGCTATGTTGTGTTGCATTGATATACCAGGTTCGAAACCTGCTGCAGGCGGTTTGGTAGCAGATCGCTTTGTGTGGATTTTTAACAATGGTATAAGGGCCGTACCGTTCAGAAAGCAATGGCAAACTACTGAATGAAAAAAATTGCCTAGAAAAATCACAAACAGCCAATAAAAGCTGGGGTTTGATTGCCACGTCCTGTAAAGGATAAGCAACTAACTTTTTTGTGTTGCATAATTTTCAGACACGTAAACTAGAATAGCATCACATAAAAACTATAGACTGTTGTTTGAGGTTTTAACAGTTTCTCTAACTTCATCTCCAGTCTATGACTAGTTATTGTGTCACAGTAGAGCTTTACTTGTGATGTAAGAGTTCAGGAGGATTTGATCCTTTTCTTTATGAATTAAACTCAGGATTGCAATATTTGTTGAGTTGAAAGAGGGCATACATTTAACATTAAGATCTCTTTTTCTATATGTGTTTTGAGGAACTTCTGATTAGACCAAGATCCACAAAATCCTCCAGACGTCCAGCCAACAGAAGAGGAGCTAAAAGTCAACTAAGGAAGAAATAATGCCATATAGCTTCTAAAAGGTAGAAAAGTGGCTGGTGCATGTGGAATTCCTGCAGATACCATCAACACAGATATTGACATCTCTACAGAGATATACAGATTACTTGGAGAGTCTGGGAGAGAGAAGAAATACCAACAGAATGGAAGGAATGATATCTGATCAAATTGCCTAGGAAAGGAGATTTACAAGAGTGCACAAATACAAAGGAGTAATGTTACTATTAGTGTCAGGAAAAATATTAAACAGGATCATCCTTGAGAGATTAAACATGTCTATAGACAGACAACTGAGAGATGAACAACTACGTGTTAGGCAAAACAGATCTTGTATAGATTAGATAGTCTCATTGAGAATAATAGTAGAATAAATCCTGGGGTGGAACTCGCCTATTTACAATGGATTTGTGAACTATGAATAAGCATTTTATAGTGTGAACTGAAAATCACTTTGGAAATTAATAAGACATGATGGCTTGCCCCTGAAGATCATTAACTTAGTTTTTAAAAACTTATGGAGACATGACATGCAAAGTTTTTTGTGGATGCTTCTTATTGCCATTTCTGTTCTTATTGGCCATAGATTGGGTTTTGAAACATCAGCCAACATAAATGGAATCTAGTGGACTGACTTGGATTTGGATTTTGTTGACGATCTGGCACTTCTGTCCCAAAACTGTAATCAGATGCTAGACAAAATGGCAATATTTGATGGGTGATCTCAGCAAGTGGGTTTGAAAATACACAGGGAGTAAACAAAGATATTGAGAATAAATGCCAGAAATGATTATAAGATTGTATTGGAAGAAACACCACTGCGGGGTGTAAAATCATACATGCTTTCAAAATAAGAATTCAAAAGGCTAGAGGAGCTTTCATTGCATTGGGAAATATATTGAAATCAAAAGAAGTCAGGTCCAGCGCAAAAATCAGAATCTTCCATTCAAATGTCAAATCAGTCCTACTGTATGGCTCTGAAACATGAAGAACAACAAAAACAGCAACCAACAAGCTACAGAC
This sequence comes from Oreohelix idahoensis, assembly GCA_024509875.1. NCBI lineage: Eukaryota > Metazoa > Mollusca > Gastropoda > Stylommatophora > Oreohelicidae > Oreohelix > Oreohelix idahoensis. Next base: position 391,763 of record JAMPIV010018044.1, on the reverse strand, counting down.
TTTCATATACGGGTGCTTGTGTAGAATAGATGGATTGAAGTGGTGAGATCACTAATGTGGAACTGATGACAAGATCACTAATGTGGAACTGATGACAAGATCACTAATGTGGAACTGATGACAAGATCACTAATGTGGAACTGATGACAAGATCACTAATGTGGAACTGATGACAAGATCACTAATGTGGAACTGATGACAAGATCACTAATGTGGAACTGATGACAAGATCACTAATGTGGAACTGATGACAAGACGCTGGTGATGGATAGGGGAAACCTGTTGGTAGCATTACCAGACAGTCCTTGTTCTGGAATCCTCAGGGTGAGAGAGGTAGAGGGAGACCAATGAGAAGAGAAGTGGAGACGGACAAGACATGGAAAGACTGAGCTGATGGTATGGGACAGGAAGTTGTCATAAGTTTGTTGAAAGCCTGTGCTCCTTGGGAACCTGAAAGGTGATGAATATTCCTTTTCCACTCTTTTGCGGGGAGCGTGTGCCAGAGCACTTCACATCCTCTTTCAGGGGTAGTTTCTGTAGCAGTTTGTTTTATTTTATTTTATGAGGTTAACAGCCCCCCCCCCCCCTCCCCCTGCACAACCTTAGCTTTAGTCACCTTTGACAACATGCATGGGGACAGGAGGTGCAGCAGTTCTGTTCTTTCTCTGTCTTCCCAAAAGTTCCCCCGAGAACTCCAATGGGGTTAGGGCTTTTTTAAAAATAAATATGTGTTTCATTATTTGATCTCTGTCATAGGTGTATTTCTTCATTGGCTTTTGGCCTGCTAAATCTTTATATGTTTTAATTAGCTTTTGAATTTTAGGTCAAATTGTTTTCTCTTAATATTTTGTGTATCTGACACATTTTTGTATGTCTTCACTGACTTTATACTTCGTGTATCATTTTATATCTAATATACTTAAATGTTTCAACTCGAATGTTAAGTCAGTTCTGTTGTATGGCTCTGAAACATGGAGAACAACAAAAACAACAAGCAAGAAGCTACAGACATTCATAAATGGATGCTTGCATAGAACAGAAAGATTGAAATAGAATGACAAGGTCACCAATGTAGAACTGATGACAAGAACCAGGCAAGCGCCAGTGGAACAAGAGATGAGAAGAAGACACTGGCTATGGGTAGGACACACATTGAGGAAACCTGTTCATAGCATTACAAGGCAGTCATTGTTCTGAAATCCCCAGGGTAAGAGGGGTGGTGGATGACAAAGAACACACGGAGAAGAGAACTGGAGACATGCATATAAGGAAGACTTGGAGTTGACAATATGGAACAGGAAGATTTGGCACAAGTTTGTTGAAGGCCTATGTTCCTAGGGGAACTGAAGGTTAATGAATGAATGTCTGATATATTTGATGTATTGATTTATTGTATATTATTGATGTTGTTCTCATCACTCTTCTCTTATTTTGACAGGCCAGTATTAAAGAAGATTGGCCACCTGACCACTGATAATGCTTTAATTGATGCTGAGAATGCAGTCATGACAACTTTCGATTTTCTCGGCAGTGGCAATGTGGTTGATGATGACGATGATCTAAGGTTGGTTTGTATTGTTTTGAATTACAGCATCTGCATGATTAACTTTCTCTGTGTAATATGCAGTAAAATATCATGGAGAGAGATGCAGCTTTCTGTCTTGTGGTAGTTGACAGGTCACTATATGGGCCTTTTGGCATCTAACTTCTGTTTATCTGTCTATACTGCCATCTTCAATGAACATGCTTCCTAAGTAGTTTGAACTGATAGGGACCCCAAGATGCAGCAATAGTGAATGCAGTCAGCGACCCATAGCTTGACTGCTTGCATCAGGATCAGCGAACCAGAGCTGATCAAGACCGTACTCCACCTCCACGTGGTGGTCATTGGAAACAGTCTGCAGCAGTGCAGTCTGGCTGAGCAAGTACGGATCGAAATGGGAAGGCAAACCCGGTCCCTAAAAAATGCCGTGCAGAAGTCGGATGTGTCGACCGAAAGGTGGATATCACAGCTTAGTCGTAAACAGACACAACGCAACCACCGTCCTTTTCAGGGCGAACGAGGAAGAAGGAAGAAGAAGAAGAACTGATAGACTTCTTTGAGTGAGGATTATTGGCGTGGATTTTGAGCGGTCGTGGATCTCTGCTGGCCTTCATTGCTTCTTTTTTAGACACGGGTATCTTAATATCAAAATTTGCACATTTTATAGTGATTATATGTGTGAGTTCTTGAAGCGTTTTTCTGTCTGAAAAAAAAGTAATTCACTTTTGTCTGGTTCCAGGTATGCCTTTTGTTGTATAGTCAAAAGTTTTCCCTGGTCTAAATCTAAATTTACTTTCTAAATCAGTGCTTTTCAACATTTCAGTTTTCTGAAAGAAATAGATGTGTTTATATGAGAGTAATAGATGAAGAATAAGAATCACACATTGCTTTAAAAAAAATTATTCAATTTTGGATGTTTTCTCTTGGTGTGCAGAATTTATACAAATTTAAAATTTATCAGTACACTTTAGTTCATATTAATAGTTCATCGTTTAGCTCCTTTATACATAAACTTTGTCGATTTTGAAAAGACTTTTGACAGCATACACAGGGATAGCATTTGGAAAATACTGCAGGCTTAAGGGATCCCTAGGTTTATTGTTTCCATTATAAAAAGTCTATATGCTAACTTTACACGCAGTGTTGGGATGAGCAACCTTACTTTCTAAGTGAAATCAGGTGTACGACAGGGTTGCCCCATGTCAACCATGCTATTTTTAACTGTCATAGACAGGGTGATGCACCAGAGAATATCCTTAGAGGAATAAGATAACTACCACACTGGAAGATCTAAAATACGCTACGCAGATGATGCACTACTCTCACATTCACATCAGCACATCCAAGAAAAAACAGACAGACAATAAATATAGCCAACAAGTGAGACTGAACATCAACCTGAAGAAGACAGAGGTCATGACACTCAATGTAATAAATCCTGAGCACATAAAAATAAGAAACCAGAAGCTGGAACAAACAGATACATTTACATATCTAGGAAGTATAGTAACACCAGACAGCGGAACAAGCAAAGATATCAGTAACAGAATGATTAAAGCCAGAACAGCCTTTGCAAATCTAAACAATATTTGGAAATCTTCTCAGTACAATACAAACACCAAATTAAGATTATATGAGAGATGCGTACTTTCTGTACTCATGGCACAGAGTGCTGGAGAATAACAGAAAAGGAAATGTCCAAATTATCCTCATTTCACACAACCTGCCTAAGGAAAATTCTTTGAATTTTTTGGCCGAATACCATCTCCAACTAGGAACTGCTTACACAGTGCAGTCAAAAAGGCATGCTCACCATCATTGCGGGCAGACGCTGGAACTGGGTTGGCCATGTCAGAAGGGAACCTGACACCATCACCAAAACTGCTATAATTACTGCCTGTTTGGTGAAACTTCACATAAATAGGCTCAACGCTTGGAAGGCTGTTCTTATTAAACCACTAATAGGAAGTGATGGTTATAGTAGCAAAGAAACCGCAGAACTCTGTTACAAATGTTATTTACAGAACTGTCACACCCTAGACAGTGTTCATGGAGACAAGAACAATGCTTTCACATTGTTGATGGCCTCCGAAGCAGATATTTATATTTTTGAATTAGCTTTACACTATGTTAAAATTTATCTTTAACCATTGACTTCACTTTGATGCATCTGTGAATATGCTAAAGACTCTCAGCTTGTATTAGATTTTGTGCAGAATAATATTTCCTCCATTAAGAGTACTACATTTCAGTTACTCAGTCATTTGCCATGTCCATTAACAGATAACCAGTGTAGAATTATTCAAGCAAACATAATGCCCCCAGCTGAATACTAGACCTGTTGTATCAGCATGTCCCTATCAAGTCAGATTGGGAGCAATTATCCATTTTGTTTCTATGTATAGCCTAAAGCTATGCCCAAGCAGGTCCATGCGACAGATAAGCTGTTGAATTTGTTAATGGATTTATTCATTCTTTGCATAAATTTATTGAAGGCCTATGCGTCTTGGGGAGCTGAAGGGAGATAATGATTCATTAATTTTATGGCCCTACCATTATTTATTTTGCTAAATGCATGTTCAGCAAACCCAGAACGATCTCTGATCAAAGCGACTAATAGAAAATGATGGTTGTATGATCACAGAAACCGTGGAACATTTTTTTTGCAGCACTATTACTTTCATATCTGCATGTGAGAAATTGTCCATGTAGATGAAAATACACTATGGTGTGCACATTCTTCCTCATTTTCTGAGGACATCACCATTTCTTCTGTGTTCAGTTTCTTACTTTGCATTTATTTCCACCTTGCTTTGGACAATCTCAGGATGTTTTTTTTAATAGTATGTCCTTTCTTCTGCCACCTGTACAGTTTTCCCTTCTTTGTTTAATGTACCAACATTTCATGTGCTGGATTAAGAAATTGTCTTATAAGAAAAAAGAAGATTTAGTCGACAACTCACGACTGCTTTCAGCTTTCTCTGAATTGCTTCATACACTTCCTTACCAGATGACCACCTTCTCATCTTGCATGGCTGAATTGAATTATTTTCTTTAGTGACTTGTCCATATTGTTGTTGGGATGTCTATAGTTTGAAGTTTCAACAGGATAGGGTAGCTGGCCTCATTATTAACCCTCCTTTTATGGCAGGTTACAGTGTTACTGTTCTTTGCTCCCCTTTTGGGCCATGGCAACACATGTGCGCTTATCTCAAATGTACTTTTCCTGTTTCTAGCAATCTTTTTTTCATCATATGAGGCGTACAAGATTTTATATCACTCTTGCATGCTGTCTTCCTAAGATTTTTTAAATTGGAAATTTAAATTATTGCTGTAAGTCATATTATCATTTTGTGGTTTCTGTCATTCATTCAATGAATCAATCAATACCCTTTAGCTCCCCAAGGAGCATAGGCCTTCAACAAACACATGCCTACTGTCGCTTGTCATCAGCTCAGGTTTTTCCACTTCTTCATCATTTTCAGTTCTGTCCCCAGTTCTTTTCTCCATTTCTGTCTTCAGTTCTCTTCTCCGTGTATTTTTTTTAGTTACCTCTGCCTCTCTTACTCTGGTGGTTCCAGAACAAGGACTTCATTGTAATGCTATCAATAGGTTTTTTTTTTTCAGTGTGTCCTATCCATTGCCAGTGTCTTCTCATCTTTTGTTCCACTGGCACTTGTCTGGTTCTTTTCATCATTTCCACATTTGTGACCTTGTCATACCATTTCAATCCTTCTATTCTACGTAAGCATCCATTTATGAAAGTCTGTAGCTTTTTTGTTGTTGTTCTCCATACAATAGGACTAACTTGACATTTCAGTTGAAGATTCTTATTTTTGCTTGATCTCCATATGTTTCCCAATGCAATTAATGCTCCTCTTGCTTTTTGTATTCTTATTTTGATATCCTGTTCTGTCCATCCAACTTTGTCTATATTCAGGGTTCATAGTGACCTGGAAAAACCTTGAAAAACCTGGAAAACGAAAAAAAAAATTCCAGGCCTTGAAAAGCCTGGAAAAATGGCTAAAAGCCTTGAATTTTCCACATCGGACCTTGAAAAAAAAATATGAAATCGGAAGTTCGTTACTTTGTGTCCATTTTTCGGTTATTGATGGTATTTTTCTCAACAACAGACGCAACGAGTGCTAAAAATAAATCTGCGTTTACTCCATTAACGCAAAGCGCCGAAAACTTCTGGAAATGGATTTAGTGTGCTAAGGGAAGTAAAAATTGTAAAGTTACCGTACAATATTTACTTTCCTTTGCGCAAAGTTACTGTACAATTTTTACTTCCCTTTGCGCACTAAATCCATTTCCAGAAGTTTTTGGCGGTTTCGTTTTCGGCGCTTTGCGTTATTGACGTAAACGCTGATTTATTTTTAGCACTCGTAAGTAATAAATTCATTTATCTCATTTATAAAACCTATTTAAATATGTCCAGTTTATAGATAGGCCTACTGTACTTGCGTCTGTATTTACAATGTATGCCTATTTACAGTTTTATTTTTAACCACGGCCAAAATTAGCCCATAGGCAAGCGTTTGAACGAAATTTCTTGGTTTACATTTTACATCTGCATACGGGAATATATTTGACACAGTTTAAGATGGTCAGGAATAGAAATTGATGGCGATTCCATATCCTATAGCATACCCTGTTATCAGACCCATGTCCCACTGTTCATTTCACCACATTTTTTGGAAATAAATATATTTTGAATGCTTTTTTATTATATTTATGATGAAAAGACTTATCCCGTTCTACCTCTGAAGGGTTATAGGCTAATTAGGATAGGCCTAGGCCTACATGTTTTCAATTCCAGATAACATGAATAACCGCCGATACACGAAAGTGGCATCACATCTGTCAAATCACTGTAATTAGGATAAATGAAAATCAGCAATTTTGTGGATAGGCCTGTTATTTAAAATTTAAAAAAAAAATTAAATTAAATTTTAAAAAACATCTAAACAAACAAAACAAAACCCCAAAAAAATATTAAAGATGGGGGGGGGGGGGGGGGGGGGGGGGGGGAGGGGGGGTGGGGGGGGGGGGGGGGGGGGGGGGTGTGGTGTAAAGGCCAGCTGTCTCCAGTTAGATATTTAATAGATTTTCACTTATCATAAGTATTAGCCTCCCAATTACTATATATTACCTTTTGTTCTAGTTAAATATTGTTTGACTATATTATATATGCATTTAGAATTTTGAATTGTTAAATATACATAGCTTATGCCTACTCATAAGTTATTTGTGTGTTTCCTTTTTTTTTTTTTTTTTTTTTTTTTTTTAACTAACACTACTAGGAGACCTACAGATGTGACATCATTTGTGACCAAGGAAAAAACTCTTGAGAGCTGAGATTATTTGGACTATTTTTTTCAGTGAAAAGTCACCATAGTTTTAATTCAAATTTCATACGCAACAAGGGACATATTCTCTTCTGTGGTAGTTTTGATTCAGCCTTCAGCTTTATTTCAAGACCTGAAATTCAGATTGGTGCATTTGGAACAGTAGCGGAAAATAGGAAGCATTTTCCTGTAGCACTGAAGAAAAAACAACTCAAATTGAAAAAGACAAATCATCCTGTGTTTTGTGCGACAGAAGATGAGGCATGCCGACAGTCACCTGGGATGATACGAAAAGATTTAACCTTATATCTACTGTTCACTCCAATGATAATATAAACAAGACAGAAAGACAAATTCTTTAGGGCAGAACAATTCAGAAGCCAGTGCTTGCAGAAAAATACAGCAAAAGTATGGGAGGTGTCGACCACTTCAGCCAACTAGGTGCAAGCTACCCCTACCCACACAGATCCTATTTTTATATTATTTCTTAGTTGAAACTGCCCTGGTCAATGGGCACATAACCTACTACACTGCCAACTCTACAAAGAAAGATCAAAGCAAAGATCAGGATGTCAGTATGACTCTTATTGAACCTGCTATTCTTCGACGCAATGTGACACCTTCAAAACCACAGGTCACAACAACACGACTTACTGAGCACCACTTCATTGATAAATATGAAAGGGCAAGGTACAAACCAGACTGTAAAGTGTGTAAGGAAGGCTGCAGGGAACAGAAGCCAGACTTGCATGTACTGCCCAGATTGCAATGTACCTCTATGCCTGATACCCTGCTTCAAGTTATACCACACAGTCAAGGATTATCAACGTGGATCGTTGACAAAGACTCTTGCAGAGGCCTACAGCTACAGCTTCAACCCCAGTTAATGAAAAAAGCAGCTCAGACTCCAACTAGAGGTACTCAACTACTCAAACATTTACAAACGATCATTGTCAGATGCCACAGACGCAGAATACATTCAAAAAAGACAAACACGAAAAATACAGTTTTTTTTAAAACATTTTATTCACAATTTTATTAGCCTTTTATGTTGATATACGTGGTTAATCGTTAAATCAATATGTCAATCAAGCTTATTTTATTCATCACCATCCATGTCACTAACATTTAATTGCGCTGATGTTGAACAAATTCACTAAAAACTTGGAAAAGATGTCTGTTTTTCGATCTTTTATGAATTTTTTAAAAAAAAGTTCTTTTTAAAGAAATCTGCAAACACCCTTGGCAATGGGAGATGGTAATGCTCCAGATTGCTGGTCAGCAAAGTGATAATTATATCTGAGAAAATTAGATGAGGAAAATATTAGAGTTTCCCATCCTTGAAAATCACGTGCTGGACCTGGAAAAAGCCTGGAAAATGCTTGAAGAAATTTGCTATGAACCCTGTATATTGCTGCCAAAGACATGCTTACTGTAATTGCACCTATAAAATTATGTTGCTTTCTATTTCACCAGCTCTTCAGAAAAAAATGTATATACATTTATTTACTTTTAACTTGAACAATTCTGTATTACCCAACAGTGATGAAAATGAAGACGGAATGGCAGCTGATGATGAGGCCGATGAGAGACTAGAAAGAAAAGGAGTCAAACTCAAGGTTCTTTCACCCATTTTCTGTTTTGGTTGTTTGTATGCAGACTCATCTTGATCTGTTTTTCTCTGTCTCCTGTCTCTCTCTGCTTGTTTTTTTTCTTCCTTTATTAAATTGCTAGAGGACTAGCATATTTGTAAATGTTTGTAATATTATGTAGTTAAGAATTCTGTGTTAGTGTAGTAACAAATAATATGCTGTTGTAAGTTTAATATTATGAAATTATGTCTTTTTAAATTTATTTTATAGTTTAGCAATGTGTTGTAAGACCTTTTTGTGTTTAATATATTTCTTTTGTATAATAAAGGTGTAATCTGGCTTTTATTTTCTGCATTTATTCTAACGAGAGGCAATTTTATCTATCAGCACTGGTTAGAAGTATTTGAACCTTCAATTTTCATTGAAATTTTTGTGTGGGAGAATTCACTAATTTACAGTGCTGTGTTTCTGTATTTAGAATGACAACAAGGAAAGCTTGGCAGGGTTAGATGAAACAGACCCTGACACAGTGGAAGCACTAGCTGAGTTCCATTTTCTGGAGTCAGAAATTGCAGAAAGGGCAGGTGAGTCAAAGTTCTAGTGGTTGTGGCTATGGTAGATCATTATATTCTACCCTTTGTCACAGCTGTCTTCCACCTCCACTTCACCACTACTGGCTTGGGTAAAAACATCTGAGATGCTCAAGTCTCCTTAACTGAGATGAATTGATATGACTTCTGCCACCTATCTTTTTTGTGGTTTGTGTTTCATTCACTTTTTGGTGATTTTCAAGAAAATATTAACTTGAAACCAAAATATATTTTTTTTAAATTTCTTTTTTTGTATTTAACTGAGGTTTATAAAATATTGTGTTATTTATAAACAGGAGTTGAAAGTGAAGTGAATAAAATATTACAACAGTAGATATTGACTGTCAGTTGTTCATAATACAACAGGATGGTATATCACTAGCATCATCATTAATTTTTCTTTGTAATCAACGCGTTATTAGCATTTAAAGTCAAATCTCCCACATGTCCATGCACATTTTCTTGCGTATCTTCGTCTAGTGGGCTTTTTTGTGTGCGTTTCATTTGTTGTGACTTGAGTGTGCATAAAACCATATCAGCTCATCTGTTATTCACTTGTTTGTAGCCATTGCTGTTGGGTTTACATAGATTAGTTGCCCCACAAAGCACTTTGGATTGCTCTTTCGAAAAAAAAAATTTTTTAATTTTAGCAGTAGCTTTCTGCAGACTACAGACTTTTTTTTTTTTTAATCTGTAATTGGCTTTTATCTTGAAATTGGGGGGGGGGGGAGTCTGTTACATCTTTGGTGCCTGTAATTGTAGACATCTCTGTAAACCCAACATGTTGCACCATACTTGCTCGCTGGTTTTTACCATGTTGATAAACTATGATAAACTCGACAAATGTGCACTGTTATGTTTTCTCATAACTAGTCCTAGTATTGTCTTTTTGATTTATGTTTTTAATTTGAATTTATTCTATATGCCCTTTTTAAAACCTATAAGCTCTTTTTTTCCTTAGTTGTTTTTCAAACCATTTGTTCGCTCTTCATTTTTATGTTTTATTTGCTGCAGTTTTTTTTTCAGTCTGCTTTTGAATACAACTACAGATTTGTATTTTTCTTTGCTAAATTTCAAAATGAAGCATACTCTGGACACTAATTGTTTGTTTGTTTGAATATTTGGAATAGTCCTCACAGTGTTAAGAAGGAAAAAAAAACCATCTACTGATTTTGTTTCTTGATTTGTTGATGACATGCTCTTAATTAATGAGGAGGTTAACATTGTTAGTTGTTTTGTAAAATTTCAGCTAAAATTGGATCAAGAAGTGTAAGATGTAGTGGCACAGAAATTAGAAATAAAAGTGTTCTTGTGATATCAGCACATAGCTGTAGAAACATTAGTGAGACAGCACCTACAGTATTTATGGTGGACAGAACATATGTTTACCATTTAACTATTTACCACAAAAAGAAAAAAAAACTGAAGGGAAAAAGAAATTGCTACTTGATAGGTAGTAATTTGGAGCTCAAAATGTAAAATACAAGCAGTAAACAATGCAACACATGAAGTAGTAAGAACAATTATTAAAATTAGCAGCCAAAAAAAGGGGGGGGGGGGGGAAGTGAGGTGAAATTGGCTTACAATTTATACATTGTTGAAACTGATGTTTTAATACACCTTTTGAGGCTTTCATATGAGACCAGCAGAGAGAATAAAAATATTTCTTTATTATTTTCTGTACGTGGGGAAACCACCTCATTTGCAATCAGGGACAAAGAATATGAACATATTTATACTTTGACATCAAGACGTAACTTTAAAAAAAGAGCTATTTTAAAACTGCACAAATATATTTAGTAATTTATGGATATAAAGATTATAATAATTTTTTTTAATTTCAAAAGATATGTTATTTTTTGTTTTTTTTTACACCTTACATTTTTAACCTTGTGTATTTGAATAAAATGGGTGAGGTCAATCCAAAATATCTTGCTAAACGTTGTGGTCGTTGCACCAAAGGCGTCTGTGTGGCTACAGCGGTCTAATATTGGAGAGTAAGGAATAAGCTCACTGCACCTTACAAAGTACAGTATGTAGTAAGAGACAACTCTGAGGAGTTGAGCTTAGGGCTAGCAACCTTATCATGTAAAACAAAATGCTACAGTGACTCTTACTGCTGGAGCATATGAAATACTTTGGTACACATTTCATGCAAGAATGTTAAATGCAGCGGTGGTCTTAAATATGGACAAGAAGACGATGACAGATATTTTTCAACTTTAATTATTTTTTTTTTTTTTAAACATTTGTGGCACTGAGTTTCTGACTTCCAGTGTCTTGTAATGAAGGCAGTAAATAACTTTTCCTTCACAATGATGAAGTTGTAGATGATATAAAAGAAGACCAGGCTAAAGATAATGGTCATCTTTTATTAGAGCCTTAATGAACATAAAGTGTTACATAAAAGATCAGTTTACTTTAATTTTTCCCATTTTGTTTCAAATACTGAAGGGGAAAAAAATTAAGAATTATAGCAGCTGATATGCAGAATTATTTGTTCATACTAATTTTTTAAGGACAAAATAGCAAGTAGTGGTAGTCATAATATGGTTTATATACTTATTTGTTTTGTTTTAGTTTATATTATTTTTTATGTTTAAGAAGGTCCCCTGCTGAATACAGCAATTTGGTACAAAGCTTGTTAGTTCATTTCTTTTTTTTTGGTTAGAACTAGCTATAGACCTTAAACTACCAACTTGTATTGCTGAAGGATTTGTGTTTGTAGCAGATTTACTTCCCCTTCTATAAGTTTCCCCTATACATATACAAGTTTTATAGTCAGTGTCAAACGCAAGCACTGTGTTCACCATTTGTCCGCCTGTCACATATCAAATGGTTCATATCAATTGCCATGGTGTCAAACAGAGACGCATGACTCTCCTGCGGGTGAGGACGAGGAGTGGGTGGTAAATCAGCGACATATATCTGAACTCAAAGAGCAGTATAAAAAGGAGAGGAAGGGAAAGAAAAATAGTAAGTGTTGTCGCCCTGTGTCACAGTTTTGTGCCTGTCTTTGTTATCAGTTTTAATGTGCCAGGTTTTCTAGAGATTTCCTTCACGGATTTTGGGGATGGTTTTTACAAAATAAAAAATGGCAAGACTAATCCGCTGATCACTACGAACGTATAATATATTCCTATATTTACTACTTGAGTTTATTGCATCTAGTTGCCACCCAGCCTAATTTAGTTATATTCCAGACTAAATATGAGGACATGACCTAAATCGCAAGAACCATCGAACACAAGCAAGCATTAATATTGACTTCGTGAGTTAGATGACAGTTAAGCAGTTAGGCGCAGTTACATTAGTTGAGTCTTGGCCATCTTCTTTAAATTGCAGGGTCAGTTCAATAGATAATATACTGTAGACCCAATATAACGTGGCTCGATATAACATGGTACCACTTATACCATGGTCAGAGGATGGAGCCCAATTTTGTTGATTGTCTAATTTTCTTACTTACTTGCTTAGTCATTCCTCTTTCTACCCTGGGGTGTAGAGGTTTGCCAGAGAGAGCGCCATATTATCCTATCGGTTGTCTTCCTCCTGGCCTGGTTCCAATTTAGTCCTTGATCCTTCAGAGATTGTCTAATGTCCCAGCGGAGTTTGGGTCTTCCTGGAGGTCTGGATCCTTGGCTCTTAGTTTCCCATACTTGTCGTAGTAGCTGGATTTCTCCCATTCTGCAGACATGGCCAAACTATCGTAGTTGGGACTGTTCTACTTGGGTCTGGGTTTTTCTTCTTCGTTCGTCCTGAAAAGGACGTTGGTTGCGTTGTGTCGCCGCTTACAGCGAAGCTGTGATATTTGCGCCTTTCGGCCCGACTTCCCATGGCATTTTTTGGGACCGGGTTTGCCTTTCCTCTTCGATCCCTACTCTCTCGGCCAGACTGCAGTGATGCAGCCTGTTTCCAGGACCACCACTTGGAGGTGGAGTAGGGTCTTGGTCAGCTCTGGTTCGCTGATGCAGGCAGTCAAGCTATGAGTCGCTGACTGCATTCATCTCGTTAGCTGCGTCTTCGGTCGCGGTCTGGGTTTTGAGGCCTTGCCGTATCATTTGCTTGTGGACTGTGTCTCTTCTTATTACTTCAACCACCTTTCTCAGATACCTCATTTCTGAGGTTTGGAGCTGGCTTTTGTGGGTTGTAGTTATTGCCCATGACTCGCATCCATTTTTCACATGCTTCAAACTCATGACTGAATCTGTATTAGTGATGACTGTCCATCTTATGAATGCCTAAGTTACCAGATGATCGCAGCAAATGTTCTGAGTGTCCAAGCCCAAACTGGCGCCACAACTTGTGACAGCAGTCACGAAGATGATACCCTTCTTGCTCCACCAACTAAAGTAACGGAGACTTAAGAAGCCATAGATAAAATTGTTGATTGAAATTGCAAAACAGAACTGGAGACAGCGAAGCAGTTAACACTAGACTAATTTATTATGAAAACCACAACATAATCAGGTATATTGACTTCATCACATACTCATATCAGATAGCAATTTCAAATATGACAGCTCCAAGGTTTTTAAAATGGTAATTTCAGTGTAAAATCTTTTTCATTATGTATATGATCTAATTTATAGAACTGTTTTTTTTTTTTTTTTAAATATTTAAAAAAAAATGTTTTAGGCACTGATAACTGAGTGCAGATATATTTGAATTTTTCATGTGTGGGTCAGTGGTACGTACATTTTTGTCATTGGCAATACAAGCACAAAACATTTCAGTGAAACCTTTATTTTCAGCATCTAAAATAAAAGATTACAAGTACATGATTAAAATATCTTTTACTTATTTTTGCTCATTCACGTGTGATGATGTATTTCTGTCAAATGTCCGTAAATTTATTTCAAAATAAGGAAATTTGATACAACACTGACTCGCTTACAACGCAGCGCCAAAGCGCCATCCGCAATATATTGGGTCTACAGTGTATATGATTGTTCTAGGTGTGGTTTTACTTGTAAATTAGTTTTAATACAACAAATCTTCTGATGGCATTAAATAGATCTAATTTGTCACAGATCTGATTTATGTCACAGATAGATCTGATTCGTGTCACAGAAACTTAAAACAGAATGTCAAATGTTTCTGAGAATGCCTTAGACAAAACCAATAAAAATGGAAAAATCTTGTTCATTGGCAGTATGAAATGTAGTTTATGGTAGAAAATTTTGAAACAGAATTTTATATTACAGTTCTAAATGAATGCTGTATGTAATAAATATATATGCCATGAAGGAAGTCACTTTGATATTCATTTTAACTGCACGTTTAGAGCTTTTTTGTTGTTGAGCATTTGTTTCATTTGAAATCTTTATTGCTTGTTACGTGTTGATGTCCTTGCATCAGCATGCTATAAATTTATGGAAACAGGTGTCTTTATGTAGATATTAATTGTATCATTTTCAAATTGTTTTCTTTTGTTGAAAATAAGTGAGTAGTGAACTTTATGCACAGTTTTTGAACATAATGAGTATTTTTTAAATAGTTTTAAGGAACTATCAAGCTGCTTTCACAAACTTCAAGTGACATACAAATCACTTTTTAGGTACTGTAAAGCTTTAAAAAAAATTTTATTTAGCCTTTTAAAGTTAAGTTTATTTTTCATAATAACACTAAGTTCAGCCAGCGATTGCAAAGACATTTAGGCTTGCTCTGTTGTGTTCATTGTTTTGCACAATTTTTTGTTTGTGCTTGCTGAAAGTTATCAATTTTTTTGGGTCTGTATATGAATGTTTTTATGGCTGTTTTGCTCTGTGGCCACCGTGCCTTACAGGGCCCACACGGCACGCCTTACAGGCTATGCTTGCCAGTCTGGGTAGTGAGGAGGACATGTCCACAGCTGGTGACAGTTCTCACTTGCCTGCAGGTGAAGATCGTGATGCTGGTAGGACTCCCAAGTATAGCATTGCACCTTATAATATCCACTGTGCTTTTTTATGTACTGCCACTTACTTAGACACAGGGCTTACAAAAAAAAAAACGCCTTTTTAATTAATTATTAATTTAGTTGTGTGAATTAGTGAAAGTATTTCCGAGTCTGTCTCAGTCATTTTGTTATAATAACTGCAGCTGGGGGGGGGGGGGGGGGGGGGGGGGGGGGGGGGGGGGGGGGGGGGGTAAAAAAAAAAATTCCTAAAATAACTGCCTCTTTTGGGGAAAAGAAATTTTCTGTGAGACCTTAAATACAGTTCTCTGTAAAGTGGTGATTTATATAACTTGATTCGTGCATACCTTCATTATGTGAACAGTTTATTATGTGAATTATAGGAAGATCATCTAAAACGCCTAATTCACTTCAGAGTCATTGTCATTTGACTTGTGTGACCTTAAAATCTTCTTCAACATTCTGAGTTTATAAGGCAGTTTGCTGCACACACGGTCAGTATCCAGCCCTCTCTGTTGTTGTTGGTTTTGTCTTCAGTTTACAGTTGCCAGTTCTTTAAGGCCCAATTCTATGCTATCCATCTTACACTTGGATGACCTTTTGATTTGTGCCTTGAGTTTGTTTAAGTACAGACTTTCCTTGACTTATGACATATACGACTTATGATCACTCATACTTACGGCTGCCATCCCATTAATCCTGTTATATTATTTTCGACTCCCAACGTTTGATTGTAAAATCTGACGATGACTGACATATGATACTGTACAGTGCCGTAATTTTATGTTATAATTTGTACAGTATATTAATTCACTATAAACGAAGAATAAAATTTATTTTTTAATTATAATAAAACAAACCTACTTATTTTAGGCCTGTCGTTAACATATCCTTATGTTCATATAGTATATAGTGGTTTCCGACTTGAAATATCGGCTTACAACGGGATTGTCGGAATGGAGACCTGTCGTAAGTCAAGGACAGTCTGTATATTCTTTTCTTGTCTCTCTGTTAGACCCCTTTCACTGATGTACCCAAGCATCTCAGTCCAATCTCTTCATGTTAAATTTTGGTAGGGATCTATATTATCATCATCTCCTTTTTCGCTTCTAATGGAGAAGGGAGCCGTACCTGCAGACGGCCATCTTGAGGGGGCCTACACCAAGGCACACATTCTTGCAGCAGTGGTGTCTGTAGAAATTTGTTTTACATGGTAGCTGGTCAAGACCGCACTCCACCTCCACGTGGTGGTCCTGGAAACAGTCTGCAGCAGTGGTGTCTGTAGAAATTTGTTTTACATGGTGAGGTTGTCCCATGTACACCCTCATATTAGTTGCTTTTTACGACATGTCTGAGGGAGCATATTCTTATTCTTTCTTTTTGATTCTTTAGAGACCGTGGGGGAACTACATTGTACATTGATAATAAGATGATAGATTTCCTTATTTCTTCATGGCTTTGACTAGACTATAGATTTTTTGCTAGTATTCTGCCTTAAAATACTGCAGTTATGCTTTATCATGGCCTGTTGTGTTCCAGTATAGAATATAGTTCTAGAAATATAGACACTTGTTTTTGCTAAATATAGGGCTGGGGTAAAAGATTTGTAATCTGGTGGCATATTAATAGCATTAGTGTACTAATTTTGTGGTAAGACTGGTCCTTATAAAGCAAAGAAGATAACCAGCTTAATAAAGATTAGATGGTATATGAGAGAATTGATATTTGGAAGAAGAATCTCTTCCCACTTAGACCCATCCATAGTTAGATCTGGTGTTGCTCTGGATTTTAAAATTGCTAGATGCTGATAATTTATTTTAGCACATTTTTTTTTTTAAAGTTTAAATTGGATACAAGTTCAAACTCCTCAAGGGAGATATTTTCAACCCAGGCATGGTCAAAATTTTTCAGAGAGCTAATAGAGCTGCAAACGTTCATTAATTGATTAATGATTGCCTTTGGCCTGCAAAATCAACTTAAGTATGCTCCAATCGGCAGTTGCATGATTTAATGAGCAGTTTGTTGTGCCAGTCAATGAAGACATATTGATGGCAGTTCATTATTTGAAAATATTATTGTTTGGTATCTTTTAAGTAAACAAATAAGTGGGCTACTGTAAAACTCATAAGGAAATAAATATATATATTAACAAATAAAACGGTATTAGATAAGTTTTACAAATTAACGTTACACAGGAAACATGGGACACTTTGTGTGGTGAGCCAGTTACACTTGAAGATTTTCTTTTAAATATTGTACAATATTTTAAAAGTTTAAAAAATATTATTTTTTATTCATTTTTTTTATTTTGAAGAAAGAGTTTTTCAGTTAAAATTCTTCAAGAATATAGGCAGTATACACCTAACTCGAGATTCATTAAAGCTTTATCAAAGTGAGCATGTATCAGTTCATGTGCATATTAGAAAATATCTTATTCTGCATGCTTTCAGTCATAAACACAGTGTTTTCCATTAGTGACAAGTGTTTTGTGTTTGTCTAAAGTACAAATCAGAATTGGTAACTTGTCAGATACAAGTTTAAATCTGTTGTAAGCCCAGAATTCAGTATTCCTATTCTTGCTGTCTTTACCCTGAATGCTGAAATTGGGCATACGTTTTGTAGTATCAAGATAAGTTTTGGTTTACCATAACATGAAACTTTCTTGTGAAAGCAAGAATACATATCTAGAAGCCAAGGCTATGCTCCACCCCTTCATTGTTAATTTTACGTTTGTACCAGGTAAAGCTTTTGTCTACCATAACATGAAACTTTCTTGTGTAACCAAAAATACATATCTAGAAGCCAAGGCTATACTCCGGTCCTTCACTGTTAATTTTATACTTGTACCAGGTAAAGTTTTTATCTACCATAACATGAAACTTTCTTGTGTAACCAAAAATACAAATCTAAAAGCCAAGGCTAGATTCTGCCCCTTCATAGTTAATTTTGCGTTTGTGACAGGTAAAGCTTATGTCTACCATAACATGAAACTTTCTTGTGTAACCAAAAATACATATCTAGAAGCCAAGGCTAGACTCTACCCCTTCATTGTTAATTTTATATTTGTGCCAGGTAAAGTACATTCTAACTTGAGTGGATGGCACGGGACAGGAAGACTTGGCATGTGTTTGTTGAAGGCCTATGCTCCTCGGGGAGCTAAAGGGTATTGATTGAAAGTACATTCTGTTAACTAAGATGTTATTGCAGCCAAAAGTCGTGCACAGGAAATTATTCAAGTAATTTACTTTAGCTGTCCAGGAGGGAAGAAGGTTCAATCAAAGAGGTTTATGACATGGTCCAGAGATAGCAAGGAAAAGAGTTTACAAGTTAACAGTGAAAAGCCCAATAATGAAGAAATAAAGAAAGCCATAAAACTTCTAAAAGATGGAAAAGCTACATGCCCAGATGTCATTCCAGCAGAGACTATCACAGCAGATAAGACACCTCTACAGTGATATTATACTAATTACTTAGTGTAAATTCTGGACAAAAAGAAATGCCAGTAGGCTGGAAGGAGGGATATATGGGTTGTGTTGTCAAAGAAGGAATTTGCACTAGTGCACAAATTACAAAAGGATAATGTTACTACTGGTGCTGGGGAAAATATTAAACAGAATCATCCTGGATAAACTTTAAAAATGTCATCGGCAGACAGTTCAAAGAAGAACAAGCAGGTTTTTTTGATAAAACATATTCTGGTCAGACATGATAGCCACACTGGACATGATAGTAGTGCAGAATTCTTCATGAAAAGCAGCTTATAGAAACTTTTGAGGTAAGAACTGGAGAGCCTCTTCTTACCATTTCTTTTCTTACTGGCTAAAGATTGGATTGTAATAACAGTAGTTACACCAAACTGAATTTTTAAATTACATATTTCTGTTAATAACATATGTAGATAGGTAGATCTTTTTATTCTAAGCATTTTGGTACCAAATTTAGTGCCCTAGGTGAATTTGTTCAAAAGTTATGCAATTTTGAATATTTGAAAAATTGGGCGTGTTGCGTAACTTGTCAAAATGCCAACTTTGAGTGGTCGTAAATTTAAAATGTACAAACACACACTGACAAAACTTTGTAAACACACTCTCATGTAAACAGACAACAAACTCAATTTTTTTCATGAATGTCAAAGAATAAGTAGTTCATATTTTATTAGCTTAAGGGGAGGTTTCACCCATATTTTGGCATTTTGTTTAAAAATTATCATTTTTGCAATATTGATGCTACAGTTTAGTGTCACCATTTTTCTACCTAACGCTATGTTTTTTATTGCAGTTTTCAGCTTAAAAATATTTAAAATTAATTTTTCAAATATGTATGTAAACAAACCACAAATCAGCTAATTAATATATGCAAAAAAATTTATTTGCAGTCAAAAATGAATTTCTTTGAGTTTTAAAAACATATTTACAAGGTACATTTTTCGGTATTTAGTCCAGCCAATGGCAAAATTAAATTTTTTGATACAGTTTAATGCCTCTAAACATAAACAATAAAAATGTTCATCTGAAGCTATTTCATCATGATCGTTTTATAATTATAGTTTAACCAATCAGAATCAAGTTTCACATCAGGAAAATAGGCAATGCTTTTCTAGTTTAGTACTGAATCGTTTGCCAGACCAAAAGAAAATCATTTCCAATGATTATTGTTAAACAGTGATTTTCTGAAACATAACAAAATATACACCTAATAGCAAGTTTCTGCATGGTTATATGTAAAACATGGATAAGTTTTAGGCATCACACTTCTAGAGAGAAATTTGGCAATGGATGTAACAGGTATTCTGATTCTAAAACTTAGGAAATGCACGGATCAGGCACTACATGTCATGAACAAGTGAATTCAGCTATTTCAATTACTGTAAAAATTAAATAGTGATTACTACCAAGATGAAACACAACTGATCTGAAAACTATTGACAGGATACAGAAATTATCAGCATTGAATCCGTCTTTGCTAAACAGTTTTCCATTAAAAAAATCAAGTAAAGAACTAAAAAGGCCATGACAAGGGCTGACTGGAAAAGTCCCCTCAGTTTTCCTTGTGAAAAATGGTTACTACCCACCACTTGTATATCTATTCTCTTGTATGGTGCGCTGTTAGATTTATCGACCAGGCAGAAGTATTCGGCTTTCAAGCCTTTTTCAGAAGAATGCTCGATTTGCTAAAACTAAAGAAAAAACAAATGTCTATGTTGAAAGAGAAGATAAAAACTCAACCTAATGCAGGCTACCAAGAACAACTTTTGTCAGTAGTGAAAGGTCCAATTGCTGCCTGGTTTGGGCATGAAAAACTCGTCATCATCACTGTCTGCTGATTGCTTCGCCTACCATGGCACCCTAGACCATGACGGATAGGTTAAGGTGTTGAGAAGCATTGATGTCCAAAGTGTTTAGACATGCACATGTCACTACCAGCGCCGGGCAGAATTCGGTTTAAATAGTCTTTATGGACTGAGTGAATAGTTTATGCCAAAATGATCATTACTTGTCAACTTGTTTATAAAGATCAAAACAGTTCATATTGGAATTTGCAATGGGCATGAGGGGAAACATGGATTTGCCAAAAAAATCTGATTAAATTCAAAGGAATGATTAATTATTTTTTTTTTTGGAATATCTGGAGGACACACCATGGTTTGAAATGTATATCTTGGAGACAAAAATTTTTATTGTTGACGAAGGGCAAAGCCACAATTCCTGGACTTCAATATAGAAATTTAGAATGCTGCGGCCATGTCAGTAAAAACGACAAATTTACAATCGACGTTCTCCTTGTTCTATAACTATTTCCTCACCCGTGTGCAGAATGTGCCCGAAAGGGGAGCAAAGAAAATGAAGACACGCACCTGGGAAAAAGTAATAAGGGTCATGTCGACAATTTTGGAAGATTAACAAAAGCGACTATAAGGAGGAGAATACATGGGGCTCATTTACTGTGCGCCATCCCGTAAGAGGAAACTTTGCACAGTGGTTGATCACCTGCTTGCCAACCAATGAAAAAAAGCATTAATGGCCATTACTGAAACAACCGTGCTGGAGATTGTTTGGACTGTTTTCTGTGCCACAAAGACGCCACTAGTCAAGTGAAACAGAGATAGATGATCAATTTGTTTTTGCCTAAACGCACTAGCGTTGGCCACATACTGCTTGTCCGGTTGGTGCTAAGGATGGGAAGAAGAATCTTCAGATAACTATTTCCAAGGCACCAATACAAAGGGCATTCACTGCTGAAAATATGAAACTCTATATATAGCAGGCTGACTTCCACAATTTGATCGACCAGATGTTCACGCAGCAGGCGATTTGAAGGAAGGGTAACCCCTAGAAACTTCTCAGTTTTTGACCGTGCCGCGATAACCCGTTTGCAATGAGGGAACTTTTAAGACACCTACAAGACAAACACATCAAAATATTGGTCCAAACTATCTTTTGGGGAAATACATGCAATCAAAGGACAACTTCTGGTTGATAACCGAGTTTTATTAATGCTAATATGAAATAAAGTTGCAATCCATTTGAAGTTATAAACAAAATGAGAATACCGAAGGCACAGTAAATCTTTCCTGGAGTTATAGAAGTACCTAAAAACAGAACATAACCAACAGAACTGAATTCTAGTGGACTGTGGGCAGAACTAGCTTGAAGCAATCTAGATTTACAGATGACCCAGGCTCTTCTGACTTTATTTTCGTGATATTAACTCAGCTGCAAGACAAAATGAGAATGACTTCGGTCACAATTGAGTCAGAAATACAAAAAATGATTGTGAGAATAGATGGCTAATGGGTGCCTTATAACCGCATACCTGTACAAATCATCCTCTTAGATGTGGATTGTACATGCATATCTGCACCAGTATAAACCAGGGCTGTGTTTTTTAGATCAGATTAATTAATTTTATAAAAACAAAATAAATCAATCTAATCCCGTATTTGTATCAAGAAAAATGGGTCTATTTTTTTTTTTTTTTAAAAACATTTGCAATCGGTAGAGTTTGTGATATATGAAAATTTGTGCAAGTTTTGAGTCAATAAAAATAATAAATTGTTTGCTGCAACTTTCCAGTATTATTCCATTATAATTGTCAGGACTATGTCCTTATCTTGGACAAGTAAAAGTGTGCAAGTCTCTTAGACATTTAAAAACAAATGTCTATTTTTAGTAATCTTGTAATATGACAAATTAGGGACCCAATTTCATTCTTCTTCTTTCTCGTTCATCCTGAAAAAGACGTTTTGTTGCGTTTTAGATGCTTTTGATGTCAGCAAAGCTGCGATATTTGCGCAAAAAAATTCGGCCCGTAAAGACAACTTCAGCACGAAAAATTTTTAGGACCAAAGGTTTTGCCTCCCAACTAAAAATCCTACTCTCAAGTCCAGACCAATTTTGCAAAATTGTCAGTCCCCAGCCTGAGTTTCAAGAAAAACCACCCTTGGAGGTAAAGTAGGGTTCTTGTCAAAAAAAATCATGGTAAAAAATCGCTGAACCAATTCAGTCAATGCTGATGAGGTCGCTCTGCCAACCATCGCTCTAGCTGAAAATTCAAGCGTCCCTTTAAAAAACAAACATCATTGTACTAACAAACGATTATCGTCACTAACAACATAATGAAATTTGCTTACTCAGAGATTATTTAAATCTGCCCAGCCCTAAAAATAATACAAAAGTAGAGGAATGAAACAGTGATGTCACATCATAATCGCAAAAGGTATAGCAATCGTGGTACAAAAACGAAGTAAATCAAAGCAACCTAAATTTGTACAAGACTTTAAAATGCTCTATCACCCGGACATATACATAGCTAACGCTGTCAGTCATGCCATCAGATAATTTGTGATATAATCATAGCAAAAAACGTCCATCCGTTCACAGGCATAACAATAAGAGGCTCATATGCGTAGATAGGAGGATTGAAATCCAGACCATGACAGAAATCAGCAGTGTGTCCAACTGATTGAAAGTAACTAACAAATCTAGTCCAACATGAAGGAAATACACACAGCCCTTGATGGGATATACATCACAGAAACTATTAGGTGACAGTTTCTGCGTGTTATATTACAACTGTTAAGTTTCCTATCCTAGAATAACTAGGAAAGAAGAAGTTGAGTTGAGACTGAATTACACACGGTTGAAGGAAAGTTATGTAGCGTAGAAAAATATTTTCACTCCAGCCTCCTGAAATTGATTATGAAGTCAGACTCCAACATATATTTTATTAGTCATTAATGGTATAGAAATACTGAGATGGAGTCCGGACATTTATCTTTCCTCCAACACCACTGAATTCAAAATACGTAGAACTCACAACTCACAGCCCTGAACCCCAATAGAAAAACCGTGCATTCAAGTTCGTGATTAATCCAAATGTTCGGACCCTAATTTAGGATTACAAGATAGTATCGAGTTACAGAGTACCACATATTTCTAAAAAAACACCAAGATTCAGACTGGATAAAGCATGTATGAAATACACGCACGAAAATCAATAGTCTGCCTTTGGGCTGCTAAGTCCCGCATTCTCTATTATCAATCACAAAATCAGAAGTGAAGGGTGTGTTGGTACAGTTTGTTAAGAAGGAGAAAATTCTTACCTTACCGTCGTTCACCAAGCCATCCTTGTTTTACTAGTGCTATTTAAAGTCTGGATTTCCTCTTCAGGATTTTATTCTTTTGGTGCTAATTACCGCATGTTTTGGGTTTGGCAGTTTCTTTCTTAATCTAGTTTTTTAAGTTCATCATCCAAGTTATTATCAAGTACTTCTGAGGAGTCTTCATCATCGGTCCACTACATGTATTTGGTTTTTTTTTTCTTGCACAAAAGACAAAATTTCTTCGTCATTCAAAAAATGAAAACCAGAATCATTATCATCTTCTAGCCACATGTGTGCATCATCTTTGTCACAGTCCGAAATCCGGGGTGGGCATTGCTTGAAAACAGTTCCACAACTTCATTTATACAATCATCATTTGCGTCCACTGCAGTAGTTTCATTTCCTCCTTTTTTCCCAAGCAATCTATTCCAGCCTTGTTGAGATTATCTTGTGACAGGGTGGTCCAAGCATCAGCTAACATATAGCAGCAGTCTTTGAGATTAAGCTTTTTGGAAAACGCCACCACACTTTCTTCATCTTCAGCCAACAATAAACGACGCATGACTTCCTTCTTGTACATCTTTTTAAGCTTTGCTATAACACCCTGATCCATTGGTTGAATCGGTGCTGTTACATTGGGAGGCGGAAATATTACTTTAAAATTTGCATCAACTGCATTCAATGTATCCGTCTCTGGATGAGATGGTGCATTGTCCAGTAGAAGAATTACTTTTCCAGTTTTCTTTTCTTGTTCTTTCAGCCTCTTCACATTTGGGATGAACTGATTTGTATACCAATCGGGACCCCAAGATGCAGCAATAGTGAATGTAGTCAGCGAGCCATAGCTGTATCTGCTTGCATCAGGACCAGGAACAGAGCTGGTCAAGACACGCACTCACCTCCACGTGTGAAAAACATAGATGTGTGGTCCTGGAAACAGTCTGCAGCAGTGCAGTCTGGCTGAGCGAGTGCGGATCGCAATGGGAAGGCAAACCCGGTCCCTAAAAAATGCCGTGCTGAAGTCGGATGTGTCGACCGAAAGGTGCAGATATCACAGCTTAGGTGTAAACAGACACAACGCAACCACCGTCCTTTTCAGGGCGAACGAGGAAGAAGAAGAAGATTTGTATACCAATCAAGAAATATTTCACTATTCATCCAAGCACTCTTCTGTGCTTTGTAGCACAATGGGAGACATGTCACATTCTTTAAACAACGTGGTTTTTTGGCTTTGCCGATCATTAGCACCGGTAAACGATGACTTCCACTGGCATTCGCGGCTACCAAAATTGTTACTCTCTCTTTGCACTTTTTAAACCCAGGGGCAGCTGCTTCGCGCTGAGATGCAAGTGATTTTTGAGGCAATGATTTCCAGTATAAGCCAGTCTCATCGGCATTATACACATCATCGAGTAAATAACCTTCTTCTTCCAAAAAAGCCAAGAATGTTTCTTTACAATTTTCAGCGGCAGTTGCATCGCAAGATAAAGATTCCGCTTGAATCTCCAATTCTCGTATGCCATGACGAGATTTAAAGTTTCTTAACCATCCCTGGCTAGCCTTAAAGTCAGGAGGACCGTCAAGTTGATTGTTGAACTGAAGTGCCTTTTCACACAATAGAGAGCCAGAGATAGGTTCCCCTTTGCTTCTTCTTTGCACAAACCATATATACAAAGCCTCTTCCAATTTCAAATCTTTCGCATTTCTCATGGTTTTATGTTTCTTCGACCCATTTTCACTATCCAATTTCGATGCAAAACTCATAATTTTATCCTTGTTACTTTTGATGTCAGAGACAGTAGCTTTCCCAACATTGAAAATCCTCGAAAATGAAGACACAGTTTCACCTTTTCCTAGTCTCTTGATAATTTCTGTTTTCGTTTCAATTGACAAAACATTGCGGTTCCTTTTATATGCTTTAGGCCTACTGGAAAATGCCAGATCGCACAGAGAAATACGTGTACACCAAAATTATTCTGCTGTAGTAGCAGACACAATTATTTTAAGTTGAACTGTCTGTTTAGCCAGTGTTCTGCCTAGAACGCACACGTACCGTACACTGGATTGGTAAACCAGATATTAACTGACTTTATGATCTAACTGACTTCCTGTATGTAAGCGACCGTCCATTAGCCCATCTCATTGTCTACAAATTGTTCGCACACATTTGAAGCTTGCCGCATCAAAAGATTCAGAACTGTAGTCTAACGTGAATGGTAGCGCCTGATTTTTTTTTTTTTCTGGAAAAAGTGTTCGGATAATTGGATGTTCGGATAATTGGGGTTCGGATAAATGGAGTTCTACTGTACAAACAATCGCAATCCCATTGCTAATTTTTTAAAATAAAAAATAAAAAGGAACTAAAGTCCCCTCACAAAAAATGGTTGAACCCACCACTGCCTGTTCTATTTATAGACCTAGGCAGAAGTAACGTCTGCCTTTTTGTCTCGATCGGTAAAACTAGACTGAAATACCTAATTTTGAAAGACCCAAACTCAAGCCAGAGGCTAAAAACACATAAGTTCCAAATTGCTGCACCCATAAAAACTGTATCATCACTTAAAAACTCGCCTAATTAAATAGGGAAGGTTTAGAACATATGTCCAATATTAGCTTGCAAAACCAGCGGCCGGGTGACTTTCGGGGAATAGCGGTTATGTGACTGAGTTTACGTTTGCCCAAAATGATCCTTGTCAACTCTTCGGATCACGTTCATATTTGGAAATTATGTAGGAAAATGGTTTTGCTCTTTATTTTGATATAGGACACATGAAAATCGACCATTTTTTTTCGGAAAATATAGCTTTTTTGTCGTAAAATCACAAATTTTACAATCTTATTGTTGTTCTATAACTATTTCCTCACCCGTGTGTTGCCGGGGCCCGAAAGGGGAGCAAAGAATAGTAACACTGCACCCTATTACGCATGTCGTAAAAAGCGACTAAGGAGGGTTGGGCATGGGGCTGTTTACCCCATCCCGTAAAAACTTTGCACAGTGGGCTGATCACCTGCTTGCCAACCAATCTGATTACGGAAACAACGATAGATTGTTTGGTCTGTTTCTGTTCCACAAAGACGCCACTAGGCGTGGTGGAAACAGCGATAGATTGATCAATTTGTTGTTGCCCTAAGACGCCACTAGGCGTACTGGCCACATACTGCTTTGCCGGTTGGTGGCTAAGGATGGAAGAAGAAGAAGAAGATAACTATTTCCTAGGCACCAATACAAAGGGCATTCACTGCTGAACAATATGAGACTATATATAGCAGGCTGACTTCATTTGACAAGCATCGCTAGCGATTTGAAAAGGGTAACCCCCTACTTCTCCTATGTTAGGACCGCGCGAAACCCGTTTGCACATACATTTTAAACACTTAAAAGACAAACTCATTCATAATATTTCAAACTATTTTTGCACCCATGTAAACAATAAGAAAACAAGCTTTCTGTTGATACCAGTTTTATTTAAATGCTATATGAAATAAAGTTGCAATCCTTGGTTGAAGTTATAAACAAAATGAGAATTTTTGCCGAAGGCAGTAAATACAGGAGTTTGAAGTACCTAATAACAGTGACATCAACCAACAGAACTGGAATTCAGTGGACTTTGGCAGAACAGCTTGACAATCTAGATTTTACAGATGACCAGGCTCTTCTGACTCATAAGTTATTAAATCAGATGCAAGACAAAATGAGAATACTTGAGGTCACAGCAATTGAGTTTGAAAATACAAAGAGAAAAGAAGCTGATTATGAGAATAGATGTGGCTAATGGTGGCCATACCGCACCTGTACAAACATCCCTCTTAGATGTGGACTTGTACATATATCTTGGCACCAGTATATCAGGGCTGTGTTTTTTAGCGATTAATTAATTGATAAAAAAAATTTTAATCAATTATTCCATTTGTAGCAATGCTTATGTTTTTTTTTTTTTTAGCATTTGCAATGGTAGAGGTTTGTGATATAAAATTTGGCAAGTTTGGTCAATAATAATAATAAATTGTTTGGCTGCAACTTTCCAGTATTTTCATTATATTGTCAGGACTATGTTGCCTTATAACAAGTAAAATAAAGAAAGTCCTTAGTGATTTTAAAAACAAAATGTTATTTTTGAATCTTTGTAATTTTTTCTTTCTTCTTCTTCTTCCTCGTTCATCCTGAAAAAGACGTTGGTTGCGTTTTGTCTGTTTACAGCAAAGCTGCGATATTTGCGCCTTTCGGCCGACACATCCAACTTCAGCACGACATTTTTTGGGACCG
This sequence comes from Oreohelix idahoensis, assembly GCA_024509875.1. Taxonomy (NCBI): domain Eukaryota; kingdom Metazoa; phylum Mollusca; class Gastropoda; order Stylommatophora; family Oreohelicidae; genus Oreohelix; species Oreohelix idahoensis. The sequence continues at coordinate 363,922 of JAMPIV010018044.1, read as the reverse complement.
GGTTTGCCTCCCAACTTCGATCCCTACTCTCTCAGCCAGACTGCAGTGGTGCAGCCTGTTTCCAGAACCACCACTTGGAGGTAAAGTAGGGTCTTGTCAGCTCTGGTTCGCTGACGCAAGCAGTCAAGCTATGAGTCGCTGACTGCATCCATCTCTCTAGCTGCGTCTTCGGTCCCTTTTAATTTGTTCAAACTGATCGATTAATCTTCAAAAAAAGAAATTTGATTACTCGATGAAGATTTTTTAAATCAACCCTAGCCCTACAAAATATACAAAGTTAGAGGAATGAACAGTGATGTCACATAATAATGCAAAAGGTAAGAGCTTTCGTGGCCCAGGAAAACGAATGTAAATCAAAAGCAACCAAATCCAGTACAGAGTTAAAAGTCTTCAACTCCGGATATCAAGGCAACGCTGTTGTGTGGCTCAGAAATGTGTAGAGCAACAAAAATAACAACCAATAAGTTACAGGCTCATTAAGAGCTCATTGCGTAGAATAGGAGGATTGAAATCGAATGACAAAATCAGCAGTGTGGAACTGATTGAAAGAACTAGACAAATACTAGTCCAACATGAGGTGAGGTAAACACACTGACGTGGGATGGGATATACAGCACAGAAATTAGGTGACAGCATTACATGGTAGTTCTTATCCTAGAATACCCATGGTAAGAGAAGTTGAGGGAGACTGAAATACACACGGTGAAGGAAATCGGGGTTATGGAGTCGGCCAAAAATATTTTCCGACTCCGCCTCCTGAAATTTTAGAAGTCAGACTCCAACTATAGTATTTTACTAGTCATATGGTATAAAATTCTGAGATGGAGTCCGGACATTTTTCTCCAACACCACTTATAAACAACAGACTCCACGACTTCACAGCCCTGAAGGAAATTGAAAACGTGCTTCAGAGTGATAATCAGTTAATACCCTTTAGCATCCCAAGGAGCATAGGCGTTCAAGAAGCCCATGCCAAGATTCAGATGGATAAAGAATGTATGAAAAGACCACGAACAGGTGACACAGGACTTGAAGGCTTGCTGTGAGCTTGCTGATTTTCTATGCATCACAGAGAGCTGAAGGGTTTATAGAATTAACTTGGTCATGTGTTAATTTGTTTTTCCATTACCTTACCTCGTTCTCCCTCTGCCCTCTGAAAAAAAAACATTTTTACTGACTTCTTTTCATGTCTGATTTCCTATGACTGAAGTCTGATAATAGCTTATTTTATTTTTTGCCTGCGTCTCATATTTTATTGTTACAGTTGTGAAGAAAGCTATATGTAGAGTACCAGACTTTGGCAGTTTTGTTTCTTTGTAGTGTTTAATTTACAAAGGCTGTTCGATTTTTGACAAAGTGTGTCACTTTTTATTTTAAGTGATGAGAGTCGGTTATAATTATCAAAAACATGTAAGCGTAATATTTATTTGTTACTTGCAGAGGAAATTATCACCAGAAGAATGTTTATAAAAGCATATTTTACACATTTAAACAAACTGAGCTGAGCATTTTCAAGTCTATATTTTGCATGCCACTATTCTTCCTATATACTTTGTAATTGCTAATTTGACATGTTAACGTGTGTGTGTCTGTGGGCAAATCATGTATTCTATTTTATTATTAATTTTAAAGCTGTCCTTATTAGAAGAAGATTCAGTCATTGTCCTTATCGTTGTGACTATTTTTAATTTACGTTTATACGATAATTCTCCTGTTTATGATTCATAGAAGTACTAGTCTAATTTGGCATGGGTGGAGATTTTCTTTAAGCCTCTGCTTGAGTTTGCTTTTTTTAACAGGTTTAATAATCACTTCAGCTTATATGTTACTAACCACAGTTTTTTTTTTCCCGCTACCACTTACTTCTGTTTTTCTGTGCAGGCACAAAAAACAGTGCATAATTGCAATATTAAATAGTGTGTAGTGTAAACAAAGGCCATGGAGTTACTTATATATATATATATATATATATATATATATATATATATATATATATATATATATATATATATATATATATGTATATATATATAATTATCATTTGTATCTTGACTAGTTTGTGAGCGTGTGAAGGATTTAAATTTCTAGTTAATATGTTGCATTAGGTATATGACAGTATGTAAAATCCTTTTGGAATATGTGCACAAGCTCAGTAAATTTGGCATAAAATAATATAATAATGTGCATACTTGAAAAATGTCAAAATTAACATGTGGATCATAAACGTGGAGTTTAAATCTGTTGATCATTACTTTAAGTCTTAAAATATTTCTTACAGAAAAGCTTGTATGATCAGTCAGCCTTATTTTAACTGTTTATTTTTCATCTGTCATTGAATCATATCATATTTTTGTGTGTTTTGTCATCAGATGTTCAGTCAGGGGGCCAAATCAACTATGCCCGCAAGCCTATTATGGGCCTGCCAGATGATGAAGAGAACATAGATGGTGGGCTTGGACTTGGGGAATTAGCAGGACTTACCGTCAACAATGAGGCAGACCCTATAAATTATGATGTGAGGCTGGGAAGACTTGTATTTTTGTGTACTTTACCATTCCAGTTCAACAAACTGTTTTTTATTTTTATTTTATTTTTTTAACTTTTCAATTCCTGTCATATTCTCACATATATTTTTTACATCTTTTTTAACTTTTCTATTTTAACTATTCAGATTGTCAGACATTTCCATTAACCACCCCTTTTGCAGTCCATTTTCTTTGAGAAAAGTAATTGCTTAACTCATGTCCATCCAGGAGGTATTTTGAAGCACTGAAACGCAGTTGTATGTCTCTTTCTGCCTCATTCATCTTTCTTTTTAAGTGCTAATTATATTGTGAAGCATAGCAGGTGGATATATTACTGGTCTCTCATTCAGTGCACCTGTTGTTACCTGGTGTGCTGTCATATTGTATTTCTGGCTGGCATGAATGGAAAACCTCCATAGAAGCCTCGAATCTTCAAGAACTGGTGTGGATCTTCTGTCATGGTCATGCAGGGATACGTGGCAATGAAAGAGCTGATAGACTAGCTTCATGGGCACCTATAGTAGGTGTATTGGATTTGAACAAGAGGGAGACAATGAGGACAATTAATGATCGCCTATTAGAGAATGACACTGCAATCAGTGAATCATCAAGGCTAAGATTGCTGGAGTTTAGCATTAGGCGTAAGACTGGCAGGGATGAACGTATGAGAGGATGCATCCGGCATATATACCACCAGCGCACAACAGGAACAATTAGCATTCATAGCCCTTTGTCGTTTGCTGAGGGAGACTGTGCACCTATTCATTTGCCCAGAGTGCAGTGAATGTCGATTCTGAACAACAATAACAATAAAACTTTGTTAAAGAGGCCTTTCACTTTTTTTCAATCCATATTTCCTTGGTTGTCCTCTGTTTCTGGACTCCCACATTTTGAGATGCTGATAATCTGGATTTATCTTTAGAAAGTGTCCCATACCCCAACTTATTCGTTGTTTCTTAATAATACTCCTTCTGTTGTGCTGTTACAGTGATATCCCTGTCTATTATGTTTTATTAGCTGCTTTTCCTAGACATTTTATTTTGTCATCATTATTTCCCCTCTTGTCCCTTATATATAGGGGGGCACAACTGCACCTAACCCCTTTGAGAAACCTGCACCAAAGCATTTATGTGTTCCTGTAGTTGTGGTTTCTGTAGCAATTTATTTTACATGCTGAGGTCAGCCCCACGCACAACCTCGTATTAGTCTACTTATACAAGTACAACACTCCTGAGGATATGCAGTCGTTCATTTCTTTCTTCGTCTTTTCAGACACTCCTGGGAGCTACACCAGGCATTATCATCATTTCCCTTCTTTTGCTCTTCTTCTTCTGCGTTCAGTCTGTTAGTCCTGCTGAATCTGCAGGTCTGTCACCAGGATGAAGTTCAGTGTCTTCCAGGTTCATTTGGCAGCCCAATAGCTTTTTGCCTCAGCTTTGCACCTTCTAGCCAGATATGACTTTCTAGGTCATTGTGGGCTGTACAGCTTTGACCAAAGTGTTCTTCTTCTTCGTACACTCTCATACGTCCACTTGAATGTTTTCAAAGAAAGCAGTTGTCAGTTTGAAGCTATTTGAATCTCTGTGGAGCTTTTCCACGAATGGTACTGGTGTCGAGCATGTGCGCTTTCTATGTTCCGCATATGTTGGTCAACTTTGAAGCAAATGTTCAGCAGTCATTTTATCAGTGCCACAGTTACACTGATCAGAAGTTCCTATCTTTAGCTTGTTGAATAGATGGTATCTCAATCTGTTGTGGCCAGTGTGGAGTCTGAAGATTACCACTTGTTCTCTTCTGTTGAGCTGGTGGTATGCATCAGCATCATTGTGTGTGTGACCTGGATGTTCTACATCCCATTTGTTTCTGTATCTGATTCTGAAGATTACCACTTGTTCTCTTCTGTTGAGCTGGTGGTATGCATCAGCATCATTGTGTGTGTGACCTGGATGTTCTACACCCCATTTGTTTCTGTATCTGATTCTGATAAAATTCTTTGCCTTCTCAAAAGTTACGCTTGCATCAGGCTGGGGTAGATTCCCACCTTCCTTTGCCAATCTGTCAGTCTCTTCATTGCCGGTGATGTTACAATGAAATGGGTTCCATTGCATCACAACACTTTTGAATCGTTGACATAGTTTGTGGAGCACTATTCTGAGGTCATCCAAGTCTGTATTATTTTGGCTTTTCAACGCTGCAATTACTGACTGTGCATCAGTAAAGAAAGCAACTTGTCTCTCTGTGCTTTCCTCTGTCATTATAACCTCTGCTGCAGTTTTCAAGGCCTCTGGCTCTGCTCTGAAGTTATTTGAGGATTGTCCTTTTGCCACTGACAGCTTTTTTTTGTGCATCAGTGCTTAAGGTCAGAAAGACACATCCACCTCCATTTTCTGTTGCATTTGTTGCTGATCCATCTGTGTATGCATGGGTCCAGGTGTTGTGTGGGTAATGTTTCTCTGTGTATTTTGTCGCTATGGATTTTCTCTCTGTTGCAGTCTGGCTCATTTTTCTTTCAATTCCAGGAATGTTTTTTATCATTTCAGAGAAACGATGTTGTTTCCAAACTGGAAGCTTGTGTGCAGTGTAGATGGGTTTAATAGTTGATATTGCATTTACGAAAGTGTTCAGGGGTCTGGATGCCAGTTCCACATGGATATTCATTAGTGTGAGATATCCTGAGGTGATAGAGGTGGTAATCTGCAGAGGCCTATCCTCATGTGGAAAAGGAATGTCTGCTGATGGTTGGATATGTTGTCCATATCCCTTTCTTTCTTCCATTGGTAATTGTGCTGGTTGTAGATGATGGTTTAGACCTTTCGATAGGGCAGTGGATGGCTAAATTGCTCTTTTTATTTTACCACCAGCTCTTGGCAGAAAATCAGCTCTCTCTTCCCAGTGATTCCAGAATGGAGGGCGTAGTTGGATAATGTTAAGCTCAGATCTGACTTCCGGTTTTTTTTTTTTTTAATATCTTTGTGAAGCATGGGGCTATCACTAACAGCTGGTACGTCTGCAGGATGCCTACACCAAGTCATTCATGTGGTTTCTGTAGACATTTGTTTTACGTGATGTTTCTAGCCCGTAGCACAACCTCATGTTAGATGCCTTGTACGACATTCCTGAGGGAACGGTAGTCCTGTTCTTTTATTGTCTCCCTAGAGACCCCTGGGAACCTGCACAGGGTGCATCTAATTTCTCCTGTGGCAGTTTTTCTTGGTTAGTCCAGTATGACGTTGGTAGCACATTGCTGGTCTTTATATTGCATTTATCAGCTGTTTCTCTGTACTTATTAGCAATGTGTGGGTTTCTTAACAAGTCTCATTGTTGACTTGAGCCCTCATTTCAGTCTGTCTGTGTTGCCCATAGCTACCAAGGCATTTGAACTGCTCCTGTTGTTATATACTGCTCAAAAAAAGTTAAAGGCCACTTTCAATTTTTAGGTTAACTAAGGTTTTTTTAAAAAAACTTTCAACTAAAAAAGTTTTGCTTTTGTTACATGCTTTTTAAAACCTGAACCAAGGTCAATCAAATGTACGTAGGTGGAAAAAATAAATGCATGTTTTGAAAAATGCTTTTTGCTGCATTTTGAAGGAAGGGGAACGGGCATAAACATTTAAACAACGCAAGTCAGGACGTCCAAGGTCTACCACAAGACTGCAAGACACATTTGTTGTTGTATTGGCTCTCAGACAAAGAACAATCACAACATACCCATTGCCCGTTCCTTCCGAAAAGTGGGTGACATGTGTTCACTATAGTCACGACTTGCACGTGAAAAGCAAATTTCAGCAATGTTATCAACAGGCTTTGCCATAGGAAGCATTTTCAAACATGCATTATTTCCCTTTCTACCATGTACATTTGATTGACCTTGGAGGTACACACACGTAACACAGATTTGATTTATTGTCAGATTAACAAACATTGTTTAAGCATGCAACAAAATGCAGCAAAACTTTTTTGACTGAGTGTTCAGGTTTTAAAAAAAAACAGCTTAGTTGAAATGACCTAAAAATTGAAAGTGGCCTTTAACTTTTTTTGAGCAGTATAGTTTACTATTACCAAAGAAGGTTTGTAGCTTTTTTTTTTTTTTTTTTTTGCCACTAACAGCACTGAAATAGACTTGGTAATTTTGTGTTTTCTAAACAGTGTGGTAAGAAGTTTACGCTCATTTTCTAGATATTGGTAGAGAAAATATTTGCAGATAATGTCTAGCTATCACAACAGAAAGAAGTTTACATACATTGTGTTATGTTTAATTTCTAGATATCAGCACCTAAAGAGGTTTACAGAAAAACATGGAATGCTAAATATACTCTACGAAGGTAAGACTTTGTGACAGTTTATGTATTAACTCTGCTTCTGTGATTTTGTTGAACTTAGTTTTTTTATCACTCTTAAACTTAGGTTTCATCACTATCAAGTGCTATGCTGAACATAATTTTGATCACTGTTAAACTTAGCTAACATCACTATCGAGTGCCATATGCCAGCTGATGCAGGCAGTTATATGTCACATTGCAGTTTATGCTCCCCGATATTCTCCATCATTTCTGTTGTTGCCTTTCTCGTGTAACATGATGTTAGGAATGTTCACTGTCTTCTCTGCTCATTGTTCTCTGTCTCTCACTTTCCTTCAGTTTTACCTGTTGTGGTGTGCTCTTTTCTCAGAACTTGCTGAGATGGGCTGTCGCTTCCTATTCTTTGTAGTGATATTTCTGTGCATATTAGGCCCTTCATGAGGTGTTAATACCTCTACCTTGTTGGCGCTTGTAGAATGTTGTAGGCCCCAGCAGCCTAACCTCTGTGACATTCACCTGTTTAGTTCATTGTTAAACTTACCATTTCTAGCTAACCTCTATATCTTTAATTTACTGAACCATCTACCACCAGATGAATGAACCAATGTAAAAGAAGGGCTCACTCCTTGTAAATCATAATTATAAATTTTTTTAATTTAATCAAAATGAAACCCCTTAGTTTTAATATGTTTATTTTTATCTTTTCACTCTATCTCTTGTTTTTTCTCATATACAAACACGCTCCATGTGTGATAAGGGTGGATTTAGGGCTCGCCCTTGACGTAGGCATAATCGCTGACACACAGCGACGTTCATAGAACAAAGAACTGTCCTTCGGGCTGAGTATGACCCGTGTACATATAGATCTCAGGTATAAAGATACCTGGGGCGTGACATCTATTAGAAGAACCTTCCTTTCTGTAATGCATACGTGAGCAGAGTTCGACCATTGTCAAACATAAAGTAAAGTTACAGATTGGACGTAAATGAGGCATTACCTTCGTTCGAAAATCCACACCACAGAAAACATACGCCTCCAGGCGTTTTTAGAATACTCAAGGGAAGGACCTTGTAAGCTAACTATCTCACAATAAGGCTCCTAATCCCTAACAAAATCACAGAGACGCCAAAACGAGTCCTTTCTGCTTCACAGCTTTACATCGTCTCCCAAGATAAAGAAACTTCCCAGACGCCCCGCGTCTGGACATGCGCAGAACCCATACACTTGAAAAGCAATCAAAACAAGACGATCTAGGAACATTCCAGATAAGATTTAACTAGATCGAGCCTTATTTGGACATGAACAGAGAACCTCAACACTGGTTTCAGACATTCCAACAACAGTTGACCGATACTACCAAATAAGGAGAATGGTCACACTACGTTAATAAAAATATGGACCGACCGTGTCTCGACACAAGAGGAGGTAACACCATATTAAATGATAATCTCAATTATCCAGAGTTATGTAGCTTTGACCGAAACAAATGGTTTTCTCTCCTTGTGTACATGTTAATATAAAAGTATGAGAATTGTCTAAGACACTTGAAAATGTTAGGGCCATAATTTATAACATTCTCACTCTACAGCCACTTTGATGGTGTTCGGGCTCTAGCTTTTCACCCAGTAGAACCTGTCTTGTTAACAGCATCAGAAGACCACACACTCAAGTTATGGAACTTGCAGAAAACAGTACCAGCAAAAAAGTAAGTCAACCAGTGCTTGGGGCTAGTAATAACCATTTAAAGCATTGAGGATGGCGTTGTCACAGTTGTCTCATTTGTGTAATTAAATATTTGTTTGTTAATTTGTAAACTAATGAAGAAAAGTTAAAAAAAGTATCAGAGGGGTTGGTGGGATATTGTGTTGAAAGAAAAAAAAAACTGGATTACTCATTGAATGGAGAAACTGTAGTTCCTGTAACAAATCAAGAGTTTCTCATATCTTGGTCATACAATAACAGAAGATGGCAGATGTGAAACTAAAATCAAGTAGAGAATAGGAATGGCCAAAGCTATGTTCTACAACATGAGACAGATACTAACCTCTAAACAACTAACTCACAAATTCAAACTGAGAATCATCAAATGCTATGTAAATTCTTCAATATTGTATGGTGTAGAAACATGGACAATGAACAAGCAATTAGAGGAAAGAATTTAGGCCTTTGAGATGTGGATATATAGAAGAATGAAAAACAAATAAAGAGGTCTTAGAAAACCTAGGAATGGAAAGAGACTTAATGAAGGAGATCACAATTAGACAGCTAAAATATTTTGGCCTTGTAAAAAGACAACATTTTAATGAAGACCATAATAGAAGGAAGAGTTGAAGGTAAACATGACAGAGGAAGGCAAACATGACAGAGGAAGGCAAACATGACAGAGAAAGGCAGTGCTATAAGTGGGAAGATAACATCAAGAGATGGACAGGAAAAAGTCAGTCAGTGTGCCATCAAGACAAGAGACAGAAGACGTTGGAGATCCACTTCAGATGACCTTCGATGTGGACATGGCAACTGATGTTGAGTTAAGTATTATACATTAACCAGGCTCTTCTGTGATTGATTCATTCTTATTATCTCTAACGTATTATTAATGTGTTTCTGGGGCCTGAAAGAAGAGTAAAGAATAGTAACACTGTTACCTACCAAGCATGTTGTAAAAGGCAACTAAGGAGGGTTGGGCTATCACTGCCCCATCTTGTAGAAACTTTACACCACAAAACTTCAACAACAATATGGACAGTTCAATTAAAGAAAATAATTCAGCCCAGCCACCCAAGACAGAAGAAGGTCCTCAAGCAAGAAGGCTTGGGACATAACCTAGAGAAATCCGAAAGGAGTCCGGTTTGCTGACTCGCCTTTTTTCTTCTAGGGCGGACGTGAAAGGGATGAAGAAGACATGGGAGAGATATTGAGCTGATGGCACGGGACATGAAGACTTGGCTTAAGTTTGTTGAAGGCCTTGGAGAGCTGAAGGGTGATGATGATTATTAATTATGACAGTATTTAAAACACAATGTTTTAGTATTACTATATTTGGTGTTGGTGGTGGCAAGCTGCTTTACTAAGCTGATTGGTCATCATCATCAGATCTATTTAATCCAGGAGCACCAAAGGGGCAAAAACAAACTCTCCATTCTCTGTGTCAACTTTTTTAAGCCAGATTTTTGTTACCATTAAAGGTTTTTGACCGTATCCTCAATTGTTCCTACTTGCCTTTTTAATGATCTTGCATGTTACGACATACCTGGATTAGTTCTCGGTGGGTCTCCAAGGAGATAAAGAATAAATAGGGTTACTATTTCCTTGGGCATGTTGTAAGGGGTGACCAATATAAGGTTTTACATGGGGCTTACAACCTTATCGTGTCAAACAAATTGTTGTTACAGAAACTGCTGCCGCAAGAGCATGTGATTTAATGTAGGCTTCCTCAATGGAGCATTAACTTAGTCAGTTCAATACATGGAAACAGTTTTCAGACCAGACCACAGGTTCTTTTTTATTTGATACTACACCTTAATATATAACCAGCCAACCTTGTATCTAGGCTGAAAGGGGTAGTGTCTCCCTCACCAAAACAAGGCATAACTCCTAATTTAAAAAAAACTAAAAGCAATTGGTTGTGATCATCACTATTAAAAAAAATTAATGAATTAACATTACATTAATGAATTCAGCATTACATTTTGCATTTATGACATTTGCAACTGGTAAAACATTGCTGGCTGTATTTGGTGAGCCTGCTGTCTTGGGTTATTTGTTATCATCCCTCAATAAATATTGTAGTCAGTTTGCCTATAGCTGATGTGGTTTCTTATAAATTGTATCATTATGTGAGGTTTTTAATATCAGCTTTAGTGATGTTGCATGTTTGCTATAAAAGAATGCTGGAGTTTAAGACACATACAACTAGTCTTATGTATGTATTCTTCCAGATCCAAATGTCCTGTCAGACACCTTGCAAGCCCACACAGATGCAGTATGGGGTTTATCAATACATAGCTCTAAGAACCAGCTACTTTCCTGTTCTGCGGATGGCACTGTGCGTCTGTGGAGTCCTGGAAGCAAGTCTCCTCTACTCAATACTTTTACTGTTGACTCAGGTAAATTTGTTTTATTCCTTTCTTTGCAATGTGTTGTTTCAGTGTTTGTTGATCCCACTTACTTACTTAGTTGGTTGAACTGACCATGCCATTTGAATCCAGATTGGACGAGCAACATTCGTTCGAAGTGGCCAAGTATAATGATCTGGCCGCGGATCTGAGACACGATGGGTTCACTGCAAGGGTCATGGCTATTGAGGTGGGCGCAAGAGGGCTCGTGGCTGCATCAGTGTATGATTTATTGAAACTGTTGGGGCTGAGGGGACGGTCGAGAACAAGGGCACTGAAGAGGCTTAGTGAAACTGCTGAAAAGGCATCGTGCTGGCTGTGGAACAACCGCAATGGGCTATGGAACTCGTGACAGTAAATTCTGTAGTACAGAAAACACCAGGAAGTCCACAATATGTTGAGTTTTTCTGTGTACTGGTGAAAGGGCTGTGACTGACGGGCAACACGCGGCATATATTATAAGAGGTGTTGGGCACATAATTTCAGTCGCTAGCGCGCAGTGGCTAGCTTCGTCGGCTTCGCGCAGGTGTGTCAGTGTCTGTCCCTAGTCGTGGTGTGCGACGGAACAAGCGGAATAATTTGTCTTCTCTTTGTTACTTTCACAATTGCCTCCACGGCTGGCGGAGTTGTGGATTTTAAAGTTGCTACCAAAGTGAAATGGGTTCATTTTCGATACAAGACACCAGGAGGCTGAGACACTTGGGAGTCATGACCCAAGTGGGCCCGCCCCCCTTAGAGTTTAAAGGAGTATACAGGGCTGAAACACTTGTTCGACGGGTGGACTTCTTGTGATGATCAGATTGTTTCCTGTTGTATCGCTCTGTAAAGAGTTTCCTATCATCTTATCAGTTGTTCCTCTTCTACTGTGAGGTGTAGAGGTATGGAAGAGAGAGCGCCATTCTATCCTAACAGCATTCTTCCTCCTGACCTGGTTCCATTCTAGTCCTTGGTCCTTCAGAGATTGTCTAATGTTGTCCTCCCAGCGGACGCAGGGTTGTCCTGGAGGTCTGGATCCCTGGCTCTTAGCCTCCCATACCTGCCGTGGCAGCCGATCTTCTCCAATTCTGCAGACCTGGCCAAATCATCTTAGTTGGGACTGTTCTACTTGGGTCTGCAGGGGTTGGGTTTTTAGGCCTTGACCATATCTCTTCTTGTTACTTTAGCCACCTTTCTCAAGTGGTTTAACCCACAACCAAATTAACAGATCTGTGTCATTTGTGAAAGTTTGATATGTTGGTTGGTGTTAATATAAAATATAGTCTGAACCAGTGGTATCTAACTCAGTTTCTGCACCTCAGGAAACCATGAAGTTAAATTCCATGTTTTAATTGTGTTTAGGATACTTACCTGGCATGTTGTTTGCATCGAGGTGCATGTGTTTATATATACCTTGTTTACATTTGGGAGATTTACTTACATATTAATCATGAAGTTGAAAATAAAAGTAGTGTACAGGAAAGGCAAAGTAGGGCTGCTATGTACTATTAAAGTAAGACTAAAGTATAATGTATTTATTACTTTTAGTGGTAGTAAAATGTGAAATACTTTTATTCCTGCTATGAAGGACAAAATTGGGCTAATATGTAATGAATCTATTCCACTTGTTAAAGACAAAATTGGGCTAATATGTAATGAATCTATTCCTGTTGTTAAAGACAAAATTGGGCTAATATGTAATGAATCTATTCCAGTTGTTAAAGACAAAATTGTGGTAATGTGTAATGTATTTATTCCTGTTATGAAAGACAAAATTGGGCTGACATACTGTACTGTTTGTACCGGTTGTGAAAGGCAAATTTAGGCTAACGTGTAATGTATTTATTATTGTTGTGAAAGACATAATTGGGTTAATGTGTAATATACCTATTCCTGTTGTGACAGACAAAATTGGGCTACCATGAAATGTATATGTATTCCTGTTGTGAAAGACAGAACTGGGCTAATGTGAAATATATCTATTCCCGTTGTGAAAGACAGAATTGTGCTAACATGTAGTTTACCTATTCCTGTTGTGAAAGACAAAATTAGGCTAACATGTAATATACTTATTCCTGTTGTGAAAGGCAACACTGGGCTAACATGTAACAGATCTATTCCCATTGTGAAAGACAAAATTGGACTAATGTGTGGTGTATTTATTCCTGTTGTGAAAGACATAAATTGGGTCAATATAATAATGGAAGTGTTATCAGCTGCCTGATAGCTCTATAATAATGCTTGGTTTTGGTTATTTACTATAGTGGTGTAGACCCATACATTGTATGCTTGGAGGCATATCTGGAGTCATCCTTATATGACCACCAACTATGCACAATGCTATAGTGTGTAGATTTGGATTTGAATCTCTATCTGTGAGGCTAATTACACTCTCGTTGACTGTTGAAATCATCCACACACTTCCAGGGATTCCACCTGTGGTGAAACATGTTGAGAACTCAGCATTGCACTAAGCTTGGAGGAGTCACTTGAGCCCCAAATATAACTCTGGCCTTTACCTTGTCGCCTGCATGCTGGAAGATCTCACTATGGACCTCATGATAGGCAGGGGGAGCTGTGCTTTGTGTAGGACATAACGATTCCTTGGGAGAGCCCAGAACCAGAGCACAGTATTTTAACTCTGCATATTTGGAGAGCCCCCTTGGATGACGGGGAATGCACAATATGCCACATGCTTCTTCCTCCTAGCTTGGGACCAGATGTAATGAACTTTTAAATGCAAGCCAAGCTGGAGAAACTGGAACTTAGGACTTCAACTAACACGTTTCAGAATGGCAGAAAAGCCTAGATCTGCAATGTAGATAATATCAAGGTGTCTTTAAAAGAGCGAGAAGCTCTACAGCCTTAGTTAAACAACAACAACCCATGCGTTGTAAATTCCACAGTCTTTTGTTGAATCATTTCTGGTTTGCTGCTGAATTAAAGATTCCACTACCATAGCCAAAAGGCATCATGGTTTCATGTAAAATTATGTCCAATCTTTTTCAGTCAATAGCAATTTTGCCATGCTCTCAGATTGTGATTGGGGGGAAAGAATGGAAAAGGTAGTCCAATAGCAGATACTGCCTCTTTGGGGAGTGAAGTATTAGAGACGTCTCCTTTACTAGGTCTCAGCTTTATGAGTTGGGGTGACCTAATACCTTTCTTGCTGCCTTTACCTTTTCTAACTTACAAAGTCAGGTACCCATTAGATGAGCTGACAGTCTAAAGCAGGGTTTCTTAACTTGTATAGATTTTAGAAAGGTCCATGTACATAACCTGCAATGTAAAATGTTTAATTATGCTTTTATGTACATTTTATTTCCAAGAAGAGGCCCATAGCCTTCATTGGACAATCAAAGAGCTGTGTAGCCTTCATTGGTCAATCAAAGGGGTCAGTAACTTTCATCTGACAATCAAAGAGGTCCATGGCGCACACAAAAATTAAGACGTTCTGGTGTATAGGGTCATTCTTAATTTTTTGTGATACGTTTGTTGGGTGGCAGCCTACAGTACTAGTGGAACACAACAAAGTCAGGAAAAGATGTTGGATGCGGATAGAACTCACATTGAGAAAGTGACTAGCCCTTGTTCTGGAACCTTCTAGGCAGAAGGAATAGAGGAGGATGTTAAAGCACATGAAAAAAGAGAGATGGTGAAAAGAAGGAGGCTGAAAGAATTGGAAAGGAATGCCTAGAGAAGAAAGACCAGTAGATCTGGTTCAGGACCTATAGGTCAAGTGGTAAACAATTAATACGTTTTTTTTTTTTTTTTGGTGCCTTTGAAAACAATTTTAATTTAGCTTGTGTTGTACTGTACATGATCATTCGTGAAAAATGATTTATTAATGCTTCTATTCCAACTTCTGCAGAAGAAGGTGTGCCCACATCAGTAGACTTTGTGCGTTGTGACCCACACCAGATGGTTGCCAGTTACACTTCCTCTAACACTTACATCTTTGACATTGAGACAGGAAAACAAGTGCTCATGCTAGACACTAAAGCCAATTCTGGTAAGTTCTTTAGAATATGCTGCCAGAAACTAGTCATTTTTTTTAATGCAAGTTCTTTTGAGTGAGTTTCCAGAAACTAAAACTGTTGGAGATTAGTCCTTTAGCCCAACGGTTTCCAGCCAGTAAGACACCTGGGTACCAAGAAAACTTACTTAAAAGTATATTGCAAAATTTTCTTGCTCCGGTTTTGTGAAGTGTACCACCCACCTATCACAAAAAAATGTTGGGAACCTCTACATAAACTAAACTGCAAAAAAGTAAAAGTCAGTTCTGTTACAATCTTTAGACTACCATTTAATGTAAAATTCAGTGTTTAAAATGATGAAAATGATACCTTATATCAACACCCAGTGGTAACTTTCCATGAAGTCCAGAAGTTCATGATTTTGTGTGACTTTAGCTGATTCTTTGTTCGTCTTTTTTTTTTTTTAAAACATAAATGGAAAGTGAAACAATGACCTTGGAAAATGCCACAACATTCTCTGAAGTCATATTGAGATTGTGTTTCTGATTTTTTTTTTTTCTCATTTTCGTAAATTGTTTTGTTTAGTGCTTCTTTGGAGTATATGAATTGTTTTAGTGATGTTGAGAAATTACTATTACATATAACATGGACAAGATGCTTGTTTGCTCCCATGCAGACGTATGATTACACCACAGAACATGAGTATAAAAGATGTGAATAGAAAAAGGAATTTATATGATTGTATTGTTTGATTAAATAACAATATGCTGACTGTGACTTAATAAGCTTCTTAGATTTTTCTCCTTCCTTCTCATTGTCTGCCCTGATCTTGTCAGTGTCATTATTATGAATACTTTGTCGTGTAGATGTTTGGCTTGTGTTGCATTATGCTGGCCAATGGCTATCCAAGGTTGTCATCTCTCTTCCATTTATATAGAACTTCATGCTTCGCATTCATTGTTATGATAGTGTCTGCTCGTAATCGTTTACTGCCAGGTTGTTGGAAATCCCCCTACCTGATAACTTTGTTGTACCTGGATTACAAATTATTCAAAATAGTCTGAATTAGGTGATCATTTCTATTCTATTACCTGTATGCAGATAGGTGTCTTTGGTCATTTAATTAAATGCATGTCTGTACTTTCCACTTTTGGTTTATCAGCTGATACAACATATCAAAGATTAGTGAAGAAGTTTACTTCACCATTCTTGCATGTAAAAAAGGTAAAGGATCCCGTTACACACCCATTGTGGCATATTGGGAATATGGTGTTAGGCCCATATTTTCTTGACCATCGGCACACTAGGGGTGATGTGGTCAGCATCACGCCGGCCGCCTTAACCTTCCCAGAAGTTTTCTCTGGTACCCAATTCATGAGGCTGGGTCGACCCCGGAGCCGTTTGCGGTCTAAAAAATCCCACCTCAACTGGGGATCGAACCATGGACCACTGAGTTAGGAAGCCAGTGCACTAACCACTGCGCTACCGCGACTCCCATTCTTGCATGTGATTATGTCATAAACAATGAGACATGTTTCATTCATTCATAGTTTAGAAATTGTTTTGTCTTTTCCCTGTTCTCAGTTTATGTTGTTTCTCCAGTGTTAACAATTATTTCATTGGTTTTTTTATTTTTTCCATAAAATTTCAGATTCCAGCAGAAGCAACCAGATCAACCGTATAATCAACCACCCAACTTTACCAGTCTCCATCACAGCACATGAGGACAGGCACATACGATTCTTTGATAATAACACAGGTAAACTAAATAGGGAATGTCTGTCCCAAGCAGGGCTGTGGAGTCTGAGTCATGGAGTCGGTCATGTTTTAGTCAAAGTCATTAAAAAATGTCCAGACTCCGAATTTTATGAGACTTAAGTCAGGGCAGATCCTTATTTGATCCATGCAAGGGAGGGGGCGCTTAAAAAATTTGAAATAATATTTTAAAGTAGTAAAACTCTTAAAACCACTTTCTTGTTAAAGTACATACATTTTTACATAATGTAGGACAATTTCAGTTGCTTCTGATAATAAATAAAGTTGTTATCACAATTGGAAATTTGTTGGCACATTTAGAAAAAACACACAAGAAATGAAAATAAACTAAATACAATGTCAATTTTCCCGTCATAGTTAAAATGAAACTATTTTGCCTCATGGTGTTTAGCAAAATGGTAATTTGTGTGGATGATTTGTTATTTTGTATCACTGTATGAATGAATGAATAGTTTAAAGTGTAGTCTACGAAAGCCCCCTTTTCATTTGTTCACATACATACCATACTTATTCATATAACTCCATAAATATAAGTGCATAATTTTATACCATATCACTAGTT
Source organism: Oreohelix idahoensis (assembly GCA_024509875.1). Classification (NCBI taxonomy): domain Eukaryota; kingdom Metazoa; phylum Mollusca; class Gastropoda; order Stylommatophora; family Oreohelicidae; genus Oreohelix; species Oreohelix idahoensis. The sequence goes on along the minus strand of JAMPIV010018044.1, from coordinate 346,692 downwards.
AAAAAAAACTGTAGTTGGAGTCGGAAAATTATTTGGCCAACCCCACAACCCTGGTCCCAAGATAAAAGACTGATTCTGCGCATACACGTAAATGTAGACTTTTAAAGTGGATTTTTAATATCCGTTCATTAGCGCCATGAAGTTTCATTAAATGACTTCTGCCTTTATATTGTGATGACCATTACAATAAATGTTTCTGTTTTTCACGGACAAACAGATCAGAACAGCAGAGAAAAAGAAACTAGAGCTCTCTACATGAATAAAAATACATGAAAATGATATTATGAGTCATAAATAGATAAGGTAGTCTCTCTGGTTAATTCTAGTTTGAGCGTTGTTGTCACTCCGGAAAATTCCAACGAGAACTATTGCCAGATCAGCCGAAAACTAGGAATGGAATAATAATAAAAAAGAGAAAAGAGGTGAGTGGCGAAATAAAACGTTCTTATTGAAACTGCAGGATACATAACAATGTACTGGAAAGAGATGTATGAACAGGAATATATACGAGTAATAGTAATATAAGCGGTAATGAATTTCCAGAGTGAAAACAGTGCTTGTTGCGGGATTTACTGAGGAGGCAATATTCTCTTTTTCTGGCTGGTATCATTCTAGCTTTTTTTTTTTTTTTTTAATGGTGCAGCTTAGCTGTCTCTTCCTTTTCTCTACTGTTTTTGTTGGTTAGTCCCTGACGAAGACATTGTGTTTGTACTGTAGGCAGTTTTTTTTTTCCTTTATCCTAGTAAGGCTTATATTACCTCTTTATTGTATATAGCCTTACTGAAGTCCTCATCTTCTCAGTAAGCTTTTAATAACTCACTCTGAACGTCATAGTGTAATGGTTTGATAATTTTTCCAACAAGATGGATACCATTAGCTACCACAAAGTAATTTTTGTTTGCACAGAAGCACCAGAGAAAACAATGCAGTTTGGAAGCTCTAGGAAAACCATGAAATTGGGTACTTAATTTTTTAAAATCGGACAAAAAATAAAAATGTTACGGCATTTTTAAAAGTGTATGTACTTTCACAAAGTTAAAAAAGTTACATCACACCAACTTCAGAGTGCTCCCGTTTTCTTAAATATAATCTTAGAACCTTCTCTGATAAACAGCATACAGTCTGCAATACACTGATCACATACAGAAAACTATAGGGCTATATCATGACTAATTATCAATATATTTTAGACCAAATATTGCAAATCATTACCAAAAAATGTAGTATTTTGCATGATCATCAATTTTCACATCATATTTCAAAAAATATAAAAGGTACAAGCTTTAAATTTGTACATATCAATCTGCATACTACACACATATATCTCAATTTTTTTCACAGGATTTAAACATCTATTTGTTCTTGTATAATTTTTTTAAAATGTGTCCAGAGGCCAATTTGTCCCATGGGAAGAAAAAAAAAAATGTGAAAATGAAGAAAAATTTTTTTTTTTTTTTAAAGATACTGTCCATATTTCATTTAAAAAAATGTGTAGGCAATAATTAACATCTAAACAATAATTACCAACGGGCTGATCACCCGTTTGCCAGTCACTTCGATTACGGAAACAACAGCAAATGGATTGATTTGCCGTTGCCCTAAAGACGCCAATAGGCGTGATGGGAAACAATGGCAAAGAAAACCTATCTGCTGTTGCCCTAAGATGCCACTAGGCGTAATGGCCACTGACTGCTTTGACGGTCGGTGGCTAAGGACGGAAGAAGAAGAAACAATAATTAACAACATCTAAACGCTATATTTTTTTTAAACAACTGGTTATTAGCATTTAAAAAGACATTTTTAAACTGGAGGAGAATGATCGTGGTGCACTCCTTCCCTGCGAGAGGGCAATGACGCCTCAAAACCTAAATGCTTCAGAAGTCCAAAATACAATTCTTTGATATTTCCTAAAAGTTTAATGTCCTTATCATTCAATATTAATTTTCTGTATCTTAACTGAGCCTTAAGATTTCTATTCTAAGGGCATTTCGTCCTTTACAAATTGTATCCACATCCTCCTTTGTGGTGCACAGACCCCTATGGCTAATGATTGTGTTATATAACTCTAACTTCTTCTCTGCATTCTTAACATCTTTCTCTTTTTTTCCTCCTATTGTTGTCAGTTATTCGCTGTTTGATTTTTTTCTTTAACTGCCCTCTCTGATTCTTTACTTCGTTTCTTCCATTCCAGTCTATTATAGTATTACATTACTCGTGTTTAGGGTTAACACTAACTTTAGGGTTAACACTAACCCTAATCCTAAACCTAACTGCTACGAAACACATAACTACACATATTCACTATGGAGCAAAAAGGAACGAGTAATAGGAAATTACCATATTATATTATAATATATTATATATAGCTACTGCGGCTCCTATTTTATGAAAGCTGTATATATATATTTCTTCTTTTCGGGGAATTTTAAGACTATCAACTATTGGCTGCGAGTCCGGACATTTCAGTACAGCATCAGCAGCTTTAATTATGGCATTGTCCGGTCTCCTAGCCTTGACTCGATATGTCGGCAAATGGCTTTGGCCTTGCGATATCCTTCGCTTTCGAGATATAATTCACCCTATTATGTTGCAAAATAAACCTTCATTCAATTACACATTAATCAAAACATGCATTTTTTATTCAGATTGGTAACTTTCTTAGCTTTTCAAGCTCGTGAAATAATTAGATTGATGCGTGAATGTCTGAAGTGGTTTTAACACATTCATTTCACGCTGTTACAACAACTATGTGATCGTGTTAAATTGCTAAATAATATTAAAACTATTGTAAAGTTTACATTTAAAGTTCAAAACATTCTTAATAAGTGATATACTTACGTATAGTCATCTTCAAATCAGAAGATGTGATGAAGTTTGAGCACGAACCAACATAAGTGGCATGCCGAGTTTGATCGACATAGGGACTTATCACGGTCGATGTAACAGCCTCGCTCTGCATTTTTCGCTACAATTCTTGACTGAGAGAGCGTTACTAAAAGTCAAGTCGCTTCACCAGCAAACATCAAAAGTCTTTGATATTTTACAGGAATAAATAAAAATGGCTCCCGAATCTTCTCATACCATGCAAGGAATTATAACACAACTTAAAATGTCAAATCTTGTAAAATTGCGACTTCACTTCGATAAATCGACGTCTTCCACTTTGTTTTCTCCAGCTTGCATTATACGAAATCAATGCTATGGATTTGACCCGCCTAATGGTGAAAACCGTATGCAAATCAGACGTTTGCTGGTCAAGCGATCCTCATTTGAATGAAGCGGGGTGAGACGAAAACGTTCGGAGCCGTAGCAAACTACGCGTAACGCTGCTGTTCGTTTTTATTAGTAAAAAAAATACTTCAATAGCTTTTATTTTTTTTTTAATTAATACATTTCAAAAGAGAAGAAGATAAAGAGTATCGTGATATAAATTTTATTACAATCCGCTTAATAGCAAAGGGACTTAAACTTGACGAATTTCCCTCAGTTTTCTCCACTGGCAACAGCTCAAAGCGGGCGGTTTGGGGTACCTAATACCATATGGGATGTGTCACTAGAATTAATTACTTGAAGATTTCAGCATCAGTATCGTGAAATGAAATTCTACTTGGGACAACCTCGCAACTGCCCATTCATCATCATCATTCTCCCTTTTCACTCCTTATGAAGCCTTTTTCTTCCCAGAGCCCCCTGAGAACTACATAAAGCAAGTGCCCATTAGTGCATTATTGATTACTGAGATGGCTGTTGTATTGTCTAGGTCAGCGTATCATATTATTCTTACCAAAAGTGACTGCTAATGTTTACACTAATCTTTATCAGTGGAAGTATAAAAGATAGTTCTTCACTAATATAAAGCAAATTCCTGTCATTTCAAAGCCAGTCGTGGACAGCCAGTAAACACACAAGAAGATAATCTGGAGGCAACAAAAGATAATGCTTTTACAGAATGCTGTTGATACATGAAGGCATATCTGGAGTCATCTTTATATGACCACCAGCTATGCACAGTGCTACAATATTCATATGTGGAAGTGAAGGTCTGTGAGGCTAATTAACCCTCATTGACTCTTGAAAGCATCCACACACTTTCAGAGATTCCCGATGTGGTGAAACATGTTGAGAACCCAGCATTGCACACTAAACTTGGAGAAGTCACTTGAGCCCCAGACATGATTCTTTGGCTTTGACCTGGTAGACCGCATGCAGGAGGATCTCACTATGGACCCTGTGATAGGCAGGGGGAGTTGAGAAGTGACTCTGTGCAGGACGTGACAATTTCTTGGGGGAGCAGAACTCAGTATTTTAACTCAGCATAGTTGGAGAGCCCCCTTGGGTGGTGGGGAATGCACAATATACATGCACTTCTTACTCCTAGCTTGGGACCAGCTGTGACAATTCTTAAAATGCAAGCCAAACTGGAGCTCATGACTCCGGCTCAATATGTTTTGTAATGGCAGAAAAGTCAAGGACAGCCTAGATCTACCAAGAAGTCTTCAAAAGAGTGAGAAGCTCAGCAGTCCTAGTTAAACAACAACAACCTTTGCATTGTATATGCCACACAGTTTCAACTTAGTATTGGTTGCAAAAAGCTAAGCAGCCCTAGTTAAACAACAACAGAAGGCTGTTATGAATATCATGGACAGTCATGAAGTTGTACTGGAAGGGACCAGTGCACAGAAGAAGTGATTACAACCCAATGGAGGCAGTGTATGTTTTTTGACAAAATAGTTATGTGAAGAGGGAAGATAGAGGACTGGGGAAACAGGCATAAATTTATAAAAAAAAGAGAAAGAGAATGATAAAGCAAGAATGTAATGGACAGTTTAATATCATAGCATAGAAAAAAGGTCACTGACAGAATTGATTAAAAACAAAAGGTGGAGAAAGTGGTTGCCTTTGCCAGTCGGTATGGCATTTGATGATGAAGAATGCTCATGGAAGTGCTATGTTATTACTTTGTTAGGTTAAAAGGTCGTTGAAGCTGTATAATTAAAGAATGATTATTGTTAAAGTAAATGTATGCAGTATAATAAATTTTTTTTAAAGTTGATACTATAAATGATTGGTTTTACAGGTAAAAGTATGGAGAACAGAGTTTACCTGCTTAATGAATTGGTTTAAGTGAACGAGGTTTTGAAATGGTCTCCAGACTTCTTATATCTTGGTCACTTTACAGCATCTTATTTCAGTGATTGCATTATGTACATGTGATGTATATGTGCAGTTCTGCTAGATCATTATGCTTAGTATTTTGAAAACAGAGTAATGAGGATATATGGACCAGATATCTTAATCCAAGTACTCCACAGATTTTTTGGCATCCTAGGTTCCTAATCCTTGCTGGTTTATCCATTGTGCCAGACCAGAGGATGTCATGTAATAATAATTCAACTTCACACATCTGACCCAATAATTATACACCTTCCATGTCTCTGAAGTTCCATGACTTCTAGATACTTAAACAAATGTTAAATGTAAATTAAATGATCAAATAAAAGACAGGTAAAAAAAATGTAGTCCCATAGCAGATTCTGCCGTAGGGGAGTGAAGTGTTAGGTCCGTCATCGAGATGTGAGGTGACCAGTTCCCTTCCTCACTGCCTTTTACTTCCCTAACTCAAAGTCAGGCACCCATTTACAGTTGGGTAGATTGTAGCATGTCGGTACTGTGATTCAAATCCAGCATCTTTGCCACGAGAGACAGGTACATTAGTATAAATTATATTTATTCATTAGTATCAATGAAACAGAATTAATAATATTTCCCTTTCTCGCTGCCAATGGAGCCATGGGGACACCACCGCAGTAGTCCCCAGACAGGAAGCCTGTGACAGAGCACTTATGTGCCCTTGCAGCGGCAGTTTCTGTAACAGTGTGTTTTACATGGAGGGGCTGTCAGTCCCATTTCATAGCAGTGCATTACCAATATTTTAAGGTCCTTTAACACAGGAATTCTTAGTGATTTTTATAAGAAGCAACCCTGTTTTCAGCAGGGAGGTTAAAAATGGGTAACACTGAGAAGAGTGTAGCCCAAAAACTAATGGTGTGTAAAGTGTTCAGGTATTTTCTATTGTGCTACTTATTTTACTGTTTCTAACTGTATCCATTATTTTCTCTTTCAGGTCATGACTGTTCAATTAGGTTATGGAATTTAGACAGTAAAACATGTGTTCAAGAAATCACCTCCCACCGTAAGAAGTTTGAGGAGTCCATTCACGATGTTGCCTTCCACCCACAGAAACCATACATTGCAAGCGCTGGTGCCGATGCGCTGGCCAAGGTTTTCGTATGACACGTTGTAGGACTCCAGTAGTTGTCTTCATGTTTTGTTCACAGGGAAACCTCTTGTCTGTTGGTGGAGAATGTACACTTGTTTTTTGGATTGTGGGAGGGGGAGTGTGTGTATGGGTGATTGCGGTGCAGGCAGGGACATTAACATATGTGCCAAATTGTTTGGTCATGTGTGGCTTAGTGATGGATATTTCACTATGACTAATTCAATTTTGTTATTTGTAAATGCAGTATAAATATACATTTTTACTTGTAGTAAGAGTACCAAGGTATTGTAAACTAATACATCATTATACAAACATGGTCGTTTACAAATGTGTACCTCTCGTCATCTACAGACATTGTAATTATAGCTTATGTTTGATGTTGTATTTCAAAATATTTCAAACAAACAAGAAGATAACAGAGATGGCGGTCTTAGTGAAGAGTGATCAAAAGCCCATGGACAAATATCTCAGAAAAGGTCAGCTTGAATTGGAGGATCATTGAATAAATTGGAAAGTATTCCACTGACACGTTTTAATTGACTTGGTCATATCGTTCGTCAGGAACACTAGACATACACCAGTGGAGCAGGAGCAGAAGCTGTCATCGGATGGGACACACATTAAGAAAACCAAGTGATAGCATTACAAGGCAGCCCATAGTCTTCTTCTTCTTCCTCGTTCGTCCTGAAAAGGACGTTGGTTGCGTTGTGTCTGTTTACGCCGGAGCTGTGATATCTGCACCTTTTGGTCGACACATCCGACTTCAACACAGCATTTTTTGGGACCGGGTTTGCCTTCCCTCTGCGATCCCTACTCGCTCAGCCAGACTGCAGTGATGCAGCCTGTTTCCAGGACCACCACGTGGATGTGGAGTAGGGTCTTGGTCAGCTCTGGTTCGCTGAGCCTGATGCAAGCAGTCAAGCTATGGGTCGCTGACTACATTCTCTATTGATGCATCTTTGGGTCCCAGCCTATAGTCTGAAGGTAAGAGAAATGAGGGAGACCAAAAAACACATGGAGAAGAGAATTGAAGACAGACTTGACAGGATAGAGAAGACATGGAAAGAGCTTGAATGGATGACACAGGACAGGAAGACTTGGCATGTTTTTGTTGAGGGCCTATTCTCTACAGGGAGCTGAAAGGTATTGAGTGGTTGACACATTTTGAGAAGAGGAAAGCTAAACATGTGAAAATAAAGCAGAATTGGTGGACAGGTAGAAGACAGCGAAGAGTCGGTTGGACAATTAGTAGCATTGGAAGAAAGAACATCTATAACAGAACTGGTACAAAAACACCAGGAGCTGGAAAGTTACAGAGGTAGATTATCTGTGCCAGTACCAGCAGACCATCCTTTACCACCTGAAAACTGGCCACTGCAGATTACTAGGCCACATTAATCGCGTCAGTGGAGCCGGAATCCAGACCCTTGAACATATATTCTCCAGAACTGCCAAGCCCACATTGACCTATGATGTCAGAACTGGCTAGCGGTTGCAGAACTGAGGCAGAAGCACTGGGGCTGCCGCATGGACCTGGAAAAGACTGGACTTTGCCATGGCAGATTTAGCATGACTAACAAACAACGCAGAAGAGGAAGAAATAGTTTCTGCCAGCTGGTATGATACTTTATATATTCATTGTATAACTGACATCTTTGAAGTTACTCTGAGATTGTGTAGTGTGCCAGCTTCAAGTATTTCTTTCGATTATTAGAGAGCTTCTAGAGGTACCGGCTGAAGTAGTTTGTATATACATTTTTTATGGAAGACGACATCGTTGGTGTAGGTACCTGCTATATCAATCCTGAACTGTTCTTGTAAACATATTTAAATAGGTGCAGAAAGGCATATTTATTGTACATGGTATCTTAACCTGTTGTCTGTGGACCACTTGGGGGGTCTGTGAGTGGGTTCTAGGGGGTCTGTGTACATAATCTAAAATTTAAAAGGTAAAATTTTTAATTATGATTTTAGGTACATGTTTTCCAAGAAGGGGTCCATAGCCTTTATTGGACAATCAAAGGGGTCCATACCTTCATTGAACAATCAAAGGGGTCCATACCTTCATTGGACAATCAGTGGGGTCTACGGCACATACACACAAAAAGGACTCAGAAAACCTGTTATAGTAAGATTTCTGAGCCTTGTGAGTTAATCACTTTATATTATGGTGGCCTCTTTGTATGGGTTTTGTTTTTTCTTTCAGTAGTTCTTGTACAAGCACTAGGTGGCAGAGTGGTTAGATCATTTACCTCTCAGGGCAAAGTTGCTGGGTTCATGCTACAGTCTACCCAGTAGCTAACTTGACTCTTTCACGAGTTAAAAAAAGCAAAGGCAGCAAGGAATGGAGCTGGTCACCCCACCTCATAAAGCTGAGACCTAGTACAGGATAGTTCTCTAACTCTTCACTCCCCTGTGGCAGTATTTGTTATGGGATACTACCTTGACCTTCTAGTTCTTGGACACAAAAGTTATGTGATGATTATATATAACATTAATTTTTATCCAAGGATAAGATGCAATATTTTTCCTATTTTAACTCAAATGGATAATTATTTGTTTCAGTAAAACTGTTCTGGTTTGTTGACACAATTGAATGTAGATACAGCGGTTGCTTCATCTTGTCTCATTTTAAGTTGTACAGAGCTCTCTGAATCAAAACGTGGTATGCCTTTGGCCTTTTTTTTTTTTTTCAAAAACCTTAATTGTTAGTGAAAGATGTGCAAAATTAATGTTAATAATTATTTGCAGTTTTAATCATTAACAATATTTATGTAGACCAGGATTCAGGAAAGGGTGATGAGAAAAAGGTTGTGGCTGACTGATGTGCTGAACTGTGCAGCCTGACTGTATATTGATGGATTCTGTGCTTTTTATCTGTACAGGCGTCCCCTGCTTATTCGACAGGTTAGGGACCAGAGCACTGTCGGAAAGTGGAAATCGTCGAAAAGCGGAACCCAGTCTTATTTTAGCTTGCAAATGCATTTTTGCAGCCAAAAAACTTAATAACGCACTATATATCAGTTGCGAATGTGTGCGAAAGCTAAATAACACACTATATGTATACAAAAGCACAGTAAAATGAACAAAAGCTTACCTTTAAATATACAAAAGTACTGTACAGTAAAATGAACAAAAGCTTGGAAACATGACGAAATAGGTTGAAAGCTGACCACTCGTCGAATGTATGGGTTCTGGTTATAATTGAAAAGCATCAAAAGAGCAGGTCGTCGAAAAGCGGGGGGCGCCTGTACAGTGTCTGCCATCTTGGTGGTGGAGCACAGGAAATACAAATACACTTTGTACGTGCTGCTTCCTCGTGAATCTTGTCATCTTAACTTGTGGAATGGTGGTCTTGTTTGTTTTTGTTGCACATTTTTGTGTGGGTATAACATTCTCTAGCAAATTGTTTTTAAAATTCCCCAGTAACTAGGTGTATCATTTCCTGGTAACTCAGTATATCATACACCAGGAATCAGGTATATTATTCCCCAGTAGTTAGGCATATTTTTGAAAATGTAAGGCTGAGAATGATGTGTGTGCCAGACTTTGAAGCTAACATTATTATTGACAGTTGCAAGTAGCTTATCATCATCATCATCAGCTGCCTGTTCACTCCTTAATTGGAGCCATCACTGCATCTTGCCCCCTTGCAGGAAGCCAGCACCTCAAAGCATGTGCTAATACATTGCTGGTTTATGTAGCTGTTTGTTTGACTAGATGGAGTGGCGTACGTTGTACTGCTTCGTTAGGCCTGTGGCCCAGTACATCTGCTTCAAAGTTGCCCCTTATATGTGATACAGAGAAAGTGCATATGGCCGACGCCAGCTCCTTTCGTGGAAAAGCTTTACGGGGATCCAAATAGCCTCAAACTGACTACTGCTTTCTTTGAGAACATTCAAGTGGACGTCTGAGAGTGTACGAAGAAGAAGAAGAAGAAGTTTGACTAGATGAGGTTCCCAGTTGCTTGCACAGCCTCATTGAAGTCACCTCTCATGACGTGCCTGAGGTAGGCAGTAGTAGTCCTATTCTTTCTGTTCAGAGATCCCCCTAGGAACCAACTGTATGGGGCAAGTAGCTTGTACTATCAGGTTTTGGCCAGTTTCTTTTGAAACATTGTTTTAAAAACATTCTGACATTTATTACTAAAAATGTTCATTAACATTTGCGGTATACAGCAGCCATTGAATATTTAGTGCATTTATCATTGAACGTGTGAAAAAGTATGAAAATATTCCATTGTCATCAATTTTGTTAGTCAGTTTTCATACTTTAAATTTTTCTTGCATTTAAATGTTTGCAAAAGCAGTTTAGAGCCTGCAGTTTCAGTTCCTGGTTACAATTCTGAAAGGCAGTACCTGTAAACATATAGTTGTATGTGAGGTGCTCTGAGTAAAATCCTGGAATGCTTACATTGCTTAGCTTTAATGGAGCTTGATCATTGTCTATAATTGGTGCTATCTGAAATGTGGAAAAGAAAATAGTCCCAGATTTCTTTGTTCCAGGAGAAATTGAGAAGTAGTGTGAACTTATCTTTTACCTCAGGTTATGCAGAATAAATCCTTTAATCCAATTCACGCATATGTATGATCAGTTGTAGGTTTCTAGAAACAGTGCTTCGATGTATAATACTATATGAGAGTAATAACCATAATTATGGTAAATAACCTTTTTGTAGAAATGTCTTAAGTATTTGTGTACCTGTTTGTGTTTATAAATGCAATTTTTACTAAATCTCAACATCTTGACTGTAGTGCTGAGGAAAGACTGGTTGTTACTGACCAAATTGATTAGCATTTTGTTTACTTTGTGTCGACTTCATTCAGACCATACCCGACTTGACTTAACATTTCAGCGCAGCTTGTATGACGCTACAACACAAAACAAACAACCAAGAAGTTACAGACTTTCGTGGGGCAGGTGCTTGTGTAGTGCGGAAGGATTGAAATGTTGCGACAGGATCACCAGTGTGGAGCAGGAGTCGGACAGGTACCAGTTGAACAAAAGATGAGAGGAGGACCCTGGCGATGGATGGGATGTGCATTGATGAAACCTATTGGTGGCCTTACAAGGCGGTCATTGTTTTGGAGTTCCCTGGGTGAGAGGTGGAGGGAAACCAAAAGATACACGGAGAGAGAAGTGAAAGGGGTGAAGAAGACATGTAAGGACCGTGAGCTGATGGCACAGGACAGGAGGACTTGGCATTTAGGAGTTTATTAAAGGCTTCTCCTTGGGGGGGAAGTGGTAATGTATGGTTCTGCATTCTTACAATAAGTCATGATCAGCTGGTTGTGACCAGTATGCATAAGCCGTAATAAAAATTATCCCCCTGGAAAAGATCTCATTTGAAATTCTTTCCTATCTAAGAAATTGAAATCTTTGGGTACTGAATATTTTCTCACATGAATATTAACCTACCCTTTTAAGATTTTTTTTAGTATTTAACCATGTAGTTCTTTTATTCCTAGGGTAGATGATTTGGATGTTGTTATTCCTTTGTTTAAAAAAAAAAAAAAAGCAAGATCACTATAAAAGTAAAAAGGGGACAGGCAGAATTTATTGGAAATAAATACTTGAAAAGGAAGTTTTGAAAACCTGATGATGTCACAAAAGCCTGAGTGCAAAAGAAGCAGAGAAAGATAAATTTGGGATGTCATGATTGATGGATGAGAAAACTATGACAGTCTAACTGCTAGAATGTGACCAAAAAAAATGGGGGGGTGGGTTGAAAGGACTAGGCTGTCTATGCTACTAAACATAACACATGATTATGATGATTTTATGGTAACTGCTGGACTTTTTGTCCCATGAAGAGCAAGTTGACAAGGACAGTTTGTGTGTAATAAATGTAGGCCATGTTTTTTTATCCAATATATCTTCTCCAGACCTAAAGGTCTTTTATATTTGGACATGCGCCCTAATATAACCGGCTAGGTTGAACGGAACGCGCCTCGCCAAAACGAGGCAAAAGTTTATTTGTTTTTAAAATAAAAAAGTTGCTTCCCTCACTCCCACACTCTCTTCTCTTTCTGTCATACACATAGTGTTTCCCTAGTTCCTACTTTAATTCCTCGTGACATCAGCTTGATAGTTCAGCATATTGTAAATTGCGGCTCATATTGTGTCAAAGATATTTGATATGTTTATCACACCATATTGACATAAACAATAAAATCCACTGTGTTTGTCAATGTAAGTTCGTACATGACTACATTATAGGTAAAACAAAAATTGCTAGGTATGTGCAGAAGATTTTTGTAATGCATATTCTAATGTTATCCATCCATAATGTGTGATTAAATAAATTTCTACATATAACACACAGGTTATTCAGAATTATATGGTTACTTGTTTAAATATTCTTTCACAGTTTACAGATTAACCACAAACATTCCCATATGGTGAAATCTTGGTGTTAGCTACCGGTAATTAATATTTCATAGACAACTGAGAGATGAACAAGCAGGTTTTAGGCAAAACAGATCATGTGCAGATCAGATAGCCACAATGAGGATAATAGTGGAACAAAGTCTGGAATGGAATTCACCTCTTTACATTGCATTTGTGGATTTTGAAAAGGCATTTGACAGTGTAGGCAGAGAATCACTTTGGAAATTGGTACGGCATTATGGAGTCCCCATGACAATCATTAGCTTAATAAAAAAGCTTATAAACATGACATACAGAGTTCTTCATGAAGGACAACTTACAGAACCGTTTGGGAAAAGAACTGGAGTGCGACAAAGATGCCTCTTGTCTTCATTTCTTTTTTTACTGGCAATAAATTGAGTTATGAAGACATTGATGACAGAAGACAGAAATGGAATCAGTGAAATCTGACTGAACAGCTAGATGATCTAGATTTTTTCCGATGACTTCTGTTCCATAACCGTAATCAGATACAAGACATTTTCATCATCATGGCATTGTGATGCTGGGGTGCCTGTGGATTTTCTACGCATCCCGAGTAGAAGCCAGAAGTGTACTGTCCCAGCTCTAGGGAAGATAAAGGAGGTGTTTCTGCATCTCCCTGAGATACGTAGCCAAGGTAGGGCTCACAGTTCTCATTCCCCACCACCAAATTACCTGCTGGTTATGCCTAGTTCTCCGAGGCTCTAGGCATATGACCAAAAGTTGAAGGCAATAGGATCGTCTCGTCCTGAGTCTCTGTGCCCGTAAGATGGGTTTCAGTCTTCAGGAAGTAGTTCATACTCGTTCCCACTCCTAAGACTTGTTCAGTATCCATCTGGCTACTTCCCACCCACAGTATGGTATAGTGCACTGGTTTTAGTATCGAGGTTTGCTCCTCTAGATCTGTTGTGTTTAGCCTGAGGGTTTGCATCCTCAGTTACCAGGACTACCTCGTTAGGCACAACGATCTTAGGATATGAGAGGTTTTGCTAGGCCAAGAGATTGACAGCGCAGTGGTCACTCCTTTCATGAAAAATGAATTCACTAGGCCTAGGGTGAAGTACGAGGGAGAGTCCACTACCCACAACACCAAGACATCATACCCCCTGTCTGTAAAACAGACTAGGCCCCATCAGATACAAGACAAAATGAAAATACTTGATGAGAGGTCACAAGGGGGTCTGAAAATGCATAGGGAAAAGGCAAAGATAATGAGAATAAATGCAAGAAATAACAAGATTGAACTTGAAGAAACACCAACTACAAGATGTGGAATCATACACATATCTTGGCAGCAATATAGACAAAGTTGGAGGTACAGACAAATGATATTCGTCTTCTTCTTCTTCGCACACTCTCAGACCTACACTTGAATATTCTCAAAGAAAGCAGCAGTCAGTTTGAGGCTATTTGAATCCCCGTAAAGCTTTTCCTCCTGGTAGGTTCAACCAGGCTGGACTGGTCTGCGTGGGTAGGGGTCAGACAAAAGCTGGTTCCCTGGTCCTCCAGGATGGGGGTTTTAGCACAGGGCCGACACCCCTGTCTATGTAAAAAAATCGCACATGTTACAGAAACAGCAACAGATTAAAAAACTTTGATGCGGGACAGACATCCGGAGTCTCAGGCTCGTATGACTGACAGTGGTGAAAGCCGAAAGGACGCCATTGGCATGAAAACAGATGCCCTGACCGCAAAACATGAAACCAGAATTGGTTTTTGGAACGTCAGAACTATGAATGAGGCAGGAAAGCTGAGACAAATCACAGCAGAGATTAGGAACTACAAATTACATTTCCTGGGAATAAGCGAGAGCAGATGGACAGGGATGGGGAGAATTAAAAACAGCTACATGGGAAACAGTACTTTATTCTGGTAGAGAGGATGGTCAGCACAACGAAGGTGTAGCCATTATCCTGAAGAAAGGAATGGAAAGGTCTTTACTGGAATGGAAACCCATCAACAACAGACTGATAAGAGCAAGACTGAGAGGGAGATTCACCAACACCACAATTATACAATGCTATGCACCAACAAACGACAGCGATGAAAAGATCAAGGACGAGTTCTATCAACAGGTACAAAAGGAAATAGAAACTGCACCCAGCTACGATCTTATTATAATAATGGGAGACCTAAATGCGAAAGTTGGAACACACAATAATTATAATGAAAGAGTAATGGGGAAATGCGGCAGTGGAACAGTAAATGAGAATGGGGACAAGTTAATAAGCTTCTGCAGTATTAACAACCTGGTCATTGGAGGAATACTTTTTCCACACAAAGATGTGCACAAGTTAACATGGGAATCACCAAACGGACGAGACAGAAACTAGATAGATCACATAATGATAAATGGCAGATGGAGACATGCATTACAAGACGTGAAAGTAAGAAGAGGCGCAGGATCATCACCTAGTAGTAGCAAGACTGAAGGTGAAACTCAGAGCTGCTCAACCAGTTGCAGTCAAACAGAAAAGATATAACATCACGAAACTTAAGGACCCCCTCATCAGAAAAGCTTTCGTGGTCGACATAAAGAGACGATATCAGATTACCAAAATCCAGGAAAGAACGGACCGACGATGTTGACCAGAAATTCAACACCATCTCAACAATATACAAGGAAAGCAGCAAGTCATGCTTGGGATTCCAGGAAAGAAAGAGCCAAGACTGGATAACACCAGAAACGCTAAGCACCATAGCGAAGAGAAAGGAAATGAAAAGAAAGAAAACAGAAGCTAAGTCACCCACGTTAAAGGCATTATATGGTGAACAGTACAGTCAGCTGGACAAGGAAGTAAAACGTCAAACCCGTGCTAACAAAAGGACATTTCTGGATGACCTGGCAAGACAGGCAGAAGAGGCAGCACTGAGAAATGAACAAAGCACAGTTAGAATAACTAAAACTATCAGTGGAAAACGAGGTGCAAACAACATAATGTTAGTTAGAGACAAGCAAGGAAATCTCATCACCACAGCACAGGGGCAGGAAACAAGATGGGCAGAGCACTTCAGAGAAACACTGAATAAGGAACCATCAGAGACTCAGCTGAATGTTCCTGAGACCGAAAGTGACTTAGACGTAAATACAGACATCCCACGAAAAGAAGAAATCGTCACAGCTATCAAAGGGTTAAAAAATAGAAAAGCGCCTGGTCACGACAATCTAAATGCTGAGTTATTCAAGGCAGACCCTGAACTAGCAGCAGAACTATTAGAACCACTATTTCCACAAGTCTTGAAAACTGAGACAACACCAACAGAGTGGAGTAAAGGAACAATTGTCAAATTGCCCAAGAAGGGCGACCTTGCAGACTGCAACAGCTGGAGAGGAATTACTCTCCTCTCAGTTCCCAGCAAAATTATAGGCAGGATAATCATCCAGAGAATTTCAAAAGCAGTTGACCATAAACTGAGGAAAGAACAAGCGGGCTTTAGAAAAAACAGAAGATGTGCAGATCATATATTCACCAACAGGAACATTATAGAGCAGTGCTCAGAATGGCATAGACAGCTGTACATTAACTTTGTTGATTTTGAAAAGGCTTTCGACAGCATACACAAGGACAGCCTATGGAAAATACTGAGGGCTTATGGAATTCCCAGCCGCATTGTTTCTATCATAAAAAGCCTATATTCTAACTTTACGTGCAGTGTTGGATTGAGTAATGTAACTTTCGAAGTGAAAACAGGAGTACGACAGGGATGCCCCTTATCAACAACATTATTTTTTTGACAGCCATAGATTGGGTGATGCCCCAGACAACAGAGGGCAGTCCAAAGGGAATTAGATGGACAACATTTTCTACACTGGAAGACCTGGAATATGCAGATGACATTGCACTACTAGCACATTCACATCAACACATTCAAGACAAAACCAATAGACTGAATAAGTATGGCCAGCAGGTTGGCCTGAACATCAATCTGAAGAAGACAGGTCATGACACTAAATGTGGGCAATCCTGAGCCAATAACAGTAAGGAACCAGAAGTTAGAACAGACAGACACATTTACCTACCTAGTATGCATAGTAACACTTGACCGCGGAACAAGCAAAGACATTAACAACAGAATGAATAAAGTGAGAACAGCCTTTGCTATTCTCAAAAACATTTGGAAGTCTTCCCAGTACAAAGGTAAAGGAACCCGTTACACGCCCATTGAGGCATACTGGGAATATGGTGTTAGGCCCATATTATCTTGACCGTCGGCACACGAGGGGTGATATGGTCGGCATCACGCCGGCCGCCTTAACCTTCCCAGAGTTGCTCTGGTACCCATTTGGGGCTGGGTCGACCCAGGAGCCGTTTGTGGCCTAAAAAATTCCCGCCTCATCTGGGGATCGAACCATAGACCACTGCGCTAGGAAGCCAGTGCACTAACCACTATGCTACCGCGGCTCCCTTCCCAGTACAGCACACAGCAAATTAAGATTGTATGAGAGCTGTGTACTTTCTGTGCTTCTCTATGGTGCGGAATGTTGGAGAGTAACAGAGAAGGAAATGTCGAAACTGTCCTCCTTCCACACAATCTGCCTAAGGAAAATTCTCCGAATCTTCATCAGCAACCAAGAACTACTTATTCGGAGTAACCAGGAGGATATGCACACCATCATAGCTGGCAGACGCTGGAGTTGGGTTGGCCACGTCCTCAGAAGGGACCCTGATACCATCACAAGAACAGCTATGCTATGGACCTCGAGGGAAAGCGAAAGAGAGGCCGACCAAAAACATCTTGGCGGAGAACTGTGGAAGCCGAGATGCAAAGAATGAACCAGAGTTGGGGCACTGTACGAAGGATGGCCGCCGACCGAGCAAGGTGGAATCAATTTGTTGCTGCCCTACAGGACGCCCACAAGGCGTGATGGCTACTGACTGCTTTGACGGTTGGCGGTTAAGGATCAAAGAAAGCTTTTCCACGAAAGGAGCTGGCGTCGGCTTTGCGAATTCCTTCCGCATTCCACTGCAGAATGCTGAGTGTTTTGTGGGCTGTGTCAGTAATTCTAGCCCTTTGCCTCTGTGTAGCCCAGCGGAACGTAATGGAGTTATTGACATTTTGCTTACTATGTAATGACGTCATCGTGGTGCGGTGTACGTTGTACTGTTTCGTTAGGCCTGTGGCCCAGCACATCCGATTTCAACGGGCATTTAAGTCGAGTTGCCTTCCTTAGCCTTTGACTGTTCCCAGCCTACAAGGGGCGGTCGAAAAGTTTTGCACTTTACTAAGAAAGCATTAAGATAGGCGGGATTGCTGTGTATCATTGTAAAGACACACTATGTGTTTACATTTCCCGCGCGTACATGGCGCGCGCGGGGTGCCGTGTGAAGAGAAATTGGCGGGAAACTGGTTCAGTTGTGTATGAAGCGGTGTCATGGACAAAAGGAGCATCGAGCCGAAACATCCGCACAGATGTTGGACATTTGCAATGCTGACGAAGATGATTTTTTTCGTGGACTGGTTACTGTGGACGAATGTTGGGTGCATTTCTATGACCCCGAGACTAAAAACCAGAGCAAACAATGGAAACATTCCTGTTCGCCACCACCAAAGAAGGCAAAGACGGTATCCTCTGCGGGAAAGGTCATGCTCACCGTCTTTTGGGACTGCCGCGGGGTAATACTCACCGACTACCTTCCTCGTGGCCGTACTATCAACTCCACGTACTACCAAAGCCTTCTCCAGAAGTTACGAGAAGAAATGAAGCGCAAAAGACGCGGGATGCTGTCCAGAGGCGTTCGTCTGCTTCAGGACAATGCGCCGGCTCATGCAGCTCATGGCTCCATCGTCCTTGCCCAGCAGTGCGGGTATGAAATCATGCCCCATCCAGCATTCTCACCGGACTTGGCACCGAGTGACTTCTTCCTGTTTCCAAACATGAAGAATCCGCTTCGTGGATGTCATTTTTCTAACGACCAGGACTTGATTACTGAACTGGAGACGTGGTTCCGGGCCCAGATGGGGATGTTCTACAATCAGGGCATCAGGAAGGTGAAGAAGAGATAGGAGAAGTGCATTGCCTTGAGGGGTGAATACATAGAGAAGGACTAAAGTTCACACCAAATTCCAGGTACGTGCCTTGACTCCTTCATACTAAAGTGCAAAACTTTTCGACCGCCCCTCGTACCTGCAACGCAGCAGTGTGGTCTCACTGTCTGACTGGATTCTAAAAAAACGTAGAAAATCACTAACGTCAAAAATTAAGTCGCCATATTGGCCAGACAAATGAGATCAAAGTATGAATACACAAAGCACGAGGAACTTTCACTGCATTGGGAAATATAAGGAGGTCAAAAAAAAATCAAGTCCAACACAAAAATAATAATCTTGAGCTCAAAAGTTGAGTCAGTTCTATTGTATGACTCTAAAACTTGGAGAACATAAAAAAAAACAACCACCACAAAGTTACAGACTTTCATAAATGGGTGCTTGCGTAGAATAGAAAGGTTAAAATGGTATGACAAGATCACTAATGTGGAACGGATGACAAGAACCAGACAAGTGCCAGTGGAACAAGAGATGACAAGAACCAGACAAGTGTCAGTGGAACAAGAGATGACAAGTGCCAGTGGAACAAGAACCAGACAAGTGTCAGTGGAACAAGAACCAGACAAGTGCCAGTGGAACAAGAGATGACAAGAACCAGACAAGTGTCAGTGGAACAAGAACCAGACAAGTGCCAGTGGAACAAGAAATGACAAGAACCAGACAAGTGCCAGTGGAACAAGAAATGACAAGAACCAGACAAGTGCCAGTGGAACAAGAAATGACAAGAACCAGACAAGTGCCAGTGAAACAAGAGATAAGAAGAAGATGACAATGGATAGGACACACATTGAGGCAACCTGTGGATAGCGTTACAAAGCCGTCCTTGTTCTGGAACCCCCAAGGTCTTACCTATAAGAAAACTTATGAAAACATGCCATGCAGAGTTCTTCATGAAGCACAACCTACAGAACCGTTTGGGATAAGAACTGGAGTGCGACAAGGATGCCTCTTGTCTTCATTTATTTTTTGACTGGCAAAAAATTGAATTATAAAAGAAGAGGTAGATCAAGAAACACACGGAGAAGAGAATTGGAGACAGGTGAAAATGATGAGGAAAACGTGGAAAGGGCACGTGACAGGAGGACTTGGCATGTGTTTGTTAAAGGCTATACTTCTTGGGGAGCTAAAGGGTATTGATGATTGGTGGATTACCTTTACACGGTATGCAGGCTTCTTTTTCTTCCTCTTCTTGTTTATTGTTTACTATAAAGAGCTTTATGGTTTTATAAGGCACAGTATTTAATGCAGTAACTTACATGCTTGATTTGCGTAGGACAGTTTTAGAAAAAGATTTAAACACATATCAGATACGGGACATGACAACATAGTCACCAGACTATACAGGGTGTCCACAAAAGATTGTACCCTTTTCAAAAAATGTATTCGCTATTCGCGTCCACATGACGTGGTACGAGGATGCTTTCTATCACAAAAGTAAGATCA
Source organism: Oreohelix idahoensis (assembly GCA_024509875.1). NCBI lineage: Eukaryota > Metazoa > Mollusca > Gastropoda > Stylommatophora > Oreohelicidae > Oreohelix > Oreohelix idahoensis. Next base: position 326,510 of record JAMPIV010018044.1, on the reverse strand, counting down.
TCTCTTCAAGTTTTTAAGCATACCTTACAAAGACTAAAAAAAGTCCGCATGCGCGCAGCGGGTATTTCAAGTGAAACTTTCGCAGTTGAGTTGCAACCGGTAATTGTTACATGTCTCTCAACACACTGGTCAAGTAGGTGAAAGAAAAAAAAAATAGGTACATTCTTTTTTAGTCTTTGTAAGGTATGCTTAAAAACTTGCAGAGATTATCTTACTTTTGTGATAGAAAGCATCCTCGAACCACGTCATGGGGCCGAGAATAAATTTCTTGAAAAGGGTATAATCTTTTATGGACAATGTATATCCAAAGGGCATAACTTGAATGAATGTCTCCTGTTTTCACTTTAGTTGGTCCCTGTTCAGGAAAGGTACAGGCGGCCCCATACCAGATGCCGCCGTAGGGTAGTGAAGTGATAGAGACTTCACTTTACTAGGTCTCAGCTTTATGAGGTGGCGTGACCAATTCCCTTCCTCACTGCTTTTGCCTTTCCTAACTCAAGAACAATCAGATACCTCTTTAGAGCTGGGTATAATGGAACGTGAAGCTCCCAGGTTTCATACCCAGTAACTTTGCCTCAAGAAGAAAGCACTCTAACCTCTCTGACAATCAGCACGCTCTATTCAGGAAGCTTATTTCAAAACACTTCATGTTCACTTTGGCACCCAACCTTGTAACTAGACATGATGCAAGACATGCCCGTGTGTCACCCAAACACACAAACTGTCATTTCTTAAGGCCAAACTGACCATCACCAATAGCTTCACATTCGAGTCATGCAACGTTATTTATACCATCATGTGCAAACGTCGCAAGAAAACCTATATTGGCCAAACGGGTAAATGATATGGGTACCTATTCTGCCAGCACCTTTACGACATCTCTCACACGGGATCTATACCATTAGCCACTCACTTTAGTGGCCCGGACCATCATGATCCTATTGACATCCAGGACCCGGCGATGAAATCCTGCTCCTCTAATGCAAAAAAGTCAGTTTCTTCTCGGATGGGGGGGGGGGGGGGGGGGGTGGGGGGGGGGGGGGGGGGGGGGGGGGGTGCGCCTAAAACCAGACGGTCTAAACACCCTACATTATCTTGTCTGAGGCGACTCTCTCAACCCCTATTTTATTTCTAGCCTTCATTGACCCATTCTTTTCTTCCTCACTATCTTTTCTTCTGACCAGCATGAAAATTGAATGTGAATTGATAAATTATGTCTGTATATGTGTGTGGTTCAGTAGCAAACATGAGGCAAAGCCTAGATAGTGCTCCAACCTGAACAAAACATGTTGGAGAGAAGTATATCTGCATGGGATCGCCAAATAGTACACTGACACCTATCTTATTGACTAGAAGGAACTAATGCTGGAATTGCAGAGGCGTAGTAACGATTTAGGAGAAGAATACTGGTGTAAATTGTTTCAGATGAAGCTAGCAGTTGGCCTACCGCTCTGAACTCAGTGTTTGTTATGTATTGTGTTCAGTGTGGAAATAGATTATAAATTAGTTCTGAAGTAGGAGGTACAACCTTCTTGTTTCAGGGACCGTGGTCCTAACTTATTGAAGCAGCACCTGGTCTGAGTTTTGCTGAATCCAGAGGCTGATAGCATACCCCTTGGTCCAGATAGCGACCAGTGAGGTGTCTCAAGAACACGGTGAAGCAAGCGAGCAGAGGAGTCTGTGTCCTGCCGCCCTCACAGAAGATAAGATTATGTGGCCAGAGCAGCTCAATTTTATGTACCCCCCTCTAAAATTGACATTATATTAAAGAAAGAGGGACAATAAATTGTTTCAAATGACAGGAACTGTGAACTTTTCCCAATACTATTTCCCCGATAATCAAACACTTGAAGTCATGATGAAAAACAACAACCAAGCTTGAACAAAACCAGTATTACCTCATACACCACACTTATTAGATACAGATACCTTCACAGCTGATCTCAGTCAGTACACTAAGTCCCCTATAAATATTTATATCATCCCACTTTACCACAATAACATTAGTGTGATACTGAAAGGGTGTCTCTTTTGGGTCTCAGAGCAGACTTGCTAGAGCAGTCAGGCGAAGAACGTCATATACTCTTCGATCTAGAGGGTTTCTGAATACAGCTAGCGTCACGAGTTGTCAACCCCATTCCTGAACCAAAACCCTTTGTCAACGCCAAGTTAGGCTCACGCAGTGTAACGAGCCAACGCTAAATCTGAAATCATCGGTTGCAGTAGTAGTCTCCTACTCGCCTATTGATCGCCAGTCAGAGCAGGGCAGCTTCCAGCATATCAATCAGCCCAGCGTCTATAGCAGAATTTATATCACCAAGCTTTGTGTGCCTAAACGGGGCACTCAGTCAAACCACAGTCAAACCAGTCCAAACCGGATTTAATGCCAAGCAAATTCTAGCGCCGGATAAGAGCGCATGGGACCGTTTTGTCCTCAAGTAACTTCGTCTGGTGTATTTCTGGGTTATGTAGAACCTCGCACTTATGAACGGCCAGCCAGCAATAGACAGAGTTCCAGCCCCCTCACACAATTAGGGGCACCAATGATAGCACCGACAAGGAAAGTTTTGTATTTCACTTCATTCACCTTGAAGGATATTTACATGTAAAACACTTTTCTGGAGCTAGCACCTTTGGTCCCACGAAAGCGAACAGGCTGTCGCTCAGTTTGTTTATTTGGTCAGCAGGAGAGATAGACAGAGTTCCAGTCCCCCTCGCGCAATTAGGGGCACCAACGTTTAGCGTCTACATTGGATTTACAGGTTAATTCCATCCCCCATGGAGTATATATTTACGTAAAGACACCTCTTGGAGCTACAGCCTTTGGTCCCACGAAAGCGGACAGACTGACACTCAGTTTATTCATTTGGTAAACCGGAGGTAAATAGAGTCTTCCAGCCCACCTCGCACAATTAGAGGTCACCAATGATAGCACCGACAAGGAAAGTTTTGTAGGTTTATTTCATCCCCTTAAAGGATATCTACATGTAAGACACTTTTCTGGAGCTAGCTTTTGGTCCCACGAAAGCGGACGGGCTGACACTCAGTTTATTTCATTTCTCTGTGTTCTACAGGTTTTATGATCGGTGGTCTGTGTGTGTGTTTGTTGGTGTATTTTGCATATTTTTAATTATTGATGCAATTTTATGTTGTTTGTGATGAAATGCATTATTTTCATACATGCTTCTTCATTTAATAAATTTTACTCATTTATTAATGCGCTGTTCACGACCCTTCCATCCATAATTAACCTTGTTTTCACGCTCTTTACTATAGTCTCTATTTATTATCCAGAGAAAAGAGGAAGAGCAGGAGGTGCTTAGACTATAAAAGTGAGTTGAGGCTTGGAGAGAGAGATAAATTTAATAAATCTTTTTCCAGGTTGTCTCAAGTCCATCTCCTATTTACACCTTATCTACGTGTAATCTATAACTCTGTCAGTCCACTATCCCTTGTCGATTTCACTACTATTGTCCAAATCGACAACTACTCTTACACTTTAACTCAACCACGACACCGTGCAACGGTTGCAACCATGGAGGACCTACACTTTAAGTGTCTTCCACATCCGCCGTACTCGACTCGCCAGACCTAGCCCCAGGTGATTACCACGTCTTTGGACCACTCAAACAGACAATGGGAGGAAAGACTTTCAGGTCCGATGAAGAGGTGCAACAATTGGTGCATGAGTGGTATACACGCGACCAAAAGAATTCTTTTCTAGAGGAATCCATGCACTTTGTAGGCGCTGGGGGACTTGTATAGAACGCAATGTTGACTACGTCGAAAAATGATACAGTTGTTTGTCACTTTTTCTTAATAAATCTAGAAAAAAAAAATATTTAAGGTTTTCATTTGAAGCCCCCTCGTATATATAAACAGTGCAGTTATGAGAGACTCAACTTTTTTTTTTTGGTATGTCTTTTTATTTATTTATTTATTTTTTCTTTTGCGTGTGGAAAGGAGAGGGCACACACACATACATTCACACAATTTTACAGTTCTGACTTACTGTATTTGGACTGAGCGGAGGGGGGAGAAGATACTATATTTAAATATCAGAAATCAGGTTGTGTTATCTTGAATTTACTACATTATATATCCTAATTATAACCCATCAAGAGTTGAACGGGATACTTTGGTTTAAAACAAATAAATAAATAAATAAAAAATAAATAAAGAAATAAATAAAATACAAAATAATAAAGGAAAAAAATAATTTAAAAAAAAAATTTTTTTCTAATAAAATAAAATAAATAAACAAATTAACAAAATAAATAAATAAAATTATTAAATTAAAAAAATGGTAATTTAAAAAAAAAAAAAACAGAAAGAAAAAAAAAAAAAAGGGTGATCGCATCAAAGTAGAAAGTCATAATACAACAGGGACTCGATAGAGAAAGGCGTCTCAGACAAAAGAATGTTGGGTATTCAAACCGTGTGGTTTGAGGCAACCCATAAGATGGATGAGGCGTTGTTCCTGGCGAAACCGACTGTTGGCGTCCGAGGAACAGTATCTGATGGCTGTCACCTGGATGTCAGTGGCACCGTGGTGGTCAGGGCCATTGAAGTGGATGGCCACAGGTGTGGAATTAAACTGAGAGATGTCATAGAGGTGTCTGCAGAATCGGTCGCCCAGTCGTGTGCCCGTTTGGCCGATGTACGTAATGGTGCAACGTTTGCATATAATAGCATAAATGACGTTGCGTGACTCACATGTGAAGCCATGGGTGATGGTGAACTTGGCGTTAGGGAACGAGACTGAACGTGTTTCAATTACATACTGACATGTCTTACACTGTAAAAAAAAAAAAAGGTAAAGGAACCCGTTACACGCCCATTGAGGCATATTGGGAATATGGTGTTAGGCCCATATTATCTTGACCGTCGGCACACGAGGGGTGATGTGGTCGGCATCACGCCGGCCGCCTTAACCTTCCCAGAGTAGCTCTGGTACCCATTTGGGGCTGGGTCGACCCAGGAGCCGTTTGTGGCCTAAAAATTTTCCGCCTCATCTGGGGATCGAACCATAGACCACTGCGCTAGGAAGCCAGTGCACTAACCACTATGCTACCGCGGTTTGCCTCTTACAATATGTATATAAAGTTTAAAAAGATCAAATATCTATCTATCTATTATCTATCTATCTATCTATCTATCTATCTATCTATCTATCTATCTATCTATCTATCTATCTATCTATCTATCTGTCTGTCTGTCTGTCTGTCTGTCTGTCTGCCTGCCTGCCTGCCTGCCTGCCTGCCTGCCTGCCTGCCTGCCTGTCTGTCTGTCTGTCTGTCTGTCTGTCTGTCTGTCTGTCTGTCTGTCTGTCTGTCTGTCTGTCTTTCTGTCTGCCTGTCTATCTATCTGTCTGGCTGTCTGTCTGTTTGTCTTTATGAATGCATGTTTGTCTGTCTGTTTATCTCGATGCTTTTGCCTGTCTGTCTGTTTATCTCGATGTTTCTGCCTGTCTGTCTGACTATCTCGATGTTTCTGCTTGTCTGTCTAAAGGAAAATACAGGGTGTCCCAGAAGTCTTAATGCCGTTTTTTAGCTTTAATAACTTCAGAAATATAAATTCTACAAACTTAAAACAAACAACAACAACAAAATCATTTTAAAAGTTTAATTATTTAAAAAAATTGTTACAATTATTTAGTTTTGTGAATTTTGAACAATACATTTTTAGTTTCATTGTTTTGTTTAGTCCCTCTGATTGAAGATGGCAAACGTTGAAGACAAGGTCAACTACATTATCTGGTTTAGCTGAACTTGTCCATACAGCTGTAAGAGAAAAATTCGCTTTCCATTATAAGACGGAGGTTCACCATAAAAATGTAAAACTTGGTTTTAGAATGTTCAATTCAGCAGATGCACGATTTTTTGGGGATTTAAATGCCCTCTCAATTTCATCCATAGCCTCTACGCTTCTTCGGCGTCTCCAAGATCTAGGCTGGTCGTAAATTGAGCCAGCTTCCTTGAAATTATTTCATCCAGTTGCTAATTAAATTTCGGTAAATAATTTGTGTAAAATAAATTTAAATAATGAAACTTTTAAATGGTGTTTTTGTAAGTTTATACTCTTAATTGAGCAACTGCACTTCTGGATTTCTGGTAGTAACCCACAAAAACTTACAAAAGCACTCTTTGGGGGTCATAAAGAAAATAAAAGCAATTTATTAGAGGACAAGATTACGAGTATATGCAGAGGAATAAGAATAAATGGAATATATAAGGAGAAATAGGGACATAAGGAATATATAACGAGGGATGGGGATGCAAGGAATATATAACGAGGGATGGGGATGCAAGGAATATACTCAAGGGAATAAGACAAAAGAACTGAAGGCAGCAAGGGGTGATTCAAATAAAGAGAAAGAATAAGAGAAAATAGAAGAACAAATGAAACACTACAGGAACGAAACATTTTCAGAGGAAGAAGACAAGATGTAGCATGAGACAATTGTATATCGACGTTAAAGTACAAGAAGACAAGATGTAGCATGAGACAATTGTATATTGACGTTAAAGGACAAGAAGACAAGATGTCTTCTAGACAATAATATATATTGACGTTAAAGGACAAAAGACAAGATGTAATGAGACCATTGTATGTTAAAGGACATATGAGAATACCAATATTAGATTATTTGCAGGACAAATTGTATGAACATTGTATATTGACGTTAAAGGACAAGAAGACAAGATGCAGCATGAGACAATTGTATATTGAACTTAAAGAACAAGATTTAGCATGAGACAATTGTAAATTGACGTTAAAGGAAAAGAAGACAGTATGTAGCATGAGACAATTGTATATTGACGTTAAAGGACAAGAAGACAAGATGTAGCATGAGACAATTGTATATTGACGTTAAAGGACAAGAAGACAAGATGTAGCATGAGACAATTGTATATTGACGTTAAAGAACAAGAAGACAAGATGCAGCATGAGATAATTGTATATTGGTTTTGTTAAAGAACAAGATCTCAAGATGTAGCATTTGAGGTTTTCAATTGTTATTGACGTTAAAGATACAAGCACAAGATGTAGCATGAGACAATTGTTATTGACGTTAAAGAACAAGATTTGACAAGATGTGATGCAACTTTCCCATATGTATTTGTTCGTTAAAGGAATTGAAGACATTATATGTCCATGAGATAATTGTATATAACGTTAAAGCATCAGAGGTTGAATAGGATATATTGTATCATTAAATTTAAAAAAAAGTGGTCAAGATGTAGCATGAGTTGCATCAATTGTGTCCAGGTACTGACGTTAAAAGAACAATGTAGACAAGATTAGCATGAGACAATTGTATTTGACTTAAAGAACCATTTGAAGAGATGTGTGTGAGACAATGTGTGTGTTGCGCGTGTGTGCGCGCAAGAAGACAAGTGTGCGCATGAGACAATTGTATGTTGACGTTGCGTGCAAGAAGTGCAAGATGCGTGCGTGCGTGACAATGTGTGTGTGTGACGTTGGACAAGAAGACAAGATGTGTGTGAGACAATTGTGTGTATTGTGTGTTAAAGGTGTGTGTGTGACAAGATGTGTGCATGGATCAATTGTATATTGTCCGTTAAAGGACTAAGAAGACAAGATTGTAGCATGAGACAATATGTATATTGACGTTAAAGTAGACTTCTGAAGACAAGATGAAGAAGAAGACAATTGTTTTGACGTTAAAGGACAAGAAGCAATTTGACGTTAAAGGACAAGGCCAAGATGTTAGCATGAGACAATTGTATATTGTTTGTTACAGGACAAGGCCGACACCATGTACCATTCATGAGACAATTTACGGCATATTGGGTCGGCAACCTGCGGACAAGAAGCGATGTAGCATGAGACAATTTATCTCTTGCGGTTTGGCCCTCGGCTACTTAAAAACTTAGTGTCCGTGCACTAAAACCACCTTGTATATTGACTTAAAGGACAAGAAGACTAAATTGTGGCATGAGGGGGAATTGGGACTTTAAAGATTGTGTCACATTTTTATTATTTAAAGATGAGAAATTGTTTATATATTGACGTTAAAGGTGCAGAATTGTAGCATGAGACAATTGTTGATATTGACGTTAAAAACAAGAATACATATCTCAAAGAAAAGCAGAAACAATTTAAACGTTAAAAATTACGGCTGAAATATGTATTGAGACAATTGTATATCCACGTTAAAAAAACAAAAAAAAAATGTAAAAAAAAAAGGTAAAGATCCCGTTACACGAATTGAGGCATATTGGGAATATGGTGTAGGCCCAATTGTTATTGACGTTAAAGCACACTAGGGTGATGTGGTCAGCATGAGACGGCCGTATTATTGAGTTGTTAAAGGTACAAGAATTCAAGAGGCTGGGTGAGACCCGGAGCCGTTATTGACGTAAAAGGACAAGCCTCATCTGGGTAGCATCGAACCATAGACCATTGACGTTAGGAAGCCAGTGCACTAACCACTATGCTAGCGAGACCATTGTATATTACGTTAAAGAACAAGAAGATAAGATGTATATGAGACAATTGTATATATATTAAAGAACAAGAATACAAGATGTAGCATGATACATATATATATATTGACGTTAAAGGATAATAGAAGATAATATGTAGCATGAGACAATTGTATATATTAAAGGATATATAAGACAAGATGTAGCATAGACAATTGTATATATACGTTATGTGTATGTACATATATATATATATATATATATATAATAATAATAATAATAATAATAATAATGATAAAGGACAATAAGACAATAGCCCCTTCAGTCAATATATTGACGTATGGGACAAGAAGCCAAGATGACAGCCCTGAGCTTATTGTATATTGACGTTAAAGGACAAGAAGACAAGATCCTCGTAGCATGAGATAATTGTGTGAGACGTTAAAGGACAATCAAGAGGTGGCGCCGTAATTGTACTATTGACGATTAAAGGCAGCTTCATCCCCCCATGTTGCATGGATCAATGTATATTGACCTTAAATCTCTCAAGCAGACATCTTTGAACCTCAGATGTGCATGAGACCAATGTTATATTGACGTAAAGGACAAGAAGACAGATATGCTTTTGGGATGAGACAATTGTATATTGACGTTAAATGGCAAGCCAGCGAAAGATGCGCTGAGAAATTGTATACATACTTTGAAGGCCAAGAAGACAAGATGACAGCACCTCGACATTTGTCACTTTATCTTTCCACGAGACAAGAAGCCGAGGATGCGGCGTAGACACCGCAAATGGAAGGTATATTGAGCCTTCTTTCTTGCTTAGATGCATAGACGTCCAGAAGATCGCTGCCATATAGGAGTGTGCTGGTGACAAGCAGGCAAGATATAGCAGCTTTGGTCTTCATTGTAGTTTAGGCGTTTCCCCAAAGGACAAGAGGCGGGCAAAGGTAGCATGCAGCAATTGCCAATATTGACGTTAAAGGACTGTCGTGAAACATTCTAAATCCACATATATAAATTAAAAGGTAAATGTAAAGCCTAACACATAAATTCAATAAAAGGAAAGAGAAATGGTAAAAGTACAGTGCTGTCACAATGGCGTACAAAAATCCCCCTTGTTTTCTACTTCGTCTGCAAATTGTAACGTTTCACGTTGATAGTAAAGCCTACTGCATCACTACACGCTTTCTACAATAAAACGTGTACTGTATTTCTAAGAAAACCTTGAGCTAGGCACACTGCGTAATGACCTAAATTAATACTTCCATTAATTTCATTTTATACACTACGTTAACATAAACGGAAAGACAGATGAACTTAGGATAGAGAGAGGGAGGGCTGAAAGCAGGAACGCATGCAACACGAACACGCGTCTCGCGATATACAATTAATGCCACCCTCCCCGCGCGAAAGGCCAGAGGCACTAACTTTTTTTTCAAATAGACCGTGATAAAAAACACTACAACTACGAGAGTTAGGTTTAAAAACCTGAAAAACGCTTATTAGGAAACATGACATTATACTGGTTTACGTTTGAAAGCCTGACAGTACAGCAGACACCCTAAAAGTTTGGAAGTGAGGAGGTGGTAACAGCACGACTATCCTAGAAGAAAATACATATTTTGAACGCCGCCACTTAGCTCCCTTAAAACTTATATATTTGGGTTCCTTAGGACTTGCTGACAAAGAATATGTTAAGTGTTACGCAAATAGTCTAGGAATTAACAAATTATAGCCAAAAGAAAATAGTGAGGGTGTCAGACAACACCAAAAAAATAATCGCACAGTGGCATGTTTTGAAACCACTATTTTACGGGAAATGGGCCACCATGTAAAATCCTATTTGATTGGATAGAAGTAAATGTAAGGCTAAACACGATTAGTCGGACTACAAATACTAATTTTTTGTTGTTAGGGAAACGGTAGTAAGGGTACTTTTTTTGAAAAGCTGTGTAAACATGGCCCGATTGGTTAGACCCGCCAATATAGTCAATTAAGAGCGTCAGTTCAGTGCCACATTTTAAAATAAACTTACTAAGAAACAGTGCGTTGAGAGCCAGATCATATTTTTCTAAATAAAAGTCTGGGACAGAGGCAGATCGGAATTTGTGCCATTATTCATCGCCAGTCAACGTATCTGTGTATTATTTCCATGAATTGTGGTAAGCTTGATATATTCGATATCTTTTTAATGAAAATTGAATGTAAATTGATAATTTATGTCTGTATATGTGTGTGGTTCAGTGGCAAACATGAGGCAAGGCCTAAATATTGCTCCAACCTGAACAGGAGGTGTCGGAGAAAAGTAAAACTGCATGGAATTGCCAAACAGTACACTGACACCTATCTTATTGACTAGAAGGAACTAATGCTGGAATTGCAGAGGCGTAGTAACCATTTAGGAGGAGAATACTGGTGTAAATTGTTTCAGATGAAGCTAGCAGTTGGCCTATCGCTCTGAACTCAGTGTTTGTTTTGTAATGTGTTCAGTGTGGAAATAGATTATAAATTAGTTATGAAGCAGGAGGTACCACCTTCTTGTTTCAGGGACTGTGGTCCTAGTTATTGAAGCAGCATCTGGTCTGAGTTTTGCTGAATCCAGAGGCTGACAGCATACTCCTTGGTCCATTGTCGTGGTTGAGTTGGAGTGTAGAGTATTTGTCAAGTTGGACAACAGTAGTGAAATCGACAAGGGATAGTGGACTGACAGAGTTATAGATTACACTTTTCACTGTCTAAGCATCTCCTGCTCTCACTCTTTTCTCTTATCATACATAGAGATTATAGTAAAGAGCTAAAAACAAGTTACTCATGATGGAAAGGTCGTGAACAGCGTATTAATAAAGGTGTAAACTTTATTAAATGAAGAAAAGCATGAAAATAATGCATATCATCACGACAACATAAAATTACATCAATAATCATCAATAACCAAAATATGCAAAATACACCAACAACCACACACACCACACCACCATTACATTTGAAACCTGTAGAACACTGAGAGATGAAATAATACTGAGTGTCAGAAGTCCGTCCGCTTTTTAAACCATTATGAAATAGCTCCATTTAAGTGGTTTTTTTTGTACATGTGATCCTCCATGGGTGATGGAATTTGTGAATAAATCAAATGTATATCGCTATCATTGTTGTGATTCCACCCATAATTGCGCGAGGTGGTTGGAAGACTCTATTTATCTCCTGCTGATCGAATAAACAAACTGAACGACAGCCTGTCCAGAATAATTCGCTATTTCGTGGGACCAAATGTGCTAGCTCCAGAAAGTCCCCTACTTGTAGATCCTTTACGTGAGGGATGTATAGCCTACAAAACTTTGTGTTGTTGGTGCTAAACGTTGGTGACTCCCCTTATAGCGTGAGTGGGGCTGGAACTCTGTCTATCTTTCTTGCTGGCCAAACAACCGAACTGAGCGACAGCCTGTCTGCTTTTCGTGGGACCAAATGTGCTAGCTCCAGAAAGTGTATTACTTGTAGATCCTTCGTGAGGGACTAGCCTACAAAACTTTCTTTGTTGGTGCTAAACGTTGGTGACTCCCCTTATAGCGTGAGTGGGGCTGGAACTCTGTCCATAGATGGCTGCTCATACGTGCGAAGTTCTACATAATCCAGAAATAAGCCATGGGACGAAGTCACTTGAGGACAACTGATCCCAAGGCGTGCTTATCCGGCGCTAGAATAGGCTTTAAATCCGGTTTTGGCTGGTTGACTGTGGCTTGGCTGAGTGCCCCATTTGACGCCTCTTGGATTCGTTTAGGCATACAGAGACTGGTGAATTGAATTCTGCTATATATGCTGGGCTGATTTATGTGCTGGAAGCCGTACTGCTCTGACTGGTAATCCAATAGGCGAGTAGGAAACTACTACTGCATTAGATGATTTCAGATTTAGCGTAGGCTCGTGGCATTGCGTGAGCTTAACTCCCATGAGAGGGAAATGGCGTTGACAAAGGGTTGTTGTTTCAGGTATGGCTGTGACACTCGTGGGGCTAGATATCCTCAGAATCCCTCTAGACCGAAGAGACGGTGACATTCTTCGTCTGACTGGAAACTAGACTAGCAATTCGGTATCCCCTGAAACTGAGACCGAAAAGAGACACCCTTTTACATCAAGCAAATAATAAATCACTGTAGAGCCCTTTTCGTAGGCCTTTACAGTTGTTTACAGATGAGGGTAGTCTCATATTTATTCCTACCTCTGTAATAAACTTTACGCACCGACTTACCGGATAGTAAGTATTATTGGTGAGTTTGATTTTCGTAGCGCACGATTGTGCACTTATGCGAGTATTGGGTTACCCCGCCCGCAGGTGTTGCCAAAGACCAGTCTACGTCATAGCTGGGGTTGAGAAGTTTAGTGCCCAAGAATCAGTCCATTGATTCGTGGCGTTCGAACCCGTGTTGCGGGTATATTTTATTCTTATGTATGACCGTCCGTCTGTTAAGAAGATGAGGACTCGGGTCAACAGTATTCTGGTGACTTTTCTTGGGAAGAGAAGCAAGTATGATTTAGATAATAATGTATTTCGTTCTCATGTAGACGTCTAGTTGTACCAATGACGTATTGGTTCAAAATGGAGTCCTACTTGAACTTATTGTGTGAATTTTAAATCCGACGGATTCCTACGTTAGGATTATCCAGGATTGGCTTGGTATATTTTTTTATGATATGAATCAGTATTCGGCCGTTACGAATACGTACCACGCAAAGCAGAGGTGACTCAAGTATTTGCTATATCTAAGCTATGATGCCACGAAGGTCGTGGGCAGGAAATTGTATTATTGTTATTTCACATTGACTGAAGTGAGAGGTCAGTACTAAAAGGAGATACGTAGTATCGGAACATTATATGATATAGAAGACCTGACCAGGTTCTCCGTCATTGCCAAGGTCATAGGACAGTGGAAGATTGACTGATCGTATATAACTGCCTCATTTGTTTACTTGGATGCCATGTTATGAACACTGTATAACTAGTCTGACGTTACCTAAGAGATTATCTTACGGAACGAATTAACTGTAATTTTAAATATGAAACTTACGTTGTGTGCTGTCTGGTGGAAAGTCAACCGTCCGTCGTCAAAATTAAATGTTCGTCTAGTCAACCATATGATGTCAAATAAATTGAATGAACTGTATACCGTCTTGGCATTAGTTGATATGCCCATGGTTGGAAGTTCAAGTTGACTTATTACTACATTGTTCAGAATTTGAATCCATTCGCGTTATATCAAAAGTAGACAACCATGTCTCCTGTTCCTTAAAAATATCAATTATCAACACGCGCCCGCATAGGCTTAATATATTTTGTACACCCATGTACCTGTCAGTAAATGTTCTGACATAAAAAACTACTTCTCTTCTTCCAACTAAACATACAGCTGAATGGATATGCTTATTCATCTTACAACATTAAGTGAATTTACATAAACAGATTACAGCATTTGAAATTACACAGATAAATCATATGTCCCTTTTGGGGAAACAAAATATTAATATCCCACAAAATGAGTACAAAGAAAATGCAATGTTCTTGCTATAATAATACAGTTGTGGCTAAATCATAAGATAGAATTATATCTATGCCTGGTGACTGCTTTCTGTGAAAGTTATGGACTAGTGCCTAGCCACACAAGTAAGCATAAAATGATTCTCCCTTGCCACTGGAAATATCTATCAAAAAGGAATAAGTGACTATCTCCTATAATCCAGAGTTATTACCTGCATCTCACTATTCAGTTTTTAAGTGAACAATCCACACCTGACATTATCTTACAGAAATGACAGTTAATTTAGCCTATTCTTAACCCATGATAAGCGTCTGTGGACTGATTCTACGCCTATTATCTGTTATTGTAAGTTTAACATTTAACCCATGATAAACCGTAACAGTTTAAGCACCCTTACTATGCCATAGACAGCGCTACCTTATCACTGAACTAAATTACTAGGAGAAGTCCTCAGAAATGAATTCACTTTCCTAACAGATATATAAAAGCTAACATGAATATATCATATTATAATAAGATATGTCAACTCACCCCGAAAATGACTAGAACATAGGCAAACACATTCTAGTACTGTGTTAAAGTTTGCCTTATCTCATGATGGTCATCTACGGGCCAGGAATCTTCTACGAGTGTGTTTGACGTAGTAAAATTTCAAGTCTTATAGCTTACAAACCATTCTACCCAGGACTCAAAGGGTACTAGCCGCTCGTGATCAAACGTTTTAAAGTGACCAGAGAAATTCCCCTGTTCGGACCACAGAGGGTACCCGCCGCTAACGAACCGTTTCTTTCACAGAAACCGTCTTTGGCTCGTTCTAACACTTTAAGCGTAACAGACGTTCTTCTGATCAGGCCAGGTGTGCTGACGTAACATTATCGTTCGCTGACCGCTGCAGGCTAGAACGTAAACAACCTCGGGTGGGGTTTGAGAAGGAGAAAACAATTGGGCCACACAGGTAGCAAAGCAAAGAGAAACAAAATGTGTAGGAAAACAGAACATTAAAGAGTAATAACATTGAGACGAGATGGAAAAATAAATTAAGTCACTGTCTACGTGACATCCAGACAGCGACCAGTGAGGTGTCTCCAGAACACAGTAAAGCAATCGAGCAGAGGAGTCCTTTCCTACCGCCATCACGAAAGATAAGCTTCTGTGGCCAGAGTAGCTCAACATTATGTGCCCCCTCAAAAATTGACATTTGATTAAACACAGAGGGACAATTTATTGGTTCAAATGACAGGAACTGTGAACTTTTCCCAATACTATTTCCCCGATAATCAAACACTTGAAGTCATGATGAAAAACAACAACCAAGCTTGAACAAAACCAGTATTACCTCATATTACTACTGCACAAATTACACACATAGAATAATAATACTAAACTATGCCAATACAAAGTTCATATATATATAAACTGTGTACATACTATTTGTAATTACATTTGATTGTGATTCCTGGTTCACTGTGTAGTTGAATCAGGATACCCATTATTGAAAGAATTAATACATATATTTTTAAACTTAAACACTTGACTCATTTAAGATAGTCTTATAGAGTGTTATATGTGTGTGAGTGTCACAGTGTTGTAAAGTGTTGTGGAATAAATTAAATTGTTTATCTGTCTGTTGTTGTTGTGACTTACACTTCATCATTTTCATAACCCTAGACATTTAACGTAGTCATCACAATATTCCAGAATAATTCTGACTGAGGTATAAATGTGGTAGCAAGTAAGGTCATCTGTAATACACCACACTTATTAGATACAGATACCTTCACAGCTGATCTCAGTCAGTACACTAAGTCCCCTATAAATATTTATAACATCCCACTTTACCACATATATTGGGGTCCTGTCCGGGATTTTGAATCTTTCCCTATTATAAATATTGGGGGTAATTCACTTCAGGGAATAATAAAAATTAAAAAGATTATGATTGCTTATGTCACTGCTGAATGTGACAAATTTATTGAACGCGAAGAAAGAAGATTAGAAAAAGAGGCTGAAAGAAAGTTAGAGGCTGAGGCTAAGAGGTTGCAGATTGAGGCTGAGGCTAAGAGGTTGCAGATTGAGGCTGACAAAGAGGCTAAAGCATTGGAAGCCGAGGAAAGAAGACAGGCTGCAGAAAGGGAAGACAAGCGATTAGCTGCAGAGAGGGAAGCAGAAAAGGAGGAGAAGAGATTACAAAGGGAACATGAGTTACGACTAAGGGAGTTTGAGTTTCAGGGCCATGCTCCTGAAAATGGTGCCAGTCCCTTTACCTCCGATGCTAATGCTAGTCAGGGAGCCTCAACCTCAGCTATGAACTTTCATTTAGATCATTTTGTTGAGAAAGAAGATGATATCGAGAGCTATCTAAATAGATATGAACTATTAGCTACCACGTATGGGTTAGAAAGAGAAAGGTGGAGCTTAAAGTTATCTCAAGGGCTTCGTGGGGCAGCTTATGAAGTTTTTGCCAAAATGAGCAGAAGTGATCAAGAAAATTATGACATGCTAAAGCAGGCTCTTTTGTTAAGATATGAAAAGAACGCAGAATTTTATAGGAAAAAATTTAGGAATGCTAAACTACTGTCAGGTGAAACCTATCACCAGTTCTCTGCACGGTTAGAGACATACTTGGAGAAATGGACTTCTCTGGGGAAAACCCAAGATCTTAAGGAAATGGTCCTTATAGAACAATTAAGAGAGTCCATGGCTCCAGACCTGAGAAAGTTTCTCATGGAACAAGGTGCAGAGAGGCTGGGTGAGTTACTAAATGTTGCAGAAAGGTATCAAGCAGCTCAGGCAGAGGTAACAGGTAACAAAAGGAAACAGGTAGACAATTATCAGGCACCACAAAACTTTAATGAATTTGATCATAGAGATCAAAACAAAGGTAAGCACCAGTTTGATAGGCCACGAAATGACTATAAAAATAAAACCCCACAATTCAATGAAAGGAAATATGATAACAGGAAACCCTTCAGACAGGAAGGAAAATATTGTCAAATATGCAGGATGCATAATCATAATACTAGTGAATGTGGTAGGAAAGTTCCTCCATATCACGCGGCATGCATGATAACAGTGGACAAGGGGAAGAAGAAACTGACAGAGAATCATATAAATCTTCAACATCCCCCATCTGTGAAGAAGTGACATGTAATGGGGCCAAGGTTAGGTGCCTTTACGATTCAGGTTTAGAATATGACTCAGTTGTGAGTGCAACCCTAGTGCACCCTGAACAGTATACCACAGAGAAAGTGGAGATACAAGGGGCCGTAAAGGGAATATCCACCATGACACTTCCCGTAGCCGAGATCAATGTAGAGACAAGGTACGTGGAGGGAGTGATTAGAGCAGCCGTGTGTGACGACCCTAATTACCCGCTGGTGTTAGGAAGCAAATATGTTTTTCTAGGAAGCCCTGTAAAACCTGTGGTAATGGCCACGCTTCAGGTCAGGTCGACCCTTAGTAGAACGGAGGAGGAACCACCAATAGTTTATTCTCATAAGCAGATGAGAAAGGCCCAGGCAAAAGATAAAACATTAAAACCTTGCTTTGGTAAATTGCCAACAAGCCATGCACACCCTAAGAAAGGACAATTTTATTTGAAGGAAGGACTGCTCTTCAGGAAAGCTAGAGCAGGATCCAAAGAACAAGGACAATTGGTATTGCCAACCCCCTACAGAGAAGAAGTGATGGCACAGGCTCATGTTGTGCCAGACGGAGGACACCAGAGAAATGGGACTACCCGTCAAAGGACATCGGAAAAATTCTACTGGCCCCAAGTAGCTGCTGATATTGCACAATTTGTGGGGGCCTGTGAAAAATGTAGCAAGGTACAGTCCCCAAGTTGGGAAAATCATAATCAGATGCCAGCCAAGCATTCTGAAACATATGGGCCTAACAATAACAAGGAAAATAACAATAATAAGGTTGACATAGAGGATAGGTATCCACCTTCCCCCCAACAGTGTTCACCAAAAATATTTAGATTCGCAACTCTGAGAAGGGCATCCAGAGAAAATAGAAACTCAGACCAGTCAACCCAGGAACTGTTTGAAGCCGCTGTTAGGGAGCTGGCTGACATTGACATTGAAGATGATCCGCCTAAGTTAAAACCGAAACAAATTGTTAACATAAGAACAGTGGGCAGTGGACGAGTGAGCAATTCGGAAAATGCTCACAGCGCTTCACAATATGGCTTTTAACTTAGCCTTATAAGGGCACTGGTGACATTGGTAGTCACCCGACCCTACACCGTCCAAGGGAAAGTATTGATCGGACCCTGGATGGAGATAACCCACACATCTTATAGCAATGCTAAGGGCGAATTGATTTCTGATGCAGAAACTCATTTCCCAACATATTATCTTAATTCACCAGATTGTCGGTAGGTGAAACTATAGTTGAAGAATATGGCCTCCATTTGAGTGGCACATTATAGAACATTATAAATATATTATTACATGGGTGTTTCCACATTCAATCACGCCTGAGATCAGACCAATTGTTGGCTGTGAACATTTCGGAGGAGCAGAGTGTCTCCATTGTTGCCTTTTTGGAATTGAGGATAGTCCGAGTGTTTATTAAGGCTGATCAGGAAATATTGGATCCCCTACACAACTCAGATATCACCCTATAGATCAACTCCTCATAACGTACAAATTGAGGAACATCTAATATTCTCGGGACATGTCGTTGAGCAGACTCAGAGAAGAAAAATGGTGAATATTGATTGCTAAGCAGTAGTAAGACAAGCCGTAACACTTGCAGCTGTACAGTAACGTATCTGAAATGGATTCTTGGATTGCAGAGGTTTGAGGCAATCTTCGTCAGTAGTGCTTACTTTGAATTGACCCACCTGCATTAATCCATGATCAAAATAAAATCAGAAAAACGTTGATGCAGAATTTCTAAGCCGCCATCCGTGCGATGAAAATCAAAGAAATCACCAGGCATAGACATAAATTTCTCTATGTGTATATAGAATTATAGACTGACGTATAACGTCTGTTTTAAGAGGGGAGAATTTGTCGTGAAACATTCTAAATTCACATATATAAATTAAAAGGTAAATGTAAAGCCTAACACATAAATTCAATAAAAGGAAAGAGAAATGGTTAAAGACCCGTGCTTTCCAATAGCGTACGCCTGTGTTAATAGAACGTCATGCTAGTTGAACAATAAAAACCCCTGTTTTATGCTTCGTCTGCATATTCTCACGCTTTCACGTTGATAGTAAAGCCTACTGCATCACTACACGCTTTCTACAATAAAACGTGTACTGTATTTCTAAGAAAACCTTGAGCTAGGCACCCTGCGTAATGACCTAAATTAATACTTCCATTAATTTCATTTTATACACTACGTTAACATAAACGGAAGGACAGATGAACTTAGGATAGAGAGAGGGAGGGCTGAAAGCAGGAACGCATGCAACACGAACACGCGTCTCGCGATATACAATTAATGCCACCCTCCCCGCGCGAAAGGCCAGAGGCACTAACTTTTTTTCAAATAGACCGTGATAAAAAACACTACAACTACGAGAGTTAGGTTTAAAAAACCTGAAAAACGCTTATTAGGAAACATGACATTATACTGGTTTACGTTTGAAAGCCTGACAGTACAGCAGACACCCTAAAAGTTTGGAAGTGAGGAGGTGGTAACAGCACGACTATCCTAGAAGAAAATACATATTTTGAACGCCGCCACTTAGCTCCCTTAAAACTTATATATTTGGGTTCCTTAGGACTTGCTGACAAAGAATATATTAAGTGTTACGCAAATAGTCTAGGAATTAACAAATTATAGCCAAAAGAAAATAGTGAGGGTGTCAGACAACACCAAATAATAATCGCACAGTGGCATGTTTTGAAACCACTATTTTACGGGAAATGGGCCACCATGTAAAATCCTATTTGATTGGATAGAAGTAAATGTAAGGCTAAACACGATTAGTCGGGCTACAAATACTAATTTTTTGTTGTTAGGGAAACGTGAGTAGGGGTACTTTTTTTGAAAAAGCTGTGTAAACATGGCCCGATTGGTTAGACCCGCCAATATAGTCAATTAGGAGCGTCTGTTCAGTGCCACACTTTAAAATAAACTTACTAAGAAACAGTGCGTTGAGAGCCAGATCATATTTTGCTAAATAAAAGTCTGGGACAGAGGCAGATCGGAATTTGTGCCATTATTCATCGCCAGTCAACGTATCTGTGTATTATTTCCATGAATTGTGGTAAGCTTGATATATTCGATATCTTTTTAAGGAAAATTGAATGTAAATTGATAATTTATGTCTGTATATGTGTGTCGTTCAGTGGCAAACATGAGACAAGGCCTAAATATTGCTCCAACCTGAACAGGAGGTGTCGGAGAAAAGTAAAACTGCATGGAATTGCCAAACAGTACACTGACACCTATCTTATTGACTAGAAGGAACTAATGCTGGAATTGCAGAGGCGTAGTAACCATTTAGGAGGAGAATACTGGTGTAAATTGTTTCAGATGAAGCTAGCAGTTGGCCTATCGCTCTGAACTCAGTGTTTGTTTTGTAATGTGTTCAGTGTGGAAATAGATTATAAATTAGTTATGAAGCAGGAGGTACCACCTTCTTGTTTCAGGGACTGTGGTCCTAGTTATTGAAGCAGCACCTGGTCTGAGTTTTGCTGAATCCAGAGGCTGACAGCATACTCCTTGGTCCAGACAGCGACCAGTGAGGTGTCTCCAGAATTCAGTGAAGCAATCGAGCAGAGGAGTCCTTTCCTGCCGCCATCACGAAAGATAAGCTTCTGTGGCCAGAGTAGCTCAACATTATGTGCCCCCTCAAAAATTGACATTTGATTAAACACAGAGGGACAATTTATTGGTTCAAATGACAGGAACTGTGAACTTTTCCCAATACTATTTCCCCGATAATCAAACACTTGAAGTCATGATGAAAAACAACAACCAAGCTTGAACAAAACCAGTATTACCTCATATAATACTGCACAAATTACACACATAGAATAATAATACTAAACTATGCCAATACAAAGTTCATATATATAAACTGTGTACATACTATTTGTAATTACATTTGATTGTGATTCCTGGTTCACTGTGTAGTTGAATCAGGATACCCATTATTGAAAGAATTAATACATATATTTTTAAACTTAAACACTTGACTCATTTAAGATAGTCTTATAGAGTGTTATATGTGTGTGAGTGTCACAGTGTTGTAAAGTGTTGTGGAATAAATTAAATTGTTTATCTGTCTGTTGTTGTTGTGACTTACACTTCATCATTTTCATAACCCTAGACATTTAACGTAGTCATCACAATATTCCAGAATAATTCTGACTGAGGTATAAATGTGGTAGCAAGTAAGGTCATCTGTAATACACCACACTTATTAGATACAGATACCTTCACAGCTGATCTCAGTCAGTACACTAAGTCCCCTATAAATATTTATAACATCCCACTTTACCACAGTATCCAGTGAGAGTTTGTCATTGATGGTAGACTCTAGGTATGTGAAGTGGTGCACCACTGCCAATTCATAGTTATCGATAGTGATAACTGGTGCAGCACCCCCATCCTGACTCAGCACATTCGTTTTCTTTAGACTTATTGTGAGGCCAAAGTCCTTGCATGCTTTAGTGAAGCGATTCATCAAGCTCTGAAGCTCTGGGGGCTGCCCAGCTTGAAGCGGGCGGTAGCTGTCCAGTGAGATCCTAGAACCTCTCCCACTGTCGGAAGTAGCCCCTGGCGCCATGCCCTACGCCAATTGGGCAAAATGCTTATAACCGGTAACTGCTACTTCCCGTGTTTTGCCGACACCCATAGGGTGAAGCTGGAGTGTCCTCTCCAGGGCGCGAGCTTGGGCACAGTTATATGGAGATCAAGCTGTTGCCCATGCAGCATGTTCCCCCTCTCCACACAGCCGGTGGATCCAAAGGAACGGCAGTAGCCGATACAGTTTGGTACCAGCCATATCGCAGGAGTTGCCAGAATAATGTCGAATCGACATTAGACTGCCTTAGGGACTCCGACTCCGGATTTATCCTCAGGGTTTACTCCCGAAGCCAATTCCATAAGTGGATATTCCCGCAAGGCAGCGGTGGTTTGAATTCAGAGTTCCGTCTCTTAGATAAGCTACCAACCAAGGATCACGAGCCCTATCTGCCCGAAGCTGCTGGTTTTAAGGCGCCAGTCGCTCGCCTTTGCCCCTTTTCCCGTCAGTGGAAACAGTTCCGCCGGGCTCAAATTGAGCCACACGTGAAGGCCGGGAGCTGGACTTGGTTGTCAGAGGCTGTTTGAGGCGCGTGCCATAGAAGTATTTTATCTGCAGTGAGAGCTTATCCTCACTACAACTCCCGGCAATAACAACCTTTGGAACCATATATATATATATATATTTATATATATTTATATATATATATATATATATATATATATATATATATATATATATATATTATATATATATTTATATATATATATATATATATATATATATATATATATATATATATATATATTTATATATTTATATATTTTATATTTATATATTTATATATATTTATAATTGAATCAGAGATACCATGTGATTTTTTTTACATGCGGCTCTTCATTTTTTTTAAAAATGGAAACAAAATTAAATATTTGGCTCTTTGTCATGGAAAGGTTGCCGACCCCTGCTTTACGGGGATTCAAATAGCCTCAAACTGACTACTGCTTTCTTTGAAATCATGCAAGTAGACGTCTGAGAGTGTACGACGAAGAAGAAGAAGAAACTTTTTAAACCGACAACTTTGCAATTTTCATCTCATTACTGGCCATTTCGTTATTTTCATTTTATTTGTTCTTGTTTGTTAAATTCCTTATGTTGAAATTTTCTTCCTTCGTGTTCTGTGAGGATCATCATAGAAAAGTGTAGAAAATTCAACGTTGACCTACATACTTGTTTCATTGATTACACCAAAGCTTTCGATTGTGTACAACATCAGCAGTTATGGGCTATTATGAAAAATATGGGATTTCCAAACCACCTTATACAACTCATCGCACTGCTGTACCAAGAACAACAGGCAGCCGTAAGAGTAGAGGGGGGAAACATCAGAATGGTTTGAAGTACAGAAAGGAGTAAGACAAGGCTGTACCCTTTCCCCTTACCTGTTTAACATTTATGCCGAGAATATCATGAGAAACGTAAGAGATGACCAAGAACACACAGAGTTTGACTCATTTAACATCGGCGGGTACCAGATCCCGGAAATCAGATATGCTGACGACACAGTCCTCCTATCGACCAACCCAGAAGGACTTGAACAACTAATTCTGTCCACCAAAAAACACAGCGAGGCCCAGAATCTATACCTAAACACCAAGAAGACCAAAGTATTGACAACAGACAAAGTAAAGACCAAACCAGAAATTGAAATTGATAACGAAGAACTGGAAAGTGTTAATGAATTCGAATACTTAGGATCAATCATCAACAGCTCTGGCGACTGTGCAGTAGAAATTAAAAGAAGACTTGCAATTGCTTCACATAAACTAATACAGATGAAAAACCTATGGCAAGGCACAAGCAAAGAAACAAAGTTACAACTGATCAGTGCATGTATATTCCCAGTAGCAACATACGGCTGCGAGACTTGGACACTCAATAAAACAGTTGCAAAAAAGATTACATCATTCGAAATGAAATGCTACAGAAGGATGTTGAGAATACCCTGGACAGAAAAAAAGACCAACAGAGAAGTACTGCACTCACTAAACGTACAGGAACATTGGCTCCTAAATACCATCGCAATAAGGAAGCTGAAATTTTTCTGGTGGGTGTGGTGTCGTGTTAGTGTGTTGTGTTTGTTGTGTGTGATCGGTGTGTGTTTGGTGTAGGGGATTTTTTTGTTTAGATGTGAGTGAAGGTCATATAAAAAGACATAATAATCTGGAAAAAACAGTGATGGAAGGCATGGTCCCTGGAAAAAGGGGAAGGGGTCGACCTAGACGACGGTGGACCCAGGACATCACAGAGAGTCTGAACTTGTCTTTGGCTGATGCAGGTCGACTTGCCCAGAATCGTGATGCGTTCAGAGCAGCTGTAATGGAGACAACGTTCTGGAAAGAATATGTCACATGATGATGAATTTACTGCTAGTTTTTTTCTAGTGTAACCCGTGTTTTGTATTTCTTTTGATCTTGCTGGCTTAATCATTTTTCTTTATTTTTTAATCTATTTTTGCTACGTGTTTCCAGTGTCCTTTTTGTCTTTTCTCATAACCTATATATATATATATATATATATATATATATATATATATATATATATACATATATATATATATATATATATATATATATATATATATATATATATATATATATATATATATATATATCTTTGTCTCCTGTTTGTGACCGTGGCTGACGAAGGGTAAGCCCTGAAACGTCCAGTGTTTTTTTTTCATGTCACTACTTCGGCTGCTTCAAAACCATTTAAAGTGTGCTGGTCCTAAGAGCCAAGGGCGCACTTAAGAGTAGTTGGCACACGAATCCTCCTCCTCTGGCTCCCCCAGTCTCGGCCATAAAAATATGTCATGTTTGCAAGTAGATTTTTAAATAGCACATTACTGTCATAATAGAATGTTTAATGGTTGCTAAGTTACCAGGGCGTTGATTCCACACATTATTGTTGCTAACTCATTCTCTGCAATGGGACTACTTTTTTAAACATAAGCATGCGTAACTTTGACGTTTACAGCAGGTTTAGACAGAAGATTAAAGCCATGAGAAATGAGACGTTAAAGAAAGATTTTCGGAATATTATCCATGTATCGTACGCTAAATGAAGAGAGTCACACGTTTAAAAGTGCTCTTGGCCTAGCACCATTATAAAAACAATCCCAAAACAATGAAGAGATGAATGGTGACATTGTTGAGAGATGACTAAATAGACTAAGAACCTACACAAAAACGGAGATTAGCAGATTACTCAAATGTTTATCGTCTACATTGCTTAGGCTAATGACCAAGTCTAGTCATTATACCCATTGTCAGCCAACCTAAGGAGATTAGAAGAGTTTAAAAAAGGGGTAGGTAGACCAATGCGAACTTTACAATACTTTTCTTTTAAAGACAAAGTATCCAGTTCAACCCTTGATGGGTTATAATTAGGATATATAATATAGTAAACTCAAGATAATAAAATCTGATTTCTGATATTTAAATATAGTATCTTCTCCCTCATCCACTCAGTCCAAATATAGTAAATTAAAACTGTAAAAGTGTATGAATGTATGTGTGTGTGTGCCTTCCCCTTAAAAAAAAACAAAAAAAAACAAAAAACAAACAAACAAACAACCAAAATAAAAAACAAATACAGGAGAAAACAAGTAAAGTCTCTCATAACTGTGTTGTTGAGGTGAAAAGGGGTGAGAAAGCCCGAAGGTGTCAGGAATGACACCCAATCCACCAATTATCTGCCATCGTCCATATGAGCACCCCATCAGACTACCACTTATTCTCACACCATCATTGATTCCTATACAGTATATTAATTTTAGTCACAAGATTAAACGTTACAATAATGTGCGTGTATATGTATACCCGGGGTAACAAATCGGTAAAGCGCATGCGTCAAATAACTTCCGGGGGGGATTGAAAATATTTCGTTAGGGACCACCTAAGAGAGTGTCGATCATTGATCAGCAGGCTTGCTCACTCTTCGAGTAAATTGGTCCATACACCTGACTTGCCACTTTCGTATATTGTTTTGCTTCACCCTGTGAATGCCGTTTCTAGAAGTATTTGAACGAGTTCCACCGTAAACACTGTTAGTTTACCGGATAGTTAATCAAATTTCTTTTGTGGCCAATGTGATTGTTGTCCTATGCTGTGCAGCCATGCACTACTGAGTGAAAATGTGAAACGATGACCAATGGAAACGGGGAAATTCAAGGATGACAAATTCAGAAAGATGACTTGTTAGAGGGAGCGTTCACGAGAAATCTTATCTTTAAAGGTAATTTTTTTCTTACATCATTTATGTAGCCTAGTGTTTGTTGGTTTGTCATGGACAAGAATCAAGTGTTTGTTAGTTTGTCATGGACAAGAATCAAGTGTTTACAAAATGTGCTAATAAATTTATCAGCTCATACTGTGGGCCTACACGAACTTGCGTGCGGATAGACCCACAGGTTATTTGGCACATAATATACCATGGCCTGGTTTGAGGCTATAACAGGCAGAGATGCAAGGACACTCCACTCTAAGACCCTCCCCAAGAGTGAAGTAAAATTATAACAGTAATAGAAAGTTAATGCCCAGCAGTGATTGGAAGGAAAAACAATATAGGGGCTACCTCCAAAAATATTTCAAATATTGTAAACAATAGTTGGAAGAAACATAGTAGGCTAACCAAGAGATTTTTGTGAAGAAAAAATATCCTGTTGAACCTCATATGGGTTATAATTAGGATATATATATATATATATATATATATATATATATATATATATATATATATATATATATATATATATATATATATATATGTAAATGCCGCGTTTTTGGCTAACATGGCGGTCTTCAGTCTACTATCCTCAACTTGGCTAAATAACTTTGTGATGTAGATGTCACAAAATTAAAAATAAAATTACATTGAATACCCTAATTGTAACTGAAGATGATGTTGAACTGGGTAGACTCTTCCGAGATGATGGATTAGTGGAGGCAAATGAAGCTCATCTGATGCTGTTCTGCCCTCCTTCCATCTCTTTTAATTATAAATCGAATGACAGAAAACACTTCTCTTTGGAATTGACCTAATTATTTTTCAGACCACCAAATCTTTTATATTTGGACATTCACTATAATATGACTGTTGGGCTATTTGTCTAGACTGAATGGATCATGCCTCGCCAAAATAAGACAGAACTTCTGTATTAACACTTCTGGAAATATTAGTATGCTAAAAATTATTTCATTTTATTTAAATGAAAATGAGTCCTAATAAACATCTTTTGATCAGTGAAGTGTCAGATGACAGTATACAAGAGAGCAGCTACATGCATGTCTTTTATTCTATAATCTAATATTTTATTTTGTTCCTTGAATTATATGATGTCAGTGGGCTATTTTCCTCAACAAGAGATTAGAGTGATCTCACCTGAAAAATTTAGGGAGTTGACTGGAAAATCCTATTCATTCTTTGTATTTTTTTTCTCATTTAATTCCAATTCTATACTGTATTAGCTGATCTCGTACCGATAGGTATATTTTTTATTGGATCATCAACCATTTCTTGTTCCCTTTGTAATAAAATTATTTGCATGTGTTGCAGTTAACTAGGCCTACTGTTTTACTTGTTGTTTAAATAAATATGTGACTACAAATGTTCGTATTTAGCAACAGAACAGTTGGGGTCAGAGTGGCAAAGAAGTATGGCGTCTGCATGAAGATCTTAAGGTATCGGGTTCTGTTCCCAGTACGTGCAATATATTAGAACATTTTTTTTTTTTCCTGAACCAGTGGGTCCTAATGATCCCTGTTTTACTTGCTTAAACATGTGTTCATATATGTTCTGATTTAGTAAGAATTCACTTTTATCGGCTGTTAATTGTTTACATTCTGAACGACAGCTGATAAATAGTATAATCTTCTCAAATCTTTGCTATCAATGTCATTTATGATAATAAACTATAGCAAATTCCATAGGCAATGGTCATGCGGTGTTTTACATAAATGTGAAATATTTAATATTTCTATATAAAAATTATAGGTCTTAGCCGAACAGAATATTTCCCTTACAAACAAAATTTTAAAAATATCATTAAATTTTTTTCCACTTGTTTTTGATTAACAATTGCATCGAGATTCAGAGATCTAAATCTAGTAGAACTGAGAAATTAATGTCGGTGCGGAATGACCCCAGTATTGGGTAAAATTAGATTATATAAACAAATATTTAAATAATGAGCAATGCAGTTTTGAAATAAAAATGCAAACATATATTGTGATTAAATAAAAAAAATGTAGGGATACGTAGAAGTAAGGCATCAATCATTAGGACCCACTAGTTCTGAAAAAAAAAACAAAATTAAAATATATTCTTTGTACCGGGAACCGAACCCAGAACCTCTAGATTTAGAAGCAGATGCCATACCTCTTTGCCACCCCAACCCCAAGTATTGTTACTAAATCAGAACATATATAACCACATTTAAACAAGTAAAACAGTTGTTAACTGCAACACATGCATATTATTTCACAACAAAAGGAACCAGAAATGGTAGACAATCCATTACAAAAATATACCTATCGGTACAAAATCGGCCAATATAGTATAGAACTGGAATTAAATGAGACACAAAATACAAAGAATATATATAGAATTTTCCAGTCGACTCCCCGAATAACCCATCACTCCACCTATAAAAATCTAGGGGAGGTAATTTCATGAAAATGGCCCATTGAGCATTGGCCAAGTTGTGTGGCTTGTGAATGAAATGATATGAGTTTGAATCTTATTCTGTGAAGTATTTTTCTTTCCTTTTTTCTTTTTTTTTCTTTTTTTTTAAAATCATGGAGAACAGAATGAGCATTAAACTAAATTGTAAATCTTTGAAACAAACAATAGTTTGCTTGGGTCTGTAATTGCGAACTATGTTCTATATGTGGACTATTTTTAGGGTAGGATATTTTTGTGGAATACATCAGGGTCTGTACGTTTTAGTAGTACAAGTAACCTCTTCATTAGTAAAAAGATAAAGGATCCCGTTACACACCCATTGAGGCATATTGGGAATATGGTGTTAGGCCCATATTTTCTTGACCATCGGCACACTAGGGGTGACGTGGTCAACATCACGCCGGCCGCCTTAACCTTCCCAGAGTTGCTCTGGTACCCAGTTGGGGCTGGGTCGACCCAGGAGCTGTTTGCGGCCTAAAAAAATCCCACCTCATCTGGGGATCGAACCATAGACCACTGAGCTAGGAAGCCAGTGCACTAACCACTATGCTACCGCGGCTTCATTAGTAGGTTGGTACAAAATGCTGGTACTTTGGACTACCATGGTATAATGGTGAGAGTTGGAAATGAAAACATATTGCAGTGGAGGACAAAGAACTGACATTTTCTTAATTAAATTATTTTTCTCTTTCCTTAACTTCTCAGTCTCACTACATATTTTCATGTTCACACACTGTCTGACCCACCCTCTCCATCCCTGCCCAGCAGTCATGGCAAACACCTCAGTCTAATTTACATCTTTCCATCCATAAAAGATGAGGTGAAAAAAATAAACGCAAGATCTTATTATTTTTTTTTTAATTGCCCAAATTTAACTCACATCATCATGCCTTATGAGGTACCTTGTATGCTGTCTATCGATAGCGTTATGTGTTTTTTTTTTTTTAATCAGGTCAAGATACTGTATATCATAAGCCCAAATTGCACTGACAGACTTAATACTGTTTGTTCAATATGTAAAATTTTGTTGATATGGATTTTAATTGGAACAGCACCAGTGGCGTCTGTTTACTTGTCATGTTCTTTTTTTTATTTATATTTTATGTATTTAACTTACTGGTAGTTCTTGCTTTCATCCTCATTTGTTTTTGTTCGTTTGTCCGTGACGAAGGCCTTGTGGCTGTAACATAGGCAATTCTCTTTGTCATTGCAACATGCATTGCGTATGTTCATTTACCCTGGCGTTTCCATATAGAACATAGGGCTGCAACTGATGCTTGCCATCAATTTCAGTTTAGGGCCATCTTCTTTCAGCTCTTCCAATGATAACCTGGTTGTCAGCTTCCTCTTTCACTATTCATCTCCAGTTTCCCTTTGACTCACCAACTTTTCTGTTTTCCTGTGGGTTCTAGTCACGTGCATGTTAGTTTCCACCATTTTGATGTGTCCTCAGATTGTCTTATCCATCTCAGCTTTTTTCTTTAATCTCCAGCTGTATATTCATTGTTGTTGATTCTGTTGAACAGGTGTGGATTTGTTATTACTTCTGACCATTTGATATGGGCGGGGCTACGTGTAGTTCTCGCGGCTCTTATGAGACAAATAAAGAATAGGACTACTGTTCCCTCAGGCATGTTGTACATGGTGACTAATATGAGGTATGTGCACGGGGCTGGCAACCTCATGTAACACTAATTGCTACAGAAATCACTGCTACAAGAGCATATGAATGCTTTGAGCAGGCTTCCTCCAAGAGAGGGGGGGGGGCAGCTGCAGTGATGGCTTCATGCTCCACAGGGAGCGAATGATGATTGATGATTTTATAAGGAGGGTGTGAAAGTGGTTTCTGTCGGTGAATGTTTCATGTTTGTGGCGATATTCTTGATGATATAGCATATTTCTGAGTTGTGAAGAAGGGCAGATGTTAAATCTTTGTTGAACAACCTAATTGTATTCTTTTGGGAAAGAGCTGCTATGCTCCATACTTGTAGGAGGGATATTAATTTTCAGTTGTTTTATTTACCCTGTCAGTGACATTCTGGTTTCTTCTTCCTTCATTGTGAAAGTTGCATCCTAAGTAAGAAAGTTGTACTCTTCATCAAACGTCTAACTATTGATCTTTGTCAGATATGATTGTCTATTATTTATTAATTTCATCTGTTGTGTTTATGTTGATATACAGTTCTTTCTGTCAGAGTGGCTAAGAGGTATGGCACCCACCTCGATATCCCTGGAATATCATTTATGGAAAAAAAAATTTCAGAACCAGTGGTCCTAATGATGTCATACTCCCCTCTGGTCTCATGGGTAGTGAGATCAGATGCCTAGCCTTCTCGGATAAGGGTGAAAAAATAGGAGGTCCTGTGTGCAAGTTGTGCATGTTAAAAATTCCACGGCAGTTTGAAATCGTAAAGAGTGGCCTATCAGGCCACTGCCCTGGCAAAAATTTAAAAATTAGAAACCCACCTACCACAAAAACATTTATAGAATGTGTGATTCCTATATACACACATTGGGATTCTTGCCGGTGCTACGGAGTTCGTGCACTGTGTTGAGATCCTCCTTGTGTGATCTAAGGAAGGAGATGAGAGCACTGGTGGATTAGTCCATGTGCAATGAAGATAGTCCTTAAAAAAAAAAACAACCAGTCCTGTTTTTGCTGCTGTCTCTTGTTAGTCTATTTGTCTTTTCATGCTTAGTCTATTTGTCTTTTCATGCTTGTTAATTATATGATAAAAGACACAAAGCATCTGCAAGATCTAGTTGTTTGTCAGGTGTTTATTCTATTCCTGTTTTCATTTTTTTACTATCGGTCTTATCCTCCTGTTCACAACCATGAGGAAGATCGGCGGTGAAAGCAGAAATCCATGTCTGATTCAACTGTCTACTTAAAGAGTTTGCCTTAGTGGGCATTTCTGCAGTCTTAAATGCTTTAAAAGAATGTCTTAAAGATTCTATAGTGTCCCTTTCTCATACTCCAAAAAGTTGATGTCTGCCATTTATTTGACTGCTCTATGATGATTCAGAGTGTTGCTATTTGATCTCTGCATGATCTTCCTGTTTGAAATCCTGCTTGCTCCTCTAGGAATTGTCCATGTGTTGCTTCATTTATGTGGTTTAGCACCACTCTGGTCAGAACTTTTTCAGTCAATGTCATAAATATTATATCTCGATAGTTGCTACATTTAATCTGTTTTCCTTGCTTGCATAGTTTAATGATGTTCCCTTCTTCCAGCTCTTGTGGATGGAGTAAAAAGCTTTTATTGATTCTGGGAGGATTCCATTAGATTAATGCAGCCTTTCCATATCTTAGCAGTTTTAGTGCTTGCTTGTGTAGTGAAAGGGTCTTATTGTAGTAAAGAATAAGGTTATCCTGGACAAAAAGACGTATCAGATGATACCAGGATAGTGTCAGGTAAGAGACTGGTCTTACAAGAAATATCCCCTTTTCTGAACAGAATAAGGGTGTATCGACATCAAAGGTTAGGATCAGCTGTATAAACTTCCAGGAGTGATGAGAGTGAATGTCCTGAAAGTCTATTTGCTCCCTTTCATGATCCGCCTATGATATTATGTGTTATTATTTGATTATGTTGGCTAATTTTTCTAGGGGTATTAATTATTTTCTATCTCTATAACTATAATATGTATCCAACAAAACTTGTAACTCATTGTAAATAATTTCAGAAAGTCTGCGGGTACATATTTACAATTTATTAAACCTATACCGGTTCTCTTTTCGGTTAGGTAATTTAAAGAAATTCAAAGGTATTTACAACATAAAATAAATAAACATAGAAACTTTAATTATCAAACAGAATCCTGTCTTGAAAGTTCTATTTTTCTCTACACTGATTACTTATGATAATACACTATATTGTCACTGAGTTGAACTGTGAAGGTAGTACTATATTCATGCTATCCACAAGGATTCATCATACACTGTACTTGTATCTTTTATTATTCTTATATTTGTGTTAGAGTGTGAATAGGCTGACCAGTGGAATTTCTATTCCACTTATCTTGTTGGGGTGAGATGCATCCAACTCCAGCCAGGATCACTCAATGTCTGGATCTCCAGGCTGGGAAAACAGGGTAACCAGTTCTATGAACTTCAAGAACTATCGCACCACAGAGTCCCACCGAAGTGGATGTCTCGTACAATCTTGGTAGTTGCAGGATAAAACCTGGAATACAAATAATCACAACCTCTGTATGGTACAGCACTATTCTGTCCTTACATACAATGGACGTAACAAACAGTGTCAGGCATTGTGCTAACATATGCACAGGACAATTTACCTCACTACCACTACAGTTTCCTTATAAATCCTAAGTTAGATCCAGTTGTCCATGATCTGCTTCCATACAATGATTTGGCCTAGTAATAAAACTACTAAGTAATATCTTGATCGATTCATTACAACAATTCCTGTCATTCCTTCCTTAGGTTCCTGATAAATGTCATTTCTTTAAGAAATCCTCCTTCAAATTCATTATTAAACTTACAGTCGTATTTGTGCCATCATTCTCAATTATTCTACACATTTTACAATGCTGGCTTTTGTCTCTAAAAATCAACACATGCCTGCGTTTCAACCGGCAGCTTACTCGTTCTGTAACACATGCCATGCACTTCCTAACACACCATTGTATTAAAACACAGCAAAAATACATATATATATATATATATATATATATATATATATATATATATATATATATATATATATATATATATATATATATATATATATTCTTTCTTACCCTCAGGCAATACACACAAGCTGTAACAGGCTGTTAATAGGCATCTAGGTCTGCTAGTCAGATGCAGCGGCAAAGTATAATGGCAGTAACACTTTTTACCGCTCTTCGTCTGTTCAGCTTGGTTTTGAAAAAGTTGTGGCCTCAATTCAGCCAAGTTCAAGGACTTATATAGTACCGCATCGTCCCTCTCGGATGGCATGGGGTAAAAGCGGTGTTAGGAATCTAAAATTGGGGCGTATTTTTGCCTTCAGTTCAATTAGCAAAATTTTTAATATTCATTATCTTTCTCAATTCTGGACCGATTTTGATCATTTAAAGCTAGAATTATACTGTGAATTTATCTCTACCGTTCTATATAATAATTGTTTAGGTAGCAGAATGCATTTTAATCTATGCATGCTTTAACTAACTAAATTTGGGACTACCCTGATGTATAGACGTCATTTTAAACGATTTCTCTTTCTAAAGGAACTACTATTTGAGGAAGTCTTTGCACCTACCTCTAAAGTAACATTACCGTTGTTGAAATATATATATACCTTTCCGTTTAAACATCTTTAGTCCTTAAGAAATAAAATAAATTCGTACTATCATTTACACAAACTGGGCCTCTATGTTAAGCATAAAATGTTCCAGTATACACACCACGAAAGGAGCGTTTTTGATTGGCTATTGTATCGGACAGTTTCCCACAGTAAGGTTTTCGGTATGACGCGTTGTAAGACAGACCAAATCACGACAGCTTGATCGATTATTTTATGTGTGAATTTGTGTTTACGTCCAGGTGTTCATTTGTTCATTCTGTGAATGTCTTTTATATTGGCTGCTTACTGTTTAAGAATTTCCTTAAAATATATCATCAAGCTTGAATGCTGTTTCTCTTCATTGCTGGTACTGTATCCACTCTTTTCTTTCAATGGGGTGTTGTGGTTATGTTTTTTCTTTGATATTATTTTACTGATGTTATAGGGTGTTTTGTTGTCGTAGCTGTTTCTTTTGGTGGTTTTTCCATGTATTTTCTTTTATCTTATCTGGTGCTCTTTATCGCATTCGTATTTAGGTCCCAGTGGAAAACGTATAGTATAGTTACTTGTTCATTTTCATAGTCATTGACTGTTTGTTTGACATTTTTTCTTTCATTTATGAAGTCTGAGACATTGTTTGTATTGCTTATTCCATTTGTCACGAACCTGTTCACGTGTGTTCTGATGTATTTCTGGAACTTTTCACCAATGGTTGTGAATAGTTTCCTCTTTGAGGTTTTCTATGCTTAACCCTGTTTCTCTTATTCATTCTAAGCTTGTCCCTTATGTCGCAGTCTGGCCTTTACCCTGTCGCCTTTTCAGCTTGGTTGAACCCGCAGAAGCATAAGGCTGCCGCGGAGTTAAAACTCCTGGTGTCCACAAGATACGCCTCTCACGCAGAATGGTATCAGTATGCCCAAAAAGTACTGCAGTAATGTCTGTGATATATATGTGGATTGAGAGTTTAATTGGCTGAGTGCTTAAAGCCCTTGCCTGTCATGGCAAAGTTACCGGTTTCTGGGTTCGAAACTTGGTAGCGTCACGCTGCAGTCTACCCCGCTGTAAATGGGTACGTAACTCTGATAGGAAGGCAAAGGCAACGAGGAAGGGAACTTGTCACCCCACCTCATAATCCTGAACATAGGATAGTGAAGTCTCTTGACTTCCCTAAGGCAGTATCTGCTATGGAACAGTCTTTACCTGTGCACAGATTGCGTGGGTAGAATAAATGTAGCTGGGAGTAACAGAATATTGTAGCTGTAAGAATCATCAATTGTTTATTAAAACTAAGGCCTACGAATGTTACCATGTACGTGCCCTAATTTCTTTCTGTCAAGTGAAATCAGTTTTGTCAATTTTCGTTGTTTTTTGGCAGTTCATAGGCTTTGGGTTTCCCCGCTTTATTTATTTCAATTATATTCCTAGGAAATAAAGTCTTTAGTTCTTCTAATAACATTAACTCCGTCGTATGTAAATCTGCCTTTCTAGTTCAGGAGAAAACAGTTCCAAATGAGATGTTCATGCTCAATTGCCTATAATTAAATGTCACAAGGCCAGACTGGTGGCGAAATGTGTACATATATGCCTCTGTATATACATGTTGAGCTTAATGTGGACTACTTTTTCTTGAGTGAAAAAAAATAATGAACTCTATAAAAAGTTTTTGGTGGGGAAAAACTGGAAATCATGTAATTACAGAAGTGCTTTTACATTAACGATGTTTGTACATTAGTACCGCACATGTTATGCGGCTCCCTGCTAGTTCAGTAAATGAAACAGAATAATGCTGTTCCCTTTCTCCCACTTCAGTATGTTCACTCAGATATATGCATTTTTAAAGTATGAGTTAAACCGTACCCATGGTCCTTCACACAACCCGGTTAATTTTATATCGGTCTTTCCTCTTCCCTTTACAATGCTGAAAGCGTCCTCTTTGTTTAAGAACTCTATTATCTCATTCTTACCGACTCTGGCTGGAAACACAGTACCTGGGGGATTGTACGAGCTTCATTAAGACTTTTTCGACCGTCTGACATTTCCATCGAGAAAGTAACTACGATGAGAGACGGGTAACGGAGTCCAACCTTTTGTGAACTACCCTTTTGGAGTTGAAGAATGAGTTGTGTGATATTTAGTAGGGAGGGAAGTCGGTAACTCCAGCATCAATATCGAAGTTCTGTATGACTAGCATAGTAATACTGGTTCTCATTTTCCAGGCGAAGAAGCTGAGTCAGAGCAGTAGTTTTCAGGAATTATCTCTGGAGACATAAATTCGCTCTATGGCACCATCGTACACACACAACAGACAAGCATTCTTTGCCACTTTTTCCTTTCTTTTTCTTCTCATATCGTCATCAACCTTCAACCGGCCCCAATGGAGCACAGGCGTTCAGCAAAATTGTGCCAAGTCTTCCTATCCCGTGCCGTCAACTCCATGTCTTGCTCATCATTCTCATTTCTGCCTCTTGTTCTCTTCACCGTGTGTGGTTCAGTTTATCTCTGCTTTTTTTACCATGGGGATTCCAGAACAAGGACTGCCTTGTAATGCTTTCAACAGGTTGTCAGATCATTAGTTTTCCCGCATTATCGCTGGAGACAAGTTCGCACTATTGTCGCATTGTATACACGCGCGCGCGCACATCAGGCAAGCAATATGTCACTTCTTGTTTGTTTACTCTCGTATCATCCTTCAGCTCAACCAATATGTCACTTCTTGTTTGTTTACTCTCGTATCATCCTTCAGCTCAACTAATATGTCACTTCTTGTTTGTTTACTCTCGTATCATCCTTCAGATCAACCAATATGTCACTTCTTGT
The DNA here is from genome assembly GCA_024509875.1 of Oreohelix idahoensis. NCBI lineage: Eukaryota > Metazoa > Mollusca > Gastropoda > Stylommatophora > Oreohelicidae > Oreohelix > Oreohelix idahoensis. The sequence goes on along the minus strand of JAMPIV010018044.1, from coordinate 289,954 downwards.
TTGTTTACTCTCGTATCATCCTTCAGCTCCACCAATATGTCACTTCTTGTTTGTTTACTCTCGTTTCATCCTTCAGCTCCACCAATATGTCACTTCTTGTTTGTTTACTCTCGTATCATCCTTCAGCTCCACCAATATGTCACTTCTTGTTTGTTTACTCTCGTATCATCCTTCAGCTCCACCAATATGTCACTTCTTGTTTGTTTACTCTCGTATCATCCTTCAGCTCCACCAATATGTCACTTCTTGTTTGTTTACTCTCGTATCATCCTTCAGCTCCACCAATATGTCACTTCTTGTTTGTTTACTCTCGTATCCTTCAGCTCAACCAATATGTCACTTCTTGTTTGTTTACTCTCGTATCATCCTTCAGCTCAACCAGTTGATGCTGTTTTCTTGTCCCGTGCCGTCTTTCCATGTCTTCCTCATCATTTAATTTGATGTCTGCTGTTCTCTTCTGTATGTGTTTTTCGTTGTTCCTCTGCATCTTTTACTCTTGGGATTCCAGAATAAACACTACTTTGTTGTGCTTTCAGCGTTTTTCCTCATTGTGTGCCCTATCCATCGCCAGCGTGTTCTTCTCATCTCTTGTTACACTAGCACTTGTCTAGTTCTTGTCATCACTTCCACACTAGTGATCTTGTCATACCACTTTAATCCATATATTCTACGCAAGCACCCATTTATGAAAGTCTAGCTTTTTTTTTTTCTTGTTTTTCGTTCTCCAAGTTTCTGAGCCGTTCAGCAGGGCTGACTTGACATTGGTGTTGAAGATTCAGATGTGTTGAACTTGATTTCTGACGATGAAATAAAGATTTCGTTCGTTCATGATCTCCATTTCTTTCCCAGTGCAATGAAAAGCTCCTTCTTTTGTGTTCTAATTTTTGTTGTTGGTTTTTATTTTATTTTAAAGACCATCTTCAGGGCACGTACTCTGTAGCACCGGCGTGGATCCCAATGTATGTACTGGAATCACACATTCTGTCAATATTTTTGTGGTTGGTAGGTTTTCCTAATTTTGTAAATTTTGCCAGAGCAGCGGCTGTATGACCTACTCTTTACAATATCCAACTGCTGATGGATTTTTAACATACGCAACTTGCAAACGGAGCCTGCTATTTTTTCGCCGTCATCCAAGAAGGATAGACATTCAATCTCACTACCCATAACATCATGGGAGAGTGTAACATCATTAGTACCCACTGGTTCTGAAAAAAAATTTACATCAATTATATTCCATTTACTGGGAACCGAACCCGGTACCTTTAGAATTAGAGGCGGACGCCATACCTTTTAGTCACTCCAAACTCCCAATAATATATTTTTTTTCTGATAGTGCCACATTTATTGTTGGCGGTCTGCCCAGCCTTCTCGAATCGCCATAGTTTTTTTTTTCGTCAACAATGTTAGTTATTGGTTAACTCATGCAGTCATTCTGCTGCTCTCGTGGATTCGACATTCCTGGGGGACATGTACTACATGCTTGTATTCCCCACGGTGGACACACATCTGTCAGCCGAATTTGTAATTTGTTGAACAGACATATTCGAGCACGTAGTGGCGGATTCTCAACCTAAAAGTTATCACCTGATTTATTCTTGGTAAAGACTTAAAGTGTTGTACGCTTCTGTTGTATCTGTGGGTGTTCTCTGTGCCATTTTGCTTTCAAGCTGTTTCTGATTGTTGTTTTTCTCTCTCCATTTGATGTCCTGTCTTCAGGATGCTACTGCCAAGTGTATCTGCCTTTTCATTTCCATATATCTTGCTGTGGGCGAGTTTCCATTGTAATTTCACTCTGTTGAATGTATAGCACGGCAAGCATGGGAAACTAAGAGCCAGGGATCCAGACCTCCAGGACGACCCAAAGTCCGCTGGGAGGACAACATTAGACAATCTTTGAAGGACCGAGGACTAGAATGGAACCAAGCCAGGAGGAAGACAGCCGATAGAATAGTATGCCGCTCTCTCACAAACCTCTACACCTCACGGTAGAAGAGGAATGACTAAGTAAGTAAGAATGTATACCTGGTTTCAGTTTAGTTGTTCTGGCTGCCTATCAATAGTTATTATGGTGACTGTTATGATTAAAATTCATAACGATTATGTCGGTATAATAGTTGGCTCGACAGGGCTCCTTTTCTGATAATTTTATACGGACTTACTTATTAATAAAGGAAGTGACGTCATGCCGATATGATGTAGAGGCAGATGTGAACATTTTGAAGCAGAAGTGAGGTGATCGTCTGCAAGAAGAGATGCGGCTTGTGTTTGAATGTGAGCGGACGTGTGTGTATTGAGCTCCTGCAGTATACTGTGTTTTTTCTGCACCATTCCATCACCAGGACATCAATATACTTAGTTGAAGTGTCCCTGGTTTATTATATTCAGGAAATGTATATCTATCTATTCATGAAGATGGCCAGTGGACTATGAATAATAAAGTTTGTATGATTGCCATTGACCAGCGTTTGATAGGGAACGGACTGGACAACTACTTATTACTGCATTTGCCTTTGGACGAGAACTGATTTCATGGAGCTTTGTGTCAAGTATAATAAACTGCGTATTTGTGAATTGTGAAGGAGGTGTTTGTCAGCTCACTGCAGTTATGCTGATTCGTGTTGTTGGACTATCCCCTACTATATACTTTGGCCACGGAGACCTTCTCCGGAACTTTCAATAATACGACACGCATCAGTGGCTTAGAACACGTATGGCTTTAAGAGAGAATCTGCGAGGAACTCTGTCTTTGCTTTAGCATAATTGCTGTTTTCCTCAATGCAAGCTGGGAGGATGCAGCTGCAGATCACACCAAGATGCGATGCTCTCTACAGCGCCACTTCAGATTGGGCGAAAAGAAGCTCTCACGGCAAGCAGAAGAGAGGGGAAAACATCAAAAGGAACACCAGGAAAATAAGCAACTGAGGACTGTCACCTCAGGGGCGCATTCCCATAGTCAATTATGACTGAAGAAGCTATTATTATATTATTACGATGCTTATTACAGCTGTTTTTAGTCTCAACTGGACTCCTGGTGGGATGGAAGGTCATCTCCATGATAGATATGTACAACTTTTGTTGTTTACATATTTTTCAAGCGTAAAATGCACTGTGCCACACTGTACAGCTGGGCTGCGATATCTGTTCCTTTTGGCCTGGTACATCTGCTTTCAGCAAGCAGTTTTATTGGGAAGCTATCCGTAGTCTTTGACTGTCCCCACCTGCAAAGCAGCAGGTGGTTCAAAAGTTTTCCTTCTTGTTGTCGTAGATTTTGGATAGGAGAATTAAGACTTGGGTGGGTCCCTTCTGAATAGCTTGAAATGAGTGAGAGTCCCAGTGTGAATTAGTAAAAAAAAATAGAATTTCCACACAGGTGAGATGATAGACAGTGGTATAGAGGCTGTCGCTGAAAGCGAAAAAAGAATTCTTCTCTCTCTCTCACCTATCCTCTACGACGTCTTTTACAGAGTCCGACAGTCTATTCCACATATATATATATTACATATATTTCTATCTACTCACGGGCACGCACATACACGTGACGACAGTTAAACACACAGACTTGGAAAATCTATAACAATGCTTATACAGATAATTGGGATCGAGCTGACCAACGCACTGGTTTTTTTTGTTCAAGAGAGATATTTTAATTATCATATCAAAATTTCTCACAACACCAAAAATTACATCAAGGAAAAACATATACAAATAGTCATAAAATTCAAGAAAAATGTTACATGGATGATAGCCCGTTAGGATCGTACTTTAGCCCACAGCCCCGTTAAGAGAACAGATGATGGCTCAAAGAGTTATAGATACATAGGGTTGAGTCTAAGAGGTTTCATTCTTTCTCGTAAATGTATGAACAGAGTTGGATAATCTGATTTAGCCTAAGAAAAAGAAACTCTAGCATTTGTAACAAATTCTGCAGATTTAAAAATTTAAGACAGCAAATGGGTGACAATAATACACCGGTAAAATAACACTCAGACCTGTGTACTCTCATTCATCCAGCCATGGCCTTTCTCTCACATATATACTCACAACTTCGCTCGTTGCCTCTGGGAACATAATAATTCTAGGACCTTCGCACAGACCCGAAAAATGCAGTCAGCGACCAAGAAACCCCCAGTTCCAAAAGACGTACTGAACTCTCTGTCTCAGGGAACCGATTCCTTGGGTGTTCTAATTTTTCTCGAATGTCTGATTAAGTCACATAAAATTTGTCCAGGCACGAAAGTTTGCAGAGCACAATGTCATTAGCTTTGGATTCTAGGATTTAAGGAATGTCAGATCGGTGTCTTCTTTCAGGCAGGTACTATATTTGGTCACCACAATCTCTGTCGGAATGATAATGTTTTTCTTGTAATATTTTCGCCGCCAGGCAGCATGTACATTTAAATTTGTGGAGCAATATGAACTGGCTCAAAAGCCCAATATATATTTCTAGTCTTTAGAAACCGTTAGTGGGATTGCTATTACTGTCTCTCTCTGATGGCATATGCACTGTCAGATCCAGTGTTACTTGAAACAAAAAAAACCCACGTGGTTAAAGATAGGAACTGTCTATGCTTCACACAAATATGTCTCTACTAAACGCTGGCAAGTTAGGTACCACCGTTTCACTATATAAAAGAAAGAACACATATCAAATAATTTACATATATGTACTCAATATAACTTACATTTTAATAGCAAGCCTACAGCTTGACTTATATTTAAAACTTCCCGTAAAATAAGTTATATTAAATAAATCAAACATCATGAATTAGAAAATACATACGTATTTCGTCAACACTCAATGATGTATCTAGCGTTATAAGTTTAGTTTTTTTTAAATATATTCTCTCGTCTGATTATTTAGAAGTTAAATTAAATTCATCATCGCTACATGTTTGTTACGCTAGAAATATAATTTCTGTTTTCCACTGAAACGCGTCACTAGAAAATAATACAGACTATATAGATTAAGCACTCTGTTCAAAAGAACTAGTTTAAAATTAAATCAGCGATTTAACACTTAATCACTTCACAAAATTCTAGAGAACTACTATATAATATTTACCTCAAAACACAGCACTACAGGATATCGCACAATTAAGAATTTTTACGCTTATATTTATGGAAGTCTAGAAGTTCGACAAATTGTCGCAACAAACTAAGAAACTTTGCTTATACAGCTCTACTCTTCGCGAACCACCTGTCTACTGCGATTTATTGAGAAGAATGAAAATAAAGTTTCAAACTAGGTTAATATTTTAAAATCAGACAAAGGATGAACTATTTCCCCCGCCCCGATCTCTCCCCCTTCTCATAACAGCTACGTTACACTTAGAAGCATGTCGTAACTGTCACCGGTGCGATTTCGCACCTTTGTTAACAAACTGACCGAGATGTACGCGTGTCAGCTTCAAATCCCAGACAGCCTGTCTGCGGTGCGGAACGATTTTTCACGCCACGCCAGGTTTTTCTAACGAAAACCTCATGCGTTTCTGCAAACTGTAGACAGCTGTCTCGTTCCTGCACTGTGAGGATGCCGGGTTTGACACCTCACGCGAGTGTCAGGTGAAAAATGGTAGACCAAAAGTCTGCTCTATGTCCAGCGAAACGAATTTTTCGCACATTCACGTCTTACCTGCGCGACTGACATCTGATGCAATAAGGTTACTAGTCAGTATGAGAAAGAAAAACGATGATGGGAAAGAAATGTATTTTTCGCAACGAGTGATGCGAAAAAATACAGGAAAAACAAGTACGGAAAGATAATAAAATAAAAGGATGCGGGTGAGAGAATAGGAAGAAGATGTAGGCAATTTAATGATCAAAACCCACGTGACAGGACGTCCCCCCTTAAGATATGGAAGCACTCCATGTCTACGTTATGGAATTAAATTTCCCATAACCGTAGCTTCGGGGTGTCTGTCTTCTTCCTTCTCATCTTCCCCTCCATCTCTCTCCATTCCTACTCAAGTCTACTCCCCAAAGTTTCCTTCCTCTGGAATGTCTCCCATGCGCGCTTGAAAGAGCGTCGCCGCTTCTGACATTTTTGAAAGATTTCCTGTGATAGCGGTGGAATATCCCTGCCACTATCGTCATCTTCGTCAGTTTTGGCGATCGTCAGGAGATGGTCGGAGGTTGGCACTGGTCTTTCCAAGTATCTCTTTAACAGATTTAAATGGAAAACCTTCTCCTTTCCTTGAATAGAGATCTGGTAGTTAGCCTTAGAAATCTTTTTCAGGACGGTAAACGGCCCTTGTCATCCGATCTTCAGTTGGTTGTTCTCGGTAGGGAGTAACACCAAAACTTTCTCTCCTGCTTCCAGTTCTCTCTCTTTCGCGACTTTCCTGTATCGGTTAGCGTGCTTTGTGCGAGCTCGCTTAAAGTTAGTCGTTGCTAGGTCCCACCCTAATTTCAACCTTTCCTTTAAAACCGACACATATTTACTTGCTGAGACGACTGTCTCATCCGCCTTCTCGTCTGTCAGAGACTGAAGTAAGGCTTCAAGCGGGCCCTTAATGGGTTTGCCGAATAAGAGTGTAGCTGGCGGAAATCCTGTGGAAGTATGAGGAGATTCTCTGTAGCCAAATAAAGCTGCAGGAATACAAAAATCCCAATCTTCAGGTTTCACTTGTGCCAGTTTACTTAGCATCATGTTGAGGTTTCCATTAGCACGTTCCACGAGCCCATTTCTGGCCGGAGTATATGGCTTAGTGTGGATGTGTTGGGTCCTCAAGATCTTAACGATCTCATCCATCAACAGGTTTCGGTATGGAGATCCGTTATCCGTCAACACTTGTTGAGGGAATCCCAACCGAGTGAAAATCTGCACGAGGGCTTCTGCGACATGCTTGGCATCTGCGCATGTTAGCGGGATAGCTTCTGCCCATAAAGTGCATGTGTCGACTAAGGTCAAGATAAACCTGTTCCTTCTTTTAGTCCTTTCGAAAGGCCCTAAAATGTCGATCACAACCCGTTCGAATGGTGTTCCCATTATTGGCATTTCACCCATGTGGATTGGGGGTGTCCGTTGCTTGGGTGGTACACGTTGGCACTGGGCACAGGATTTGACGTACCTGATAATATCAGTATTTACTCCTGGCCACCAATAATGAGTGGTTATACGTTGGTTTGTGGCGTTCTGTCCCATATGTCCGCTAAAGGGAAGAGAGTGCCCCATTTCTAGGATTTGGCTTCTGTACTGTTTCGGTACTAGGAGCTGGTTGTAACCTTGGTCAGGCTTGCCCTTTCTCCGATAAAGTACGCCATCCTTAGAAAAAATGTCCCCGTGCTGTGTTGGTTCCTTCGTCATGGGCAGTTTCCTAAAGCAGGGTGCCAAAGTAGGATCCTTTTGTTGCGCTTCTCTAAGTTCCATAGGTAACAAATTAGGCGCAGGCTCCTGTTCCTTTTTGGTTTGCCCTCTTGTAGTTACTGCTGCCACAATCGGCTCTTCCGGTCTCCCAATACACACGTATCTCCCGCCAAGTATGACTGGGTAGATGGGATCATCCATAACAGCCGCTTTGATCACACCTCTGACAAAATCAGAGTGGATCTCCACCAATGCGATGGGAAGCGCTGTAGGTGCATCACTCTTACGAACTCCACAAAGTTGGACGGTCTCTGCTGTCTCTTGACCGGGTTTGACCAGGTTTCTGGCAACAATGCAATCATAAGAAAGCCCCGTGTCAAATAAGCAAGAAGTTTGAGAACCGTTCAAAGTAACAGTCCCTCGCGTTGAGGGTCTATCCCCAACAGGTTGGGAATCACTGTCAATAATTCCGCCTTGCGAGACTGTTAATAAGCATCCGATGCGTTTTGGCTCGGTATGCTCGGTCTGATCATATGTCCCGTGCTCAGGGGTTCTCCCTTTGCCACCTTGTCCTTTCTGGCTGCGCTGCCATGAAGGGCGGTCGGGTTGATCAGACTGTTTGGGGTGGTTGGGGTACTTGTTCTTGTAGAACTTGGATTTTTCAGGAGGGGGGTTTTGAGGTCCAGTTTCTCTGTGGTTATTTAGGTTAGAAGCCTGAGAAGATTGCTCTAGGTTATGTTTTCGAAAATGCTCCTCTGTCGGTTTTCGCTTTGTGGCCGGTAGTTCAGCCAGCGCATTGTGATAACGCTCCGACTTTTACAAAATGTCTTCAAGTTTTTCTGCCCCCTGCTCAGCGAGAAATCTCCGGGTATCAGCAGACAAAGTGTTCTTTATTTGTTCTGTTAAAACAAATTCCTCAAGACCTTCATAGGTAGAGGGGAGCTGCGAGAGCTCAAGGCACTTTGTCAGATATCCCTTTAGACGGGAAGAGAACTGGTGAAAAGATTCAGAATTCTCCTTTCTGCTGTTGCGAAACAGTTGCAAAAATTTTCGAGCGTTCATTTCAAAGCGCTCCAGTAACGCTTTCTTCAACAGATCATGGTTGTCTTGTTGGCTGCTTTCCAGTTTGGCATAAACATCATACGCAGAACTTTTCAATGCCTGGGAAAGCTTCATGTTCCAACGCGACCTCTCTAAACCGTACAGAGTTGCAATTTTCTCAAATTTTTCTAACCATGTGTCAATCTTCTCATTTGGACAAGGGAAAGATTCTAGCGGAAAAGACATAGCAGTGAGGTGAAGAGATTGACTGTTAGAAGGATCAGTTAAGGAAGAATGAGGAGAAGACTCTCCATTGCTGGAGGTAGAGGCAGCACCACGACTTTGAAGTTCTAGAGCTTTAAGAGCCAACTCATGTTGTCTCTCCTTCTCTCTTTCCTCTCTCTCCTCCCTCTCCTTCTCATGCTGTCTCTCCTTCTCTTTTTCCTCATGCTGTCTCTCCTTCTCTTTCTCTCTTTCCTCATGCTGTCTCTCCTTCTCTTTCTCTCTTTCCTCATGCTGTCTCTCCTTCTCTCTTTCGTTCGCCCTGCGGATTTCCATTTCCTCCTCAATCATCTTCTGCTGTAGTAGACGGTCTTCCGCTTCTTTCCTCCTAGCTTCTTTTTCCTCTTTAGCTTCAGCTGCTTTCCTCTCCGCATCATATCTTTCAAGTTCGTCCCTGACAAAAGCTTTCGCTTCCTCTCCTTCCAGTCCCTCCTCTCTCGCTTCGTCCCTGAGGAGTTGTCTAAGCTTTGCCCTCTCGGCCATATTATGTCAGTAACTGAGACTAGTGGAGAAAGAAATTAGGAAAAAGGATACACTGGTTCCTACCACTTACGAGAAAAAAAATACTAAAAAATCAAAAGATGATATATTTAACCCTGGGATACCTCCTCCAAAAATAAAATCTAACTATCGCTGCTATTAATCGGCAATAAAGCACCTAATGCAAAACACGACTACGCCAACTAAATGGTAGTTAAGATTTACTCACTGAAAAATAAGTAGCTACAGTGGAAAAGCAAAATAATTATTGCAAAAATTACAGAGAAAAATAATCCCCTTAATTTTTAAGTCCACTATCAAGTTCACCCCTGAAGACAGTTAGGGTAAGGGAGGCAATTAATCTGGACAAATAGTCCGAAACGCACTCCTTAGCTTTTGCTCAAACACCTACTTCTTCAGAACCCTTGTGAATGTTATACACTCACAAAACTTTACCAGCGTTTAGTATTACAAAATCATTAATTAACATGTATTCCGACACAATCAACCTGTAACTGAAATGTATATTATTTCTTAATGCTGTGGAAAAAAAAACTTATCAGTTTGTGTGGTCAGCACGCCCGTAAACAGATCGTTAGTCTAGGGGATAAATTATTTTTAAAAGATACAAAACTCACAAGACATCACACTCTTACTCTATTACAGAATAAAGAATCTTAAGTAACAAAATCCAGATAGACGAGTCCACGTTTGTCGTACTCGTCTTCCTATTCTAAGTTCAAAAATCCGTCGGGCGAGACCACATTTGTCGTATCGCCTTAGGATTTTGGGTTCAATTCCCGGTAACGAGCGACCATTTGTCGTAGATTTTGGATAGGAGAATTAAGACTTGGGTGGGTCCCTTCTGAATAGCTTGAAATGAGTGAGAGTCCCAGTGTGAATTAGTAAAACAATAGAATTTCCACACAGGTGAGATGATAGACAGTGGTATAGAGGCTGTCGCTGAAAGCGAAAAAAGAATTCTTCTCTCTCTCTCACCTATCCTCTACGACGACTTTTACAGAGTCCGACAGTCTATTCCACATATATATTACATATATTTCTATCTACTCACGGGCACGCACATACACATGGCTCAAAGAGTTATAGATACATAGGGTTGAGTCTAAGAGGTTTCTTTCTTTCTCGTAAATGTATGAACAGAGTTGGATAATCTGATTTAGCCTAAGAAAAAAGAAACTCTAGCATTTGTAACAAATTCTGCAGATTTAAACATTTAAGACAGCAAATGGGTGACAATAATACACCGGTAAAATAACACTCAGACCTGTGTACTCTCATTCATCCAGCCATGGCCTTTCTCTCACATATATACTCACAACTTCGCTCGTTGCCTCTGGGAACATAATAATTCTAGGACCTTCGCACAGACCCGAAAAATGCAGTCAGCGACCAAGAAACCCCCAGTTCCAAAAGACGTACTGAACTCTCTGTCTCAGGGAACCGATTCCTTGGGTGTTCTAATTTTTCTCGAATGTCTGATTAAGTCACATAAAATTTGTCCAGGCACGAAAGTTTGCAGAGCACAATGTCATTAGCTTTGGATTCTAGGATTTAAGGAATGTCAGATCGGTGTCTTCTTTCAGGCAGGTACTATATTTGGTCACCACAATCTCTGTCGGAATGATAATGTTTTTCTTGTAATATTTTCGCCGCCAGGCAGCATGTACATTTAAATTTGTGGAGCAATATGAACTGGCTCAAAAGCCCAATATATATTTCTAGTCTTTAGAAACCGTTAGTGGGATTGCTATTACTGTCTCTCTCTGATGGCATATGCACTGTCAGATCCAGTGTTACTTGAAACAAAAAAAACCCCACGTGGTTAAAGATAGGAACTGTCTATGCTTCACACAAATATGTCTCTACTAAACGCTGGCAAGTTAGGTACCACCGTTTCACTATATAAAAGAAAGAACACATATCAAATAATTTACATATATGTACTCAATATAACTTACATTTTAATAGCAAGCCTACAGCTTGACTTATATTTAAAACTTCCCGTAAAATAAGTTATATTAAATAAATCAAACATCATGAATTAGAAAATACATACGTATTTCGTCAACACTCAATGATGTATCTAGCGTTATAAGTTTAGTTTTTAAAATATATTCTCTCGTCTGATTATTTAGAAGTTAAATTAAATTCATCATCGCTACATGTTTGTTACGCTAGAAATATAATTTCTGTTTTCCACTGAAACGCGTCACTAGAAAATAATACAGACTATATAGATTAAGCACTCTGTTCAAAAGAACTAGTTTAAAATTAAATCGGCGATTTAACACTTAATCACTTCACAAAATTCTAGAGAACTACTATATAATATTTACCTCAAAACACAGCACTACAGGATATCGCACAATTAAGAATTTTTACGCTTATATTTATGGAAGTCTAGAAGTTTGACAAATTGTCGCAACAAACTAAGAAACTTTGCTTATACAGCTCTACTCTTCGCGAACCACCTGTCTACTGCGATTTATTGAGAAGAATGAAAATAAAGTTTCAAACTAGGTTAATATTTTAAAATCAGACAAAGGATGAACTATTTCCCCCGCCCCGATCTCTCCCCCTTCTCATAACAGCTACGTTACACTTAGAAGCATGTCGTAACTGTCACCGGTGCGATTTCGCACCTTTGTTAACAAACTGACCGAGATGTACGCGTGTCAGCTTCAAATCCCAGACAGCCTGTCTGCGGTGCGGAACGATTTTTCACGCCACGCCAGGTTTTTCTAACGAAAACCTCATGCGTTTCTGCAAACTGTAGACAGCTGTCTCGTTCCTGCACTGTGAGGATGCCGGGTTTGACACCTCACGCGAGTGTCAGGTGAAAAATGGTAGACCAAAAGTCTGCTCTATGTCCAGCGAAACGAATTTTTCGCACATTCACGTCTTACCTGCGCGACTGACATCTGATGCAATAAGGTTACTAGTCAGTATGAGAAAGAAAAACGATGATGGGAAAGAAATGTATTTTTCGCAATGAGTGATGCGAAAAAATACAGGAAAAACAAGTACGGAAAGATAATAAAATAAAAGGATGCGGGTGAGAGAATAGGAAGAAGATGTAGGCAATTTAATGATCAAAACCCACGTGACACTTGTAGATGGGCTGACATCCAAGCTTACGAGCTTCATCTACCCGGAAAATTCTGGTTTTATGACACCAAAGACTCGCTCTCGTCTCTTCTTCTGGAAGTTAAAAGAAGTTCCGCCATGAGAAGGCCAGAAGCTGGACATTTGCTGTCAGTGGTGGATATATTTTGAGCACGCCTTGAGGGCATTAAGCGAAGCTGAGAGCCCATCCTCAACTCCGCTCCACTCCTGGCATTTGGGATCCTTTACCAGCTAGTCAGCTAAATCCATACTTGTAGCAGCCTGTTTTTCTGCACAGTTTGCTTCAGATATATAGTACTCTCCATTGTGTGTAGTACATAGACAACACTCATAGTTGTTTTTGGACAAAATAATGTTTTTAATGAGGTTGTTTACTTTTGTTTAAACTTTTACAATTAGCTTGTTTTCTATTTATATCAGCATAACGTGCAATGTTCTCACTGTTTCTTTATTCAGACTTGCCATTTAGCAACCTTTATTATTCATACAGCCATAATATACAGTATACGTGCTTTTAATTTTTATTTTAACTCGACGATTCAAATGTCATGTGTGCGACTATAGTGAGTCTTACATGACTGTATGTTTACGTATGCGCATTCCACCAAACTGGACAATTGTATGTAGCTAAATAATTTTATTGGAAACACTGTTCACTCTAAGAATTGCACTCACAGATCAGTGTAATGTTTTAAGGCTTAATTGGCCGTTCCTTGTGTTACATTCCTTATGGCTTGACTTATAGGACTGTTTGGGACGTGAGAGCGGAGAGGGTATATGTTACCGTTGTATTTTCTTATTGTTGGTGCGAATGTCTTGTGGGCCGTCGCTTCGTTATTAAAATGAATACTGGACAAAACGTAACGGTAACGACTGGGTCGTAAGGTTGACCAACTGGTAAATAATATATCCTGGACCCATAGTTGGATATGTATGACGAGACGATTTATTATAATACGACATTGACATCATTGGCTGAAACAGTTCATAAAAATAGTCTTGACAGCAAATATATTGGCCTATCTCATACTCGACTTGGACTTTGATTGACTTCGACGGCCGTTACGATACGAAGGTCAGCGAAAGTTCTTTGGCCACTAAGTTGTATGATGCATGGATTTACGAAACAATCATGTTAAAAAAGCATGAGCATAAATATATTCAAAGACAATCTAACGACCTCTCCAAGTGTTGTATGGACCACTAACAATCGACACCACTGGACGATTGAAGCTCTGCAATGACAATGTGCTGGAGGGTACAATATCCGAGGCATGATATAGTTAGGAGCCGATTGTGGCTGAAAATTCATAGTATAATCTTCTTGGCACGTCGGGCACAAGGAACAATATTATCATCTCACAGATGATCATCAAATAAATCAAGGCCATGTCCTCCCTGGACTTAAGATAAGATCCTGGCCAAAATAACGTCTATTCGAGACGAAGGATATAATAATTTGCCTCAAGTACTATGTTGAATAGCAACAAATCAACGCGACAAATCGCGTCATAACCGTTCAATAATAGTGCACGGTCGTACGCAAATACTTAAACATACAATTAACTTAGATGCGCTCACACGTGCGTCTGTGAAATACTAGACTCACATGTGAGGATCTCAAACATATTACTTCTGGAAATTGATTGTGTTATGAAAACCACAAGAGCAACAAAAAGAAATAGAATTCAGTGGGCTCTGACAATAAATCTTGACGATCTAGATTTTGTCGACGATCTGCCTTTCTGTCTCTTAACCGTAACCAGACTCAGGACAATATGAAAATACTAGATGAGAGGTAACAGCAGATTGGTGTAAAAATACACATAGAAAAGACAAAGATTATGAGAATAAATGTGATAAACGATAGATTACACCGAGAAATACACCCCTAAAAGATCTGGAATCATACATATGTCTTGGCAGCAATGTAGAGAGTTGGAGGAACATATAGTGGCGTCAGAATAAGAACTAAAAAGACACGAGAGGTCTCATTGCTTTGGGAACTATATGAAAATATAAAAAATCAAGTCCAACACAAAAATCACATTCTTCAGCTCCAATATCAAGAATGTCCTATTAAATAGTTATAAAACATGGAGAAAGTGGCAACTAGAAAGATACACGCTTTCATCTATGGGTTGTTGCGCTGAATAGAAGGATTGAAATGCTATGGCAAGATCACCATTGTAAAACTGATGGAAAGAACCTGAAAACAACAAGTGAAACAAGATGTGAGGAGAAGACAATGGCATTAGTTAGAACATACATTGAGAAAACCAGTTAATAAAATTACAAGGTAGTCCTCGTTCTAGAATCTCCAGAGTAAAAGAAATGGAGGGAGATCAGTAACACACGGAGAAGGGAATTAGATATGAAGGGGGTAAAGAAGACATGTAGAGATCTTGAACAGATGGCACAACACATAAAGGCCTTCGCTTGTCTCCCTTTATCTGCCGTAGTGGTCCAATAATGGTTCGACAAGTTGAGTAAAATGATGAGGTATCCAAATGTAGCAACCTTCGCTCAAGGTTACTCTTGGAGGTGATGTAAATAGATGGATGATGCACTTGTCTCATGGCAAGTACAACAAATACATTTACTAAGTTTGTTGTTAACTATGTATCCCCGACCCACTTCTGTGTGATAGATATTTTACTCGTATTTATTGAGCCCCCAGCCGAAGATAATTCAGCAAAGTATTATTAATATATTAGCTCTGTATTTTTAAAAAAAAAGAGAGTCATACCGGTGCAGACATCAACTAAGTTTTCAAATCCAAGAAGTAATTATATTTACATAAGTATATAACACCTGTGACAGTACGGACTGTTACGTCGGATTAACACTAAGGTGCTGCCACTTAATTATAGTTAGGGTAAGAATACTTAGCAAGATTTAAACACTAAGTATTTGAGCGTGTCTAATTAGCGTAATAACACTAGTCACAAATCTTATGAGTGATTTAATTAAAGGTTAAGAAATGACGTCATCGAACTTGGGGTAGAATTGCCCAGTAGTTAGGACGGAAGTGATGGTTTGAGAGAAGGGGGTTAAGTGAGTTGGTTTTAGGCACGAGACGAGCGAGGCAGTGATTTTGGGGGTTTGGACCATCTTGTAAGTTCGATGGCTATGTGTTATTTCTTGGAATGACTGGTTTGTATACCGCAGAAGCACATGTATTTATGAACTATTATGAAGTTGTCAGAGTGTGCAGACACTTAATAAAGGTGTTCATTCATATTTAATCCAGCTTGAACTTATTTCCTGAACGTCAGTAGGAAGTGTCGTTTGTTTACATCAAGTAATAGAGAAAAGAATGTTACCATATTTTCGACGATCATGCAGCCTAAAACATAAACACAGTTACGAGTCTCCAAAAGAATCACCTGGGTTATGTTCCTATTCTGTAATCACCATCTCTGGCAGTCGCCAGTAAAACAACAGATGAACATTGATAAAAGATTCCACCCCATTCTCACCCCGTCACACTAGACTTGATTTGTCACCGTGACCAAGCCCGGTCACATCTAACTTGATTCGGTGCCGTTCCCGTCCACTCCCCCTGCCACATAACTTGATTTGGTGCCCGTGACCAGCTCGTAACTGTTTTTTTATGATGGATTCACCCATTCAACAGCTAGAGCATCAAGTATTTTTGTTGCAAAAGAAAAACCATCTGCTTCAACAACAATTGTCACAGCAACAAACAGCTGCTGGAAGGGCACACTGGAACAGTCTCAATAAAAGACACTGTCGCATTTCAGTGAGAAACATTATCAATATAATAAAACAAGGACAGATAATTGAAATAAATAATGTTACGAGTGACCAACAAAGATGTATGGTAACGACAGAAGATGGACTAAGAGCATATATAAAGCCAATAACACAGTGGAGAAAAACCTTTAACAGACGTTATCATTCCTGTTCCACCGCTGAGGTTCATATCCCTCCACCTGAGCTGTACTCACGTATCCACTCCCGTGATGCTCGCTTGGCTGAGTTACCCTCCGTTACTCCAGGCCCCTCTCATGCTTCGCCTCAGCATGATATTATTGTACCTCCTACTACTGCCGCAACTCCTGTCCATTTTCCTTGACTTTTCAGATTTTGAACCTTCTCTTTCTCCTTATGGTTATTTTCCTCCGCCTCCCTCCGACCTTGATACAGAACATGAGACTGACTCTTCAGATGTTGAACCTTCTCTTCCTCCTTATGGTTATTTTCCTCCACCTCCCTCCGGTTATTTTTCTCCCCCTTCCTCTGATCTTGACTCTTGCCCCGATTATTCTTCTTTTGATATTGGACCTGATGTTCCTCTTCCCTCAGCTCGTTTTCTCTTTAGACGTCGTCATCCAAAATTCATGTACGATTCTGTTCCCTTTCCTAAGCCCCTTCACCAGCGGGCCGCCCATGTACGAACCCGTTTTCGTCGCTCCCGTGGTTCTGTTCATTCTCCTTACCGTAGTCCCTCTCCTCCGCCTCTCCCTTCCCCTGTCACACCTCCGTCCCGTAGATTGCGTGTTCCCCTCCGTTATCCTCTTACCAGTCCGCAGCCTCCATCCCGACCCTCCCGTTGTTTCCCGTAGTCCATGCCATTGTTCCTTCATCCCAACCTACACAGTACGATCCTCGCCTGTTATTGTAAGCCATTGAAAGATTGGAAGCAATGAACATTTTTGCAAAGATGTTTACAAATTGAACTGCACTTACCTCCAGATGCCGTCTCCGGTCAGGTTGACATTTCCTGCCCTGCTATTATTTTTAGCATGAAGTCGACCCTGCTTCTCGTGTCTTCCGATGCAGGTCTCCTACACAATACCCTCCTGCTGAATTGCTTGATCCTGTTGCTACCGTGAAGACCAATCGTTACGCATCCTTGAACATCTGGGTTACACACTTTACGCACATTTCCAGTTCAGATAGGAAAGTCCAACAGCCGTTATTTATGGAGAGCTGTTACATTTTCGTCCGCAAGAAAGACATTGCTGAATCTACCGGTACATGAACATTTCCCTTACAACATCCTTTCGACCACTGCTGATGGAGATCCACCAACTCAGACGATCTCTGCAGTCCTGATATATTGTAGTTGATGTAGTTCTCTTTTACACGCGTTAGCGTCATTATGTCACATTATTTTGACTAATGTAATATTTGACCATCTTGTATGCCCCTATGATTTTTTTTTGTTTTTTTTGGTGTTTTTCTTTTTGCCATGTTTCTGACGTAAGATTTTACCCAGATTTTTTTTTAAGGTTTGCATCGTACTGTTGTACTAAATAAAAGTGATTAACTAATGTACATCTTCACCCGCCACTAATGTTGGCATCATTCACGATTTATTATGATATTGCATTATGATTGTTTGAATTTTCGGTTATTGTTACACCGACACTCATACATGTGATTTAACTATTTGCCCATTTATATATTGTATACCATTGTCCATTGATTACCATGTTTCCATTCCATTCATTGTTTCCGGTTATTGTTACATCGGCAAAGTCATTTTTTTAAATGAGACTTACCCATTTTGCCCATACTTTGCCACCAAGTTTTGTGGTTCTATGTTTATTTGTTCCATTCATATTTTTTTTTCATCACTAACTTCAGTGAAGTGTAGGGTGACAGCCACTTTGGGCATCCGCTATATTTTATGTGCACCCGCCATTTTTTTTTTGGCCAGTTTTTTTTTCCTTGCGACGTTAACCCGCTTGTCATGTTATTTTATGTTTTATGATTCGCACAAGTGTGAGAGATATTGATGACTATAAACCCATAAAGCGTTTTGTTAGTTCGTTGACGATTGTTAGTTACTGTTCTATTTTGCCCATATATTTTTTTTTGGCCACTTATTAGTACTATTTGTAGCTACCATAACCTCCATAGTTTGTTTTTTTCCATGTGTCCCTCGTTTATGTTATGTCCATCAGTCCCTACCCCTTCATGATCGATTTTTGTGTGTGAAATGTTAATGGTGTTATTTCATCCATCATTCCCATCTATTGTTTATTGTAGTCCTTCAGACATGATTTATGGTGGGATACATGAATCCCAATAAATTTTGTTTTAGAGTTAGTAAATTTTTTTCCCTAGGGAATAAAGTGTCTCCCTACGGGATACACTTTAGTGGCCCCGGGCGTATGTGACAGTACGGACTGTTACGTCGGATTAACACTAAGGTGCTGCCACTTAATTATAGTTAGGGTAAGAATACTTAGCAAGATTTAAACACTAAGTATTTGAGCGTGTCTAGTTAGCGTAATAACACTAGTCACAAATCCTATGAGTGATTTAATTAAAGGTTAAGAAATGACGTCATCGAACTTGGGGTAGAATTGCCCAGTAGTTAGGACGGAAGTGATGGTTTGAGAGAAGGGGGTTAAGTGAGTTGGTTTTAGGCACGAGACGAGCGAGGCAGTGATTTTGGGGGTTTGGACCATCTTGTAAGTTCGATGGCTGTGTGTTATTTCTTGGGATGACTGGTTTGTATACCGCAGAAGCATATGTATTTATGAACTATTATGAAGTTGTCAGAGTGTGCAGACACTTAATAAAGGTGTTCATTCATATTTAATCCAGCTTGAACTTATTTCCTGAACGTCAGTAGGAAGTGTCGTTTGTTTACATCAAGTAATAGAGAAAAGAATGTTACCATATTTTCGACGATCATGCAGCCTAAAACATAAACACAGTTACGAGTCTCCAAAAGAATCACCTGGGTTATGTTCCTATTCTGTAATCACCATCTCTGGCAGTCGCCAGTAAAACAACAGATGAACATTGATAAAAGATTCCACCCCATTCTCACCCCGTCACACTAGACTTGATTTGTCACCGTGACCAAGCCCGGTCACATCTAACTTGATTCGGTGCCGTTCCCGTCCACTCCCCCTGCCACATAACTTGATTTGGTGCCCGTGACCAGCTCGTAACTGTTTTTTTTATGATGGA
The DNA here is from genome assembly GCA_024509875.1 of Oreohelix idahoensis. Taxonomy (NCBI): domain Eukaryota; kingdom Metazoa; phylum Mollusca; class Gastropoda; order Stylommatophora; family Oreohelicidae; genus Oreohelix; species Oreohelix idahoensis. Next base: position 270,732 of record JAMPIV010018044.1, on the reverse strand, counting down.
TTCACCCATTCAACAGCTAGAGCATCAAGTATTTTTGTTGCAAAAGAAAAAACCATCTGCTTCAACAACAATTGTCACAGCAACAAACAGCTGCTGGAAGGGCACACTGGAACAGTCTCAATAAAAGACACTGTCGCATTTCAGTGAGAAACATTATCAATATAATAAAACAAGGACAGATAATTGAAATAAATAATGTTACGAGTGACCAACAAAGATGTATGGTAACGACAGAAGATGGACTAAGAGCATATATAAAGCCAATAACACAGTGGAGAAAAACCTTTAACAGACGTTATCATTCCTGTTCCACCGCTGAGGTTCATATCCCTCCACCTGAGCTGTACTCACGTATCCACTCCCGTGATGCTCGCTTGGCTGAGTTACCCTCCGTTACTCCAGGCCCCTCTCATGCTTCGCCTCAGCATGATATTATTGTACCTCCTACTACTGCCGCAACTCCTGTCCATACCTCCCTTCCCTTCCTTTCCCTGTTCACCTCTCTTCTGATCCCACTTTTCCTCCCCCTGTTCACCTCTCTTCTGACCCCGCTTTTCCTCCCTCTGTTTATCTCTCTTCTGACCCCGCTTTTCCTCCCCCTGGTTATTTTCCTCCGCCTCCCTCCGACCTTAATACAGAACACGAGTCTGACTCTTCAGATGTTGAACCTTCTCTTTCTCCTTATGGTTATTTTCCTCCGCCTCCCTCCGACATTTAAACAGAACATGAGTCTGACTCTTCAGATGTTGAATCTTCTCTTTCTCCTTATGGTTATTTTCCTCCGCCTCCCTCCGACCTTGATACAGAACATGAGACTGACTTTTCAGATTTTGAACCTTCTCTTTCTCCTTATGGTTATTTTCCTCCGCCTCCCTCCGACCTTGATACAGAACATGAGACTGACTCTTCAGATGTTGAACCTTCTCTTCCTCCTTATGGTTATTTTCCTCCACCTCCCTCCGGTTATTTTTCTCCCCCTTCCTCTGATCTTGACTCTTGCCCCGATTATTCTTCTTTTGATATTGGACCTGATGTTCCTCTTCCCTCAGCTCGTTTTCTCTTTAGACGTCGTCATCCAAAATTCATGTACGATTCTGTTCCCTTTCCTAGCCCCTTCACCAGCGGGCCGCCCATGTACGAACCCGTTTTCGTCGCTCCCGTGGTTCTGTTCATTCTCCTTACCGTAGTCCCTCTCCTCCGCCTCTCCCTTCCCCTGTCACACCTCCGTCCCGTAGATTGCGTGTTCCCCTCCGTTATCCTCTTACCAGTCCGCAGCCTCCATCCCGACCCTCCCGTTGTTTCCCGTAGTCCATGCCATTGTTCCTTCATCCCAACCTACACAGTACGATCCTCGCCTGTTATTGTAAGCCATTGAAAGATTGGAAGCAATGAACATTTTTGCAAAGATGTTTACAAATTGAACTGCACTTACCTCCAGATGCCGTCTCCGGTCAGGTTGACATTTCCTGCCCTGCTATTATTTTTAGCATGAAGTCGACCCTGCTTCTCGTGTCTTCCGATGCAGGTCTCCTACACAATACCCTCCTGCTGAATTGCTTGATCCTGTTGCTACCGTGAAGACCAATCGTTACGCATCCTTGAACATCTGGGTTACACACTTTACGCACATTTCCAGTTCAGATAGGAAAGTCCAACAGCCGTTATTTATGGAGAGCTGTTACATTTTCGTCCGCAAGAAAGACATTGCTGAATCTACCGGTACATGAACATTTCCCTTACAACATCCTTTCGACCACTGCTGATGGAGATCCACCAACTCAGACGATCTCTGCAGTCCTGATATATTGTAGTTGATGTAGTTCCCTTTTACACGCGTTAGCGTCATTATGTCACATTATTTTGACTAATGTAATATTTGACCATCTTGTATGCCCCTATGATTTTTTTTTGTTTTTTTTGGTGTTTTTCTTTTTGCCATGTTTCTGACGTAAGATTTTACCCAGATTTTTTTTTAAGGTTTGCATCGTACTGTTGTACTAAATAAAAGTGATTAACTAATGTACATCTTCACCCGCCACTAATGTTGGCATCATTCACGATTTATTATGATATTGCATTATGATTGTTTGAATTTTCGGTTATTGTTACACCGACACTCATACATGTGATTTAACTATTTGCCCATTTATATATTGTATACCATTGTCCATTGATTACCATGTTTCCATTCCATTCATTGTTTCCGGTTATTGTTACATCGGCAAAGTCATTTTTTAAAATGAGACTTACCCATTTTGCCCATACTTTGCCACCAAGTTTTGTGGTTCTATTTCCATTTGTTCCATTCATATTTTTTTTCATCACCCACTTCAGTGAAGTGTAGGGTGACAGCCATTTTGGGCATCCGCTATATTTTATGTGCACCCGCCATATTTTTTTTTGGCCAGTTTTTTTTCCTTGCGACGTTAACTCGCTTGTCATGTTATTTTATGTTTTATGATTCGCACAAGTGTGAGAGATATTGATGATTATAAACCCATAAAGTGTTTTGTTAGTTCGTTGATGATTGTTAGTTACTGTTCTATTTTGCCCATATATTTTTTTTGGCCACTTATTAGTACTATTTGTAGCTACCATAACCTCCATAGTTTGTTTTTTTCCATGTGTCCCTCGTTTATGTTATGTCCATCAGTCCCTACCCCTTCATGATCGATTTTTGTGTGTGAAATGTTAATGGTGTTATTTCATCCATCATTCCCATCTATTGTTTATTGTAGTCCTTCAGACATGATTTATGGTGGGATACATGAATCCCAATAAATTTTGTTTTAGAGTTAGTAAATTTTTTTTCCCTAGGGAATAAAGTGTCTCCCTACGGGATACACTTTAGTGGCCCCGGGCGTATGTGACAGTACGGACTGTTACGTCGGATTAACACTAAGGTGCTGCCACTTAATTATAGTTAGGGTAAGAATACTTAGCAAGATTTAAACACTAAGTATTTGAGCGTGTCTAGTTAGCGTAATAACACTAGTCACAAATCCTATGAGTGATTTAATTAAAGGTTAAGAAATGACGTCATCGAACTTGGGGTAGAATTGCCCAGTAGTTAGGACGGAAGTGATGGTTTGAGAGAAGGGGGTTAAGTGAGTTGGTTTTAGGCACGAGACGAGCGAGGCAGTGATTTTGGGGGTTTGGACCATCTTGTAAGTTCGATGGCTGTGTGTTATTTCTTGGGATGACTGGTTTGTATACCGCAGAAGCATATGTATTTATGAACTATTATGAAGTTGTCAGAGTGTGCAGACACTTAATAAAGGTGTTCATTCATATTTAATCCAGCTTGAACTTATTTCCTGAACGTCAGTAGGAAGTGTCGTTTGTTTACATCAAGTAATAGAGAAAAGAATGTTACCATATTTTCGACGATCATGCAGCCTAAAACATAAACACAGTTACGAGTCTCCAAAAGAATCACCTGGGTTATGTTCCTATTCTGTAATCACCATCTCTGGCAGTCGCCAGTAAAACAACAGATGAACATTGATAAAAGATTCCACCCCATTCTCACCCCGTCACACTAGACTTGATTTGTCACCGTGACCAAGCCCGGTCACATCTAACTTGATTCGGTGCCGTTCCCGTCCACTCCCCCTGCCACATAACTTGATTTGGTGCCCGTGACCAGCTCGTAACTGTTTTTTTATGATGGATTCACCCATTCAACAGCTAGAGCATCAAGTATTTTTGTTGCAAAAGAAAAACCATCTGCTTCAACAACAATTGTCACAGCAACAAACAGCTGCTGGAAGGGCACACTGGAACAGTCTCAATAAAAGACACTGTCGCATTTCAGTGAGAAACATTATCAATATAATAAAACAAGGACAGATAATTGAAATAAATAATGTTACGAGTGACCAACAAAGATGTATGGTAACGACAGAAGATGGACTAAGAGCATATATAAAGCCAATAACACAGTGGAGAAAAACCTTTAACAGACGTTATCATTCCTGTTCCACCGCTGAGGTTCATATCCCTCCACCTGAGCTGTACTCACGTATCCACTCCCGTGATGCTCGCTTGGCTGAGTTACCCTCCGTTACTCCAGGCCCCTCTCATGCTTCGCCTCAGCATGATATTATTGTACCTCCTACTACTGCCGCAACTCCTGTCCATACCTCCCTTCCTTTCCCTGTTCACCTCTCTTCTGATCCCACTTTTCCTCCCCCTGTTCACCTCTCTTCTGACCCCGCTTTTCCTCCCTCTGTTTATCTCTCTTCTGACCCCGCTTTTCCTCCCCCTGGTTATTTTCCTCCGCCTCCCTCCGACCTTAATACAGAACACGAGTCTGACTCTTCAGATGTTGAACCTTCTCTTTCTCCTTATGGTTATTTTCCTCCGCCTCCCTCCGACATTTAAACAGAACATGAGTCTGACTCTTCAGATGTTGAATCTTCTCTTTCTCCTTATGGTTATTTTCCTCCGCCTCCCTCCGACCTTGATACAGAACATGAGACTGACTTTTCAGATTTTGAACCTTCTCTTTCTCCTTATGGTTATTTTCCTCCGCCTCCCTCCGACCTTGATACAGAACATGAGACTGACTCTTCAGATGTTGAACCTTCTCTTCCTCCTTATGGTTATTTTCCTCCACCTCCCTCCGGTTATTTTTCTCCCCCTTCCTCTGATCTTGACTCTTGCCCCGATTATTCTTCTTTTGATATTGGACCTGATGTTCCTCTTCCCTCAGCTCGTTTTCTCTTTAGACGTCGTCATCCAAAATTCATGTACGATTCTGTTCCCTTTCCTAAGCCCCTTCACCAGCGGGCCGCCCATGTACGAACCCGTTTTCGTCGCTCCCGTGGTTCTGTTCATTCTCCTTACCGTAGTCCCTCTCCTCCGCCTCTCCCTTCCCCTGTCACACCTCCGTCCCGTAGATTGCGTGTTCCCCTCCGTTATCCTCTTACCAGTCCGCAGCCTCCATCCCGACCCTCCCGTTGTTTCCCGTAGTCCATGCCATTGTTCCTTCATCCCAACCTACACAGTACGATCCTCGCCTGTTATTGTAAGCCATTGAAAGATTGGAAGCAATGAACATTTTTGCAAAGATGTTTACAAATTGAACTGCACTTACCTCCAGATGCCGTCTCCGGTCAGGTTGACATTTCCTGCCCTGCTATTATTTTTAGCATGAAGTCGACCCTGCTTCTCGTGTCTTCCGATGCAGGTCTCCTACACAATACCCTCCTGCTGAATTGCTTGATCCTGATGCTACCGTGAAGACCAATCGTTACGCATCCTTGAACATCTGGGTTACACACTTTACGCACATTTCCAGTTCAGATAGGAAAGTCCAACAGCCGTTATTTATGGAGAGCTGTTACATTTTCGTCCGCAAGAAAGACATTGCTGAATCTACCGGTACATGAACATTTCCCTTACAACATCCTTTCGACCACTGCTGATGGAGATCCACCAACTCAGACGATCTCTGCAGTCCTGATATATTGTAGTTGATGTAGTTCCCTTTTACACGCGTTAGCGTCATTATGTCACATTATTTTGACTAATGTAATATTTGACCATCTTGTATGCCCCTATGATTTTTTTTTGTTTTTTTTTGTGTTTTTCTTTTTGCCATGTTTCTGACGTAAGATTTTACCCAGATTTTTTTTTAAGGTTTGCATCGTACTGTTGTACTAAATAAAAGTGATTAACTAATGTACATCTTCACCCGCCACTAATGTTGGCATCATTCACGATTTATTATGATATTGCATTATGATTGTTTGAATTTTCGGTTATTGTTACACCGACACTCATACATGTGATTTAACTATTTGCCCATTTATATATTGTATACCATTGTCCATTGATTACCATGTTTCCATTCCATTCATTGTTTCCGGTTATTGTTACACCGGCAAAGTCATTTTTTTAAAATGAGACTTACCCATTTTGCCCATACTTTGCCACCAAGTTTTGTGGTTCTATTTCCATTTGTTCCATTCATATTTTTTTTTCATCACCCACTTCAGTGAAGTGTAGGGTGACAGCCATTTTGGGCATCCGCTATATTTTATGTGCACCCGCCATATTTTTTTTTTGGCCAGTTTTTTTTTCCTTGCGACGTTAACTCGCTTGTCATGTTATTTTATGTTTTATGATTCGCACAAGTGTGAGAGATATTGATGACTATAAACCCATAAAGCGTTTTGTTAGTTCGTTGATGATTGTTAGTTACTGTTCTATTTTGCCCATATATTTTTTTTGGCCACTTATTAGTACTATTTGTAGCTTCCATAACCTCCATATTTTTTTTTTCCATGTGTCCCTCGTTTATGTTATGTCCATCAGTCCCTACCCCTTCATGATCGATTTTTGTGTGTGAAATGTTAATGGTGTTATTTCATCCATCATTCCCATCTATTGTTTATTGTAGTCCTTCAGACATGATTTATGGTGGGATACATGAATCCCAATAAATTTTGTTTTAGAGTTAGTAAATTTTTTTTTCTAGGGAATAAAGTGTCTCCCTACGGGATACACTTTAGTGGCCCCGGGCGTATGTGACAGTACGGACTGTTACGTCGGATTAACACTAAGGTGCTGCCACTTAATTATAGTTAGGGTAAGAATACTTAGCAAGATTTAAACACTAAGTATTTGAGCGTGTCTAGTTAGCGTAATAACACTAGTCACAAATCCTATGAGTGATTTAATTAAAGGTTAAGAAATGACGTCATCGAACTTGGGGTAGAATTGCCCAGTAGTTAGGACGGAAGTGATGGTTTGAGAGAAGGGGGTTAAGTGAGTTGGTTTTAGGCACGAGACGAGCGAGGCAGTGATTTTGGGGGTTTGGACCATCTTGTAAGTTCGATGGCTGTGTGTTATTTCTTGGGATGACTGGTTTGTATACCGCAGAAGCATATGTATTTATGAACTATTATGAAGTTGTCAGAGTGTGCAGACACTTAATAAAGGTGTTCATTCATATTTAATCCAGCTTGAACTTATTTCCTGAACGTCAGTAGGAAGTGTCGTTTGTTTACATCAGGTAATAGAGAAAAGAATGTTACCATATTTTCGACGATCATGCAGCCTAAAACATAAACACAGTTACGAGTCTCCAAAAGAATCACCTGGGTTATGTTCCTATTCTGTAATCACCATCTCTGGCAGTCGCCAGTAAAACAACAGATGAACATTGATAAAAGATTCCACCCCATTCTCACTAGACTTGATTTGTCACCGTGACCAAGCCCGGTCACATCTAACTTGATTCGGTGCCGTTCCCGTCCACTCCCCCGGCCACACACCCCTGCCTATGTAAAAAAATCGCACATGTTACGGAAACAGCAACAAATGGAAAAACTTTGATGCGGGACGTACATCCGGAGTCTCAGGCTCGTATGACTGCCAGTGGTGAAAGCCAAAAGGAATACATTGGCATGAAAACGGATGCCCTGACCGCAAAACACGAACCAGAGTTGGGACACTGTACGAAGGGGTGGCCGCCGACCAAGAAAGGTGGAATCAATTTGTTGCTGCCCTACAAGACACCACCAGGCGTGATGGCCACTGACGGTTGGCGGTTATGGATAAAAAAAGAAGTATATAACAGATTTATTGATGAAATATTTTATCAACAAGTTTAAACTGAAAATCGACGCTTTAACAAAATTACGCTCAGTGGTTTTATATCTTCATTTAGAAAATTGTCGTCATTGGATTCTATGAATAAAAGGTGGGCATCCGTTTTAGTCCAGTCTCTGGGTCATTAAGTTTACACTTAGCTTTGCAAGTGTTCGCAATGTCTGTCGCTGAAATCTGGTGTAGTTAGTGCTGGTTCTCAAGTAGTCTTGACTGTTATCTCGTCGAGTATCCTCGCTAGTTTATTTTTGTTACAACCAATCATAAGGTAGGGCGTCTTAGTTTAGTACATTTACACCTACAGGTCTCTTTTTAAAAAAATGGAAGGGTCGTAGTGTTTTCGTTGACATCACCAGAACTCATCATATCATTTGACTTGCCCTGTTTCTGGAATCTTGTAACCTCTTCTTACCAACTCTGTTTGTTAAAAGAGACATTGCCGGAAATAGTTATGTCATACCTCTCGGTGTCCTAATATTTCGATCTTGTTGTTTATCAAGACAAACTTAGAAGTGCAATTTTTTCTGCAAGTCATGCCGGCAAAGTTAAATATTAGTTATCTTTTGAATAACCATCTTACACCCAAGCTGACCGGAAAAAATACGTAACCGTAATGTCTCTGCCAGACAGCTTAATATTATATCTATCAAAACACGTCAATCGCCCTTCTAGTGTACAAACGAGATCGGCGAACAAAAGTCTGTCAAGGTGAGTCTTAATCCCTGGCCTTATTGCTCAACACCTGGCTAACGTCTCTGTCCGTAATCAGAAAGATAAACATACCGGGTGTGGCTGACGCTGGCGCTTGTCTACGGGGAACGTACCTAGATTAAGAGATACTGACCGGTGAATGCTGACGTAGTGAAGTGAAGCAAAAAGATGGACATAAAAATGAATCGGATGAATGTTGTTCTGCGTCAGGCTTGGGGTGTAGTTGTTGAAGGACTATGCTCATCGGGGAGCAGGAAGGTAATAAATGAATTGTACTAGGGCAGGGCATGACACACAGTTATTCTTGTACCACTTTAATTGTGGATGTCTTAGGGTGTGACGATGAGATCAAATACACTGATTTTATTGGGAGAAATATTACGTCACTCGTCTGACGTTGATTTTTGGCGCCTTCTGTTTACTTACTTCATTGTTGACGTTTGGCTCTAGATAAATACACTACGTTTCCATTTTCGTCGTCCCCATCTCGCGAGTGACAACCGACAACACGGCTGCAATATCACAACCTCGTATCTGGATGCCTGTCTGGGGATTTGGCCATTTACAAGTTCTCTGTCCCATTAGCAAACAATAGGCTTTTGTTGCTTTTGGTTCTGGTTTTCATTTGTCTGTCCGGCAAGCTGTGTTTCTGTGTATGGATCGGGTGGCTATTTTAGTGTGCTTGCCAGCGCATAATAAAGTGTATGTGTGTGTGTGTGTGTATATATATATATATATATATATATATATATATATATATATATATATATATATATATATATATATATATATATATATATATATATGCACACATACACACACCAAAATATTATCATAATTATGAAATTTATAATGTGTTGTGGAATCGTAGGTAAGCATACCGTTTAATATTGTCTTCCAGTAACTCAGGTGTGTCAGACGACAAGATTTACCGACACATCATGCATTATTTAAAATATCAAGGTTTCGTCGAATCCCAAGCCAAACCTGATTCTAACTCGTCATAGGGAATTTCATACAACAAAATCTACAGCCTTCATCTTCGTTCGCACTCGAATAGCTACAGCTATCTATTTTATGAAGTTGGTGTTTCATCCAGGTTGTTGGTGTTTCATCCAGGTTGTTGGTGGTTCATCCAGGTTGTTGGTGGTTCATCCAGGTTGTTGGTGGTTCACCCAGGTTGTTTGATGTTCCCTAAAGTATTTCTATAATGAAATCATCGTCATTTTCCTGTCCTTCCGGAGTATGGGGTCACCTCTGCGGCTGATCCCTATCCAGGAAACCTTCACCAAACATTCACATGCTCATGCAAGAGTGGTTTCTGTGACAGTTTATTCTACATGACGAGGTTTCCAGTCGCATGCACGACCTGATTATTAGTCGCCAAGTATGACCTGCCTGATGGTGCAGTAGTCCTGGCATGGCTTAGTCTCTTAAAAGACTCCCGGGAACTTCACGGCTCCTGTAGTGAATTAGTTGTAGTTAAAACAGTCCCGTCAGGAGCAGGGTTTTTACTGGCTGTTAGTGGTTATGCTGCTGGCCCTGGGAGAGCATTTAAATGTGGTTGAAAGCTCACACTCAGCCCCACAGCCGGGTGTCACAGCATTTGGGATCTAACCAGGAGTCGAATATAACAGGAGCATGCTGCTTTTTGTCAAGATGAGACGATGTGACACTTGTCAGACTGAGGATCCGGCTTCTGTAGACTCAAATACCGACTATTCAGCAGTTTAAACGTTGGGCAGGTAGACATTCTTCTACGTGGGGAAGACAAGCAAACAGTATAGAACATGACCTCCAAGAGAATGTCGACCCCACGAAAACAGCAGATTGGCAGCATGTGGTAAAGTGGGATGATATAAATATCTATAGGGGACTTAGTGTACTGGCTGAGATCAGCTGTGAAGGTATCTGTATCTAATAAGTGTGGTGTATTACAGATAACCTTACTTTGCTACCACATTTTGACCTCAGTCAGAATTATTCTGGAATATTGTGATGACTACGTTGAATGTCTAGGGTTATGAAAGTGATGAAGTGTATGTTCACAACAACCAACAGACAGATAAACAATTTAGTTTAATCCACAACTCTTTACAACACTGTGACACTCACACACATAGAACACTCTATAAGACTTTCTTAATAAGTCAAGTTTTAACTTTAAAAATATGTATTAATTCCTTTTAACAATAGATATCCTGATTCAACTACAAAGTGAACCAGGAATCACAATCAAATGTAATTACAAGTTGTATGTACATAATTTATAGATATGATCTTGGTATTGACATATATTATTATTATTATCATATGTGTGTAAGTTGTGATGTAGTACTATGAGGTAATACTGGCTTTTTCAAGCTAGGTGGTTGTGTGTCATCACGACTTCAAGTGTTTGCTTCTGGTGGAAATAGTATTGGAAAAGTTCACAGTTCCTGTCATTTGAAACAATTAATTATCCCTCTTTATTTAATATACTGTCAATTATAGAAGGGGGAAGGGGGGGGGGTACATAAGATTGAGCTGCTCTGGTCAACGACTCTTATCTTCTGTGAGGGCGGCAGGAAACAGTCTCCTCTGCTCGCTTGCTTCACAGTATTCTTGAGAAACACACTGGTCGCTATCTGGACCAAGGAGTATGCTATCAGCTTCTGGATTCAGCAAAACTCAGACCAGGTGCTGCTTTAATAGTTTAGGACCACGGTCCCTGAAACAAGAAGGTTGTACCTCCTACTTCAGAACTAATTTATAATCTATTTCCACACTGAAACACAATACATAACAAACACAGAGTTCAGCGTGGTAGGCCAACTGCTAGCTTCATCTGAAACAATTTACACCAGTATTCCTCTCCCTAATGGTTACAACGCCTCTGCAATTCCAGCATTATTTCCTTCTATTCAATAAGATAGGTGTCAGAGTACTATTTGGCAATTCCATATAGTTATACTCCTCTTCGACATGTTTTGGTAATGGTGGAGCAATATCTAGGTTTTGCCTCTTGTGTATTACTGAACTACACACATATATCGACATAAATTATCAATTCACATTCAATTTTCATCTAAAAGATATCAAATGTCTAGCTTACCACAATTCATGGAAATAATAAACAAATACGTTGACTGACGATGAATTATGGCACAATTCCGATCTGCCTCTGTCCCAGGCTTTTATTTAGAAAAATATGAGCTGGATCTCAACGCACTTGCTTTTACAAATTGAATTTTCAAAAAGTGGCACTGAACTGACGCTCCTAATTGACTATATTAAATGGTCTGGCCAATGGGACCATGTTTACAAAAGCATTTGAAAAAATTTACCCTTCCTACGTTTCCCCTAACAACCAAAAATAGTATCTGCAATCGACTAATAATGTTTAGGCTTACATATTCTTCTAGCCAATAAAATCGGATTTAACTTGTTGGCCTATTTCCCGTAAGATAGTGGTTTCAAAACATGCCACTGAGCAATTATGATTTGGTGCTGTCAGACAACCTCACTATTTTATTTTGGCTATAATTTGTTAATTGCTAAACTATTTGCGTAACACATAACATATTCTTTGTCAGCAAGTCCTGAGGCACCCAAATATATAAGTTTTAATGGAGCTAAGTGGCTGCGTTCAAAATATGTATTTTCTTCTAGGATAGTCGTGCTGTTACCACCTCCTCACTTCCATACTATGGGGTGTCTTCTGTACTGTCAGACTAATGTCAGGATTTCAGACATAAAACAGTAGAATGTCATGTTTCCTAATAAGCATTAAACAGGTTTTCAAAACCTAACCGTGTATTGGTAGTGTTTTTTATCACTGTTTATTTGAAAAAAAGTTCGTGCTTCATGCCTTACGCGGGGAGGGTGGCATTAATTTTATATCGCGAGACGGCGTGTTAGTGTTGCATGCGTTCCTTCGTACATCGCTCTCTCTCTCTAAGGCCGTCTGTCTTTTAGTTACGCAGTGTATAAAATGAAATTAATGGAATATTAATCTAGGTCATTACGCAGTGTGTCTATCTCAAGGTTTTCTAAGAAATACAGTACACGTTTTATTGTTTTGTTGAAACGCGTGTATGCTGCTGTAGGCTTTACTAGTAAACGTGAAAGCGTTACAATATGCAGACGAAGTAGAAAAAGGGGGATCTCGAGTACAGTCATTGTGACAGCACTGTTCTTTACCATTCTTCTTTCCTTTTATTGAATTAATTCGTTAGGCGTTACATTTAATTTTTAATTTAGATATGTGGATTAGAATTTCTCACGACAAATTCTCCCCACTTAAAACAGACGTTATATGTCAGTCTATAATTCTATATACACATAGAGAAATTTATTATTATTCCTGGGGCTTACGGTGATTTTCATCACACGGATGGCGGCTTAGAAAATCCGCATCACCGTTTCGCTAATTTTATTTTTATCATGGATTAATGCAGGTGGGTCAATTCAAAGTAGGCACGACTCAAGAAATCTGCCCCAGACCTCTGCAATCCAAGAATCCATTTCAGATATGTTACTGTACAGCTGCAAGTGTTACGGCTTGTCTTACTACTGCTTAGCAATCAATATTCACCATTTCTTTTCTCTGAGTCTGCTCAACGACATGTCCAGAGAAGATTAGATGTTCCTCAAATTGTACGTTATGAGGAGTTGATCTATATGGTGATATCTGAGTTGTGTAGTGGATCCAATAATTTCTCATCAGCCTTAATAAACACTCGGACTATCCTCAATTCAAAAGGCAACAAGGGAGACACTCTGCTCCTCCGAAATGTTCCCAGCCAACAATTGGTCTGATCTCAGGCTTTACTGGAATCTGATAGTATCCTTTACTCAGATCCACTTTTGAGAAATACTTAGCTTTATTTAGCCTGGCAAACAACTGATTTGTATCCGGCAATGGATCCACCTGACCTTCTGATTTTTCGTTAAAGGTGTCTGATTTTCACCTGTGCCGCTGTCTCACAGGGATGTAATGGATATTCAAATGATGAAAGTGGTTCCTTTTTCATCTCCATTGCAATGGACAAGGTCAACAAGTGTGTCTCTTCCTGATTTTCTCTTTCCAAATATTTCTTCAGGAGATTCACATGATAGATTTTTTCTTTCCCTTTCTTATCTATCTTATAATTGGTTCTAGACACCTTCTCTAGAACTGTATATGGACCTTGCCATCCAATTTGTAATTTATTCTGACTACCGGGTAGAAGAAGCAGTACCTTCTCTCCCACAGCCAAATCTCTGTCTTTAGCATTCTTGTCTATTTTTCCATGCACTGGTAGGGTCTCTTCCACTAGAAGCACTGTAGTGATGATTTTTCTGTCCAGAATCATCCTGCACAAATCGACCGCTACCAATTTTTCTCTTGGGGCTTTCTCCCCACTTAGAATTCTTGATGAGAGATTTCCTCTCTACATCTTCTTCCTCCAGTTTACATAAGTCCGATTGAGGGATTTTCGGCTTATTCTGGGGTAAGACATCTTTTTGCACTATCTGCATAGTGGCCATTGTAAAACAGTCAATTGAAGATTGTCCGTGAAAAGGGGCTTCCCATTTCACTTGGTCCACTTTATTATTCTTTCTATTGTCAGGCCTAAGTTTGCTCTGTGGCGTGTCCAGGTCCTGATCAATGTTCCCACTTGTGGGTGTTCCCTCATGTGCTATGCTACACCTCTCTACAAAATTCACAATGTCAATCATTGCCTTGGGCCAATAATAATTTTGAGCTACCTTTTGAATCATGGTACCTATTTTCTCATGGTCCCCATCTTGTTTCACATGTAAGCTCCTTATTAAGTCTGTCCTATACCTTTTAGGAAGTACCAGCTGTCCCTGACCTTTGGATCTAGTTCCAGTCTTCCGGTATATCAGTTTGTTCTTCACATAGAAGTCTCCTTTTCCTGGAGGTGTGTGACAATTGGACAACTTCTTAAAACAAGGCTTGAGGGTCTTATCCCCAGCCTGTGCCTTCCTCAACTCTTCTGGAGTGGTATTTAACATAATATCCTCCTCCTTTCTTGAGGTCGACCTGACCTGAAGGGTGGCCATTACTATAGGGTTCCTTCTGCAACGGTCAGTGTCATGATTGTTCATCTTACAATTTTTACACCACCTCCTTTTTTGGTTGAAAGATTTTCTTTCATCAAATTTCCTTTCATCGAATTGTGGGGTTTTATTTTTATTGTCATACCGTGGCCTATCAAACTGGTGCTTACCTTTGTTCTGATCTCTAGGATCAAACGTATCAAGGTTTTGTGGTGCCCTAAAATAGTCTACCTGTTTCTTTTTATTACCTGTTACCTCTGCTTGAGCTGCCTGATACCTTTCAGCAACATTTAGTAACTCACCCAGCCTCTCTGCATCTTGTTCCATGAGAAACTTTCTCAGGTCTGGAGCCATGGACTCTCTTAGTTGTTCTATAAGGATCATTTCCTTAAGATCTTGGGTTTTCCCCAGAGATGTCCATTTCTCCAAGTATGTCTCTAACCGTGCAGAGAACTGGTGATAGGTTTCACCTGACAGTAGTTTAGCATTCCTAAATTTTTTTCTATAAAATTCTCCATTCTTTTCATATCTTAACAAAAGAGCCTGCTTTAGCATGTCATAATTTTCTTGATCATCTCTGCTCATTTTGGCAAAAACTTCATAAGCTGCACCACGAAGCCCTTGTGATAACTTTAAGCTCCACCTTTCTCTCTCTAACCCATACGTGGTAGCTAATAGTTCATATCTATTTAGATAGCTCTCGATATCATCGTCTCTCTCAACAAAATGATCTAAATGAAAGTTCATAGCTGAGGTTGAGGCTCCCTGACTAGCAGTGGCATCAGAGGTAAAGGGACTGGCACCATTTTCAGGAGCATGGCCTTGAAATTCCAACTCCCTTAATCTTAACTCGTGCTCCCTTTGTAATCTCTTCTCCTCCTTTTCTGCTTCCCTTTCTGCAGCCTGTCTTCTTTCTTCTGCTTCTCTTTCTGCAGCTAATCTCTTTTCTTCTCTTTCTGCCTTTTGTTCTTCTAATTGGAGCCTTTTAATCTCCCTATCTGCCTCAAATGCCTTAGCCTCTTTGTCAGCCTCAATCTGCAACCTCTTAATTTCTTTTTCAGCCTCTAACTTTCTTTCAGCTTCTTTTTCTAATCTTTTTTCTTCACGTTCAATAAATTTGTCACATTCAGTAGTGACATAAGCAATCATAACGTGCCCGTCCATTCCTAACTCTTTAGCAGTCTGCACAGCAGCAGATCGAAATTTGGCCAGGTCCGCCATTTTCTAACAGGTAAATGTATAAAATATTTTACCAAACAATTTTATCTATGTCTAATTAACTAAGGACAACCACAAGCACTGAGAGCTCAACCTTATTTATTTTCACCCAAGGATACCTTTTAAATTTTTATTATTTCCAGAAGTGAATTACCCCCCAATATATATGCTAGGGGAAGGTTCAATATCCCGGGAGCGAGACCCCAATATATGTGGTAAAGTGGGATGATATAAATATCTATAGGGGACTTAGTGTACTGGCTGAGATCAGCTGTGAAGGTATCTGTATCTAATAAGTGTGGTGTATTACAGATAACCTTACTTTGCTACCACATTTTGACCTCAGTCAGAATTATTCTGGAATATTGTGATGACTACGTTGAATGTCTAGGGTTATGAAAGTGATGAAGTGTATGTTCACAACAACCAACAGACAGATAAACAATTTAGTTTAATCCACAACTCTTTACAACACTGTGACACTCACACACATAGAACACTCTATAAGACTATCTTAATAAGTCAAGTTTTAACTTTAAAAATATGTATTAATTCCTTTTAACAATAGATATCCTGATTCAACTACAAAGTGAACCAGGAATCACAATCAAATGTAATTACAAGTTGTATGTACACAATTTATAGATATGATCTTGGTATTGACATATATTATTATTATTATCATATGTGTGTAAGTTGTGATGTAGTACTATGAGGTAATACTGGCTTTTTCAAGCTAGGTGGTTGTGTGTCATCACGACTTCAAGTGTTTGCTTCTGGTGGAAATAGTATTGGAAAAGTTCACAGTTCCTGTCATTTGAAACAATTAATTATCCCTCTTTATTTAATATACTGTCAATTATAGAGGGGGGGGGTACATAAGATTGAGCTGCTCTGGTCAACGACTCTTATCTTCTGTGAGGGCGGCAGGAAACAGTCTCCTCTGCTCGCTTGCTTCACCGTATTCTTGAGAAACACACTGGTCGCTATCTGGACCAAGGAGTATGCTATCAGCCTCTGGATTCAGCAAAACTCAGACCAGGTGCTGCTTTAATAGTTTAGGACCACGGTCCCTGAAACAAGAAGGTTGTACCTCCTACTTCAGAATTAATTTATAATCTATTTCCACACTGAAACACAATACATAACAAACACAGAGTTCAGCGCGGTAGGCCAACTGCTAGCTTCATCTGAAACAATTTACACCAGTATTCCTCTCCCTAATGGTTACAACGCCTCTGCAATTCCAGCATTATTTCCTTCTATTCAATAAGATAGGTGTCAGAGTACTATTTGGCAATTCCATATAGTTATACTCCTCTTCGACATGTTTTGGTAATGGTGGAGCAATATCTAGGTTTTGCCTCTTGTGTATTACTGAACCACACACATATATCGACATAAATTATCAATTCACATTCAATTTTCATCTAAAAGATATCAAATGTCTAGCTTACCACAATTCATGGAAATAATAAACAAATACGTTGACTGGCGATGAATTATGGCACAATTCCGATCTGCCTCTGTCCCAGGCTTTTATTTAGAAAAATATGAGCTGGATCTCAACGCACTTGCTTTTACAAATTGAATTTTCAAAAAGTGGCACTGAACTGACGCTCCTAATTGACTATATTAAATGGTCTGGCCAATGGGACCATGTTTACAAAAGCATTTGAAAAAATTTACCCTTCCTACGTTTCCCCTAACAACCAAAAATAGTATCTGCAATCGACTAATAATGTTTAGGCTTACATATTCTTCTAGCCAATAAAATCGGATTTAACTTGTTGGCCTATTTCCCGTAAGATAGTGGTTTCAAAACATGCCACTGAGCAATTATGATTTGGTGCTGTCAGACAACCTCACTATTTTATTTTGGCTATAATTTGTTAATTGCTAAACTATTTGCGTAACACATAACATATTCTTTGTCAGCAAGTCCTGAGGCACCCAAATATATAAGTTTTACTGGAGCTAAGTGGCTGCGTTCAAAATATGTATTTTCTTCTAGGATAGTCGTGCTGTTACCACCTCCTCACTTCCATACTATGGGGTGTCTTCTGTACTGTCAGACTAATGTCAGGATTTCAGACATAAAACAGTAGAATGTCATGTTTCCTAATAAGCATTAAACAGGTTTTCAAAACCTAACCGTGTATTGGTAGTGTTTTTTATCACTGTTTATTTGAAAAAAAGTTCGTGCTTCATGCCTTACGCGGGGAGGGTGGCATTAATTTTATATCGCGAGACGGCGTGTTAGTGTTGCATGCGTTCCTTCGTACATCGCTCTCTCTCTCTAAGGCCGTCTGTCTTTTAGTTACGCAGTGTATAAAATGAAATTAATGGAATATTAATCTAGGTCATTACGCAGTGTGTCTATCTCAAGGTTTTCTAAGAAATACAGTACACGTTTTATTGTTTTGTTGAAACGCGTGTATGCTGCTGTAGGCTTTACTAGTAAACGTGAAAGCGTTACAATATGCAGACGAAGTAGAAAAAGGGGGATCTCGAGTACAGTCATTGTGACAGCACTGTTCTTTACCATTCTTCTTTCCTTTTATTGAATTAATTCGTTAGGCGTTACATTTAATTTTTAATTTAGATATGTGGATTAGAATTTCTCACGACACAGCACGACCTTCGGTAGCCTATTTAAGACAGAAACTATATAGCGATGAGAGAAGCCTGAGACAGACCCCCAAGTTTATTGGAGAATTAGATATTGTTATAGCGCGTCCGATTGGTAGAGTGGTTAGAGCGCTGGTCTCTCGCGGCATAGGTGCCAGATTTTATTCACGGTGTAGACAAGCTCCAGTCCACTCAGCTATAAATGGGTGCCTGACTTTGCTATTGAGTTAGGGAAGGAAACGGCAGCGAAGTAGAAAACTGGTCACCACCACCTCTCGATGCTGGACCTAGTATAGTAAAATCTCGAACACTTTACTCCCCTACGTCAGTATATGCCATGGGTCTGCCTTGACATTTTATATGAGAGCGACGATGTAGAAGAAATAATTCATTTTTCTCTAAAGGTGTGGTCATTATAAAAAAAATAATCCAGTTTGCTATTAAAATAATGTTGATTAAAATTATGTATACCTAGCAGTATATTGTATACACGAAAAGTGTGCAGGCGATCTTCCCCTCCCCCCCCCCCCGCCCCCCCCCCCCAAATTTATGGTCTCTAATGCTTTTGTCATGTCTAAGAAAGGATATAAAATTATGGCTCTAGTTTTTTTTTTTTTTTATAATTAGACATACTCGGACTTTTTTTTTCTGTAAAGATTCTGAACTGAGCTTTTACTGGAGGTAGACTGGCAGTTTTTTGCAGTCCCCTTGCCTGCATCTTATGGGTGTCGACACTTCGATGGTGTATTCTTGTCTGTGAAAGATATGTGACATTTGATACATCTGACATTACCGATGTGCCAAGGATGCACTGAAATTGAATAACAGTGTGTAATAAGTGCTGGATACTCTATAGTTAAGCGCTGTGAGAGTTTGTAACGCTAACTGAAAATAGTGCAACAGCAGAGGGGACATTTTGAGCTGCCTTTATTGAAAAATCGCCTCAGCCATGGAGAGGAAAGGGTAAGTTTAGTCATGAAACTGAATATGTTTACTTATACAATTAAAAAATGTGTCTAGTATGTAAATATATATGTGTATATATATGTATGTGTGTATATATATGTATGTGTGTATATATATATGTATGTGTGTGTTTATATATGTATGTGTGTATCAGTGGCGTATCCTGGTAATGCGAGCTAGGCGTGCTGCTACTTAAAATAAATATGTACGCCTACTATTTAACTTCTCCCCCTCTTAATTTAAAAACCAACTATATTCAATTACGCAACGATAGTTATTAGGGGTATATGTCAATTATATCCGAAATACTAATTAACTTACAACTTGAAACTCTTTGTCACTGTAATAATCTGCATTCCCGGCAACTAACAAAAATTAATCACAAAAAAACACTGGACGGACACAGCCGATTTTTACAACTCGAGAGCTGCAAGACCACCGCACGCATGTTCGTATTGTATTGACGTATCTGGCCATGACCCCGATCCACACAAACCAGTCTTCAAACGTAAAACCGAAAGGTGCAGCACGCATAGTGACGGAATTACCCGAGAAACTTCGGGCGATTGCTACCAACCAAAAAAAACTGCACTATAAAACGCGTCTGGGAAACTGAAACAAGATATACTCGTAGATTCTATGCGGGAAAATCCGTTATCCTGATGCGTGCGGTCCGAAAACAGAACATTATAAGAGAAATATTTTATAGAATAATACATTAAATTTTTATTTTCCTTCGGACATAGGTGTGCGCAGCACGCACAGCACACATAGAGAATACGCCACTGGTGTGTATATATATATGTATGTATGTGTGTGTGTGTGTATATATGTATATATATATATATATATATATATATATATATATATATATATATATATATATATATATATATATATATATATATATATATATATATATATATTCTCCAAAAAACGTTGCTAATCGTTCCGCACAGACTATTTACTTGGAATGATTTTCCTTTAGCAGTTGTTTTGTGGACTGTCACACTGTTTGAGGTGCAAATATGGAGCGCAGTCCCTCAGCAAAAAACGCCAAACAGTGCTGTCCAGCGCCACCCTTTTAAGATCTTTCGATGCCTTCCCTTCGTCTGTCTGCGTTTCCCTTGGTTTCCCTCCGTTTCTTTCCTCCCCGGAACAGGGGCGTCACTGCAATGCTATCCGCTGGTTTTCTCAACGTGTGTCCTATCCAACGGCAGTGTCCCCTCCCCCACCTCCTGCTCCAACGGCGTCTGGCTTGATCTTTCCATCGGTTCCACGCGAGTGATCTTATCATATCACTCCAGTCCCTGTATTCTGCGCAAGCATCCACAGCATTTATGCACACGCCTGCGCCAAAACACTTGGTGTGCTCTTGCATTGTGGTTTTCTGTATCGGTTTGATGTGCATGCTGCTGTCACCAACCGTACATCCATATTTCATTGTTTGATGTTATTACTGGAGGCCTAGCTTTAAAAGTGGGAGGTGATTAAATAAACCATAGTGAAAATGTGTGACAGTCTAATGTTGGTATTGTTTTAATCATGTGTTACTTCCAGTTTCGCTCCACGTGGAGCATATTGACACCTCGGCTGCTGGTCTCCTTTCAGGAAGCCTGCACCAAAGTATTATTCATTGGCTATTGCTGCGTTGATGTATGTAGCAGTTTGTTTTACTTGTTGATATTGCCAGCCCCCCCCCCCGAGCCTCATGTTAGTCGCTGTCGTGGAATATTCTAATCCACATATATAAATTAAAAGGTAAATGTAAAGCTTAACAAATAAATTCTAATAAAGAAAAGAGCAATGGTAAAATAACAGTGCTGTCACAAAGAATGTACTCGAAATCCCCCTTGTTTTCTGCTTCGTCTGCAAATTGTAACGCTTTCACGTTGATAGTAAAAGCTTACTGTATTATTACCCGCTTTCTTCAATGAAACGTGTGCTGTATTTCTTGGAAAAACAGTGAGATACGCAAGCTGAACAATGACCTAATTTTAATATTTCATTCATTCCATTTTATACACGGCGTAACTAAAGACAGATGGACTAAAGGATAGAGAGAAGGGAGAGGCATAAAGCCGAACACGTGCAACACTAAACACGCGTCGCGCGATACACAATTACTACTATCACGCGTGTAAGGCCACATGCACTAACTTTATTTCAAATCGACAGTGATAAAAACACTAACCTTCCCAGAGTTAGGTTTTAAAACCTGAAAAACGCTTATTGGGGAAACCTGACATTCTACTGTTTTATGTCCGAAATCCTGACATTAGTCTGACAGTACAGCAGGACAGGTGGCGGTGCTAACATAAAAAATAAAAAAAACAACTACACGACTATCCTAGAAAATACATATTTTGAACGCAGCCACTTAGCTCTTTTAAATTTGTATATTTGGGTTCCTTAGGGCTTGCTGACAAAGAATATGTAAAACGTTACGCAAATAGTCTAGGAATTAACAAGTTATAACCAAAATAAAATAGTGGGGATGCCTGACAGCATGAAATCATTTCTGCTCATAAATTTTTTTATAACGTGTTTAAAAAAACCTTGCGTACGGAAATAGCCTACCATGTAAACTCCAAATTGATTGGAGCGCAACAAATATAAGACTAAACACGATTGGTCGGACTATAAATACTATCTTTGGTTGTTAGGGGAGACGTAGGAAGGTAAAATTTTTTCAAACACTTGTCGAAACGTGGCTCCATTGGCCAGACTCGCTGATATAATCACTTAGGAGCGTTAGTTCGAGACCACTAGTTCAAATAAGCTTGATAAAGCAACAGTGCGTTGAAGCCAGCTCATATTTTTGCTAAATAAAGCCTGGAACATAAGCAGATGGGAATTTGTGCCAGTAGTTGTGCCAGAATTCATTGCTAGTCAACGTATCTGTGTTTATTCTATGAATTGTGGTAAGCTTGAAACATTCAGTATCTTTTAATGAAAATTGAATGTGAATTGTTAATTTATGCCTGTATATATGTGTAGTTCAGTAGCAAACATGATGTAAAGCCTATAATGCTCCAGCCTGAACAGAAGGTGTCGGAGGAAAGTAAAACGGCATGGAATGGCCAAACAGTACACTGACACCTAGATGATTGACTAGAAAGAAATAATGCTGGAATTGCAGAGGCGTAGTAACCATTAAGGAGGTTAATACTGGTATAAAGTATTTCAGATGAAGCTGACAGTTGGCCTAACGCTCTGAACTCAATGTTGGTGATGTATTGTGCTCAGTGTAAAAAGAGAGTATAAATTAGTTATGACGTAGAAGGTACATCCTTCTTGTTTTCAGGGACCGTGGTCTTGATGGTATTGAGCAGCACCTGGTCAGAGCTTTGCTGAATCCAGAGTCGGACAGCATACTCCTTGGTCCATTTAGCTATCAGTGAGGTGTCTCCAGAGCCCAGGGGAGAAATCGAGCAGAGGAGTCCTTTCCTGCCGCCATCACGCAAGATAAGCTGATGTGGCCAGCTGAGCTCAAAATTATGTACCCCCATCTTAAAATAACATTGTAACCTAAACTTAAGAGGGGAAGTAAATTGTTTTAATATCAGGAACTGAGAACATCTCCAATACTAGTTCCAATAAAGACAAACTATTGAAGTCATGATGACAAATACCAACAGAGCTTGAACAAAACAAAACCAGTATTACCTCATATTACTACTACACAACTGACACATAGGATACTTTTAATAATATATGTCACTACAATATTCATATTGATAAATTCTGTACATATAACTTGTAAGTAAAATTGATTGTGATTCCTGGTTCCCTTTGTATTGAATCAGGACACATATTCATTCATAACAGCAATGAATACATATTGTTATTTGAAAAGTTATCAGTGACTCCTTTAAGATATCCTTTAGAGTGTTATATGTATGTGAGTGTCACAGTGTTGTCAAGTGTGGTGGAATAAATTAAATTGTTTATCTGTCTGTTGTTGGTATGACTTACACTTCATCATACACATACCCTAGACATACAACGTAGTCATCACACTATTCCAGAATAATTCTGACTGAGGTATACATATGTGGCAGCAAGTAAGGTTATATATAATACACTACTCTTATTAGATATATATACCTTCACAGCTGATCTCAGTCAGTACACTAAGTCCCCTATACATATTTATAACATCCCACTTCACCACAGTCGCCCATTAAGACATGGCTGAGCCAGCAGCAGTCAAATTCCTTCCTTGTGTCATCAGAAATCTCATTGGAACTACATCTGGCTATTTGTCTTTACCGGCCTTTTATTTTAATGTGTTTTGTTGATTGTATCAGACTCTTGTGATAGAAACGCTTTAAATGAATAAGCATTTGGAAGAAAGAATTGAGGCTCTTGAAATGTGGATATATAGAAGAATGGGGCGTATCTCATGGAAAGAGATGAAAACAAATAAAGAGGTCCTAGAAATTCTAGGTATGAAAAGAGAACTAATGAGGGAAATCAAGGTTCAAAAATACGCGGCAAGGGGAAGAGCAAGGCAAACGCTATAAGTGGGAAGATAACATCAAGAGATGGACAGGAAAGAGTATCAGAGTGCACCACCAAGACAAGAGACAGAAGACGTTGGAGATCCATTACAGCCAACCTTCGTTGTGGAGATGGCAACTGATGATGATGATGATATTATTTGAATTTAATTGCATAGTTCGTTCTCTTGCTGCCATGGAGATTCTAGTGAAGGCGCAGAAGCCAGCGAGTGCAACACTGAGCTAAGTGAAAGAGCGAATAGTTAATTCTTCTTGTTACTACAGCAGGACAAATATAGCGACGCGTGTGTATGTATTTGTTTTAAAACAGAAATATTACAAATGCGTGGAAAACACGGAATGTATCTAATTAGAAATTGAGGGGGGAGGAGGAAATCGCGAAGTTTTTTCCGAATGCCTTAATTTACTTTGCCGTGCATTCATCGCTGTATAATACAAGGGGATTGACATAAGTCTTGGGCCTGACCATGAAGGAATCACAGGAGGAAAATGAAACTTGGCACATTTAAAGATCATCATATTTGCACTGAATGTGTAAAGTACGCGTTTGTTTCTTCAATGGGTTTTCCCGCTACGGTGCACGGCGCAATGTACCCTATTGACCGGATCTGCTGCTCCAAAGATTTGACAAAACAATGGAAAAGAAGGAGACCAGAGCTGTGATACAATTTCTGATGTTTCAGGGAAAAACACCTACATATTTTGGAGACCATGGTGACAGTAGATGAGACTTGGGTACACCATTATGACCCCGAATCCAAAATTGTCAGCATGCAATGGAAAACTCCGGGCTCCCCAACACCTGTCAAGCCGAGGGCGCAGAAATCTGCAGGAAAAGTGATGCTGACTGTTTTTTGGGACGGCAAAGGTGTCCTTTTGAAAGATCATCTGCCTCGTGGCAACACAGTTAATGGACAGTACTATGCAGATCTTCTCACAAAACTAAGAAAGGTTGTGACCAGGAAACGAGGGATAACGCGCACTCAAAATCTTCCTTTGCTTCAAGACAACGCGCCCTCTCACAAAGCACGGCTTGTGCAGCTATCAGCCAACGATTTGAATATTGAAATTCTTCCACACCCACCATATTCTCCAGTTTTGGTTCCATCAGACTTTTTCTGTTCCCAAATCTTAAAAAACAGCTAAAAGGAAATCATTCTGACAGCGATGAAGAGGTTATACTGGCATGTGATGACTGGTTTAGTTTGAAAAATAGGGTGTTCTACTCCCAAGGTCTTTTTAAGGTCAAGCAGAGATGGCAGAAGTGTGTCAACTCAGATGGTGGCTATATTGAAAAGGAATAAAAACTATACAAAATTTCAGCTCTCTGTGACATGTCCTTCATGGTCAGGCCCAAGACTTATGTCAATTCCCTTGTATATTTGATTAGCAGTCACTTTTGTTTGTATGCATAGTTTGCCTGTGAATTTGTAGAATTGCTGCTGTATAGATGATATAGGGAAAAACATACAAGCATAAATGATGTCTGCTCATGCCGTAAATTGAACAGAAATCTTCACAAACCGGATTTATATCATCACTCGCATCTCAACGCTTAAATTCTTTCCACAATGGCCCTGTGTTAAGACATAAATGTGGGCCTTTGTTCCCTCCTCCTGACATATTTTCACACGTGATTGTCGTGTGAGATTAAATACCGCAAACGAGTTTTAAAATCTTCCTTGTAATGAAAACAAATGCGCAGCCTCTCCCTCTTCTTGTCATTTGACAAGGCCTGTAAGAATGAAGCATGAATGTGATAAAAAGACATACCGTTCTCTGCT
This sequence comes from Oreohelix idahoensis, assembly GCA_024509875.1. NCBI lineage: Eukaryota > Metazoa > Mollusca > Gastropoda > Stylommatophora > Oreohelicidae > Oreohelix > Oreohelix idahoensis. The sequence goes on along the minus strand of JAMPIV010018044.1, from coordinate 245,228 downwards.
CCAGTTTGCTACATTAGTTTATACTCGCAATAAGTACATTGTACTTAGTTCCGATACTTCTGTCTAGCTGTCTGTGATGAAAAATATTTCGTGGTCCTTGATTGTCGGCTTTCTTTTCATAATATTTAATATACGCTAGCATCATCACCCATCAGCTCCAGGACGGAGCTTAGGCCTTCATCAAACGTATGCTAAGCCTTCATGTCCTATGCCATCAGCTCAAGGTCTTTTCATTCACTTATGTCTCCAGTTCTCTTCTCCGTGTGTTCTTTGGTCTACTTCAACCGCTTTACCCTGGGGATTCCCGAACATGGGATGCCGGGAAATGCGTTCAGCAGGTTTCCTCAATTCGTGTCCTATCCATCGCACGTGTGTTCTCAAATCTTTTTCCTCTGGCGCTTGTCTGGTTCTTGTCAACAATTCCACATTAATGATCTTGCCATACCACTTCAATCCTTCCTTTCTACGCAGAATCTGAGCTTTTTGGTTGTTTCTTCTGTTCTCCATGTTTCAGAACCATACAGTAGGACTAATTTGACATTTGAGTTGAAAACTGAAGAAAAAATACGCGATTTTGTCGCGTGATTTAGATGCATTTGGCTTCAGTGAAACGTACTGTGATTAAAGTAGATACTTGCTCATATTCATGAATTTTCCAAGTCTTGCGATATAGGTATGTATCTTAGAGTGTAATAGTGCCAAAATACAGAATAGTGTAGTATATGCTGGTTTCTTAGAGGAAAGTGGTAGAAACACGGGTCTTTACTTTAGATGGAGAGGGAACACAGATAATGAGAGACAGACAGGTCGTCGTTGTAAATAAATGTGATCAATTTAGACTTTGATATTGAAATTGACGGAGCTCGCAGAAGCCTCATTTTCCGCTATGTCGGTGATCTAAAACTTCCCATTTTCCCATCGCTAATTCTCTGAGATATTGAGGTCAGGATTATCGAGCGACCTGGTTTGATAAATGCTGTACCAGTTGGCGTCGTCTTGACCCCCCGAGACGGAATGGCTACACGCGCTTGGCTGATAACTGAGAGCTCCTGCATACCGGCTAGCCACACAGGCACAAGTACGTATACTATACAGTACATAAGAAATGACATTCCCTTACAAGCTAGTGCTCATATAAAACGGTGGTCTTCGTATCTCATTAACTTGATGGATATTGATGTGCGTCCTTAATAACGTTTGCATATCAGTTGGGCTTCATGTAGTTCCCGGAGGTATGTGAGAAGACAGAAAAAGAACAGGCTTACTGATTTCACGGGCATGTCGTAAGAGCCGACCGATTTGAGGTTACGCACTGGCGCCAGGCAACTTCATTATTGTAAACACATTTCTACAGACACCGTTGAGTGATTCGAGGTTTTTTTTTTCCTATTAACTTTTTAAGATCAAAATCGCATTGTATACTGAAGCACATTCAAAACGCACCACCTGTATAATCCAGGAACAGAGTGTGAAATGTACGCGTAAATATAAGTGTTTACAAGTTTACATATTTGGGAATCTTTATTCATTTTCCTATGAATCCATGCTGGTTATTAATTTGTACATTTGATTGTTATGAAATTCATTGCATTCTGTGCAGGCAAGGGAGAAAACCAAAAATGCAACCAATAAAAAAATTCATTCACACTATCCTCAGTATCTGGTATGTCCACCGTGTGCTTGCAAACAAGCTTGGCAGCGGCTCCGCATGGAACGCACAAGTCTCTGAAGGAAATTCCGGGGAATCAAGTCCCATTCACGTGCAAGAGCAGCTTCGAACTGTTGCAGATTAGCCGTAGAACCTTGCCTGTAGACTCTGCGTTCAAGCTCGTCCCACAGATGTTCTATAGGGGACATGTCTGGTGATAGGGCAGGCCAATCAATCGTCGCAATGTTCTGCTGCTGTAGATATTGCTGCGTAATGCATGCGGTGTGCGCACGTGCGTTATCCTGCTGGAGAAGCTGCAAGTCTGGATAATTTGTGAACGCAGGAGCAACCAATGCATCCAGAACCTCATCTCGATATGTCACAGCATTAACATTTCCACGGAAGACGTGAAGAGGCAAGCGATGGTGAAAACTGAATCCTCCCCAAATGTGAATACTGCCACCTCCAAATCGGTTGTGCTGACGAACACAGCAATCTGCAAAGCGCTCTCCACACCGTCGCCAAATCCGCATACGTCCATCAGCAAAGGATATGTTGAATCTGCTCTCGTCTGTGAATAGGACAGCATTCCACTGCAGTCTAGTCCATCTGACATGTTGCTCTGCCCATTGCAGGCGCTGTGAGTCAAGTTTGGCCCAACATAAGGTCGTCTTGCAGTAAGGCCTGTATCTCTGAGTCGTCGTATGACTGTCATTCGAGAGACTTGCCCACGTCTATCCACTATTGCTCTTGCCGTTTGACTTGCCGGGAGAGAACGATTCCTTAGGTGACTCAGCACAATATGACGATCTTGCGCAGGGGTAGTAACTCGTGGTTGGCCACTCCGAAGTCTATCCCGGGCACTGCCAGTGGTTCCGTAACGTTCATTGAGACGTACAATAGTGCTATGGTGGCAATTCATCCTTCTGGCAATGGCCCGCGAGCTCATTCCGGTCTCCAACATACCAGTGGCTCGTTGGCGGTCGTTTTCAGATAGTCGTGGCATTTCAAGCACTTGTACTGGGTGTTTTGTCTCAACGGCCTTTTTATACCGAGTATACTGCCACAACGCGTACACATTTTTCAGGGTCAAAGCTGTTGGGAATCGTGTTGCACGTGTAACTTTCATTGTTTTCATGTAGTCTGTACACAAACCCGTGGGTTGAATCATGCACTTTCCATTCCAGCAGCCATTCGCTCTCTACCTCATGACAAACACGGGGAAAATCCATTCCCACACTTTTTTTCCAGTTTCTCGGCATCAGTATATATAATAGTGGTGCGTTTTTAATGTGCTTCAGTATATATTTGTCGCGTTTCAAATCTTTGACACTCAAAATCTCTGAGATCTCTCAAAATCTTCTTCTTTGATCCTTAGCCGCCATCTGTCAAGCAGTCCATGGCCATCACGCCAGGTGGCGTCTTGTAGGGCAGATACAAACTGCTTCCACTTTGTTCGGTCGTTGGCCATCCTTCGTTCAGTGCCCCAGCTCTGGTTCACTCTTTGCATCTCGGCCTCCACAGTTCTCCGCCAAGTTGTTTTTGGTCGGCCTCTCATTCGTTTTCCTTTAGGGGTCCATGGCATAGTTGTTGATGGCATCGGGGTCACTTCTGAGGACGTGGCCAACCCAGCTTCAGCGTCTGCCAGTTCTGATGGTATGCATGTCCTCTTGGTTACTCCGAGTAACTAGTTCTTGGTTGGTGATGGTACTCGGCCAAAAGATTAGGAAAATGTTCTTTAGGCAGACTGTGTGGAATGAGGACAATTTCAGCATTTCCTTTTCTGTTACTCTGAAGCATTCCGCACTATAGAGTAGCACAGGTAGTACACATCTCTCATATAATCTTAATTTGGTGTTTGTGCTGTACTGAGAGGACTTTTAGATGTTGTTTAGACTAGCAAAGGCGGTTCTCTTTTTATTCATTCTGTTGTTGATGTCTTTGCTTGTTCCGCTTTCTGGTGTTACTATGCATCCTTGGTATGCAGATGTGTCCGCCTGTTCCAGTTTCTGGTTCCTTATTGTTATGGGTTCAGGACTGCCCACATTGAGTGTCATGACCTCTGTCATCTTCAGACTGATGTTCAGACCCACCTTTTGGCTATACTTATTTAGTCTATCTGTTTTTTCATGGATGTTTTGATGTGAATGCACGAGCAGTGCAATATCATCTGCATATTCCAGATCTTCCAGAGTAGAAAACGTTGTCCATCTAATTCCTCTTGGACTTCCCTCTGTTGTCTGGCGCATCACCCAGTCAATGACTGTCAAAAATAAAGTTGTTGATAAGGGGCATCCTTGTCGTACTCCTGTCTTCGCCTCAAAAGTTAGGTTGCTCAACCTAACACTGCATGTAAAGGTAGCATGGAGGTTTTTTATGATGGAAACAATGCAGGCGGGAATTCCATAAGCCCTCAGTATTTTCCATAGGCTGTCCCTGTGTATGCTGTCAAAAGCCTTTTCAAAATCAACAGCGTTAATGTATAGCTGTATCTGCCATTCTGAGCACTGCTCTGTAATGTTCTTGAGGGTGGATATATGATCTGCACATCTTCTATTCTTTCTGAATCCCGCTTGTTCTTTCCCCAGGAACATTCATTTCGTCTCTGGTGGTTCCTTATTCAGTTTTTCTTTGAGGTGCTCTGCCCATATTGTTTCCTGCCCCTGTGCTGTGGTGATGAGATTTCCTTGCTTGTCTCTTCTTCTTCTTCTTTGATCCATAACCGCCAACCGTCAAAGCAGTCAGCGGCCATCACGCCTGGTGGCGTCTTGTAGGGCAGCAACAAAATGATTCCACTTTGCTCGGTCGGCGGTCATCCTTCGTACAGTGCCCCAACTGTGGTTCATTCTTTGCATCTCAGCTTCCACAGTTCTCCGCCAAGTTGTTTTTGGTCGGCCTCTCTTTCGCTTTCCCTCGGGGGTCCATTGCATAGCTGTTCTTGTGATGGTATCAGGGTCCCTTCTGAGGACATGGCCAACCCAACTCCAGCGTCTGCCAGCTATGATGGTGTGCATGTCCTCCTGGTTACTCCGAATAAGTAGTTCTTGGTTGCTGATGGTGTTTGGCCAAAAGATTCGGAGAATTTTCCTTAAGCAGATTGTGTGGAAGGAGGACAGTTTCGACATTTCCTTCTCTGTTACTCTCCAACATTCCGCACCATAGAGAAGCACAGAAAGTACACAGCTCTCATACAGTCTTAATTTGGTGTTTGTGCTGTACTGGGAAGACTTCCAAATGTTGTTGAGAACAGCAAAGGCTGTTCTCGCTTTTTGCTTGTCTCTTACTAACGTAATATTATTTGCGCACCGTTTTCCGGTGATAGTTTTAGTTATTTTATATACTGGGCATTGTTAATTTCCCAGTGCTGCCTCTTCTGCCTGTCTTGCAAGATCGTCTAGAAATGTCCTTTTGTTGGCTCGGGTTTGAGGTTTCACTTTCTTGTCTTGATGACTGTACTGTTTGCTGTGTATTTTCTGTAACCTGGGGGACTTTGCTTCTGTTTTCTTTCTTTTCATTTCTTTCCTCATCGCTATAGTGTTTAATGTTTCTGGTGCTATTCAATCTTATCTCTTCCTTTCCTGGAATCCCAAGCATGAGTCGCTGCTTTCCTTATATATTGTTGAAATGGTGTTGAATTTCTTGTTATCATCATCATCAGTCGCTGTATTTTCCTGGCTATTGGCAATTTGAAATCGTCTCTTTACATCAACCACAAAAGCTTTTCTGATGACGGGGTCCTTAAGTTTGACGATGTTATACCTTTTATGTTTAGTTGCAATTGGTCAAGCAGCTCGGAGTTTCACTTTCAGTCTTGCTACAACTAGGTGGTGATCGCTTCCCACATCTGCACCTCTTCTTACTTTCGCGTCTTGTAATGAACCACCCATCGTAGAGAGCTGAAACGTTGCTTGCAGCTAGCTACCTTTCTTGGTACATTTTAATCTCTCATGTTACGATCCCCATTGCCCCGCCGATGTTACGTAGTAACTAAAAAAAAAAAAGTAAAGTGATCTTGAAATACCTCCAGTAAAGTAAGGGTTTTCAATTAACGGAAGTAATGAATTGCACTTTCATATTGTTGTTCGTATTTGAAGGGGCGAGCGTCGGATGGTGACTGGTGACGTGCCGATTAAATTGTTTTTTTTTTCTTTCAAACAACTATGTCATGGTATATTTTGTGTTAAATACAAGTCTAGTAATGAACGACTTTCTTGTGGGTTTTACGTGAAGTGCTTAAACTAAGTATAATTTATTTAAAGATGGTTTTTACTGGGCAGAAGCGGCAACCGTTCCGAACAACTAATATTAATGACGTAAAATCATAAAACAGATATAGGAAAAACAAACACGTTTTTGGGATCCGCTTTGTTACCAAAGTCGTGAACGGTACGGCGGGTTACTGATTAATGATAACTGGCCACGCACTTTTACATTTAATTGGTAGCATTAATCAAGTGAATCCCTTAAACGTATGCCATTTACTTAGTCGTTCCTCTTCTATCCTGGGGTGTAGAGGTTTGCCTGAGAGAGCGCCATACTATGCTATCGGCTGTCTTCCTCTTGGCCTGGTTCCAATCTAGTCCTCGGTCCTTCAGAGGTTGTCCAATGTTGTCCTCCCAGCGGACTCTGGGTCGTCCTGGATCTCTGGCTCTTAGTTTCCCGTACTTTGCATTTACCCTAGCCGAAAAGCCCACCTCACCACACATATTGGCAGACACCTACAACTTACCCGTAGAAAACTCAAAATTACCACTTCCCCAGCGGGGGTAATTTACCCCTAGTTGCCGACCACTGACGTAAGATGTTTTCCTATCCTTTTCCATGTAGTTTATTCTTTCTGTATCGAGGGGAGGGAGAAGGGAGTGTTTTTTTTCTCGCTTTCTTTCCATTTCTTCCTTTGTTTCTGGATGTGAGCAAGAAGTTTCTTGCGGTGTCAGGTTTTAGAGGTGGATGCTGAGTGTCCGATTGGCAGAGTGGTTAGAGCGTTGGTGTCTCGCGGCATAGGTGCCGGGTTCGAATCACGGTACCGACAAGCTCCAGTCTACCCAGCTGTAAATGGGTACCGGACTCTGCTCTTTGAATTAGGGAAGGAAACGGCAGTAAAGAAGGGAAGTGGTCACCCCCAACTGTCGATGCTGGACCTAGTATGGTGAAGTCTCTAACACTTTACTCCCTTACGGCAGTATCTGCTATGTGACTACCTTGACCTTTTTACTGTGGGTATGGTGGGGAGAGAAGGAGGCTCGATAGATTGCAAAGTACAATAATTCTACCCATCGCTGCTGGACATTGGATAATGCTTTATTAACGTAGACCGTCTGTGTAACTTAACACCAGGATTGCGCGCACAAATTGTTGGTTGGGGTGGGGGTGTGAAAGGAGAAGGATGTGAAATGCAATACCTTGGTCGATCCAGCGCATTGCACAACACTTGATCAAAGCCTGGTTAAAAAAAAGGCTGTTTTCAGCTCAGATGTCGGAGACCACAAAATGGCAGAACGAATTAACAACGTCTGGCCTGCTGTCGCAGTCTTAATCTGTTCTGGTCGCACGAAATCTTGCTTACGGTTACCGGGTTCCGGGGTAGAATCCTGGTAGCGTCAGTTCCAGTCTACCCATCTGTAAACTGGTATCTGGCTATGCTCTTATGGTAGAAAAGACAAAAAGGGTGGAATGGAACTGACCACTCCGCCTCATTAAAAAAAAAAAAAAAAGAAAGCTGGACCAAGTATAGTGAAGGCTATAACATGTAACTCCCCTATGATAGTATCTGCTATGAGACTACCTTTATTGTATTGCCAACGTTTTATTGTGTGTTCAAGACTGATTGTCAGCATTTGTCTTATTCAAACACTCAGAATCATTAGGTAGGGGTTTACTGTTAGGGTCGAGAATAAAAGAACCAGTCACGATATTTCCCAAAATAGCACCCTTTTGTAACTTTGTGTTACTTATTCATTCAGTGAAATGCCGGATCATTTGTAACACACTGTTTATCTGTATCTTTTACGATGTGCATGCGTACTGGGTTGTTAATGTGTATTTCCGAGTGTTTTCTGTGTCTAATTTGCGGCCATGCCATCTTTACCCTTTTGATTTTCTAATGCATTTTCTATACATCTTGCCGTGCCTGTCTATCGTATTTTCAAACGTTTTCTGGACACGACTTGCTGTGCCCCATACATATTATTTTCAAATGCTTTCAGTTTATATAATCTTTTTTTTGCCCCATGTAGTTCCTGAGGGGGGGGGGGGTGGTCTCTGCTGAGACATAGAAAGAATAGGACCCCGCTGCTCCCACAGGCATGTCGTACAAGGCCACTAATATGTGGTTGTGCATGAGTTTGGCAACCCCATCATGTTAAACAAATTGCTACAGAAACCACAGCGTTAAGAGCATGTGAATGATTGTTGCAGGCTTCATGTAAGGGGATCAGCTGCGGTGGTGGCACGTGCTGTATAAGGAATGCAAAGAAAAATGATGATGATGATGATGATTCTTTTGTTTTATATTTTTTTGGGTAAGAACCAGGAATATAGAAACTGGATTAAGATAGAAAAGGACGCATATTTTGTACTTTGTACAGTAAGAATCCAAAACAAACTGGGGACAGAATCTAAAACAAACTGGGGACAGAATCTAAAACAAACTGGGGGCAGAGAATCCAAAACAAACTGGGGACAGAGAATCCAAAACAAACTGGGGACAGAGAATACAAAACAAACTGGGGACAGAGAATCCAAAACAAACTGGGGACAGAGAATACAAAACAAACTGGGGACAGAGAATCTAAACAAACTGGGGACCGAGAATCCAAAACAAACTGGGGACAGAGAATCCAAAACAAACTGGGGACAGAGAATCCAAAACAAACTGGGGACAGAGAATCCAAAACAAACTGGGGACAGAGAATCCAAAACAAACTGGGGACAGAGAATCTAAAACAAAATGGGGACAGAGAATCTAAAACAAACTGGGGACAGAATCCAAAACAAACTGGGGACAGAATCCAAAACAAACTGGGGACAGAGAATCCAAAACAAACTGGGGACAGAGAATCCAAAACAAACTGGGGACAGAGAATCTAAAACAAACTGGGGACAGAGAATCCAAAACAAACTGGGGACAGAGAATCCAAAACAAACTGGGGACAGAGAATCTAAAACAAACAGGACAGAGAATCCAAAGCAGACTGGAGACAGAGAATCTAAAACAAGAGAAAATAGCATGGGGGGGAAGGAGAGAGAGAGAATAGAGTGCTGAGCCGTGAGATGGAGAAATCGTTAAGGTAATAATGTCGACATGGCTTCACCTGATCTATTCTGTCAAGCATTACAGCCATTATTTAACCCTGCTGTTATGTATCATCTGCTATTAGAGTGTTTAATCGCCATTTAAGCACACAGATTACCAGTTAGCAGTTGGTTAAACATCAGGTAACTACATATAAATGCATGTACTGGTGTACAATACAAATGAAAGCCTTCTCTGAATGTGTATTGCGTGTACACAATAACACGTTTTTCAACTTTGTAACGGACACGGAATATTCTCTGAAACACCTACTTATATATAAATGCCAGACGATGCCTACAAACTCCCACCCCACCCTCTTGCCCACACCCTCTTCCGTTTTAAATCTGATATCTGAGACGGAGCAGTGCGGCTAATATTCTTCTATACTGAAGTAATCTAAGTGAGCTAGTGATTAAGTTCCAGTACCCACCCGTATTGGCTGGGTAGTGAAAGTAGTGACCCATGACCTTCATGTATGGTTAATGTATGTGGCGCTTGGAGAGAATGACGCAAAAAGGATACATGTGAGCTGGAAGAACGTGTGAGAAAATGTATACAGCCACCGCTGTTAACATGCAAGAGGTTGGCACGGAAAGGTCAAGGTAGATCCATAGCAGATACTGCCGTAGGGGAGTGAAGTGTTGGAGACTTAACTATACTAGGTCCAGATTAATGGAGTGACCAGTTCCCTTCCTCAGTTCCTTTGCTTTCCCTTTCTCAAGAACCAAGTCAATACCCATTTACAACTGAGATGATTAGAGCGTGACGCTCACATGTTTTGAACCCGTAACTTTGCCGTAAGAGGCAAACGCTCTAAACACGCTGCCAATCATAAAGCTCAAGTTGGCATTATAAACTGCACATTTTATAAAGAAGATATAAAGAATGAGGGGAAGATGAAATATGAAAACAGGCTATAAAACGAAGGAACTCCACATAACAGTATATTAGTAATAAAGGAACACCACAAGCGAAGGAACTCATGGAAACATATGTTAAAGACATGATAGAGAAAAGGCAAGCAAATACAAAAAAGCCAGTACTCTCTGCCGCATTTGGCTTCACTGCCCAGACTCTCATACAGATTAATGTCCATGTGGAACTGGAATCCAGACCCTCGAACACATTCTCCAAAACTGCCCAACCCATGATGACCCATGACGTCTGACCTGGCAAAGGGTTGCTGAGCTCAAGCAGAAGCTATGGGGCTGCCTCGCTGACCTGGAAGAGACTGTGGATTTCGTCCTGGCGACAGACCTGCAGATTTAGCATGACTACAAACTGAATGCAGAAGAAGAAGACTACCCAGACACTGTGGATGACACTGGCAGCAAAACTAAATCATTCATGTGGACCCTGTGATGGGAAAAATCAATCGTGAGCTCTAAATAAAGCATGTTTGTAGAAACTGCAGCTTGTAAGACATGGCTGTTTGTGAACAACATACTTAAGATACCCTCAGACCACAAGGTCTTTTATATTTTGACTTGCGCCCTAATATAACCAAACGGACCTTGGGTGTCTAGAGGCAAAAATGAGGGAAAACTCCTATTTAAACAAATGTTTGTGAACAGCACAAGAAAAGACCAGTCAGAAACACCACTGTATGAGAAAGAATTGGAAACTAATAATTTTTGGATTGCATAAAGACACAGAAAATAATTTCTTTTTGTACAGCGAATTATGTTGCACTGTTTCATAAGGGCTGTGGCCCTGCGCATTTGATGTCAGCAGATATTTTTGTCATGTTAGCCTTCCTTAGCACTTGGCTATACTCAGCCTGTCTTGTAGGTAGCAGGTTGTCTTGCTTTGTCAGGTCCCTATCTTTTTTAACCTGTCCAATTTGGGAGACCTTGTTGCTAGATAATGCTACCAGCGGCATAGTTGCTGCAGGAATCATGGCAACACGCAAGTCTTCCACCATGACAAGGAAAAGGTATTGCGGGATATCATGTCATTGTGGGGGTCAGAGTGGCTAAGAGGTATGGCGTCCGCCTCTAATTCTAAAGGTACCATATGGCCGCGGCCCTTGCAAAATTAGGAAACCCACCCACCACAAAAATATTTATAGAATGTGTGATTCCTGTATACACACATTGGGATCCTCGCCGGTGCTACGGAGTTCATGCACCGTGCTGAGATCCTCCTTGTGTGATCTAAGGGAGTAGATCAGAGCACAGATGGAGTTGTCCGCGTGCACTCAAGATGGTTCTTAAAACCAAACCAAACTATGTCAGTGTGCATGCACACTGTATGACTATGTGCGTAAACTCACACGTACAAGTACACAACTTGAAAGGAACGAGGCTAACATATCTAACCCCTTCTTCAAGTACCATGCCAGGTGGCTTAGGTGATCATGTCTGTCCAGTACTGTTTATCAGTTCTGTTTTTGACTTCTTTCCATCGAACCCCCAGCAAATAGCTCAAATCCCATGATGCCTACTAGGAAAATTTCTAAATCGGAAGGAAAGACGTGAATGAGATCTGAAGAACTGCATCTGGTTGATGTAGCATCACTTCTGAAAAAGTGCTGAGAAAAATTAGTAGCTCGGATCAGTTATGATAGTATGAATGACTGTTGGTCGTGGGCAGGCGTATCTTTCTTCTTCTTTGATCCTTAGCCGCCGACCATCAAAGCAGTCAGTGGCCATTACACCTGGTGGTGTCTTGTAGGGCAACAACAAATTGATTCCACTTTGCTCGGTCTGTGTCCATCCTTCGTACAGTGCCCCTAACTCTGGTTCATTCTTTGCATCTCAGCCTCCACAGTCCTCCGCCAAGTTGTTTTTGGTCAGCCTCTCTTTCGTTTTCCTTCAGGGGTCCATAGCATAGCTGTTCTTGTGATGGCATCGGGGTCTCTTCTGAGGACATGGCCAACCCAGCTCCAGCGTCTGCCAGCTATGATGGTGTGCATGTCCTATTGCTTGCTCCGAGTAAGCAGATCTTGGTTGGTGATGGTATTCGGCCAAAAGATTTGGAGAATTTTTCTTACGCATGTTGTATGTAAAGAGGACAATTTCGAGGGCAGGCGTATAGGTGCAACATATTCATGGCAGTTGGCAACATTTGTTGAGCACAGCTTGTATGCAAGTAATAGAGCCCTGTACCAAGTAAAGACACCTGTCATCATTGACCTCTGTATACTTTAAAATTGGTGGACATGAGATGTCCCTTTTGGGTTGGATATTTCTAGGTCAGGTTCTTTTACTGGTTTTCAGCAGGGCCGAATTAAGCCAAGAAGGGCCTTTAGGCTTTTTGGTGTTTGGGACCACCTTCGCCTAATAGGCAGTAATTGTAATTTTTTTTAAAAACCCCTTAGCATGATGATGGTATATACAAGTATTATTAATAGAAAATCAGAGGCACATCACCAATCCAACCTGCAAGTCTGGAAGGAAGAGCTGGAGAAGAGAGGGATGGTCATAAGCAGCTCTAAAACAAAATCCATGGTGATATCACGAGAAGAAAGAAGGCATCAGATTAAGCTGGGAGAACAGGTCCTGGAGCAAGTCAACCACTTTAAATACCCCGGAGCTGTTATAGACCGGAAGGGAAGCATCAAAGAAGAGTTGGCCACTCGAAAAGCAGCAGCTGGGAGACTTTTTCAGGCCATAAATCGAGGATTCCTCAGCAAGAGAGAGGTTGGTAAAAAAACAAAGATTGCTGTATACCGCTCCACCTATGTCCCAGTCTTGACATATGGATGCGAGTCATGGGCAATGACTACAACCCACAAAAGCCAGACCCAAACCTCAGAAATGAGGCATCTGAGGAAGGTGGTTGAAGTAACAAGAAGAGACATGGTCCGCAACCAGATGATACGTCAAGGCCTAAAATCCCACCCCCTGCAGACCCAAGTAGAACAGTCCCAACTAAGATGGTTTGGCCATGTCTGCAGAATGGGAGAAGATCGGCTGCCATGACAAGCATGGGGAAACTAAGAGCCAGGGATCCAGACCTCCAGGACGACCCAGAGTCTGCTGGGAGGACAACATTAGACAGACAATCTTTGAAGGATCGAGGACTAGAATGGAACCAGACCAGGAGGAAGACAGCCGATTGGATAGTCTGGCGCTCTCTCTTCCAAACCTCTGCACCTCACGGTAGAAGGGGAACGACTAAGTTAGTAAGTAAATTATTAATAAACTGGTGTTTTAGTTTGATAGCATTGCTTACCTCATCTATTAGTAATGTGTTTAAATTAATGTTTATTAGCATTATTTTTATTATTATTAAGGTAAACACAATGAACACAATTTATTTGAACAATCTATGCATTAAAATTTTTTTTAAAACTTATGCATAGTCCCCCAAGAGCTCCAGGCCCCTAGGCTTCAGCCTACTTAGCTTAATAGAGAATCCAGCCCTGGTTTTCAGAACATGAAACTCATCCACTCCCATTTATGTGACTGTGATCTTTTCTTTTAAGTTTCTACAAATTCTAGTCTGCATTTTGAGCTTCAAAGGAGAGCCTTTTTTATCTGGACCTCTGTCATCATTTATTTTTGTTCTTTTTTTCTCTTGTTTATTCTTTTACCTTTCATTCTTCCCTTAATTACACAATGCCTGGTACATTGAGGTATTGTGGATATAATTCTCAAATTGCTGTGTCTTTGTTTTTTTAAGGTTGTTCTACTATATATATATTTTTTTCTTCATGGTCATGGCTCCTGACCAAAAGTCTGTGTTGTAAACATCTCAACCCAGCATCAGACATTGAGGACTTGGGGATGTGAACTGGCTGTAAATAATAATAAAAATGCACACCAGGAAAATTTCTGAAGCATCAGTATACAGTAGTACACACATTTATGAGTATAGTTTTTTGTACTGTAGCAGAAAATTAAAAATAATGTTGCTGCTGATGTCATAACATGCAGATGATCTGAATTATTTAATTATAATTGTTCTGTGTTCACAGAAGCACCAAAATTGGGCACTACAGAACTATCATGCAAAGCCTGCGCAGGAAGTTGAGCTTTCGAAAGAAAAAAGACCACGTCCCAGAATGTTCCAAGCCGCATCAATGGCAGGAGGATGAGAAGAAGGTGCGGGAGGGAACCTGCAGCTTCCAAGTCAGGGTTAGTATTTGCACCCTTCCATTTTCTGTTTTTGTTTGTCATCAGATCATCATCATCTCCAGGGTTGTGGAGTCTGCCAAAAAATTTTCTGACTCCGACCGCAATAAAAAATGACAGACTCCATGACTCTGACTCCACAGTCCTAATCATTTCAGTGTAGTTCCTGGTAGTCTCTGAAGGGACAAAGAAGAAAAGAACTGCAGCTCTCTCAGGCATGTCATACAAGGCCATTAAAATGAGAGTGGCAACCTCCTCATTTCAGACAAGTTTTTACAGATGCCACCCCTGCAGGAACATGTGAATCATTGGTGCAGGCTTCCTGGAAGGGGACCCAACTGCAGTAGTGGCTCCTGGTTCCATTAGGAGTGAAAAGGACAGTTGATGAGATCATCATCATCAAGTTACATGCCAGAAGGCACAGGTGATCATATTTCAGCAAATGTCTCAGTCTTCAATGCTCTTCATCAGTTCTGTTGTTGATCATAGCCCATATATTGTGTCAGGCTGTCATCTTGTCTTTTTTCTCTCTGTCTTCCTGTACTTTTTTCCTCATTGTTTCATCTGGTGGTAATTGTTTTTGAGTGTTGCTCTTCTATCACATGTCAAGTGAAAGTTGGTTGTCTTCTTATCTTCATGATTATATTTGTTTGTTCATTAGCTGTTCACAGGCATTCTTCATGAGTTTTTAGCCATCCATGGGCTTATTAATATTCTCCTGAAAAATTACACCCCCCTTGCCTCCATTGATTTTTCTTAATGATTTGCTCAGTGCCTAGGATTCTCTTCCATACAGTAAAAGTGGTTAGAATTAAATCTTCAATCCTGATTATATCTTTCTTCTTCCCATTGTTTTTGTTAGTCATTATTTTAGGATCTGAATTAACATATTTGTTAATATATTTGTACTTTGTTGTATTTACTATGTCTAGTTGTATGTCTGTTTTGCAAATATGTGCCTGCTTTTTCTTTTCTGGTTTCTTTTTCCACATTTAATCTTGAGCCTGATTTTATCATTTTCAGATCATCTGTACGACTGAATCAATCTCCAATCCATCCCATCTTACCTGGTCTGATTCATCTTTAGCTATAGCTTCTATTTTTGTCTTCATTCATGACTTTGTTTATCTCTGTCTCATCAGGTTCATGTGGATTACCCGGTTATATAGTGATATATCCCCATATTAATAATTGTTCAAATGAATCATCCTGATACGAACAATAATAAAAATCCTGCCACCCTTTCGGGAAAATATGGATAATGTGCATATTGCACTGTGAAAGCTAAATTGAACATCGATTAAAATAACATGCAGGCCTTTCAATTTTTTTTAATGACCACAGGAGAGTTAGTGCTTTCTTCAAAACATGTAGCTGAAAGAGCACAGCATAGTTATTTCCTGTCATGTTTTGGCATGTTGCTTGCTCGTATAATAATATAAACCATAAAATATGTCATTTCTTAATACTGCCATTCCATATTGGAGATGTCAGCTTCATTGACCTGAAAAATTATGAACTACTGTACTCAAGAAACGAAAACTGATTTAGTTCACAACCGTATTCTTATATTAATATTTAAACCTTGTTTTTCTGAAAGCTCAGTGCAAATGACCTGTGATTTCTAAAAAATAAAAGCAGGTGAAGCAGAATATTATAATTTTCTATGAATATAGTTTCCACAGATTCTAAACTATGTCTTTCAGATGTGAGCAAATTCTGGTTTTTTTTTATTTTAATAATTTGTATTTCTTTGTTACTTCTTTTCTTCTTATTACTGGATCCTTAGCCGCAGACTGATAAAGCAACCAGTGTCCCTCACGCCTAGTGGCGTCTTGTAGGGCAGCAACAAACTATCTCCATTTTGCTTGCTCGGTGGCAATCCTTTGTGTGGTGCACCAACTCCTGGTTCATGCTTTGCATGTTGACCACCACATTTTTCTGTAAAGTTTTTTTGCCTGTCTCTCTTTCTTTTCCAAATTAAAAACTGGGGATGTGCCAGTGGAACGAGAGATGAGAAGATGATGCTGGCGATGGATAGGACTCACATTGAGGAAACCTATTGCATTACAAGGCAGTCCTTGTTCTGGAATCACCAGGGAAAGAAAGGTGGAGGGCGACTGTCAAGCACTTGCAGAAGAGAACTGGAGTTAGAAATGAAAGGGATAAAGAAGACAGAGAAAGGATTTTGAGTGAAAGAAAGGCCTGTGCTCCTTATGGAACTTGAAGGGTAATGGTTCCGAAGATGGTTTTCTAAATTGATTGTTATGTGTAAGAAGAACAACTAGAAGTTGTTTTATTTCATGTTGCGAAAACTGTTCCTAATTGTTTAGAAAACACAACGTAACAAAGGAAAACAGAGAATGTGACCTTTCTTTATTATATTCCTGAGGGTGAAAATATGATTTGCGCATCTTCTGCTCTTTCTGAATCCTGTATGATCCTTCCTCAGTTTATGATCTACTGCTTTTGAGATTCTGTGGATAATTATCCTGCCCAATATTTTGCTGGGAATAGAGAGAAGCGTATTTCCTCTGTGGATAATTATCCTGCCCAATATTTTGCTGGGAATAGAGAGCAGCGTATTTCCTCTGTGGATAATTATCCTGCCCAATATTTTGCTGGGAATAGAGAGAAGCGTATTTCCTCTCCAGTTGTTGCAGTCTGTAAGGTCACCCTTATTTGGTAATTTGATAATTGTTCCTTTCTTCATTCAAGCGGTGTTGTCACCGTTTGCCAGAGTGTAGCTAATTATTTGTCACTTTATCTCATTTTTTATGTTCAAAATTAGAGACATGACAGCTGATTATTTGTCACTTTATCTCATTTTTTATGTTCAAAATTAGAGACATGACAGCTGATTATTTGTCACTTTATCTCATTTTTTATGTTCAAAATTAGAGACACGACAGCTGATTATTTTATCCCGTGTAGTT
This sequence comes from Oreohelix idahoensis, assembly GCA_024509875.1. Lineage (NCBI taxonomy): Eukaryota > Metazoa > Mollusca > Gastropoda > Stylommatophora > Oreohelicidae > Oreohelix > Oreohelix idahoensis. The sequence continues at coordinate 228,266 of JAMPIV010018044.1, read as the reverse complement.
CCCCCATGGGTCTGTACGGGGACAAGGAAAGAATAGGGCCACAACTCCCTCAGGCATGCCATAAAAGCCAACTAATATGAGGTTGGGCATGGGGCTGGCAAACCTCATCATGTAAAACTGTTGTTACAGAAACCTTCACTGCAAGAGCACATGATGGTTTTTGTGCGAGGTTTGTATTAGGGAACCAATTAATGCAGACGTGGCCTTTTGTTTCATGAGGAAATGATGATTTGTTGATTAGTTTGCCTGTGATGCTAATGTAAATATTAAATATTCTTAATACTTTCTTCTCAACAGTACCTGGGTTACATTGAAGTGTTTGACTCAAGAGGAATGCATATTTGTGAGGAGGCAGTCAAGGCCCTGAAGTCTGTAAGTAAAATGTTACATTTCATCTGTGTTTGGTCAGTAAGATTCTTTGCTGCAAACACCTTTCTGCATTTCTCTTCTTGGCCCATCTTGTTTTGGGAATTTATTTTTATTTGGGAGCTGTTGATCATACTTCTCCATGTGGATTGTTTTCTTGGATGCAACAGTTTTATGTATTCTGCTACATTGTCCCTGCATTATTCTTTCCTCTAGTGACTTTGAGAGGACTAGATTTACTGCCCATCACATTTACATGCTCAATGAACTCTTTCTTATAGCCAAAGTTATGTTAGCCTGTTGGCTTTAAATGTCATTTTTTCTTGATTTTCAGAAGATTTTAAAATAGCAACAGTATTTATTTCCTTCTTCTATTGTGCTGTTTTTTTTTTATTCACCCATTTTTAACGTCCTTACTTGTGTCCACATCTGATACTTGAGAATCTTTGTTTTTTTAACTGAAGATTTCTCATATCAATGCATTAAAGAATTGCTGAGGTAGTCAAAATCAGTGAGCAGTTTAGAACTTTTTTTTTACAGACAGTACTGGTCAGTTGAAATGGGAGACCTTCATTTTCCACAGTGTCCCTACATACTATCCCTAAATAATATTAGTGAAATACAATTTATGAGGTGTGTTGAAGATGTATGCGCTTTTTGATAGGAAAAAGCTGTTATTTGTAAAACTGTAGTGTATTAAATTTCTGTGGCAGTAGAGCTTACCATGTGCTAAATATTCCTTTGGGCCAGCTGGAATTTTTTTCCACACACATAATCTGTTTGCTGAGATAATGTAGTTGTCATTTATGGAACCAGACAGAAGACAGTGTCCATTTATTGAATCAGATAGAAGACCATGTCCTTTCACTGATCCAGACAGGAGACAATGTACATTTACTGAAAAAGACAGGAGATAGTGTCCATTTACTGAAACAGACAGGAGAAAATGTATCTATTTATTGAACCAGACCAGAGACAATGTCCATTTACTGAACCAGACAGAAGACAGTGTCCATTTATTGAATCAGACAGGAGACAATGTCCATTTACTGAACCAGACAGGAGACAATGTACATTTACTGAAAAAGACAGGAGATAGTGTCCATTTACTGAAACAGACAGGAGAAAATGTATCTATTTATTGAACCAGACCAGAGACAATGTCCATTTACTGAACCAGACAGGAGACAATGTCCATTTACTGAACCAGACAGGAGACAATGTACATTTACTGAAAAAGACAGGAGATAGTGTCCATTTACTGAAAGAGACAGGAGAAAATGTATCTATTTATTGAACCAGACAGGAGACAATGTCCATTTACTGAACCAGACAGGAGACAATGTACATTTACTGAAAAAGACAGGAGATAGTGTCCATTTACTGAAAGAGACAGGAGAAAATGTATCTATTTATTGAACCAGACCGGAGACAATGTCCATTTAATGAACCAGACACAAGACAATGTATCTGTTTACTGAACCAGACAGGAGACAATGTCCATTTACTGAACCAGACAGGAGACAATGTCCATTTACTGAACCAGACAGGAGACAATGTCCATTTACTGAACCAGACAGGAGACAAGTACTATTTAAGGAGTTGGAAACTACATTCACAGTGTTAACATTTTCTTTCCCTCATGCTTTAAGAACACATTTGGGTGTGGATGACTGAGTTATATCTTATAGGTGTGCACCTATGGACATCTGTTCTAGCAAGCACTGAGCTAAATTTATCTTTAAAAACAACTAACTGGGCTAAGATAAGAACATTGATTTTGAAGTTATACTTTGTTAATAAATTCAGTTTCTGTACTTTGAACCAGCATTTTTCACATACATTGCATTTAAATTGCATAAATAAAGCATGCAAAAGACTAATAATAACCAGACTGACTTTTTTCACGTCATTCATTCTGAAAGTTTCTCTCACCATGAATAGTTTTGGCACAAATTCTTTGAGATGGCAATATAGCATAGTCAGTACTTTTCAGGCCTTCATGGAGCACAGGTCTTCAGCAGACACATGCACAGTCCTTCTGTCCTGTGCCGTCTGCTCAAAATCTTTCTATGTCTTCTTTATCCAGTGATTTCTGTCCGCCCTTCTGTTCTCTTTGTGTTTTTTTGGTCTCCCTCTCTTTGTCCTACCCTGGGGATTCATGGACTGCCTTGTCATGCTATCTGCTGGTGTTCTTAATGTGTCTTATTCAGCACCAGCGACTTCTCACTTTTTCTTCTCCTGGTGTATGTCTGGATCTTTCCATTAATTTCATATTAATGATCATGCCACACCATTTCAATTGTTCTGTTCCATTGCAAGCACCCATTTATGAAAGTCTGTATCTTTCTGGTGGTCAGTTTTTTTGTTCTGCATGTTTCAAAGCCATACAGTAGGACTGACTGATGTCAATACATGCTAATATCTTAATGCTACAGAACAGGAGGAATTCTTGTAAAATAAATTGTTGCCAATTTTGTGCAAATGTGAAAACGGATTTCAACCTTTCGTGCTCTAATTTATCAGCAGTAATCAGCAAGGAACATGTAGAGTTATTGATCAGCTAATTTATTATTGCTGCATAAGCATTACCACATGACTGATTGGAATTTTGAAATGGGATTTTGATTTTTTTCCTTGTAGTGTTTTTAAACATTGTGTTTTTTTATTGCTTTTCTGTATTTCTGTAATTTTCCTTGTGAAATATGCTGCGTGATCTGAAGCCATCTGATTTCAGTCTCCTAAACACCAGCCATATATTCTTTGCATTGGTCTCTCAGACTTATCTGCAGTGTGGCATTTGTTAGCCTGCAACTGTCTGTCTATCTCTTCTCCCCCCACCCCACCCCCCATCCAATCAATTTAAAATCTCTTGTAGATCTTTATGGTCTTTTCTTGCTCACTCGAAGTTTCCTTTCATATATTTGCTTCTAGATTCTAGACTTTTGTTTTACTTAATCCTCGACTATATTTGCAACATTTTTCATAATCTTCTTCTGCTGTCCAAACACTTAAGGCATTTTGCTGCAAACACCATCCATTTTCACTTCTTCTCTGTTCATTATGGTCTCTTCAGTTCTGATGGTCAGTTCTGATTGTCTCTTATCAGCTGTGATTCTCTCTCTTCAGTTCTGATGGTCCTGCATCTTCAGTTCACAGTTTCAGGTTCTTGTGGGTCAGTTTCTATGCTGGGTCAATTTCTGTCCTGAGTCAGTATCTATGCTAGGTCAGTTTTTATGCTTGGACAATTTCTATGCTGTCCATTTTCTTTTTGGGCATTTCCTTGGTCTAGTGCCCCCGAATTTGTTCAGTACACACGTTTCTCATCTCTGTGCAAATCTCCATTCATTTTACATATCCCAGCCACCTTGGTTCATTTGCTTTATGTTGCATATTGATGGTGGTCTGTATAGGTCATGTATTTCCTGTGTTGTTGTCTTTCCTCATCTGCCCCGTGTAGTTCCTGAGGGTCTCTGATTAGGCAAAGAAACAGTGGAACAAATGCTCCCTCATGCATGTCATACAAGGCAACTTATATGAGCTGGTGCATGAAGCTGCCAACCTCATCACATAAAACATTGATACAGAAAGCACTGTTGTAAGATTATATTCATACTTGGCGCAGGCTTCCTGCAAAGGGACCAGCTACAGTGGTGGCTCAATGCTTCATAAGGAGTGAAAAGAAAAATGATGATGAAGATGATATCAATTTAAAAAAGTAATATTCATAATTGATAAGGACTTTTCCTTTTTTATCTGAATAAAGCCTTTATGAGCAAAATGTGAGATGCAAAACATGTAGTTCTTTACAACTACTAAACCATTGAAGTTATATATACAGCATGCTGCAACACTTATGAATGCGCTTTAACATAATGAGGATTATTAAATAAGACAGTACTTTGTCATTATAAAAGTAAAATAAGTAAAACACAGAGGGTAACCATAAGCGATTGTGTTTGTTCTGGTGGATCTTTGTAAATCTTTTAACAACATGTAACTTCAGTTTATTTGATTGCTTGTTTACTATATGGATATTTGTAATTCAGTTAGAGGTCTACCAAGGGTAGCCTTACACGGTTTCTTATGGTGTACTTTTAAATATGAGGGTATTAGTAAGTTACCAGCGTAAGTGGAAAGTCCTAGATTCAGTGGCTTTCTATAGCAGTTTATTTTACATGATGAGGTTGGCAGCCTCTTTCACAACCTCATATTAGTGGCCTTGTATGACAAGCCTGCTGAGATGCAGGGAATGAACCAGATTTGGGGGCACTGTACGAAGGATGGCCACCGAACGAGCAAAGTGGAATCAGTTTGTTGTTGCCCTACTAGACGCCACTAGGCGTGATGGCCACTGACTGCTTTGACGGTCGGCGGCTAAGGATCAAAGAAGAAGAAGAAGAAGAAGATGACAAGCCTGAGGGAAAACAGTAGTCCTGTTCTTGTTTTGTTTTGATTGTGGTCTCATCTTGATTTATTTGATCATTAATACTCTCTTTTGTGTGTGTGTGTGTGTGTGTGTGTGTTCCTCAGCAGTGTAAGGGCAAGTACCAGAGAGCTGTGCTTTATGTCTCTGGGGACGCACTCAGAGTGGTGGATGAGATCAGTAAGGTAGTGAGTATGTTCATGTCTTCTCTCTACTCATTAATTTCATATGTTCTCTCTTATCGCATGGATACAAAACTCTGTAACAAGTCAATTCAGAACATGTGAAGACACAAATGTGCTTTTACAAATAACCCCACATGTCCAGTCAATAGGCTGAAAATTATTAATTCAGAGGGCAGGCATTTTTTGTTTGTTTTGTTTCGGGCTTCCATATTTTTTTCCCCTCAGAGTCATATGTCTTGTTGATTACTTGCAAAAAACTGTTGATTTCCTGCTAAATCATTGTGAAGAACATGAAGCCTTGTTTATGCAGGAATTAGGAAGAGAATTTTGTGTGCAGCTAAATATACCTGCCCTGCATTCACCCATCTTCAAACAGTTTTGTAAGGGCAGGTTGACACAAACAAAGCCAAAAGCCAGTGATTTTAGAGGATTCTTATTTAATACAAGAATGACATTTTGTAAGATAAAATGTATAATTTTTTATATGGTTATAGGAAACTCTATATAGAGCATTGCAACAGGATGCAATCTGACCATCTTGCTTATTATGATTAAAATACAGAGGTTTTTTTTTTTTACATCAAATGAATGTAATGGTCCAGACAAACATATTAATACCAATTAAAGACACTAAGACAAGTTAGGAAATAAACTACCTAAAATCAGTACCAGTAATAGCCAGCACATTGAACAGACAGGTGGTTGGGACACAATCAAATGAATGGATGTGCACAGAGAGAAGGTGTGTACTGAATATTCAAGGACATAAGATAATGGGGCATCTTAGAAGAAGATGGCCTGGTGTAGTCCCTGGGGGTGTCCCTGAAAAGACAAAGAAGGATTAGAGCTGCTGTATACTCGGGCATGTCGCACAAGGTGACTAATATGAGGCTGTACATTACACTGGCACCTTCATCAATTAAAACAAGTTGTTACAGAAACCATAGCTGCAGTGGCATTGTGAATGCTTGATGCAGGCTTCCCACAAAGAGGATCAGCTGTGGTGGTGGCTCTTTGCTCCACAGGGAGTGAAAAGGAAAGTGATGTGAAGCCAAGAAGAAGATGGATGTACAGCATAGAAGTAGGTCTTAAAGAGCTGGAAATTGTAAACTGGAAATGTAGAGAAAAACTAGTTGAAGAAGATGGATGTACAGCATAGAAGTAGGTCTAAAGAGATAGAAATTGTAAACTGGAAATGTAGAGAATAACTAGTTGAAGAAGATGGATTGTGTGACGATATTCTAAATACAATAGCTAAATTAAATAATATTATAGTGCATAAGTCAAAAATAAGATAGAAAATAAAATTTGAGTCCAGCGTCTTCTTCCCCACGCCAGCCGGTATGCGGGTTTTGATAAGCCTAATAGCTGAATGAAGGGTACTGTCTTTTCAAATTCGTCCTTGAGATTAATGTAACACTTTTGCAAGTTCAAGACGACAGAGTGATAGAATAAAAGAAAAGGAGGGGAGGGAATGGAAAGACAGAACCTAGGGTATGCCGTCTCGCGTTGATTTAAAAAAGCCAGCTCGAGCGACATAGCCTTGGGCGATTTTCAAATTACTATACAAAACTAAAAAATGTTCGTCAATTGGATCATGTAAACACCCTTAGCTCTTATAAGGAATGACGTAATTCTAACGTACTACGGACAAGTCTCGTATTTAGTTTGAAAATAGTTAGAAAAAGAAGTGAACAGGTGGTAGATTCTAGATTTGAACGACTAACATAGAAAAAAATCTGGAATTATGAACCATAATACATAGGGCCATAAAAATTATATATTCGGATGCCTTATGATTTCCTGAGCAATAATATGGTGTCGGTTACGCTCTAGTACAATAAATAACCAAGATATTGGCAAAAATACTATGTATTGTAAGACAGACTGACGAAAACAAAAATCATGCCTGCTTATTTTTTTCATAGCATGTTTTGAAAAAAGCTTTTGGGGAAATGAGGACTAAAAAGTACCTGTAATTTGATTGGCAGTAGTTTAAAGGAAGGCGAGATAGGATTGGTTGACCTAAAACTAAAAATATATTTGCAGTAGTAAACATAGTAGTTTGAGAGTTTGTTTTTTTTAAAGTTTGATTCAAAATAAATGAGTTCATGGTCCCATTGGCCCATACATTATATATTATCGGAAACGTAGACTGCTCGTTGCCATTTTGAAAAAATTTTCTGATGAACAAGGAGCGATGAGAGCAGGCTGGTGCTTTTCAAACCTATAGAAAGCAGTCTGGACAAGGCAGATCTAAAGTGTGCCATAAATTGTTTGCCAGTCATCGTTTGCTTGTGTGTATTTCATTGAAATTTGTGGTAAGATTGATTTTATTAACCTTTTATTTAAAATAAAGTTTGAATGTGAGATACTGCAATACGACTGTAAGTAAGTGGGTCCATGGCAGACTTAGGCAGAGCCTAGAGATTGATCCATCATATGATAGACTATCAGAGAGGTGTAGTACTACAAGATTATATATGATTGTCATCAAGGAGCATAACACCTATCCTATGGTATGGAAAAAGATTACTGCTGGAATTGCAGAGGCGTTGTAACCATTAGGGGAGAGGAATACTGGTATACATTGTCACCTAAAAATATAATGGTAAACTAGGTTGTCATGAAGAGCTGACCCTATTTGTTTGTTTGTACTGTGCCTGTAATTAATTGTGGAATATTATTGTATACTTGTTATAAAGAAGGACGCATAACCTTCTTATTTCAGGGTTTTTTGGTACTGACATTAACGTAGTACCAGGCTCGTGGAAAATGTTCGATTCTTGACACTGTCTGCATATTTCGGGCACATGCTGGATGCCATTGTCTTTCAAGAAGGGAAACAGATTGTCCAGCGAGCCTACGAACAGATCTAGCGGTGTTATCCCTCGAAGATAAGTGCCTGTTCGGCACCAGGAAGCTCAACCTCTAGTTTAACATAAAGACTGTGAATATTAAGAAAAAATTCCACCAGTGTCAAATGAAAAGAAAACAAACAATAGTGCGTGATGTTAACCAACAACCTACCATTATATACCAGTATTAACCTAAGTTAGAAAACTACATCTACACACTTATAATATAATAACATTTGTATTATGGACAGAAGATCCATGGTGTTAGTTAATTGATGTAAATAATTCTTTTGATTTCACTTTTGATTGTCAGTCCTGATTAAAAACAAACTAGAACCAGGACAATAAATTGTAAAAAATTTAATTTTTACCCAAAATTCAACCACTGACTTACTAAAGATAGTCTTTTAAAGTGTAGTTTGTATGTGATTGTCGTAGTACTGTTGTGTTGTGTTGGATAATAAAATAATTGTTTATATGTTTAGTTGGTTAATGCAACACTACACTACATATTCATAACCCTAGACACCAAACGTAGTCATCATACATTCTAGTCAAAGAATAAGTCTGAATGAGATCATAGAGGTGGTAGCAGAAAGGTACCCTGTAAACTTACCATCATATTTGTTATATTCAGGGACCTTCACAGCTGACCTCATTCAGTACACTAAGAGTACATAACAACATTTCTTATCATCAAATCCACCACAGATGTACATCATAGAAGTAGGTCTAAAGAGATAGAAATTGTAAACTGAAAATGTAGAGAAAAACTAGTTGAAGAAGATGGATGTACAGCATAGAAGTAGGTCTAAAGAGCTGGAAATTGTAACCTGGAAATATAGAGAAAATCTAGTTGAAAAAGAAGTAAAATTGTAATCACTTATTGAAAAGATGAAACAGGACCAAAAAATATATACTTTCTTGCATGTAAAATAAGCTACTGTGTGAGAGTGAGAGGAAGAGAGGGTCCCTACCGACAGTAAAGAAGAATAAAAATATTTAAATGAGAAACATAAGCTTCTTGAGGTTTTTCTATGTAGATTTTGCAAGTCCTTTGCCTAGATGTTTTTGAGATTAGATTTGGCTTGTGAAGATGTTTCTCAGGTTTTAAGATAAATAAACATTTAAGCAGCAGACTTGAGTTTTTTTTTTCTTTCAGCTAAGCTGTCTTAGCACAATTTCATAAATCCCTCACATAACATTTGTTTCACACTGTACCAGGTTTGTGTTTTGTAGTAGCCACCTTTGCAGTAAAACGACCCTTTCTTTCCATTCATTCAAGATTTAGGCGTGTGAGCTCTCAGTCACTGTAATGTAATTAGGGGCATGGGAGTGATGATAGGGTTATATTTTATTTATGTTGTGGCAGTCTCAACAAAGTAATCATCCTTCTGTTTGCTTTGTCATCTTTCTTTACTTGTGCTGCATGACATTTTATTGTGTGTACGACTAAAGATGAACTCTGGTATCTTAGTCTTTCACTTAAACAATTTTAGTTTCTCTTTTTATTCTTTTTTTTTCTTGCTTTCTGTCTGGTTTTCTGTCTGTCTGTCTTTATTTATGCTTGTCCATCTTTTATTTCTTGATGTCAATGTTTCTTTATGCCTGTCTGTCTTTTTTCCCTTGCTGTCTGTCTTTCTTTATGCCTGTTTGTCTGTCTAGTTTTATTTCATTCTGCCTATCTTTCTTTATATGCCTGTCTAGCTTGTTTTATTTCTGTCTGTCTGTCCTTCTTGCTTTTTTTCTTTCTGCCTTTTTGTATGCCTATCTGACATGTTTTATTTTTTTTCTGCGTGTCTGTCTGTCTTTCTTTCTTTCTCTCTTTCTGACTTTCTTTCTGCCAGTCTGTCTGTCTTGTTTTATTTCTTTCTGTCAGTCTTTCTTTGTTTCAGTCATTATGTCTGTCTGTCTCTGTGCCTGTCTGTCTGTCTTGTTTTATTTTTTTCTGTCTTGTTTTCTTTCTTTCTGTCTTTCTTTCTTTCCGTCTGTGTGTCTTGTTTTATTTCTTTCTTTCTTACTTACTTACTTAGTCGTTCCCCTTCTACCATGAGGTGTAGAGGTTTGGAAGAGAGAGCGCCAGACTATCCTATTGGCTGTCTTCCTCCTGGCCTGGTTCCATTCTAGTCCTCGGTCCTTCAAAGATTGTCTAATGTTGTCCTCCCAGCAGACACTGGGTCGTTCTGGGGGTCTAGATCCCTGGCTCTTTGTTTCCCATGCTTGTCGTGGTAGCCGATCTTCTCCCATTCTGCAGACCTGGCCAAACCATCTTAGTTGGGACTGTTCTACTTGGGTCTGCAGGGGGTGGGATTTTAGGCCTTGACGTATCGTCTGGTTGTGGACCACGTCTCTTCTTGTTACTTCAACCACCTTCCTTGTGTCTCATTTTCTGCCTTCTTTATTTATGTCTGTCTGTCTTATTTTATTTCTTTCTTTCTGTCTTTCATTCTGTCTTTCTTTATGCCTGTCTGTCTGTCTTGTTTTTTTTCTTTCTGATTGTCTTTCTTTATGCCTGCCTGTCTGTCTTTTTTTATTTCTTTCTGTCTGTCTCATTTCTTTCTGTCTGTCTTTCTTTATGCATGTCTACCTGTCTTGTTATATTTCTTTCTGCTGGGCTTTCTTTTTGCATGCTCCAGTCTGCCCAGCTATGAACAGGTATCTAACTTTGCTCTTGAATTAAGGAAAGCAATGACAATGAGGAAGGAAATTGGTCACCCCCACTTGATAAAGCTAAGACCTAGTATAGTTAAGGCTGCAGTAACACTTCCTTGATAAAGCTAAGACCTAGTATAGTTAGTTAAGGCTGCAGTAACACTTACTTGATAAAGCTAAGACCTAGTATAGTTAAGGCTGCAGTAACACTTACTTGATAAAGCTAAGACCTAGTATAGTTAAGGCTGCAGTAACACTTCAATCCCCTGTGGCAGTGTCTACTATGGTTTTATGTGAATTAAACAAAAAAAATTAAGGGGGAAGAAAGGGATTGGAGAATTTAGAGCCAGCTGGGAAAACTGAAGGCTAAATGAGATGAGGTAGACAGAAAGGGAAAATATGAGATAGCATAAAAAAGTAGATAGGAAAGTGAAGAACGACTTAGATGCTAGAATACATGTAATCAAATGAATAAGAAGTAATGCAGGGGACAAAATCACTACCCAGCAGAATTCACTTTGAAGATTCTTTCCTATTAAAAAAAAAGTGAAAGATCCCGTGTAATTCTACAGTACAAAGAGCATCAGGATTTTTTCCCATCCCAAAAAATGATCTTTCATTCATTACCCTTCTGCTCCTCAGGTAGCTTAGGCCTTCAACATACTCATGCCAAAGCCTCATGTTGCGTGCCACCACCTCAAGCCTCTTTTGGTGTCTTCCTGCTCATTTAATTTGTGCCTCCATTTCTCTTTTCCATGTGTTTTTCATTCTGTGATCCGTGGTGAGAAATCCGGTTGGGGCTTTTCTGCTTGGGTGCAGGGCAGAATCGTCGCCGAACATAGCGGGGCTTACAAGATAACAACTTCCAGCATGAGAATAGAGGTCGAGGTTGTTACTGCAACCTTAAGGTGGATAACTGAAACTTCATTAACAAAGGCCATCATTGTGTCAGACTCTCAGTCCATGCTTCGGAAGGTTCAAAGTGGTTGGTTGCGGCATGAATGAAAAACATTCATAGAAGCTTCCAGTCTACACGAGCTGGTGTGGATATACTGTCCTGGTCATGCTGGGGTATGTGATAATGAAAGAGCTGACAGACTAGCATCAAGAGCACCCATGGTGGGGACACTAGATATGGATAAAGGAGATATACGGAGAACAGTTAATGATCGCCTGTTAGAGAATGACACTGCAATAGATGAATCATCAAGGTTAAGACTGTTGGAATTTGGCATCAAACGTAAGGCTAGTAGAGATGGACGTATGAGAGGATGCATCCGTCGTGTATACAACTAGCGAGCTACAGGAACAGTTAGCGTTCACACTCTTCAACATATACTGATGGAGACTGAGCACCTATGGGTTTGCCCGGAGTGCAATGATGTCACTTCTGTATAACAATAACAATAACAATTTTCAATCTGCCTGTGCTTCTCTTACACTGGGAATCTCAGAGCAAGGACTGCCTGGTAAAGCTATCAGCAGGTTTCCTCACTATGTGTCCTGTCCATCATCATTGAAAATATGATTTTGAACCAGACAAATTGTTCAGTATGATGTGTGTTATTTATCCTACATTAAGTTTTGTGAACCAGATAAATGGCAAAATATATAGAACTTCAGAAAGTTGTAACTTTCATCCTAAAACAGAATTTGTGACCCAGGCTAATTGTAAATTATATGGCACTAAAGTAGCACGCAATCTTCATCCCAGAGTATGATTGTGGACCAGACTATAGAGAAGGTGTCATTCTGTGCTCCCGACCGCAACCATGAGAAAGGCTTTGCTTATATTTGCCGAGATGGGACCACAAGAAGATGGATGTGTCACGGTTTCCTCGCAACCAAAGAGTCTGTATGTATTGGTGTTATTTTAAAATCAATTATAAATGTGCTTTTACTATGGTTTTCGTACATTGTTTTTATTTTGTCACAAACTAATTAACGACAGCATGCCTGCTAGCTGGGGCACTGCACAAAGGATGGCCGCGACTGAGCAAAGGGGAAGCAGTTCGTTGCTGCCCTACAAGATGCCACCAGGCGTGATGATCACTGACTGCTTTGACAGCCGGCAAAGGATCAAAGAAGAAGAGGAGAAGAAGAAGATGCCTGTTAGCTGTCAGGAAATAAAATAAATAAAAACGGTGACGGAAACAGATCTGTCTTGATAATACAATACAGACAGTGAAATGGGTACAGGTATGAAACCCAATATCCGAAACCCTTGGGGGTCAGATGTGTTTAGGAATTTTTCGGTTTTCAGAACTGTAGTACAGTGCATTTACTTTATATCATATAACACCCTAGTGGGATATGCGGCAACACCCTGTAAACAAACACGTCATATTTATAAAATCCCTGTTAGTATTAAAAATAAAAAAATTACCTTTTTAAAATTTATTATTGACAACATTGCATACTTTACAATTAATAAAACTATTTTAACACCTAAAATTTTAAATTGTTGAAGAGTAACAAGTGTACAAGTCTCTAAAATCAGTATTTAATAAATGTTTGATAATGTCACACATTCAATGTTGCCAAAATGTCGTGACATCAGACCAGTGGTTCTCAACCTTTTACATCTAAGGATCACTTTTCCAACTACATTTATCTTGCGGACCACCAGCTTGTAAAATCCCAATGCCATAAACACTGAACTGTTTTTATTCAATAGATGAATAGGCCTATATTCAATAACACAAGTTGTTAATTATGTGCCAGATGACGAGGAAATTGTAAGGCAATAGTAATGAAAAATAAATTATACACACAATTTATTGGTTACATACATACTGGTTTCCATACATATTGGTTAAATACTATATATTCATGCAATTCTTACTTACTTAGTCATTCCCCTTCTACCGTGAGGTGTAGAGGTTTGGAAGAGAGAGCGCTAGACTATCCAATCGGCTGTCTTCCTCCTGGCCTGGTTCCATTCTAGTCCTCGGTCCTTCAAAGATTGTCTAATGTTGTCCTCCCAGCGGACTCTGGGTCGTCCTGGGGGTCTGGATCCCTGGCTTTTTGTTTCCCATGCTTGTCATGGTAGCCGATCTTCTCCCATTCTGCAGACATGGCCAAACCATCTTAGTTGGGACTGTTCTACTTGGGTCTGCAGGGGGTGGGATTTTAGGCCTTGGCGTATCGTCTGGTTGCGGACCATGTCTCTTCCTGCCACACCAACCACCCTCCCCAGACACCTCACCCCTGAGGTCTGGATCTGGCCTTTGTGGGTTGTAGTCATTGCCCATGACTCGCATCCATATTTTAAGACTGGGATGTAGGTGGAGCGGTATACAGCCATCTTCGTTTTCTTACCAACCTCTCTCTTGCTGAGGAATCCTCGATTTATGGCCTGAAAAAGTCTCCCAGCTGCTGCTTTTCGAGTGGCCAACTCTTATTTGATGCCTCCCTTTCAGTCTATAATAGTCCGAGGTATTTAAAGTGGTCAACCTGCTCCAGGACCTGTTCTCCCTCTAGAGTAAATTACGTTTGTTAGTGGATTTTTTTTTAATTTCAGTGTTTTTCATGTGGATCTTGAAGTATTTTACATGTAACAGTCAGTTAATAATAAATGTACAGAACTTAATCTTATTATCATTTCAATCATTATCATCATTGTATTCATCATCACTTCCTCCTCTCTCTATATGGGATTCGAAAATCAGATAGTTTTAATGTTGAAATTTTAACATGAGAGGTCTTGTACGTTGGCAGATTATGGAGGTAACACCATTTTAATAAATTATAAACGTGAAAGCTGTTATTTCCAGGAAATGTAGAAACATCAAGAAAGCATAGTTTAGACCAGGGCTTCTTATACCTAAATGTAAGGGGTCGGAATGGCTAAGAGGTATGGCGTCCACCTCAAATTATAGAGGTACCGGTTTGATTCCCAGTGAGAAAATATAATTTATGGAAATTTTTTTTTCAGAACCAGTGATCCTAATGATGTCATACTGCCCCCTGGTCTCCTGGGTAGTGAGATCAGATGCCTAGCCTTCTCGGATAAGGGATAAAAAATAGGAGGTCCCGTTTGCAAGTGGTGCATGTTAAAAATCCAACGGTAGTTGAAAATCGTAAAGAGTAGGCTGTAAGGCCGCTGCCCTGGCAAAATTTTTTTTTAAATTAAAAAAATTAGAAACTTACCCACCATAAACATATTTATAGAATGTGTGATTCCTATATGCACACATTGGGATTCTTGCTGGTGCTATGGAGTTTGTGCACTGTGCTGATATCCTCCTTGTGTGATCTAAGGAAGGAGATTGGAGCACTGATGGAGTTGTCCGTGTACATTGAAGATAATCCCTAACAAACCAAACCAAACCTAAATGTAGAATTATAAATCATGGTGCATTGTGTCTGTTATAATTGGACATGCATCATAATATAACCAATGGGCCATGTGTCTAGGTTGAACGAAGTGCGCCTCACCAAAACTAGGCAAAATATAAAATTAAAAAAAAAAAACAATTGGGTCTGTAAACTTTTCTCATATTCTCACTTAAGTACATCTGAAAATTGTGAAATGGGGTGTGAGTGTAGGGTGGGGTAGAAACAGGGTAAGAGAGAAGCCAAAATAAATAGTCTTAAAAGGGAGACTAACTTCCTGGCCTGAGGTATAGCTCCGTTGTTATCTTTCTTTCTGAAGTCTTTCAGGGAGTTACTGTAATTTCCTTGAGAAATGTGGAAATCTCTAAATGTCATAGCTTTTGAGAGAGATCCCTGTGGCTTTATGCGGTGGCCAAGGGATAAACAAGTCAATCAATAGCACGCAATGCTAAGAGAACTTTGTGCTAGAACATGTTGAAATTCGTGATGGTGTGTCTCAGACATTATCTAACCAGGCTTCCCCCCCCCCTTTAACCTTTCAATCTTGTCTCCTGATGTCCTATATGTGGGCACTAACACAGACTTATACATTCACTCTGTTATTCTGTTCTGTTCTCTTTCTCTTCTCTTCTCCTCTCTCTCTCTCTCTCTCTCTCTCTCTCTCTCTCTCTCTCTCTCTCTCTCTCTCTCTATCCATCTCTCCCTCTCTCTATCTTTCCCTCTGTCTGTCTCTCAATCATGTTTAAAAATGTAGTCCCATAGCAGATACTCCTGTAAGGGAGTGAAGTGTTATAGGTTCTAGGTACTTCTTCTTTTTCGTACACTTTCAGATGTCAACTAGAATCAGTTTAAATAAAGTGGTGGTCAGTCTGAGGTTGTTGGTATCTCCCAAGAGTTTGTCCAGGAGTGGTACCGGTGCTGACCATATGTGCTTTCTGTTTTCTTCATATGTTGGGCACTTTTGCGGCAGACGTTCAGGTGTCATTTTATTGGTGCCACAGCCACACTCATAAGTAGTTCCTATATTTAGCTTGTTGAATAGATGGTATCTCAGTCTGTTATATACTAGGTACAACTTTATGAGGTGAGGTGACTAGTTCCCTTCCTCACTGCTTTCACCTACCCTAACTCAAGAGCAGTGTCAGGTGCCCATTTACAGCTTATTCATTTTTTTGTGTCATTGATTTGTTCTCTCTTTCTGTTCTTTTATTTTTCCTAAGTATGCCCCATGCTTCCAAGGGATCTCTGAGGACTAGAACCACAGCTCCCTCAGATCAGGCATGTAATAAGGGGCGAATTGCGTGAAACTGTGGCCTGGTGTTGGCAACATTGTTACATTAAGTTGCTTGAAAAGTCAACACTTCACTGGAGCTTTATGGCTGTTACGATCTCATACCAGGAATATTATTTTATTGTTTTGTTATTTCATTTTCGATTTTTTTTTGTTGTTGAATTTTTGTGTGTGTTATTTTTTTTCTTTCTTTTGTATTTTTACTTTCTGATTTTTTTGGGTACTTTTTTCTAAGCGTTGTCTGTATTGTGTTATTTCTTTTCTTTACCTTTCTGTGCTGCTCATCATATTTTTATTTGAATTGTTCATCTAATTTTCCACATGTCTGCATTGTCTGTTGTCTTTTTTTCTCTTGACGTGTCTACATCTATTGTCTTTATCTCCTGTTTGTAACTGGGGCTTTCGAAGGGTGAACCCCGAAACGTTCTGTGTTTCTAGTTTATTGTCTATTTGAAAAATTGACTCAGTACCATTTTCTTTCTTTTTCTTTTATTTAAAAATAATAATAATAATAATATATTGCACCACTTCAGGAGCACATAAAGTACTTTGGCACAGAATTCAAACAAGAGAACCATCTGCAATGATGGCTGCTTATTCCTCATCAAGCAAAGAACATTTAGGAATAGACAGTCAGCCTGGTTGTAACAAAACAGATTACCACATCGGGCAGTGCAATCTCATTTGTTTTTTTTTTTCCATAACAATTTTAAAATATCATTCGGAGCTTGTCTTGTGGAAGAAGTTACTAGAAAAAAATAGCAGCAAATCTGTACAGTGGCCTAAATATTGAAGAACAGAAACAATAACAATCATCAATGTCCTTTGCTGTCCTTACGGAATATAGAGCCAGTATTGCAGCTGGTCCCCTTGAACATGAAGCCTGTACTAAGCAGTCATATGCTTATGTGGCAGTGGTTTCTGTGGTATATTGTTGTACATGATGAGGTTGCCACCCCATACATAACATCAAATTAGTCGCCATGTATGACACGCTTGAGCGTCTGATTGACCGAGTGGTTAGAGCGCTGGTCTCTCGCGGAAGAGGTACCTGGTTCAATTCAGGTATCACCACACTCCAATCTATCCAGCTGTAAATGGGTACCTAACTTTGGTCTTGAGTTAGGGAAGGATAAGGCAATGGGGAAGGGAACTAGTCATCCCACCTCTTGATGCTGGACCTAGTATAGTGAAGCTCTAACACTTCACTCCCCTACGGCAGTATCTGCTATGGGACTACCTTGACCTTTTATGACGTGCTTGACTCGTGCAGTAGGCTTGTTCTTTCTTTGTCTCTTCAGAGACTTCCAGAGAACTTCACTGGGCAACAGCAACAAGTGTATTGATTTAAAATGTCTTCTACAGGGTGAGAGGTTGAGCCATGCCGTGGGTTGTGCTTTTGCCATCTGCCTGGAGAAAAAACAGAAGAGGGACAAGGAGACTGGGGTGTCTGTTACCTACAATCAGTCAAGGACATGTTTTGAACGCACAGGCTCATTTAGACAGACTACACTAACAGAAAGAATTGTAGACCCACAGAGTGCAATCCTGGCTGGTAAGACATGACAGAATTTCCTGATCTTAGAGATATTTCCTTTATTTTATTATCAGGCCTGCATCATCATGTACTTGGGTCAGCTAGGGCATATTTCAAGAGGGTGGTTGTGTGATTCGATGTGAAAACAAATTATTTGGTGCTAAAGTGCAGTCCCTTGGGTAAGGTATGATCACTTTATAATTTTATGACTCTAAATCTCTCTTATACTAGTCCCAGCTTTATGAGGTGGGGTGACTGGTTCCCTTCCTTGCTACCATTGACTTCCCTAACTCGACAGCAGAGTCAGGTACCCATTTTACAGCTGGGTAAACTGCAGCATGATGCTACTAGGTTTCAAACCTGAAAAAAAAAAGATATAAACTGAGCTGTTCTGATGGCCTCTGTAATTTGTGAAGAATAACAACTTTTTGCTTAGTTTGGAAGTGTCTTTAACACTTTGAGTACCAAGGCTTCTCAGCAATTACATTAAAGTACGAAGGGTTTGTAGGAAAAATTTCCTGTTTGGAGTGTTGAAATTTAAAAAAATCACTGAGACCGAAATAGTCAACAAATTGACATGAAACTTTCAGGATGATATTGGAAGTGGATAAAGTGTCACGAATTGACCTTGTTTTGTTTTCAGGTCATATGATCATGGTGACCATTTTGAATATTAATGAGGCAATAGACAAAAATTGGCCCGCAGTACTGAAAAATGTATTAAAAATATTATAATCAACTCAAAACTCATCAAACTTTCCCAGATATATTGTAAGTGAATATTCTTTCTAAGAAAAGCAGGTATAATATGCTCTTGAATGATACTGGGGTTGAAAAGCTACTTGAAATGGACCTAAAATTTGAGTGTCTGTAATGACAAAAGAGAAATATTCATGAGGTACCTACACGTTTTCATGCAAAAAGAAATGAAAAAATACATACTTGTCAACTTGCTTTAGCTGGATATTTTAGTCTAACATAAACAATGGTCACAGATGCAATTATTGTTGCTTTTTTCTCTGGCCTTAGGGGCCTATTTCCTTCCTGACGGCAGCATAGTCCTCACATTTGTGAAAAATTGAAAAGCAGGGCACAACACAGTGGTTTTCACATCCAATAAAAGTCTTGTTTGGACTCTCAGTCTAGCAGAATTACAAACAATGCATCTTGGTCAATGTGATTTGTCTTCATACTGCTGTGGGAAGTGGTTATGTCCTGTATAAATTTTGTATTTAAAACAATAACTGGTCTTGGGATCTGTTGCAGTAAAGACTTTGAAACCCCATTAGCTGGGGTTTGTCGGGCAGGTACTGTTTCATATGATACTATTTCCCTTGAACGAGATCATTGTCTGGTCAATGCTGATATCCCTCTGTGGTACATATTACAGCTCATAGAAATTCTGTGTGGCCTCTAGCGGTGGTTTAACTTTATCTAAAGGATCATATCCCTCTTCACCACATGCAGTACGTGAAGTATTATCTGTAAAATGTAGGAAGGAGTTGAGGTAATGAAACCAGTTTCTGGCCATGATCTCCGAGAATTTGTTTTCTCTGATGCCCCCTCCTAGTAGCAGGTCTTTTTCTACGCATGATTCACCCCATGACCCTGAAAATCAGCATTACCACCTCTGGAACTTTCGTGAATACAAGAACTAAGACTGTCACTGTTTGTTTCACTAGTTTCAGGCTGCCCTGCATCAAAACTAGACCAGCTGTTGTCACTTTCAAAGGCCAGCTGAGAGCCAGAATCTGAATCATGGCAACATTCAACAGTTTTCCTTATTTAAAAAAAAAAAATTTCACTCAAATCTGAATCAAATCATGTAAAAAAAATTTTCAAGCTGCCATCTTCCATTGCTCAATAAAGGAGAGTAACTTCCCCTGGCTTGTGTCTTTTCAGATGGCTGCCTTGCTCACTTTTTGTGCTAATACTATATTGATGCCGAATGATGACAATGGTACTCTTTTGAAAAACAGAGCCTGTTGGCAAAAGGCTACCATGGTACTCAAAGTGTCAAATGTTTGTTGTTTGGCAGACATAACATGTTCATAACATGTAACTCAAAAAAAAAAAAAGCTAAGGTAGCAGGGACAATAATACAGAATCAGCCTCATGAAGAATGCAGAAGAACAGTATATTACACTATTTGATTGTTTTGTTTGATGATTATACAGAAGAAAATATTTTGTGTGTCACTGTGAAATGTGTTTTACAAGCTAACATATTATTATTTTGCATTAAAAAAAAGATGTCTTTAAAAGTAACAAAGTATAAATGCTTGCAATGTTTGTCATGTTACTCCAGAGCCAGTTCCAGTGAGATCAGCTAGCAACCCATATGCAGTGCAGAGACCTCATGCTACTGCCAACCTGCTAGAGCGCCAGGGCTCATTCAGGGGCTTTGAAAAGCTTCAGGAGATTTCCCCCTTCAAGCGAACATTGTCGCTTCGACTGAATGAGCAGCCATTCACACTGCAGAGACAGAATGCTGTCACAGAGTCATCCACACTAAATGGAAGCTGTGGTGAGAGATGTGGTCATATGTGTCTACAGTGAGAGGTTATTACCCTTGTTCCTCATTTGCCTTCTCTGTGGAGGTTGAGACCATGGATATTCATTAGTGTTTCTTTTGAGCTGATAATAGAGTTTTATTGATAAGTTCTGCTCATTTCAATTTGTACTGTTGCGGATCTTTTCTTGATTTCTCTTTTCACATCTGACACCCTCTCTTAGTATGCACCTAAGGTATGAGAAACTGTTAACTTATTTTAGTACCTTCCCATTTATATTTACTATCAAAGTTGACTTCAAGTCTCTTTGGCTAATTAAAATAATTTGTTCCCCTGTGTTGATATCCTATCCATAATCATGAATTGTCGGCGTCTGTGGCCTAATGGATATGAACGCAGTTTCATAATCCAGATATACCAGGTTCGAAACCTGCTGCAGGCGGTTTGGTAGCAGATCGCTTTGTGTGGATTTTTAACAATGGTATAAGCGCTGTACCGTTCAGAAAGCAATGGCAAACTACTGAATGAAAAAATTGCCTAGAAAAATCACAAACAGCCAATAAAAGCTGGGGTTGATTGCCACGTCCTGTAAAGAATAAGCAACTAACTAAATCTTGAATTATGCTTTTTACTTACTTCACTAGTTCCTGCAGTTCATGTTCACTTTCAGCTAATAAAACTGTTATCATCTGTATATCTATGGTTGTTTATTGATCTTGCACTAATGTTTAGTCCTGGCATTTCATCTGTCTGTTTGAAAGTTGTGTGTGTGTGTGTAGATGTTAAACAAGTGGACATCACACATCCTTGCCTCATTCCACTTTTTATATCATCACCATTTTCCTTTGTGCTCCTTATGGAGCATGGAGTTGGTTCCTCAACCTCATATTAGTTGTTTTGTATGACATGCCTGAGGGAGCAATAGTTCTATTCTGTCTTTGTCTCGTCATAGACCCCCCCTGGCGCTACACAGGGCTTTTTTTGTATATCACTAATGTTAATTCTTGCCTGGTCATAATGATACAGTTTGATCTCGTATAGGTTACTTAGTAACAAGAAGAGACATGGTCTGCAACCAGATGATACGTCAAGGCCTAAAAACCCAATCCCTGCAGACCCAAGTAGAACAGTCCCAACTAAGATGGTGTCGCCATGTCTGCAGAATGGGAGAAGATAGGCTGCCAGGGCAGGTATGGGAGGATAAGAGCCAGGGATCCAGACCTCCAGGACGACCTAGAGTCCGCTGGGAGGACAACATTAGACAATCTCTGAAGGACTGAGGATTAGAATGGAACCAGGCCAGGAGGAAGACAGCCGATAGGATAGTATGGCGCTCTCTCTTCCAAACCTCTACACCTCACGGTAGAAGAACGAACGAACGAACTTTATTTTCAAAGGGTTAAGAATTGGGCACGCAGGCCCGTCTGACATTCTGCCCTTCCTCTCTCTCTCATCATATATACTATATCCTTTCATCCTCACATTTACTATAAGCATAATTAAGGCATTTATCATTATAAAAGTAATATTACATTTGCAATAATCATCATAATTAAAGTACGTTTTTAACATTAAAAAAGAATAATAATAATAATAATGAATGTAAAAATAAAATAAATAAAAATAAAAATAAACATTAATAGATAGATAGATAGATAGATAGATAGATAGATAGATAGATAGATAGATAGATAGATAGATAGATAGATAGATAGATAGATAGATAGATAGATAGATAAGATTAGATTAGATTAGATTAGATTAGATTAGATTAGATTAGATTAGATAGATAGATAGATAGATAGATAGATAGATAGATAGATAGATAGATAGATAGATAGATGATAGATAGATAGATAGATAGATAGATAGATAGATAGATAGATAGATAGATAGATAGATAGATAGATAGATAGATAGATAGATAGATAGATAGATAGATAGATTAGATAGATTAGATAGATAGAACAAACGAACGAACTTTATTTTCAAAGGGTTTAGAATTGGGCACGCAGGCCCGTCTAACATTCTGCCCTTCCTTTCTTCTCGAAGAGGAACAACTAAGTAAGTAAGTAATAGGTTTCTTAGTGATCTTATGTCTTTTCCATCAAAATCTTTTTCTTCAAGGCATTCCATTAGTTTATCATAATGAACTCTGTCAAAAGTCTTTTTTGTAATCTGTGAACCTTACTTACTTAGTCATCCCTCTTCTATTGTGAGGTATAGAGGTTTGGAAGAGGGAGTACCATACTATCCTGTCGGCTGTCTTCCTTCTGGCCTGGGTCCAGTCTAGTCCTCGGTGCTTCAGAGATTGTGAATCACATAAAAGTACTTTTTTTTTAAACAGCTTTATATTTTTCTGCCAGTATTCTTAAAAAAAATATTGCTTCTCTTGTTCTGCTGTTCTTTTAAAGACCAAACTTTTCTTCACGAACTGCGGTTTCATCTTCACTTTTTTAAAAATTCTCTCCATATGATATTGAAAATTATTTTGTGTGACTCAGGCTGATTTTTCACAATCTAAACATTCTGTTAAGCTTGGGCTTTTATTTTAAAAAAAAAAATCAAATATATACACATATTCTACAAGAATAAAATGTCAGTTTCATAATTGTTGCATACTTAATGGAATCCACATTATGTCCATTTCACAATGATGGTGATTTATGGTGTTCTGATTCTAGAACACAAGACCCAGGTGTTGTTAATTTTCCTGCCATTTCAGGTGTTGGTGGAACAATCCCTGAGCTGTCGCAGGAACAGGAAGACTCCATAGCTCAGATGTGTCAACAACTGACACAGGGCCTAACAGCACTTACCTCTGATGACCCATTTTCAGCAGTCCCTAACCTGGGGATCACCCGTGGGCATACACTCATACACCAGACGTCTCTTCCCACACCCCACCACAACCATGCTGTGCTCACTCGACAATATACATTACCAGCTTCACAGAGTAAGTCACCCAGCATTGTTAGGAAAAGGGACATGCTGAATCAGTACATTCATTCATTTTCCTTTTCGCTCTTTACGGAGCAAGGAGCTGCCACGGCAGCTAATCCTGTTCCAGGAAGCCTGCATCAAAGCATTTATATGCTGTTGCAGAGTTGTTGTTCCTGAAGCAATTTCTTTTACATGATGAGGAAGAGGAACTTCAAACAACAGTCGAATTCATCATGAGAACTCGTCTGACGGTGTAAACATCAAAGATGCGATCGCAAGAAGAACATGTTGAGGTTGCCAGCCCTATGCACAACCTCATGTTAGTCACCTGTTAAGACATGGCTGAGGGAGCAGAATGAATAAAGATGTATATGAAAATGTTGTGCAGAAGAGATTTGCCATCTGGCAGTACATTGTAATCTGTTCATATGTCAGTCAACTGTTTTTGCCTTGATAATACAAACTACATTATTGATATTTTTTTTTTATTTTACATGTTTTTTGACTCGATATTAGAAACTAATTTGTTAATCTCTTTTAATCTACGGTACACAGTAATCTTTCCTAATTTAGTGAATTGATTGGTTGTGGCTTGTTTTGTGCTGTTCCAATTCTTGTATATCAACAGTAATAGTGATCTGTTTGTGTCCTAGCTCTCCAGCTGCCCAGCCAGCCTGTAGCTAATCCATGGGGGAGCACAGCCACATCACAGTTTGCTCACACCACATGGGTAACAGCAACAACTCATGTGACCACAGCAAGCAGCACAGGTAACTACAACCCGTTTGCTACAGCTGTCCCATCTTACCCTCAGCCAGCTATGCTGAATGGCTTGCAACAAACTTTTCCTCAGCCATCACACGGAGTAGCCAGCCAACAGCATCTTCAGCAACAGCCTCAACAAACTTTTGCCCATTCCCGCAGCCCTTTCACAGACACTGGGGCAGTGGTAGACATTCAATGGCAGCAGCAGAATAACCAACTGCGGAAAACAGACGCCACTCAGAATGGTGCTGTTGCATCCACACAGTCAACAGTTGCCAATTCTTTAAACCCGTGGCCAACCTCAGGTCCTCCAGTCCCGTCCACCTCTGCACAGGGTCCAGGAGTGGATCCTTTTGATGTGGCTTGGGCTGCCAAGTCCATAAACAAATCAAATCCCAGCTCCTTTGGTGCAAACAAGTCAGTGAAACAGTTTGAAATCCAGTTGTAGTGCACAGATCTCTTGGGCATTGAATGACAAAGAAATGTCATTATTTATACATGACACAGTTCACACTGTTCTTCTCCAAGCAAGAATGATGTAGTCACGGCACTTGCTTGTGAATGATACTCACAGATCTCAGTTGGAAATCCAGAAGGATGTGACAGTGAGTCCAATAGAAGACAGTTTCTTTTTTACCCAAAGGAAAACAGATAAAGATGAAGAGACACGCAGTGGGTTTACATAGCCATACAAAATTCATAATAAATATATTATTGAATCAGTTGTTAGCAATGCTTGCCCTGTCCTCTTCTAGATAATTTTAGTCAGTTGTTGAAGAAGTCTGTTTTTATTTTCTTTTTTGCAAGAGGTAAGGAGGTGTATGTATACAGTGAGACAATATTTTTTAATGAAAAGTTTATTTAAAGAAAAGAACATTATTGGACTCTCTGATGTATACATCAAAATTCAGTGTATTAAACTCACTCATTGGCTATTTAATTCAGTTTTTATTTTTACCATAATGGGAAATTTTAAAGTACGAGTAATACAGCAGAATAAAGAATTATATATTCGCCTAATAGAAATTGTGTAATACACATAGCTGTTTAATTAAAAGGTTAAACATAAGTTTTATGTTTAGAATGTTAGCATTTGGAATTATTTCTTAAATTTATAATATTAACCTGAAGGTTGAAAGTCTTTTCTATTATCATAGTGACATTTATCATATTTTAAAAATACATTACATGCCACTGATTGTCATATTTCCTGGAACTTTTCATCATTTATGACAATAAGGTGTTCTAAGGTAGTAATTTCAGACCAGATCTCTGCAGCAACTAGACACATTGAACTGACTCCTGGACATTTTAAGTATGCAAGTAAGTTTAAAAAGTGATTGTAAACATGAAATCTGCTGTTTTAGCTGGTTTGGGTCACAAGTTTATATTTTAGTATGAGGAGAGCTTGTTTGAATGCTCGAGATCATTATTATGTATTGAGTGTTCATATTTCTTTTCTATCATTTCATCAGTTGAGAGTCAAACCTGTCTATTACAAAAGTAACAGTTTTTAAGAGCCTGCTTTGCTTAACAGTCATTTTTATCTGAGGTTTCCTCATTTTAGCAGAAATTAAACCTGAAAAAAATATATTTATGGAATTGGAAACAATATAGGCAAAATGAGTGACACGTGAAGTGTGAAACCAGATGTTTTGACGGCTAGGAAAGATGTACATTTATTATCAGCTTTGAAAGAAAACAACTACTGCATCCTCAGGCATGTTGTATGAGGTTGACTAGTGTGAGGTTGTGCATGAGACTAGCAACCTCATCATGTAAAACCATTTGCCACAGAAACCACTGCTGCATAAGTGTGTGAATGCTTGGTGCAGGCATCCTGTGGGGGGAACCGGCTGCAGTGATAGCTCCATTGGGAGCTCAAAGGAAAATGATGGTTGTCAGCTTTAAGGATTATAAACCTGAACTCACAATCTGTCTGGCTGTGTTTCTTCTTCTTCTTCTTCTGCGTTCGCCCTGAAAAGGACGTTGGTTGCGTTGTGTCGCCGTTTACAGCAAAGCTGCGATATCTGCGCCTTTCGGCCCAACACATCCGACTTCGGCACGGCATTTTTGGGACCGGGTTGCCTTCCCTCTGCGATCCCTACTCCTCAGCCAGACTGCAGTGATGCAGCCTGTTTCCAGGAGCACCACGTGGAGGTGGAGTAGGGTCTTGGTCAGCTCTGGTTCGCTGACCCTGACGCAGGCAGTCAAGCTATGGGTCGCTTACTGCATCTTCACTTTTGTTGCGTCTTGGGTGTGTTTAAAACTGAGGAGGGTTACTACAGCAAAGCTGTAACAGTAATGCAGTTGAACACCAGAATTAAGGAACAGTTTAACTGACATGCACAAGCCGATTTGTTTGACAACAAGGCTTTCTTCAGGGCAAACGAACATAAAAGTAACATTAATGAATAAAAAAAGACAGCAAAACAAATATAACTTGTCTTTTCTGAAGAACTTGACAAAGTGATCTATGACTCAGTAGTGTAGAAAACCAAATCTTGTGATAAATTCTTAGGATAGCCCCTTACATTGTGGTGTTAAATTTGACTTCGGTGTGTTATGAAAATTAACACAGCTTGGTT
Organism: Oreohelix idahoensis; assembly: GCA_024509875.1. Taxonomy (NCBI): domain Eukaryota; kingdom Metazoa; phylum Mollusca; class Gastropoda; order Stylommatophora; family Oreohelicidae; genus Oreohelix; species Oreohelix idahoensis. The sequence goes on along the minus strand of JAMPIV010018044.1, from coordinate 201,805 downwards.
TCTCAGTACTATAGTTCTTTACTTGTGCATATTGAAAATTGATCAGTGATTTCAGGGCCAGTACATAAAGTTGTATAAATATTTACTACTGCTTTTTGATTTTGATTGAATGTTTTTGAATGGGGTGTATGAAAGAATAAGTGAAATTATTGTCATCTGGTGTTGTGAATGAAACATACATGTATGGGACCATTTATCTGGTATGCTAGGAATGTTCAAGGCTTTTCTGCAGGCCTTTTTGACATAATGAGGATGAGCATATATGAACAGGGTTGAAAAAAAAATAAACTGTGAGAACAAATCACGAAAATGAAAGCCTTCATCAGCAAATGTTTTGAAAAGTTACAAGTCAGTGGCACCATTATAAATATAGTGGATGGCAGGGGAGTTATGTGGCGTGCTTTTTAAATATTACACTATGTCAGTATCCTGTTTTCTGAATGTTGAGGATGATAGGTAGCTGAATAAATGGTCCTGTGCCTGTATGTGAGTATTAACATTTTTGTCTTAAATTTTGTTTTCATTTACCCCACTCTCCCCAAACTGCATTTACTATCACCTTTCAAATTTTGTGATATTTTGTGACCTCTCTTCATCGATGCAATCAATGGTTGTTGTTCATATTTTATTATCAGCTTTTTTTTTGTTGACAAATCATATTTATACTAATTTACTTTTACACCCAGTAATGGTTGTGTAACTCCTGTGTGACTGGGAAGGATATGTCATGCTTTATTTAGTCCAGGTTAATGGACGATATGATTGGAGGATCATGCATGGGAGCAGCTCTGGGAGTGAAATGCAGTTGTGAGCTTTTAAGAAGAATGTGACATGATGAGATTAAAAGTCAGCTTTGTTTTTAAATATATAAATGTTGCCATCACCAGAAAGATTCTTCAAAAACCTTTGAAACAGGGAACAACAAATTGTGGCATTTAATTTAAAAAAAGTTGTGTGTGTGTATGTGAAAAATAAAATTCTATGAAAATCAAGTTTAAATTTAAGTGTCACACTGGTTCATAAAAAGTTTGTGTGAAACCACCAAACTTGCATGTAATTTTGGCTTAACATTTATGTTTAAATTGAAAAAAAAAAAAGAATGAAACAAAGATATTGGTCTAGCTTACTGTGATGAAAAAAATGTATTCTAATGTAAAATAATTCACAAGGGCTTTTGAACAGCCATGGGCACACGTTGCTTTGTATGGCATGCAATGCCAAGTTTAAAAAAGTAATACTTTTTCCAATGTTGTAACATCTTCATAAATTTGCTTATTTCATGTTTGCTCCATCAAAATATGGTCAAGTCAGAGTACATTAGATATCAGTAAAATTTCATAGCCATAGCACTGCCAACAGCCTACCAACAAAAAAAAACCCCACAAAAATTAGCTCATTGTGATGTTTCTAAATAGATCACCACTGTTTTTTTTTCTTAACCAGCAGCACTTGGGCTTTCAGCCCTTCGGCCCAATGACATGTCATTATGAGGCTGGGGAGCCTGTGGACTTTCCTTCCCATCCACAGAGGGTTTATCTGCTGACATGTTATCATTGTTGATAGGGAATTCTGAACTTTGGCAAGGTTTATAAAGACAGCTTATATAGAAAAAGGTCAATAAAGGAAAAAAAAATATACACACCATACATAAAAGATGGAATTATGTTTCAGCCACTTATTTACTATATTTCTTTTTGTGTTTTCTCTTATTTTTTGTCCCTTATCTTTTTAACATCAGTTGTAAGTTAGCCATCTTTTACTCATGGATCAAGCTGATACGAAGAAGTTGTGACAAGTGCTTAATGGAAGGTTACTAAATGTACTACATATGCATTTAAAAAAAATATGAATAGTATCAAGGTTGTGTTTAAAAGTTGTTTTGATTTTATGATTTAACTTTGTGAATGGTTGTACCTCTCCCTTGTTCATTCATTTGTCACTGAGTACCTTGCTGAGGGTAATGAGAAAATACCAAACCTCAGTTTTAAAATTGGTAACATGAAGTGAATAGCAGCTTTTTTTGTGTGTTTTTGTTGAGTGACAACAGAGAACAGCTTTTTCAGAAGTCCTCGTAGTTAAGTTTTAAGAAATGAAGTTTTGACCAGGTCGTTCCAACTGTTCTACTATTCTATTAAAAACTTGTAACATTTGCCATCATCATCATTTTCCATTGTGATCCTTATGGAGCATGGTGCCACCACTGCCGTTGGCAGCCAGCACTCTTGCAGCGGTGGTTTTTGTAGCAACTTGTGTGTTACATCATGGGGTTGCTGGACCTCACACACAACCTCATATTAGACAAAGTAACATTGATTTATTGCAGATTTCTATAATTTTGACTGTTTGTTATTAGTTTGTAAATATTTAGTATTTCAACTGAATCTTGCGAAGTGTAAATCCACTTTTATACATCTGAGAAATACAAGTTGTCTTAAAATTATGCTAATTAGCACAAGAGCGTTTAAGAATTTTAATTTTTAAATAAAATTTTGGCGAGGCGCGTCCCGTTCAACCTAGTTGGTTATATTAGGGCACATGTCCAAATATAAAAGACTTTCAGGTCTTGATGCTTGTTGTTTAAGAAATGTTTTTTGACTGGCTTTAAGTAGCAGGAAAACAAGCTCCAGTCCAGAGAAAATGTCACAGTTGGTGGCATGGAACTTAAACCAAGTTTAAATATCTGGGCAGCATCTTTACAACAGAAAATCATACACATCATCATTTTCCTTGAGCTTCTAACAGAGCATGGAGTCAGAATTGCAATTTTTCATGATTGGGCCACTGTGGTCTAGTAGCGATCAAATTTTGGGCAATTTGAGCTATTTTGGGCAATTTCACTACTTTTTGAACACGATTTGGGCAACATCTGAAAAGCAAAAAAATCCGCTGTCCCCAGGGATTTAAGATAAAAGGATTCATAACTGTACAAAATGTGTTAACGAATGCACTGAGGAACAAGAGATGGAGTACTTTGAATGCATAGGGAAGGTAAATTCTGTGGACGTACAGTATCAGATGTAACATCAGGATATGAGTTCTTGGTGGTTGATGGATTTGTGAAGTAGTGAATAATAGACTGACATAGAATGTGGCATCAAGTGAGGCTGAACTGGAACAGCAAAATCACCCTGTGATGGAAGCTACAGGAGAAATAAAAGTTGTGTTGCCATCAAAATGTTTTGACAGGAAGAAAGCCAGTGTTAATGCTGCGACTATAATTCGTCATCAGGGCATAGAATGCATGAAAAGTAATATAAATGAAGAACAAATGCTTTTTTTCAAAGTATCGAAAAACTAATGGATGCGTCATTGCAGAGGTACTGTAGACTTCGGTATTTAGTAAGAATGTTGATAATAATTAAGTTTGTTTCAAGTTTAATATTGTCTAGGCCCAGGTATGTTACATTTCTCAAGCTTCTACTTGTGCTGTAAACTGACATAATTCGAGTCCATGTGTTAGAGACGTGAGAAGGTTGATTTCATTTCACCGAAAGTTGTATTTGTTTTTTTTATACCTCAGGTGTTACTATTTAGAGTAATCAGATTGTGATGCCCCTATGAATGCATAAATGCCACTTTTATGTGTACAGTTTGTAAATTTATTCATATATGTGACTTGCTTTAATCAGAGGGAACCACTTTCAAATACGTTAGTTGTTAAAAAGATAGAAATATGATCTTCAATATGCCTTTTTTTCATTTACCTTCTGCTTATACTGTGAAACCTCACTGACGAATTGATGACTGGTTTCTGACCCAGTGCATGCCTTGTGGCCTGGCGTTCCATCATGTGGAGTTTCATTAATTTGTCACCACCTCATTTCATCTTGTTCTAAATGGTACGTTGTGTAAGGTTTGCCTATGCCTCTGGTTGGACTCATCCTTATAAAGTGTCCATACCAGCTTGTCCTTTGTTTCTGAATATACAGGTATACCTCGGAGATATTGCGGGTTCGGTTCTAGACCACCGCAGTAAAGCGAATATCGCAATAAAGCGGGTCACACCCATTTTTTTGGCTTCCCAGTGCATATAAAAGCCTAAAATCATGTTTACACTGTCTATTAAGTGCGCAATAGCACTAGGTCTAAAAAAACCAATGTACTGTAAAATTATAAATACTTTATTGCTACAAAATCGACTCGCTTGAAGCGATGTTCCTGCCAAAATCTATCGGAAGAAGAAGGCACGTTCTAGAAAAAAAAGTATGAATAATTTGAAAAAAAGCGCAATATCTGCGAAGCGCAATAAAGCGAGGTATACCTGTATTCCTTCACTGGGCTGTTCCACTATTGGCCGTGATCTCTTTGTTTCTCATTAGATCTTTTCTTGTTTTATTATCACTTTTCACTGACATCTTATTTCATAGGTGATGATCATTCTTTCCTCTTCTTTTATTAGTGTTCAGGTCTTGCATTGATAACAGCCTCTTAGTTATATATCTCATAATGCTTAGTAGTTTTGATGACATCATTAATTTTAACATTTAAGAGAACTGTGTATTATTGTGGTCAAGTTATCATGTTTGTTAATTCTGGCTTCTACTGCTTTCTGTATAAATCTGCTGGAATTGATTATTCTAGAACATAGTCACAATATAAAAGACCGCCACCCTCATTCGTTCGTTGGTTCGTCATTTTTGGTCAGGCATTGAGTTCATTCATTCACTGAATATAGTCACAGTATAGTTTACAAGTCATCATTCTATCAACACGACGTGCTGCATGCCATTCTCATTGTAAGTGGTTCATAAATTTACTACATAATAATATGACGCAAGTTGTACAATCAGGGTTCCCAGTTAAGTTCTACAATGATTCCTGCTTGCAAGTTATTAATTCAAGTACCAGTCTGCAAACACAACAGTTGGTATAAATATTGCATTTAACAGGTGTTTATTTGTTGTTATTTAAAATGTTGGTGAGCTGGTCGTCAGTTTACTGGCTTGTTGAATTGTCATTTCATATTCATTTGTGCTCTTAAATCCCCAGGGAAAGAGCAGTAGACTAAAAAACACAATGGAGAAGAGAACTAGATACAGAAGTATGATGAGGAAACTTGAGCGGATGGCACGTGACAGGATTTGGCATGTGTTACGTTGAAGTCCTATGCTCCATGGGAGCTAAAGGGTTGACTTGGCTTGTGATCCTTACTGAGCTTGGAGCCACCACAACAGGTGGTCCCCCTTGCAGGAAGTCTACACCAAGCAGCCGTATGCTGAGGTGGCTAGTCCCCATGCACAACTTATAATTACGAATTAGTAGTCCCTTTCTTTGTCTCGACGAGTGCCTGAGGATTCAGTATGTCATTTCAGTCACTGGTTATTCCTTCCAGTGGTCAACTTTGACTCTTCAGAGACCAAAAAGATTAAAAAAAATCGGATAGAATTGAACACGTTACAAGATTTTACATTTTCTAAACGTAAACGGGAACTAACACGGGGTTTATTGTCAAGGATGTCAGTCTGGTTGTTCCATCCCGCTTCCCCCAGACCTCCGGGGAACTTAATTACCTGTTACTGTTCTTTTCATATTCATCACTGGTCTTGTCTCCATCGCAGTGGTCAACTTTTTAAACTGCAGTATTTTAAAATAACCGAACTCTTCTACCGATGAGACAAAAAAAAAAAAAAGAATAGAACTGCTACCTCAAGCATGTTGTACAAGGTGACAAACATGAGGCTGTGTTTGAAGCTGGCAACGTCATCATATGAAACAGATGGCTACAGACACCACTGCTGTAAGAACATGTGAATGCGTGATATTGGCTTTCTACAAAGGGACCAGCTGGTAGTTGTGGCTCCATGTTCCATTAAGAACAAATAGGAAAATGATAATGACCTTGCTTTTGGTTATACTAATTTAGACATTTCTCTTTCATGTTCTTATTAATTTTTCTGTTTTCTCAGTGTTGCCTCTAGGTAGCTAGCATTAAGATTTTATATGTTTTGTTTTACCTGAAAAATATTAACATGTAATCAACAAAGAGTAGTTCATTTTAATCTTATGGTTCATTTTGATTACATTCATGTTCTTTGATAATAATTTCCATTGTTCTTTTGTATCTATGATGATGATTTTCATTTAGATGATGAAACTCCAGGTATTATGGAAACCACATTAGTTCTTGCAACATATTTGCATTCTTTATTTGCTTTTGTACATTCCAAAAAAATTGGATTCAGCATTCAAGTACCTCCCAGAGTATGCATCTGTTTACTCAGTCAAAAACATTCTGGTGTCATAAAGTGGTATTTTTTTTGGCCCCCTCCCCACTAACCAGCCTTAATGTGAATATTGCAGCCATGCACCCTTTTCCTTTTCTGAATCTGAACTGTGCTTGGCTAAATACTGGTTCTACTATTGGTCTTTTGTAGTAGTTTTCACAAACATTTTATTCACCATGACTAAGGTGGGAAATGCCTCTATAAATAGTTTGTTTCCTCTCCTTGTCCATATGGTCACAACAGTAGCCCCATGCCAGTTTTCTGGTACTGTAATTTCTTTCCATGCTTAGTGAAATATTAAATACTGTATATATAATGACCACATCAATCCTACTTGTAATAATCTGGTTTCCTCACATGCTTTTAGTATTTCAGTTGTCGTACCTTCAGTTACAGCAGCTTATTATAAGGACTGTTTATCATTATAGCCCCTCAAACTTTGTGTATTCTTATTTGAGAGAACAAAAGGGGGGAGGGGAATAGGGAAGTTTGAGGCATACATATCCGGCCAGGTGATGTTGTACTTGGTAGTCTGTTACTTGGCTGAGTAAGTTTGAGGCATACATATCTGGCCAGGTGATGTTGTACTTGGTAGTCTGTTACTTGGCTGAGTAAGTTTGAGGCATACATATCTGGCCAGGTGATGTTGTACTTGATGGCCAGGTGATGTTGTACTTTAGTCTGTTACTTGGCTGAGTAAGTTTGAGGCATACATATCTGGCCAGGTGATGTTGTACTTGGTAGTCTGTTACTTGGCTGAGTAAGTTTGAGGCATACATATCCGGCCAGGTGATGTTGTACTTGGTAGTCTATTTGACAGCAAAGATATCCATAAACAGATGTTTAATAAGGATCCTGAACATTTGGAAGAAATTTCTGTGAATGAGGTGTCAAGTCGCTGTCACTAACGCCAAGGGCATAGATTGATTTATGTAGTGTGGTTACTTTGTTGTGGGTGTTTACAAGCGAAAGCACGTAACTTCAGTTTAAAAAAAGAAAAAATGTCATCTTAATAATAAAAACTGCAGTTTTCTCTCTTTTATTTTTGTAAAGCTACTGTCTACACATAGGGCCGCAAAGACTGACAAATTAGAAATTTTATAAACTCCATCCTGTAATGAATTCATATTGATGAAAGTGCCCATTTGTAAATACATCCTCTGATGAAACAGGCTATTAACTCTTAGGCAATCCATCCTCTGATGAAACAGCCTATTAACTCTTAGGCATGTCTGAACAGGCAGGCATCTAACAGATGAGGCCGAACTGTAAATGTCAAACCAACCTTCAAGGACATATAGCATTGGTCTGTGGTGTGTATTTGTTTGAGTAACTAAATCAGGTCTCACTAAGTCTTCTTTAGATCAAAAGTAGAACTACCTTTGCTCAACTTAACAGCAGTTGCCGTACATTGTTATATCATTGTCTCTAACAGCTTGTACTTAGCATTTCAAGAGCCTTTGAACTCTTTTCCCGTACATTTATCTGAGTTACCAGTAAATTTGTGTTCATTGCATGTATAAACAGGGTAATGTGAAATAGAACATTATGTACATGATTGCATATGTGTTATACCCCAGTGGCATATTCAACTCCAAGTATTTGTGCCGGAGGGAACAAGAAATCAGCGTTGTATAATTCTAAATGATAATAAAATATATTTGTTGATTGATCATTTCAGCTATCCTAGTTGAACGGTGTGTTGTGTATGTTATGTATCTTTTGAAAAACTTGTGTTGTATGTGATTAGGAGAATTTGAAACATGTATTCTGCTGTAGATGGCAGGTAGCAAATATGCAACAAAAGTATAATTCAAATTATTTGTTGCAATAAGTAAATGCACATTTTAAAATAATAATAAAAAAAGATCACCTATGAGAGGCCCCAGGTTCAAATCCTGGATGAGGCCCTGAATATCACAGAACATAACATGTATATAAAATGGATGAATGACATGATAGGCTCAGTTGACTAGGGGTAAGATGAAAGTCATATAAACTTCATTGATAAAAAAAACTTGATGCAAATTCAGTCTGCATGTAAGCAGTGCAAGATGTGTCCAAGGTACTGAAAATACATTAACTGTACAAGGTCATTCCATATTTCTAGGGGGCCACAGTAAGATGATAAAATACTTTATTTGCAGCTAACAGCGACTGGGGGGGGGGGTGTCCAGAGCTGACCAAGACCCTACTCCACCTCCACGTGGTGGTCCTGGAAACAGGCTGCATCACTGCAGTCTGGCTGAGAGAGTAGGGATCGAAGAGGGAAGGCAAACCCGGTCCCAAAAAATGCTGTGCTGAAGTTGGATGTGTCGGCCGAAAGGCGCAAATATCGCAGCTCCGCTGTAAACGGACACAACGCAACCAACGTCCTTTTCAGGACGAACGAGGAAGAAGAAGAAACATACACATAACATTCTTTGACACCTTTAATTTGGTATAAATTACTGGTACATTATACAATTTTGTTAGCATATATCTTTTTGGGGACTAATAAACTAGTGAATTCTGGTTTGTGCCATTAAGCATCGTAGGAATCTTTGTATAGAGCACAGAAGTGCACCAGTGATTAAGGTTTACTGAATATTTTTGAAAAGTTCATGGATTTAGTCAACTAATTTCTGAAAAGACTAAATACTGTCCATGCTGGGGTGCACGTTTCCTGGTAGACAAGATGAAACATCCCGTTTTCTGAAAGGTTGGGCAAGAACAAGAGCACTTAAACAAGCTTGAAGAAACTGCAGAAAAGACATCATGCTGGCAGTGGGACAAGTACATTAGGAATTTAGGTCAGTCATTTATAAACAACAAAACTGTTGTAGCAATGTGTTTTACATAACAAGGCTGCCACCCCCCAAGCCCAACCTGATATTACTCACCTCGTACGACATGCTAGAAGTGATAGTAGTCCTATTCTTTCTTCTCCTCCTTAGAGATCCCCCAGGAACGTCACAGGGCACACATAGACCCAGGGGATCATAAATTAAGAGAAATTAGACGAATCCCAGTTTTTATATTTTTTTTCTTTTTCAATTTTGACTTAAAATCTGCTTCCGCTATTCTTAAAAATGTAGAGCATTTTAATTTGAAAATTTCCCACACAGTAAACACATCTGTTTTTAGAAATTACTAATTTAAAACTTAATATATATATTAATAATTTTAAAATTAATAGTAATTACTATTACTAAACATTTGTTTAGTAATAGTAATTACTATTACTATTTCTGAACAAATCAACAGAATCTAATCTTGAATCTGGTGCAATGCTTGATTTTTCCTTGTGCCTGAACAGACCAGTCCTTACTCTATCAGTGGTTTCAGTCTGGAGAACACTTTTACAGCATTTTCTGTAGTGATGCGCTTGACATCCTCAATGTCTACATTCTTGATTCTTGCAATGTGCTCACATGAAATGGTGACGTTGGAAGGCTCATTCACAGTCTGAGGGAAACAAGAAAAAAGACACACATAAGACCAGAAGACAAAAAAGCTCAAGCAAAAAAAAAAACCCCCCCCCCCCCCCCCCAGTAAACAAAATTCTCATACACAACCAATAATCCCCCGCCCCCCCCCCCCCCCCCCCCCACACATAAAACATAAGACCAAAAAAAAAAAAAAAAGCAGTTTTTCTAGCCCTCCTGGCCACATAAACATGGTCAGATAAAAGTGAAATCTAGTACCATCCTAATGTCACCAGATGATGTCTAACACATAGCCCCCCCCCCCAAAAAAAAAAGAAGGCAAGATAATTCTTCTTCATCGTTGAAGAGTCCTTATTCTGGAATCCCCATGGTAAGAGAGGCAGGAGGAGACTGAAAAACACAAGGAGAAGAAAAGTGCAGACGCAAATGAAAGAGATAGAGAAGACATGAAGGATCTTGTGTAAACAAGCACCGGACAGGAAAACTTGAATCTTGCGATCGTTAGTTGCATTTATTCTCACAGTCTTTGTCTTTTCCCTGTGATTTTGAATTGGCCTTCACTGTTACTCTTCCCACATAAGTATTTAAAATCGGGAGTGATGCCAATACATCCCTGTTGAGCTCACACTGTAAGACTGCACACTGTTCTTAGTGTATTTAGACTTTAGGGTGTTTTTCTTCTTCAAGTACCAAGCCTGGTGACAAAGGTGATCAAGTCTCTTCACAACCTCCTGTCTCCAGTATTGTCCCCCCCCCGGCCATGACACCAAACTGATCATTATCTTCTCTCTTTGTTGTCCTCTATCTCTTCTACCTCCAATCTTTTCTGTTGTCACAATGTATTCCAGCTTTCTTCTTCTCATAACATGCTCAAATAAAGTTGATTGCTTCCTTCTAACATAAGGAATAAGCTTCCTTTGGGCATTGGCCTCTTTCAGGACATCCTCAGTACAACTTTTAGTAGCCAATGGTATTTTTAATATTCTTCTGTAAAACCAAATTTTCTGTAGCCTCCAATGCTTTTCCTGCTTGTTTACTAATTGCTCATGACCACTAAGGTAGTAATCTTTACTGACTGTAGATCACGATTGAAATAGATACAGAACACCAAAAATGAAAACATGATGCATGAGATCAGATCTGAGCTTAACATCATCCAAAGGTGAACCAACTGCCCTTCAGTGGTTACCTTCCCATTGTGGAATCACCGGAAATGAGAGAGCAGATGCTTTATCTAGAAGAGGCAGTAAAATGGAACAATTCAGCCACCCATTGCCCTATTGAGAAGCTAATACCATCATCCACAACAAGTACAAATGTCAGCGGAAGAAGGAAGGTGATATATACAACAGATATGACCCAATCCACCAGCTTAATAGACACCAGCAGACCATTATTTTCCGCCTGAGAACTGGCCACTGCAGATTACTAGGCCACCTCTATCACCTTAGGATATCTCATACGAATGAATGTCCAGTTGGAACCGGATTATCAGACCCCTGAACACATTCTCCAAAACTGCCCAACCTATGATGACCCACGGCGTCTAACCTGGCCAGTGGGTGCTGAGCTCAGGCAGAAGCTATTTGTCCTGTTGATAATGATAGGCCTGTAGATTTAGCATGCCTACAGACTGAACGCAGAAGCTCATGACCCACTTCTGTATGTCAGGATTGACTCTTAGGGTACAAAGCTTTAACACTGTTAAAATTGTATCTTTATGTGTCATAGTATTTTTTTTACATGCCCAAGCTTGTTTCTGTCAAAGCTTAAATACTGTCAAAATGTTATCCTTGTATTCCATAATATTAAAACAAAAATATGCCACAGCTTGTTTCTGTCTACTCAGTCAGAAGCTATCCCCTAATATAAATGTATTGTTCAACTCATCATATTCTATGGTACATTCACAAAACTGTCATATGGTGACACAGCATTAGAACATCATCTTTTTCTGAAGACACACTGCATTGTTTCTTCTTTCTTCTTTGGTCCTTGGCCAGTGACTGACAAAGCAATCAGTGACCTTCACACCTGGTGGCATCTTGTAGGGCAGCAACAAATTGTCTCCACTTTACTTGATTGACAGCCATCCTTCATGTGGTGCCCCAGCTCTGGTTCATGCTCAGCATCTCTGCCTCCACAGTTCGCCACCAGGTGGAGCTTTTGGCCATCCTTGCTTTTTCTTTCCTTCTGGAGTCCATAGCATGGCAATTCTGGTGATGGTGTCAGGGTCTCTTCTGAGAATGTGGCCAACCCAATTCCAACATTTACCCGCTATGATGGTGCGCATGTCTTCTTGATGGCTTTGAATTAGCAGTTTTTGGTTGGTGATGGTGTTCGGCCAGAAAATTCAAAGAATTTTCCTTTGGCAGGTTGTGTGCAAAGAGGACAATTTGGACATTTCCTTTTCTGTTACTCACATCAACACATCCAAGAAAAAACAGACAGGCTGAATAAACAAAGCCAACAGGTGGGACTAAACATTAATCTCAAGATGACAGAAGTTACAACACTAAATGTAAGAAATCATGCACCTATAAAAATAAGGGACCAAGAGCCAGAAAATACAAACACATTCACATACTTAGGAAACATATATAACACCAGATGGCGGAACAAATAAAGCCACAATAACATTTCATCAACCTAAATAACATCTGGAAATCCTCCCAGTACAGTACAAACACTAGATTAAAAATATACGAGAGCTGCGTAGTTTCTGTACTTCTGTATGGTGAAGAACGCTAAAGACTGTGTGCATTGTTTAAATTAGACTATTCAGACAGACTAAGGTCTTCTGTTGTAGTTTTTGTTGTTACAGTTTTAATAATTTCCATTAGCTTTTTTATCAGTACTAAGAAAAATGCATAGTCAACAACATAAACTTGAAAATACTTACTCCTTTGACTGGTGCAATGGCAGGAGAATCTGTTTCTAGCATGAGGCTATCTAGGGGCAAAACTTTCACCATCTTCTGAATCTAGTTGAGAGATTACAGAGGTAATTGACAACATCTATAATTTGCTATTTTCTGAATCTAGTTGAGATTACAGAGGTAATTGACAACATCTATAATTTGCTATCTTCTGAATCTAGTTGAGATGACAGAGGTAATTGACAACATCTATAATTTGCTGAACCTAGTTGAGATTACAGAGGTAATTGACAACATCTATAATTTGCTATCTTCTGAATCTAGTTGAGATGACAGAGGTAATTGACAACATCTATAATTTGCTATCTTCTGAATCTAGTTGAGATGACAGAGGTGATTGATAACATCTATAATTTGCTATCTTCTGAATCTAGTAGAGATGACAGAGTTGACAATATCTATAATTTGCTATCTTCTGAATCTAGTTGAGAGATTACAGAGGTAATTGACAACATCTATAATTTGCTATCTTCTGAATCTAGTTGAGAGATTACAGAGGTAATTGGCAACATCTATAATTTGCTATCTTCTGAATCTAGTTGAGATGAGAGGTAATTGGCAACATCTATAATTTGCTATCTTCTGAATCTAGTTGAGATTACAGAGGTAATTGACAACATCTATAATTTGCTATCTTCTGAATCTAGTTGAGATTACAGAGGTAATTGGCAACATCTATAATTTGCTAAATGTTGTGCAAAATCATAAAAATGTGTACAAATATGTTTTAAAAAATTATTTAAAAAACAAAACAAACCAGAAAAACTGGTGTAAAATACAGAAAACTTGTAAACACAAATTTAAAAAAACCATTAATAAAGCCAATAATTGATTCTCAGTCCATGATTTGAAAAGTTCAAAATGGTAGGCTATGGCATGAATGGAAAACATTCATAGACGCTTCAAATCTGCAGGAACTGGTGTGGATCTACTGTCCTAGTCATGCAGGGGTAGGCGGCAATGAAAGAGCTGAAAGACTAGCACCAAGAGCACCTATTGTTGGGACACTGGATATGGATAAGGGAGAGATACTGAGAACAATTAATGATCACTTGTTAGAGAACAACACTGCACTAGATGAATCATCAGGGTTAAGACTTTTGGCACTGGGCATCAAATGTAAGGCTAGCAGAGATTAACGTATGACAGGATGCATCTTTTATGTATACAACCAGCGAGTTACGGAACACTTAGCCTTCACACTAGAGATGGCTACTGTGTGTATGTGTCGAAACAATGCTTCGAAACAGCATCGAGTCCGAAAGATTCGACACAGAGCCTGCTCGTTGTTTCGACACAGTTTCAGTTCCTGTCTGGCTCGCTGTTTTGCAGAGACACACTGTCTCACCTTCCGTGGACCTTTGTAAAATTTGAATCAACCGTTCGGAACATTAGTATGGAATATCAAACATGTCATATTTTTCAGGGATGTGTTATGATGACTTGATTTTACAAGTGATATTATTTTTGCTGAGAAGTTATAGACACTGGAAATTGTGTCAGTGCTGCAGTTGTCAATGTTTTAGGCACTATGTTAAAGTTGAAAGTGTCCATGTGTTCGTATAAATGTAATGGACACTTTATTAGCTCTGCTGATATCTGTGTACTCGGTGTGGATTTGAATCATTGTCTAACAAAACTAGCTTACTCTAGTTTCCTCCTCCTCCTCCTCCTGAGGAGGAGGAGGAGGTTACTCTAGTTTGATATCATGTGTTATTATTATTGTTGTTTTTTTTATTATTTTCACATATACTGCAGCTATCATCATATCTCCGTTTTATTTCATCATAATCTCCGTTTTATTTCATCATAATGAAGACTTGTGTAAAAATATTGAATTGTGGTCACACGAAATGCCATAGATTTTCACACACGACAGTAGCGCGCAAATAAAAACAGTTCATTTATAGTAATGTATACTGTCTATTAAAGACTTCTTTCTCCCCGATACGGGCAATAGTGCCGTTGTGTCGACACACTGCTTCGACACAGTTTAAATCACTGAGCCGACTGTCTCGAAACAGCGGAGTGTGTCGATTTGCCCACCTCTACTTCACACTCTTCGACATATACTGAGGGAGACTGAGCACCTATGGGTTTGCCCAGAGTGCAATGATGTTGATTCTGTTCAACAGTAACAATAATTCATAAGAAACAGACGTCAAAATAAATATAATTTATTACATAAAATTGCTCCATGTTTTGAGTTTTTCCCATGTATATCCAATAATTTTTCTAACATTATTTAAAAACTTTTTTTTCTTAGAACGCCATCTGGTGGAGAACTGTGGGGGCAGAGATGCTAAGAACGAACCAGAACTTGGGCACCACATGAAGGATGGCAGCCGAATGAGCAAAGTGGAGACAGTTTGTTGCTGCCCTACAAGATGCCAGCAGGCGTCATGGTCACTGATTGCTTTGTCAGTCAGCGGCCAAGGTCAAAAGAAGAAAGATATCCAATAGATACAAGTAAGGACATCAAAATTTAAAAAGAAGGTGTGACTTTTAAACCACCCTGTAGCTTCTTAAGGTAAGATGATACAGTAGCCAGTGCCACTGCTAATCCTCCTTCATGGCCTTTTACAACTTGACTTGTGGGACACACTGATACCGTTCTTTGTTCCCCTACAGCAGGCACCAAGATTCACATGGAAGTTTGCCTGCGGTTACTTTTATTCAGCCAGGGATCCAGACCTCCAGGATGACCCAAAAGTCCGCTGGGAGGACAACATTAGACAACCTCTGAAGGACCAAGGACTAGAATGGAACCATGCCAGGAGGAAGACAGCCGATAAGATAGTATGGTGCTCTCTCTTCCAAACCTCTACATCTTACGGTGGAAGAGGAAAGACTAAGTAAGTAAGTACTTTTATTCAGAAATGACATAATAATCTCACTCTGGGCTAACCCATACGTGCTCTGTGTCCCTCAGCAAATGTTGAAGGGTATGAATGCTGATAGTTCTTTTAGCGTTCTGGTTGCAAACCTGCCTGATCCATTCTCTCATATGTCTATCCCGGCTAGTCTTATGTTTAATGCCAAATTCCAGCAGTCTTGGCTGTGTTGATTCATTGACTGAAGTGTCATTGTCTAACGTCATCATTTTTCTTTGCACTCCTTACGCAGCATGGAACCACCACTGCAGCTGGTTGCTATGGAGGACATCTGCACCAAGCATCTACCTGCTCCAGTAGTGGTGGTTGTGGTAGCAATTTGTTTAACATGATGAGGTTGCTAGCCCCCACGCACAACCTCATATTAGTTGTCTTGTACGACACGCCTGAGAGATCAGTAGTCTTTTTCTTTCTTATGTCTCATCAGAGACCCCCCCCCCCCCCCTCCCCAGGAACTACACAGAGCATTTAAGTGATCCATAACTGTCCTTAGTATCTCTACCTTATCAATATCCAACGTCCCTACTACGGGTGCCGTGGTAGCTAGTCAGCCAGCTCTCTCACTGCCATGTACCCCTACATGACCAGGCAGTAGATCCATACCAGTTCTTGAAGGTCTGATGTCTCTATGTAAAAGGTAGTCCTATAGCAGATACTGTCGTAGGGGAGTGAAGTGTTAGAGACTTCATACTAGGTCCAGCATCGAGAGGTGGGGGTGACCAGTTCCCTTCCTCGCTGCCTTTTCCTTACCTAAGTCAGGTACCCATTTACAGCTGGGTAGACTGCAGCATGTCGGTACCGTGATTCAAGCCCGGCACCTTTGCTGTGAGAGAACAGCGCTCTAACTTCTCGGCCAAATGGAAGCTCTATGTACATTCTCCATTTATGTCATAGCCATCCATTTTGGTCCTTCTGAAGTATGGACTGGGAGTTTGACACAATAACTGCAGTATGATTCTAAAATACATTTAATGAGACCTGCAATAAGATTCTAAAATGCATTTACATGCCTTACAGTTGTTCTCTTAAGGAACATTACAGAACAGATTAAATTGGATAACTCTCAACTGTGAAATTTTGTTTGTGACTTCATATAGACGGTGTTGTTTTGATTACCTGTGGATCTCTACATACTGATGCAGTCACTGAAAAGTAAAATCCACAAGACACGCCCTCAAGGGCCACAGATGATCTCCCATCAAAGGCGTGAAGTAAGACATTTCTTACACCTGTGGAGAAAATGCCCTGTTAAGTTATACATGAAACATAGATTTCCTCCTCACTGTCAATAATTAAAAAAATTATGATTAGTAATAGAACCATCTTCTCCTTAGTCGTATATTTCTAGACACTAGCTTGAAAAATTAGTAATGGAAGGCATGGTCCCTGGAAAAAGGGGAAGGGGACGACCTAGACAACGGTGGATCCAGGACATTACAGAGAGTCAGAACTTGTCTTTGGATGATGCAGGTCGACTTACACAGAATCGTGATGCGTTCAGAGCAGCTGTAATGGAGACAACGTTCTGGAGAGAATACGCCACATGATGATGATGAGCTTGAATTTGTTTACAAAAAGCAGTGGTCAGTTTGAGGTTGTTGGTATCACCATAGTGTTTGTCCAGGAATGGTACTGGTGATGGCCATATTTGCTTTCTCTGTTCCTCATATGTTGGGCACCGTTGCAGTAATTTTATCAGTGCAACAGTTACACTCATCAAGTCGTTCCTATCTTTAACTTGTTGAATAGACCGTATCTCAATCTGTTGTGACCTGTGCAGATTCTGAAGATTACCACTTGTTCACTTGTGCTGAGTTGGAGTTATGCATCATTTTTTCTGGTGGCCTGGTTGCTCTGCTACCCACTGGTTCCTGTATCTGCTTCGGATAAAGCTCTTGGTCTCGTAACAGGTGAAACAGCTATTTAACATAAATTAAACTCTGAAAAAGAGCTAAAAAGTGGAGAAAAATTTGAATCTTCAACTCACTTGAATAGAAACACTGAAAAGAAAAACACAAAAAAGGGAAGAAAAAAAAAGATGAAAAATGCTGTTTAACAACGCAAAAATGGACAGTTAAAAATTTTTAACAAAGAAAAATGGACAGTTAAAAATGTTTGACAAAGAAAAATGGGCAGTACACAATGTTTGACATGAAAAAAAATGGACAGTTAAAAATGTTTAAGAAAGTAAATTGGACGGTTACAAATGTTTAACAAGGAAAAATGGACAGTTATCAGCTTACCAAGCTCTTTCAGAAGCTGGACTGTCTGTTTGCCAGCTGACCTTGAATGCACATTCCTGTATGAAAAGTTCTTATGTTGTGACAACATACATCCAACTTTTTATACATCTTGTAATGCACAATACTCATCATCATTATGCTCCTTTGGTAGCATGCAGCCATTACTGTAGCTGGTCCCCTTGCAGGAAGCCTGCACCAAATGTCACATGATCTTGCAGCAGTGGTTTTGGTGACAATTTGTGTTACGTGATGAGGTTGCCATCCCTATGAGAGGATCCCGTTACACGCCCATTGAGGCATATTGGGATTACGGTGTTAGGCCCATATTTTCTTGACCATCGGCACACTAGGGATGATGTGGTCAGCATCACGCCGGCCGCCTTAACCTTCCCAGAGTTGCTCTGGTACCCAATTGGGGCTGGGTCGACCCAGGAGCCGTTTGCGGCCTAAAAAAATCCCACCTCATCTGGGGATTGAACCATGGACCACTGTGCTAGGAAGCCAGTGCACTAACCACTATGCTACCGGAGCCCCATGCATAACCTCATATTGGTGGCCTTCCACAGTGTACCAGAGAGATCAGTAGTCCTTTTCTTTTTCTCTTTCTTCAGAGACCACTAGGAAATATGAGGGTAAAAAAACTGTCCAATGCATAATACTGCCGGTCTGTAATCTTACTCACAGAATAGTACAGAAAAACCTCTGGCAACATACACAGTTTTCAGACAATGTTGAAACGATAATGAAAAATATATAAACAGAAAGAAATCAATAATATGCACCACCAAAAAGCCACTGAGAGCAATCCCCAAATGGCACTACAAGGGAATATCAGGGCTGGAACGGTTAGACAGAAAAAAAAAAAATCAAATCTTAAATGGAAGATCACTGCAACAAACCTCAAGAAAGAAAATTAACAGAGGAAACAATGAAACTAAGACTATCTGGAATAATTCTATTGTTGTGGTGATACATGAAAAGAAAAACCTGAAGATATTTGACAGTACATAGTAAACAAAACAGATATTCAAAATGAGACCTCATAAACTCCAGTAGATATGACAGTGGAAAAAATTCTGCCAAAAAAACTCAATACTAAAACACATTCTATTACACAAGTATGACAAAAAATTAAATGCTATTAAAGGAAGACATTGTGTAATAAGTAATAATCGTTATTGTTATTGTTAATCAGAATCGACCTCACTGCACTCCGGGTAAACCCATAGGTGCTCAGTCTCCCTCAGCAAATGTCGAAGAGTATGAATGCTAATTGTACCTGTAGCACGCTGGTTGTACATACGACGGATGCATCCTCTCTCACGTCCATTTCTGCTAGTCCCACGTTTGATGCCAAACTCCAACAGTCTCAGCCTTGTTGATTCATCCATTGCAGTGTCATTATCCAGCAGGTGATCATTAATAGCCCTTGGTATCTCTCCCTTATCCATGTCCAGTAATTACAACAAGCACAATTGGCTAATCAATCAGAACACTTGTCTCTTGCTGCAAAGTTACCAGGTTCCAGCATTGATACCTGCTCCAGTCTACACAGCTGTAAATGAGTACTTGCTTTGCTATAAATTTAAGGAAGGCAAAGGCAGCGAGGAAGGGAACTGGTCACACACCCTCAAGTCTCTAAAGCTTCACTCCCCTATGGTAGTATCTGCTATGGGACTACCTTTACTTTTAAATTACCACACACACAAAAATTCTGAATTTTGAATACAGACAGAGAACAATTCAAATACCCTGTTACAATTTTACCATTGGGTGTGTGCTAGGAAAAGTCTTGCAAAGATAGAGAACAACAGAGGAGAAAGACTAAAAGCAAAGCTAAATAAGACATACCTGAAAATACTCAGCAGTTATCATTCCTACAGCATGATTGAAAAGTCATTTCTTATTTGTCCTATTTTTAAATTTTCATATCCTCACTGAATATACATGAAATAACAATGATTTTATTTCACAAATGAGGGTAAGAAGAGGTGCAGGTGTGGGAAGTGATCACCATTTAGTAGTAGCAAAACTGAAAGTGAAACTAAGAATGGCTGGACCAACTGTAACTACACAGAAAAGGTTTGACATCCGCAAATTGAAGGACCCCCTTACCAGAAAAGCTTTTGCGGCTGATATAAAGATACAATATCAATTTGCCATAAGTCAGGAAAAGACATCGACTGATGATATAGACCAGAAATTCAACACCATTTCAACAATATGTAAGGAAAGCAGCAAATCATGCTTGGGATTCCAGGAAAGGAAGAAGCAAGACTGGATAACACCAGAAACATTAAACACCATAAAGATGAGAAAGGAAATGAAAGAAAACAGAATCGAAGTCCCCCAGGTTAAAGCAACTATATAGCAAACAATACAGTCAGCTGAACAAGGAAGTTAAACACCAAACCCGAGCCAACAAAAGGAATTTCCTAGACGATCTTGCAAGACAGGCAGAAGAGGCAGCACTGAGAAATGAACAAAGTACAGTATACAAAATAACTAAATTCATCAGCGGAAAACGAGGTGTAAACAATATTACACTAGTAAGAGATAAGCAAGGAAATCTCATCACGACAGCAGAGGGACAGGAAACAAGATGGGCAGAGCATTTCAGAGAAACTCTGAACAAGGAACCACTAGAGACACAATTGAATGTTCCTGAGGCTGAAAATGATCTAGATGTTAATACAGACATTCCATGAAAAGAAGAAATCATCACAGCAATCAAAGGGTTAAAGAATGGAAAAGCTCCTGGCCATGATAACTTAAATGCAGAGCTATTCAAGACAGACCCTGAGCTAGCAGCAGAACTATTAGAACCACTATTTGCACAAGTCTGGAAAACAGGGGCAACACCAACGGAGTGGAACAAAGGAATAATTGTCAAATTGCCCAAGAAGGGAGATCTTGCAGACTGCAACAATTGGAGAGGAATCACCCTTCTCTCAGTTTCCAGCAAAATACTGGGTAGGATAATCACACAGAGAATTTCAAAAGCAGTAGACCACAAACTGAGGAAAGAACAAGCGGGATTTAGAAAGAACAGAAGATGTGTAGATCATATATTTACCCTCAGGAACATTATAGAGCAGTGCTCAGAATGGCAAAGACAGCTGTACAATAATTTCGTTGATTTTGAAAAGGCTTTTGACAGTATACATAGAGACAGTTTATGGAAAATACTGAGGGCTTATGGAATTCCAAGCTGCATAGTGTCAATCATAAAAAGCCTCTATGCCAACTTTACGTGTAGCGTTGTGCAGAGCAACATAACCTTTGAGGTGAAGATAGGAGTACGACAGGGATGCCCCTTATCAACCACTCTATTTTTAACAGTCATAGACTGGGTGATGCGCCAAACAACAGAGGGCAGTCCAAGAGGAATAAGATGGACTACATTTTCTACATTGGAAGATCTGGAATATGCAGATGACATTGCACTACTAGCACATTCACATCAACACATCCAGGAAAAAACGGATAGACTTAATAAGTATAGGCAGCAGGTGGGCTTGAACATCAATCTAAAGAAGTCAGAGGTCATGACGCTCAATGTGAGCAACCCTGAGCCCATATCAGCAAGGAATCAGCAACTGGAACAGACAGACACCTTCACATATCTAGGATGCGTAGTAACACCAGACGGCGGAGCAAGCAAAGACATCAACAACAGAATGAACAAAGCAAAAACAGCCTTTTTTAGTCTAAACAACATCTGGAAGTCCTCTCAGTACAGCACAAGCACAAAATTAAGATTATGTCAGTGCTGTGTGCTTTCTGTGCTTCTCTATGGTGCGGAATGCTGGAGAGTTACAGAGAAGGAAATGTCGACATTGTCCTCTTTTCACACAACATGCCTAAGAAAAATCACCGAATCTTTTGGCCGAATACCATCACCAACCAAGATCTGCTTACTCGAAGCAAGCAAGAGGACATGCACACCATCATAGCTGGCAGACACTGGAGCTGGGTTGGCCATGTCCTCAGAAGAGACCCTGATGCCATCACAAGAACAGCTATGCTATGGACCTTCTTCTTCTTGCGATCGCATCTTTGATGATTACACCGTCAGACGAGTTCTCATGATGAATTCGACTGTTGTTTGAAGTTCCTCTTTAACTCCATATATAGCTTTGAGTTTAGTGTTGAGTCATTGGGCCAGTATATCTTTCTTAACTGGTCATACAAACATGCTCAGCAGTTTGTTCGTTTAATCCACATGTGCACAGTGGTGAAGCAGACAATCGTAGCTTGTGCATGTGTTTATTCAGTTTGTTATGCCCTGTCCTGAGTCGAAAAATAGTTATCTGTCCCTGCCGGTCGAGAGTGTGATAGTCGTCTTTGGGTTGGTTCTGTTCTCTTCTGATAGTCTGGATAGCTCTCTTTTTCTCAAAGTATGTGACTTCATTATCTTCTTGTTCACATTCTCCTCCCTTTTTTTTGCAAGTTTATCTGCCTTTTCATTTCCGGGTACACCACAATGAGATGGTACCCACTGAAGTATGGTTCTCTTTTTGGCAGCTACCTTGTTTAGTTCATTTCTCAGATGCGGGAGTTTACCACCCTTGAGAGCTTGCAGGACAGACAGTGCATCTGTGAGGATGACTACCTGGTGGCAGTCAGAGTTGGTGTTATAAATCATATTTGCAGCTTGCTCTAGAGCTTGAACCTCAGCTGTATAGTTGGAACAGAATTTACCAGTGGGAATGTGCCTAGTCTCATAGTGGTTGTCAGGATATGAGATAAAGATACCGGCACCTCCATTCCTAACAGCATTAGTTGCTGATCCATCTGTATAGGCATGTATCCATGATTGATCGGGATAGCTTTCTTGGATCATACTCAATGTAGCAGTTCGTTTTTGCAGATCATTATACTCACATCCACTTGTGAGACCACTGACTGATGTATTAATTTGGAGGGCACTGCTGGCCTGCTCCCATGGTACAGGGTATAGGGTGGGCTTCAGTGGTGTTGTCTTCATGGATAGGTCTTCTTGATGCTGTCTTATAAGTCTTTTCCCCCGATGCACAAAGCTGCTACGCTTTAGACGTCCCAATGCCAGATCATCTAGTCTTGCCTTCATTGGGTGCATTGGCATACTGTTGTACTTTTCCCATCTGGATCATGGTTTTTGTGTCTCTTCTATGGGACAATGTCTGTAATCCAGCAACCTTCTGCATCTCTGTTATTGGTGTAGTTTTCATGGCTCCTGTAATGAGCCTGAGAGCTTGATTTTGCACCTTGTCCAAAGACTGCAGATGTGAGTTAGCAGCTGATGACCATGCTGCTGAGCTAAACTCTAAGTGTGGTCTTATTACTCCATTATAAATCTTCTTTAGATTTCGTTCATTTGCTCCCCAGTTGGTACCTGCTAATTTTCTGAGTATGCCTAGTCGTCTTCGGGCCTTTCCTTCTGCATTTTCAATATGCTTATTCCATGTAAGCCTTTGGTCAAATGTCACCCCAAGATAGGTGGGGTAGCTTTCTTCCTTGATCACGGTTGTCCCTAGGTGTATGTTAGCTGCTTTGTCCTTGGGGGCGAGGGAGAACAGTGTTGTGGAGGTTTTGTCTGTGTTTTATTGTGATAAGCCATTTCTCTGCCCATGACACTAGCATGTCTGCTGCCCGCTGCATTCTATAATTTGCTGTGGTGACATTTTCATCAGCGCACCAGAGTACTAGGTCATCTGCATATAAGGCAGCTTTAACTCCTGCAGGGAGATCTTTCACCAGGTCATTGATGTAAACAAGGAAGAGTGTTGGGGAAATTACTCCTCCTTGAGGTACCCCCTGATGGAGCAACACTTTTCTGCTCTGCAGACCGTCAAGAGTGACTCTAGTTCTCCTGTTATGCAAGTATGACTGGATCCATTTCATCATGTTGCCTTGGATTCCACTTCTCCTAAGTTTTGCAATGAGGCCATCTTTCCACACCTTGTCAAAGGCCTGCTTGAAGTCGACCCAGATCGTTAGGACCTTTTTCTTCTCCTGGAAGGCATCTTCTATTGCTTGAGACAAGTAAGTAACTTGGTCTTCTATACTGTAGCATTCTCTAAATCCAGCTTGTTCCGGCACCAGGATCTGCTCAGACTCTAAATACCATTTCAATCTGTGGTTGACTATTCGCTCCATAGTCTTCCCAACACAGCTTGTGAGACTGATTGGCCGGTAACTCGCAGCCTCGGTCTTACATTTCCCTTTCTTTAGTATGGGTATTGTGATGGCTTCTCTCCATACTTGGGGTACCGTTCCTTTCAACCAGCTGTGGTTGAATATCTCAAGCAGTTTTGTCTTTGCTGCTGAGCTCAGATTTACTAGCATTTCGTTGCTGATTTTGTCTGGGCCGGGTGACTTTTGAAACTTAAGCTTGGAAATAGCCTTCTGTAGTTCTCCTAGTGTGATGGGTTCCCTCATTGGGGCAGGAGTATCTGTCTGTCCCATGGTTGCCAGTATTTCTTTTCTTATCTCTCTCTGATGATCTATGTTAATGGGTAAGTTGCTTCTGAACTGTATCTTCTAGCAAACAAGTCTGCAGCTTGTTTTCCTCTGAAAAGTTTGCCACCTTCATCCAATGTGATAGTCTGCCTAGGTGAGGAACGCTCTTCATTTAGAGACTTGACTAATCTCCAAAGTTTCCTGCCGTCTTTCTCAAGGTTCAGCGATGCCGTTTTAGTTCTCCAGCTTTTCCGTTTTTCTTCTAGCTTTGTTCTCTGAAACTCTGCTACAGCCTTTTTCCATTTGTTGTGAGTTTCAAGTGAAGGCTGAGACTCTGCGTCCTTTCTAGCCCTGTCCATAGCTTCCTGACGTTCTTGGAGTGTGCTGGACCAGTATGGTATGTAGTTACGCCGGCATCCTTTGGGAATGGTTTCTTTTGCAGCTTGTAGTATGCATCTGTTGAAGTCTTTTACCACTTCATTAATGTCTCTGTTCTGTACCTTGAGGGTAGACAGCAGCGTGTTCACCTGATGCCTGAATAAACCCCAGTTGGCTTTTTTGTAGTTCCATCTTGTAATGGCTGGGCCTGTACTGAGAGTTGCACTCTGGACAGTAAGAAAGATTGGGCGATGGTCGCTTCCCCCTAGTTGGTCTCCTACTTCTCTACTAATAGATCCAGCTATATCTGGTGTGGAGAAGGCAAGATCTGGTGTTGAAGTTGTGTGCCATCCTCTGGAGTAGAAGGTAGGAGTATCTGTGGCATTATTGACTAGGATTAGGGAGTGATCATCTTGCCAAGTTTCAACCTCTTCACCTCTGTGATCCAGATGGTTATAGCCCCAGCTCTGGGAGTGGCTATTAAAGTCTCCAACTGCTATAAAGTTGGTGGCTGGTACCTGTATAGAGCTGAGACTCAGGGGTTTGTTGTTCGGACAGTAATAGTTCAGGAGTTCTATTTCCATCTTGTCTACCTTTATCTGCAACAGCTGATATTCTGCTCCATCCATGAAGGTTTTCCTTTCGTGTGCAGGAATGTTATTCCTTACAAGAGTAAGTACTCCTCCTTTTCGTCTATCTTTTCTGTCGGATCTGAAGCATTGATATCCCCTTATTTTAAAGGTTTGATCTGCTTTCAAGTGAGTCTCTTGGATACAGCAAACACTGACTTGCTTCTCATACAAGATGTTTTCCAGCTCTGTCTTTTTGCTGTATCCAGCCTGCTTGCTGTTCACTCCCTCTGCATTCCAGTGCATCATGACAAGTGGCACTCTGGGTTTCTCTTTTTCTGTTTTGTTTTGGTCAGTAGTTCTCCTCCGCCGTCTGCTGACTCCACAAGACGGTCTAGAGGGTCCTCCAGTAGCTGAGGGTGGGCTCTGTCGAGGCTCAGAGCCCGGCACTGCACCTGCCTGGTGGAGCTCCACAGGGCGAGCACCAGTACGAGATTTATTTGACGGTGTACTCTCCATAGAAAAAAAAAGCGAGTTGCGTGATACTGTGGTTTCCGGTGCGCCTTCTGGCCCAGTATCTATGACTTTAGCACCTGTTCAACGGGAGAGTGGGCTCATCCCTAATCTGTTTATGTTCCCAGTAGTAGACTATTCGCAAGCAGCCTGGGGGTGTCACTGCTCTGCGCGGACCTTGTTTACCGAGGCGGCGTCCGAGCTCGTATGGTGAAAATATGGTTGCGTTATCTTCAAAATAGCCCTGTCTTTCCCATGGCTTTTCTGCCATCCTGCAACTTTGAGTTAGGGAGTTCTGAGCTCCAGTCTCTTTCCCAGGCATTTTATCCTGGCCTGGCACGCAGACAGAGGACCCCACTTCTGGTTCTAAGTTAGCAGTTGGGGATAGGTGGGGTAGCACACTGTGCATTCCCCGTCATCCAGGGGGCTCTCCAACTATGCAGAGCTTGCACAATGCTGTGCTCTGGTTCTGGGCTCTCCCAAGGAATCCTCACGTCCTGCACAGAGCCACTTCCAGATACCCACCACCTGCCAACCCTCCATTGTAGAAATCTCCTGCATGCGGCCATCCAGTCAAGAGCCAGTATTAAGTCTGGTGCCCAAGTGATCCCCCCAAGCTCAGTGTGCAATGCTGGGTTCTCATCATGCTGCAACACAGAGGGGATTGTGATGCTCAGCCATCTCTCTCAACTCTGCACCGATAAGTGACATCGGGGACTTAACTGTGCCTCAGTACTGGGAGGCCCCGTTTCCGGGGTACACCACACACAGCCAATTGAGGCAACGGTCCGCCGTGGTCTTCTTCCTGGCCTGGTTCCAATCTAGTCTTCGATCTCTTCTTGTTACTTCAATCACCTTCCTCAGATAACTCATTTCTGAAGTTTGGAGCTGGCTTTTGTGGGTTGTAATCATTGTTCATGACTTGATCCAAAAGTCAAGACTGGAACATAGATGGAGCGGTATACAGCCATCTTTGTCTTCTTGCCAATTTCTCTTTATCTGAGGAATCTTCGATTTATGGCCTGAAAAAGTCTCTCGGCTGCTTCTCTTTGGGTAGCCAACTCTTGTTTGATTCCTCCCTCCCAGTCTATGACAGTTCCTTACTTACTTACTTAGTCATTCCTCTTCTACCGTGAGGTGTAGAGGTTTGGAAGAGAAAGCGTCACACTATTCTACTGGCTGTCTTCCTCCTGGCCTGGTTCCATTCTAGTCCTCAGTCCTTGAAAGATTGTCTAATGTTGTCCTCCCAGTGGACTCTGGGTCATCCTAGAGGTCTGGATCCCAGGTATTTAAAGTGGTTGACCTGCTCCAGGACCTGTTCTCCCAGCTTAATCTGATGCCTTCTTTCCTCTCATGATATCACCATTGTTTTTTATTTTAGAGCTGCTGATGACCATCCCTCTCTTCTCCAGCTTTTCCTTCGAGACTAGCAGGTTGGACTGAAGGTGTGCCTCTGATTTAGCAATCAGGGCAATATCATCAGCAAATGCCAGCTCTGAAATACAGACCTGTCTCATCTTCCAGTACTGCACCAAATACTTTCTTGTCCTCTCCCCACATGCCTTAATAACATCATCCATGAGGAGTATGAAAAGATAAGGTGACAGGATACCACCTTGTCTTACTCCAGTGGTGGTCCTGAACTCTTCTGACTTATGGTTTGCCGTCCTCACATAATTTCTGCAAGACTTGTAGAAGCTCTGTATAGCATGAATCAGAGGTGCTGGAATGTTCTTCCTTGCCAAACAGTCCCAAAGAAATAAAGATGCATTTCACTCTTATACTCAAGGGCCTTTTCACTCAGCTGTCTGAGTGTGAAGATTAGGTCTTGAGTACTTCGGTTTGCTCGGAAGCCACACAGAACCTGATCCATTTGTGGCTCAGCTAGGCATCTGTGTCTCTGTTCCAGGATTCTAGAATAGATTTTACCAGGGACACTGAGAAGGGATTTGCCTCTATATTTTCCACATTGTTGATTGTCACCCTTTTTGAAAATCGGTGGTATGATGGCAATCTCCCAATCCTTTGGTATGATCTTGTTGCACCAAGCTGCCTGTAGGATCCTCAGGAGTAATAGGTCGCCTGCTGATCCCATGTACTTAACCCTTTCTAGTGTTATACCATAATACCCTGCTGCTTTGCCCATCTTGATTTTCTCCAGTGCTGCCTTCAGTTCTTCCATCTTTATGCCATCTTCACCACCATTTGTTTCCTCTTCTGTGTTAGTGGTTATCATTTCTGATGCTTGAACTTGCTCATCATCAAGGAGTTCTGAGAAATATTCTTTCCATTACTTCCTTTGAAGCAGTAAGCAACTTGCCTTGCTTTTCCTTTATAAATTTAAGGGGGCACTGTTTTTCCTTCCTCATGTTCTTTAGGGTCATGTAGAACGATTTCAGGTTTTCTTGAGCATCTTTTTATAGCTTTTCTCCAAATTCTTCCAAGGACTTCTGTTTTGCTGCTAGCACCTTGTTCTTTGGTTCAGTTCTGAGTATCACATATTCTCTATATTTCTCTGTTTTTCCTGCTGTGTTTTTAGCTCCTAAGTATTGTTTCCATGCTTTCTTATTTTCTCTTTAACTTCCTCTGTCCACCAAGGTGTCCTCTTTCTCTTCTTCCCAAGTCGGACTTCACCACATGCTTCTGCTGCAGCTGTCTTTATGATGTCCTTGAATTTAAGCCAGAGGGTTTCCAGGTCATCAGGTTGTTCTTCTGTGTTTCTCACTGCTGTAGCAATAAGCCCCTGATATCTGGTCTTAACTTCTGGCTCTCTCAGCTTGTAGGTCTTAATGCTCATTTCTCCTGTTTGTTTACTTAGCTTCTTGCGTGATGTTAGGCAATTCCTAGGTCGAGCAACTCTTTCAGTTGTTCTTTTAATTGTTAGCAGGTAGTGATCACTTCCAATCTCTGGCCCCCTCCAGACTCTAGCATCCCGGACATACTTGAATGAGCTCTTCCTAACTATGGCATAGTCGATCACTGATTTCTCATTCTTTGTTGGTTCACATCTAGTGTATGCATGTATGCGCTTATGGGGGAACTTTGTGTTTGTAATGATCAGATTTTGCTCAGTGCAGAATCTAAGGAGTCGCTTTCCATTGTCATTAAGAGTATCTTCTCCATACCTTCCGATAACTCCACCCCATCTAGCATGGTCATTTCCAACTCTGGCATTGAAATCTCCGAGCAGGATAATTTCATCTAGGCAGTCGTCCACTGTCCTTTGAAGCAGCTCGAAGAATTCCTCCTTGACCTCTGCTCGCTCATCTTCATTTGGCCCATACACAATGACAAGGTTGACTATGGTTTCTCCTTCTTTTAGTTTTAGGACCATAATGCGTTCCGAGACAAAGTTCCATCCCTTGATACTATCCTTTTGGTTTTTTTGCCACAATACAACCCACGCCCCCTTTAGCTCTTTCAGATGTGGGGACACCACTGTAGAGCAGCGTGTCGCCATCGAGATCCATAACTCCTTGTCCCTTTTTCTTCATTTCCATTAAAGCCAGGATTTCTAGTTTTGCTTTCCTTTGGACATTTGGATGTTTAAAAAACTGGATGAGCTGATGGGTCACTTTACTGGCTTACTAAATAATACTGTAATTTAAATCTCCTTCCATCTGTGGTCATATACTGGCAAGTTATTCAAACTCTTCAATTTTATTTAGTTATATATTGTTTTCACATTTCTCTATTTTGGTGTTTTACTTATTATTAACACTTTTTGTTTTCCATTCTGTGTTGATCTTCATGCTGTTACAGACACATGACAGAAATTAAAACTATAGTTTAAAAAAAATTGTGAGAAACCAAAGGACAATTTTGATTTGGTTTTTTTTGTGTGTTTCCACGCAGAGTAAAACTGGTTAGTGACTTTTGCATGGGATACCCAGTTCAACCCCATGTGGGTTATAATTTAGGTATATAGTGTTCTTTATTCTATATAGCATTTTTCCATTGGATGTTTTTTCTACGTTGGTTTTTCCAGGCTGCAATTTCTCTGTCATCTGTTGTGACATTGCTTAATGTTTAGTGTACCTCCTTCCGTATTCTTAGGCAAATCTCTCTTTATCCTGTTGCAATTTGAGTGGTTTGTAGATTTTGTTTTACTGTATCTTCCTAACTTTTTAAAACTCCAGCTGATATTATTTTAAATGTATCTACTGGGCATTTGTTGATTATTTTTGTACTGGTAATTTTTTTTACTTCTCATACCAATGTTGTTGTTGGGGGGTTTGGGGCATATTTTTTTAGTGCTTTGTTCTTCCATTATCTTTAACCTTTGGCCTGGTAGTTATGCTGATTCTTGTTTTGGCAATATAAAACTTTATTATGTTGTGTAGCTCCTTGAGTAGGTCAATTTTTAGTACAGACTCTAGCAATGGTGCTGGGGAGTTCTGTGCTCTCAAGTATTCCATGAGTGATTTTCTGTGCTGTTCATATCTCTTGCATGTTAGTACATAATGTACTTGGGTGTTCTCCAGACATGTTCCACAATAGGGTTCATCTACCATGAAACAGCCTTTTCTTAATGTCACTGTTGAACAGAATCAACATCAGGGCAAACCCACAGGTGCTCAGTCTCCCTCAATATACGTCGAAGAGTGTGAATGCTAACTGTTCCTGTAGCTCAATGGTTGTATACACGACGGATGCATCCTCTCATACGTCCATCTCTGCTAGCCTGTTCCATGTTGAAGTTTAATTAGTTTTTCTATTGCATGGTATTTTTGGTTCTCTAGATATCTGACATGTTCATGTGGGATCTTGTAGCAGTTATAAGCATGTATGCCTTTCTAAAGCAAAATCTATCAATGCAAGAAAGGTTAAGTGGTTACCCGAATCTACTTTAATGACTACTCACACAGGTAGATTGTACTTCTGTGCCAGCTGCACCTGGGAACATGAAAGGCAAACATTAAAAATGACCAATACTAATTAGTTTCAAGTATTCTGCAAAACTGCCCAACCCATGATGACCCACAATGTCTGACCTGGCCAGGAGGTGCTGAGCTCAGGCATAAACTATGGGGCTGCCGCGCTGACCTGGAAAAGACTGGACTTTGTCCTGGCGCCAGGCCTGCAGATTTAGCATGACTGCAAACTGAACGTAGAAGTTCCATATAGTTCCCTGGGGTCTCTGATAAGAACCAAAAAAGTGGGACTACTGGTCCCTCAAGCATGTCATACAAGGTGACTAATATGAAGTTGTGCACGAGGACTGGCTATCTCATCATTTAAAACAAAATGCTATAGAAATCACCACTGCAAGAGCATGTGAAAGCTTGATGCAGGCTTCCAGGAAGAGGAACAGCTGTAATGGTGGCTCCATGCTGCACAAGGAGTGAAAAGGAAAATGATGATGATAATTACAAGTCAGAAATATGAAGCATTTACGAGGGTCGTTCAGAAAGTAATGCACCACATCGTTTTTCTCAGCTAATAATGAAGATAGAAGCATGAAATTTTGCACACTTCACATATGGCATGTGCCAATTGTGTGCACCAAATTGCACCGCAACCGACCAAATAATACGGCTGCCCTAAACCGTTGAAATGGAGCGTGTTAGCAACTTGCGTTATAAGCAGCGAATTGTGATAGAATTTCTCGTTGCAGAGAAGGAAACTGTTGTGAACATTCACAAGCTTCTATGTGATGTGTATGGAAGTTTTTCAGTCGACAGGAGTACAGTCAGTCGCTGGGTTCAGAGAATCAAAGAATCAGGAAGTGGAGATACGGAGCTGCTTGATCGGCCGCGCTGTAGACGTCCTGCCACAGCCACCAACGCAGAAATGTTGAAATGCGCTGAGGGCATTATTCTTACTGATAGGCGAATCAATACTCAACAATTGGCCTTACAGCTGACAGTCAGCATTGGTAGTGCAAATGCAGTTATAAAAACTCTCGGATTTTCTAAGGTTTGCACAAGATGGGTTCCTCGAAGTCTCACAAATGACCACCGATTGCAAAGGAAAGCAATTTCTTCTGAATTGTTGGAGCGTTTCAAATGACCAAA
The DNA here is from genome assembly GCA_024509875.1 of Oreohelix idahoensis. Lineage (NCBI taxonomy): Eukaryota > Metazoa > Mollusca > Gastropoda > Stylommatophora > Oreohelicidae > Oreohelix > Oreohelix idahoensis. The sequence goes on along the minus strand of JAMPIV010018044.1, from coordinate 170,157 downwards.
TTGGGTTGAACTGTATCCACCTATAGTCCCAATTTGGCACCCTATTTTCATCTATTTGGTCATTAAAGATCACCCCGTGGGACAAGGTTTTGAAGATATATGATTCATGTGGCTACATGATCAAGACAAAATCTGGTACGGGCTAGGAATACATGCACTTGTTTCGCGCTGGCATAAAGCCGTACAAGTTGATGGGGATTATGTTGAATAATACTGATGTTTATATGACATATCCATGTATATTGTGTATAAATTTCATGCTTTTTGAATAAACAGCTCCTGAGAAAAACGATGTGGTGCATTACTTTCTGAACGCCCCTCCTACAATGCAGGTTTTCTTTCGTGGTGACTCGATGAGTAGTGAAAAGTGAACAGAAGAATATTCTTATAGAAATTACCACTTCTTGTGACTTAACAATGATACCACTTCTTCTGACTTAAACACTGATGAAGAAGTCATGCAGGCAGACTTATTTGCAAATTTCTAGACAAGTGGGAATACTTCAAATAGTCATATTTAAAGTTTTATTTATGTAACTTTATTTAAGAAATTTTATTAAATTTAATGTGAGCAATGTTTGGATGTTTCAAATCTTTGAGCCCTTGCTTCACTAGGTTTCAGATGACCTAGAAAGCTGACATGTTGCACATGACCCTCCATCGTGGTACATTTTAATCTATCAAAATTTGAAGAATCCTCAAGTGGCTTGTCTCTGGCTCGCTATACATATATTAAAGTCCGAAAAGTTCTTGAAATTTTACAAGATTACAAATGTGAAGCATCACAGAACTTGGTGATGTTGTACACAAAATTGTGAACAGTATCACAGAACTTTTTCATTGTTAGTACATTTTAAAATAAAAGCTGTAGCCTAAAAATTATTTTCCTTCACACGTTAAAGTACCAAACCTCAAAATGTAACATCTAATCTATAAATATATATATTTAACTTGGCAATGTGGAGTTTTATTTTTCAAAACCCTACTTATGCTTGGTGCAGGTTTCCTGCAAGGGATTAGCTGTAGTGGTGGTTACATGCTCCATTAGGAGTGCAAAGAAAAATGATGTTGTTAGACAATGAATCAACACAGCTAAGACTGCTGGAATTTGGCATCAAACATAAGACTAGCCGGGATGGACATATGAGAGAATGGATCAGGTGGGTATGCAACCAGTACGCTAAAGGAACAATCAGCATTCATAGCCTTCAACATCTCTGATGGAGACAGAGCACCTATGGGTTAGCCCAGAGTGAGATTATGTCACTTCTGAATAAAAGTAACTGCAGGCAAACTTCCATGTGAATCAAATGTTCCAGTAAAGTTTCAAATGTTCCAGTAAAGCTTCAAATGTTTCAGTAAAGCTTCAAATGTTTCAGTAAAGTTTCAAATGTTTCAGTAAAGCTTCAAATGTTTCAGTAAAGTTTCAAATGTTTCAGTAAAGTTTCAAATGTTTCAGTAAAGCTTCAAATGTTCCAGTAAAGCTTCAAATGTTTCAGTAAAGCTTCAAATGTTCCAGTAAAGCTTCAAATGTTTCAGTAAAGTTTCAAATGTTTCAGTAAAGCTTCAAATGTTTCAGTAAAGCTTCAAATGTTTAAGTAAAGTTTCAAATGTTTCAGTAAAGTTAACTGGAAGAGTGAAAAAAAAAAAATTGCCTAGTAAACTTTAATATGAGGTATGCATGCATAGTATGTCAGTCTGGATATCTACCAAACAACAAAGAAACATGAATGTGTAGAAGCTGACAGCGAACATTCATAACTAATTACAATAACAAACATGTACACAAAACAATTTATATCTGGGCCTCTAGCCAACTACAGTAATTTAAACACATGCTGTTTGGCAAACTACCTGCTGAGTAAGAATCAATTTCTGGACCTCTTTGTCACCAGCTGTCTTACAGAATCTGGGGCTAAAGTCCAGACCAATCTGGTAAAATGTTACATTTTAAACAGTTACAACAAATATACAATTGTCTTTTTCATCATCATCACCTCGCAGCTCCCTTGGAACATAGGTAATAAAAAAATACCTGTGACCGTATGGCCTACTATGTCGTTTTAGCACTAGGGTGCTGCCACTTATTAGAGTCAGAGTAAGAATACTTAAGCAAGATTTAAACAATGGGTATTTGAGCGCGACTAGTTAGTAAAATAAACACTAGTCACAAACCTATGACGTCATTCAATCATGGTGTACATGAAATGATGTCATCAAACCTGTGTAGAATCCATACAAGTTAGAACGGAAGCCTTTTTTTTTTTTTTTTTTGGTTACCACAAGACTAGCAGTGGCAGTTACACTATTTTATTCGTAGGACACCATTCTTCTTGATTTTTGTATTGCTGGTTTTTGTACACGTCGGATGATAAGTAATCCATGAACCAGCATAATATTGCCAGAGAATACAACCACTAAAACTACCTGGGTTTTACAAGTCACTTCTGTAACCACCATCTCTGGCGGTAGCCAGTCCTTCAACAGAAGATAATTAATAAAAAGTACTGCCCCGCTTTTTTTCACCCTGTCACATACCCTCAAAGCCCTCCTTTCCCGTACCTTCCATTCAAGATCTTGTCACCTTCTTCTTGTTATATCCCTTTTATGTTTGTCTCCACTTCTCTTCCCCGTGTGTATTTTAATCTCCATTTATTTCTCTTACTCTTGAGATTCCAGAAAAGGGACTGCCTTGTGATGCTATCAACTAGTTTTCTCAGTATGTGCCCTATGAAACACTATCATCTTGCTCCATCGATATTTGTCTGGTTCCGCCCATCAATTCCACATTGGTGATCTTTTCATCCCATTTCAACCCATTTATTCTGCATAAGCATCCATTTATGAAACTTCTTGCTTGTTATTTTTAGTGATCTCCATGTTTAAGAGAAGAAGATGACAAATAAAGATGATTATGTTTTGAAAAATGTCAACAACAGAACTGATAGAAACACCACCTGGGACAGGAGTTATGAAGAGGCATGATCACCTTCACCAGTCAACAGGATACTTTCTAAAATATTATTTTTGTTTGGGATATTCTAGTTCTTTTACTTCTTTGCTTGATCAGAGGCCTGATGTTATCGAGTACTGAATTTGCTGACTTATTTTAAAAGCATCACATTTACTTTAATAATGATGATTACTTTTATCTTCTAGCTGTTTAGGTTCAGGTTTTCATGTTGTACTTTCTGTAGCTCTTTCTCATTTTATGCTATTAAAACTATTAAAGACACTTTATACCATGTCCACTGACTAGTATTTCTGGCAAATCCTCAACTGTAGGGGTTGGCAACCGGTCAATTGCAATAGATTGGTAGATCACAGGGGACAATTAGGTAAATCTTTCTTTGGGAGAGAGGATTTTAAGCTTAGGAAAAATTTGGTGTAGCCATACCCCACCCGCATTTTAAAATGCGGTATCCCCAGGATTAATGATGCGAGGCAGATAATAGATATCTGTCAAGAGCGATAATAATTTTAAAAGTGTTCATTTGACAAGTGAAGCTGATTTTCCACCGAACTCTGCAGACATGATTTTATAAAGGTAAATCTCTGGAGATCTCAGTGTTTCTAAAGTTGATTCTTACAGTTCCTGAGTTACTTACCACTGTTCTAAGAGTCACATTTTGTTTCTACTGTAAAGACAGAACAGATGAGATACGCTTGTTAAACCCTTGTTTTTTTCCCCCCACTGGAAAAATGTTTTGTTTAGTTGATAATCACTGATGCCTGAGGTCAATACAACTTATTTACTCTTGTCACATCTTTGCCATCAACATTAAAGCTTTGAAACATTTTCATCATTCCCCATGTTTCACCCAGACAAATGCCTTAGTGCAGTCTATAGAGCACAATTACTGACCTGTTTTTATTTCTGACTTCCGAGGCTCTAACTATTACACAGCCCTACAAAAAAAAAAAAATTTTTTTTGGTGCCAAACATTTTACTCTTGATTGTACATAAATGAGGCCTGCTCAATCCAAATATCACATTTACTTGTCTGTAGCAGCTCTAGTTTTTGAGATACAGACATTTTTGTATTTCATTAATATAGGGTGACCCAAAAAAAAAACGGGCCTGCGTGCGCACTTTTTGTGCGCACGCAGGCCCATTTTTTTTGGAGTCACCCTTTATTATTTATTACACTTCTAACACAGAATGGCATCATCTTCAAGAAAAGCATGTTTTCTTTCACCGCATTTATTTTGTTATATTTGTGGAGAGTACACTTTCAAAGAAGAACATAGGAAGCATATTACTGTTTTTGTGAAAAAGGCATACTTTGCTTACTTTAAAGTAAAACTAGGTGACCAGGACAAGTCTTGGGCTCCTCATATTGTTTGCAAAACATGTGTTGAACACCTGCGACAGTGGACTTGTGGGAAAAGAAAATGTTTAAAATTTGGAATTCCAATGGTTTGGAGAGAGCCCAAGAACCACTATGATAACTGTTATTTCTGTGTTGTGAATATTAAGGGAATTAATGGAAAAAAATCACAAAAAGTGGAAATATCCAGATTTAGATTCTGCTAGGCGACCTGTTCCACACAGAGATGACATACCAATTCCAACTTTCAGTCAGATTTCGGATTCCCTGCTAGAAGATGAGACAGCAGTGGCATGTGGAACGACAAGTGACAGTGATAGTGATTTCGAAGATGATTTTTCAGATGCTCAACGCTTCGACCAGCTTGAACTAAATGATCTAAGCCGAGATCTATATCTCTCCAAGGAATCTTCAGAACTTTTGGCTTCAAGATTGAAAGAAAAAAAATTACTGACTGCTGAAACAAAGGTTACATTTTATTGCAGCAGAGAGCAAGGTTTTATTCCATTCTTTTGTAAAGAAAACAACCTTGTGTTTTGTACTAATGTAGGAGGTCTTGTTAACAAAATGGGTGTAAGTTATACACCAGATGAGTGGCGACTTTTCATTGACAGCTCTAAAAGAAGTTTGAAGGGTGTTCTCTTACACAATGGTAACAAATATGGCTCAATTCCAATTGCTCATTCTACTACAATGAAGGAGGAGTATGCTACAATAAGCACAGTTCTGGAAAAATTGAAGTATTTAGAACATAACTGGATGGTTTGTGTAGATCTTAAAATGATGAACTTCTTGCTTGGCCAGCAAATGGGATTCACCAAATATCCATGCTTTATATGTTTGTGGGATAGCAGGGCAAAAGATATGCACTGGACAAAGAAACAGTGGCCGTTCAGGGATGAATTTAAAGTTGGAGAAAAAAATACTGTCAATAAGCCTCTCATTGATCGAAAAAGAGTTCTACTGCCACCATTACATATAAAGCTTGGCTTGATGAAGCAATTTGTTAAGGCACTGAAAAAGATGGTACCTGTTTTAATTACTTATGCAGAAAGTTTCCAGAATTGAGCATAGACAAACTTAAAGCTGGAATTTTTGATGGACCTCAAATTAGAAAGTTAATAAACGATCCAAATTTTATTGATTCCATGAACAAAACAGAGTCCACAGCCTGAGCTCATCAAAGAAGAGTTTCGAAAAGCAGCAGCTGCTTTTTTCAGTTCGTGCTCAGCAAGAGAGAGGTTGGTAAAGATGGCTGTATACTTTCTGGTCTTGTAACTTTGAAAGCATAAAAGACAATCAGAAATTATCTGAATTAGTTGGTAAACCAGACATGCCTAAAATGTCAGAGTTTTTGTTTGGCCAACTTGGATCGGCTACCACGCAAGCATGAGAGCATCCAACCCCGAGGACGACCCAGAGTCCGCTGGGAGGACAACATTAGACAATCTTTGAAGGACCGAGGACAGAATGGAACCATTTAGTCTGGCGCTCTCTCTTCCAAACCTCTACACCTCACGGTAGAAGGGGAACGACTAAGTAAGTAAGAATCTTGGCGACTTTAGTGAGGAGCAAGGTGAAAGATTTGACCAAGATATAAAAACAATGGAAGAGAGATACCAGGGACTTTGGGATGCTCACATGATGGCAGATTACTGTTGGACCCTTAAGCGTGACTGTCCGGGCATATTACATTCCAGGAAGTCCTCGAAAAGATCTTTTTTGCGTGTTGACTAAACAAGTGCTAGTGATAAAGTTTTATTACATTTTTGGTAATATATGCACAGTAATTACATATGATATGAATGCAGACTAAAGTCAAAATGCCACTGATAGCACCTAACTCTAGGATTGTACATAACAATTGCCCTACTAATATGGTCATTCTTAGTTATCTCAAAAACTAGAGCTGATAGAAAAAATCTGATTACATTTTTGGAATCAGCAACCCAAAATTACCCAAGAACAGCTATAATATTTAAGGCACCAAAATGTGTGTATACCAGTGTTATCTGTCTTATAATATATGTATATGGCCTTTGACTTCAATGGCCCTGCACAGTTCATTGGTAATTTATGATTTTATTTTTTTTCCTTATTCTTCTCTAATATATTTTAAAGATTATTTTTGTCATATCCCTCAAAAGACCAACAGTTCAGTAGACTCAAAAACAGGAAAAGAAAAAAAACCAGAGAGTATAAAAATTAACGTGGATGGAAGAAGAAATACATCAAAGGAAAGATATGCGTGTTATAATCTTTTCTGTGGTACTAACACCTAATGATGTCCAAATAAAACAGAACAAAGGGCACTGACTAATTCTTTAGGTTGTAACTATTACCAAAAAGTCTAATACATTTTGGCATTTCCTACATGAGTTATAGAATCTATGAGTTACAGAATCTATGAGTTACAGAATCTGAGTTACAGAATCTATGAGTTACATAATCTATGAGTTACATAATCTATGGGTTACAGATCCTATGAGTTACAGAACCTATGAGTTACATAATATATGGGTTACAGAATCTATGAGTTACAGAATCTATGATTTACAGAACCTATGAGTTACAGAACCTATGAGTTACAGAACATATGAGTTACATAATCTATGAGTGAGTTACAGAACCTATGAGTTACAGAATCTATGAGTTACAGAACCTATGAGTTACAGAATCTATGAGTTACAGAATCTATGAGATACAGAATCTATGGGTTACAGAACCTATGAGTTACAGAACCTATGAGTTACAGAATCTATGAGTTACAGAATCTATGAGATACAGAATCTATGGGTTACAGAACCTATGAGTTACAGAACCTATGAGTTACAGAATCTATGAGTTACAGAACCTATGAGTTACAGAATCTGTGAAATACAGAATCTGTGAGTTACATAATATATGAGTTACAGAACCTATGAGTTACATAATCTATGAGTTACAGAACCTATGAGCTACATAATCTATGAGTTACAGAATCTATGAGTTACAGAATCTATGAGTTACAGAACCTATGAGTTAAGAATCTATGAGTTACAGAACCTATGAGTCACAGAACCTATGAGTTACAGAATCTATGAGTTACAGAATCTATGAGTTACAGAATCTATGGGAAGCCTATACAATCATCATCATCACCCTACAGCTCCCTACAGAGCATTGGCATTCAACTTGTTCATGCCAAGCCCTCCTGCCCTGTGCCATCTGTCAGATTCTTATGTCTTCTTCCCATGTCTGATTCCAGCTTCATTATCCATGTGTTTTTCTGCCTCCCCCTATTTCTTATATCTTGGAGGGGTGTGTGTGTGTGTGTCCAGAAGAGGACTGTCTGGTGATGCCGTCAGTTAAGTTTCCTGAATGTGAGTCTGTCCAACTCTTTCATCTTTTACTCGCTTCTTATTTGACTGGTATTTGTTTGATTCTTTCCATCAGCTCCACACTGGTGACCTTGTCATAGCATTTTAATCCTTTTATTCTGCACAAGCATTCATTTATGAAAGACTGTAAACTTATGCTTGTCGTTTCTGTTGTTCACAACATTGAACAGGCGCACAATAGGCTTTTTTCTGCTCGCAATGTTTCACATGGAAATACGATAGGCCTTTTCCTGTTCACAATGTTTCACAGCCATACAATAGGCCCTTTTCCTGTTCACAATGTTTCACAGGCACACAATAGGCTTTTTTTCTGTTCACAATGTTTCAAAGCCATACACTAGGCCTTTTCCTGTTCACGTTTCACAGACACACAATGAGCCTTTTTCTATTCACATGCATACAATAGGCCTTGTTCTGTTCACAATGTTTCACAGGTACACAATAGGCCTTTTCCTGTTCACAATGTTTCACAGGCACACAATAGGCCTTTTTCTGTTCACAATGTTTCAAAGCCATACAATAGGAGATACCTTGAAATCTCACTTGAAATTACTTATGTTTGTGTTGACCATGATATCTTTGTATTTTCATTAGTTTCCCAATGCAATTAAAATTATCAAGACTTCTGTATTTTTATTTTAATATCACTGTCCATTCCTCCCACTTTTTTATGTAGCTGTGTCAAGATATATGCATGAGTCCATCATGCCTTGTAGGGATATTTCTCAAAGTGGAATCTGGCAATAATATGCCACATGCATTCTCGTCTTTGCCTTTTCATTGCGGACTTTCAGATGCACACTACCAACTCAACAGAGGAGAACAAGTGGTAATCTTCAGACTCCACACTGGCCACAACAGATTGAGATACCATCTATTCAACAAGCTAAAGATAGGAACTTCTGATCAAATAACTGCTGATCATCTGCTTCAAAGTTGCCCGACATTTGCAGAACAGAGAAAGCGCATATGGCCAACACCAGCACCATTCGTGGAAAAGCTTTACAAAGATTCAGATAGCCTGAAACTGACTACTGCTTTCTTTGAAAACATTCAAGTGAATGTCTGAGAGTGTACGAAGAAGAAGAAGAAGACCAAATTGATGTGATCTCTCAACCAGTATTGTCATTTTGTCTTGTATCTGGTTTCTGTTACCAGATAGAAGGGGAAGGTCATCAGAAACATCTAGATCATCTAGCTGTTTTATCAGTGTTCACTGATTTCCATTTCTGGCAACTGATGTTGTTTTCATAATCCTATTTATGGCCAGTAAGAAGAGAAACAGTTTACAAGAGACATCCCCAACACACTCCAGTTCTGACCTCAAAGGGATCTCTAAATGCACATTAAAATGGTCACATTAAAAAAAAAAAAAATCATGCTCAAATCTGTAAGTAAATAACTTGGAATATCAGTGAAACAGTTACCAATATTAGAATCTGCCTACCTCACCAACAGCACCAATGATATCAACAAACGGCTCAATGGCTGCCTCAACTCCGATATAATCCTAAGGTATAAATTTAAAATAAAAAAGTTGTAAACTCTTGCAAATAACAAATGTACAAACACAAAGACAACAGTTCATGTAAGAAATTTACAAATATGGAAAGACCAAAAAAAGCAACCGAAAATACGAGGTAAAGGTAGTCCTATACTAGATACTAAGATAGTTAAGTATTACAGACTTTACTTATACTAGGTCTCAGCCTTTATGACATGGGGGATGACCACTTCCCTTCCATAGAGCAGAGTCATGTACCCATTTGTACAGCCAAATAGATTGCAGCATGAATCCTTTGCTCCAAGAAGTAAGTAATCTAACCACTCTGCCACTTGGACAAAGAAAATACTGAGATAAAAAAATTTATAAATGTAACTATCCATATAAGGAAACTAGAGTAAAAAAACAGCAACTATATGGAATGCTAGAAACATGGTGAATGCATGTGTGTGTAAATGTATTTGTGTGTGTGCTGTGAGGAAAGCAAAAAGGGAGAAAATGTAAGATGTCAATGAAGGTAAAGTAAAGGCAGCCCCAAAGCAGATTCTGCCATAGAGGAGAGAAGTGTAAGAGACTACACTATAATAGGTCTCAGCTTTATGAGGTGGGGTGACCAGTTCTTTTCCTCACTGCCTTTGCTATCCCCAACTTAAAAAAGCAGAGTCAATTTAGTGTTGGTTAGACTGGAGTATGACGCTATCAGGTTTCAAACCTGGCAACTTTGCCTTGAGAAGCAAGCTCTCTAACCACTCCATTTTTGAGGGAGCCCAGCCTAAAGTTATGACCTTGCAATAAAACGGACATGTTTCCAAGTAATAAATTCATCAAGTTTGTCTGCAACTTCGCTGGATAAGAAACACAATATCTAAAAATAGTAACACAAGGTACGAGCAAACATTGCCACTATCTAACATCTCCTTCTCGAATTACCATCAACACCCTCACCATGACCACGGCATCATCATCACCATACCTCAAGAGAAACACTTCGCTTTATTTCAATGCCTTTTTCATCTTTTGCTCCAGAGCTCTGTTATAAAAAAACAAACAAATGAAATATATTAGCTTCAGAAACAGATTTTTAAAAACTGTTCCTGCTCCTGCTTGACTAAGACATTTGTTAATAAATAAAATAGCCAAGAACCTGGTAACTACAGACAACTGGCAGATGGCAAAAGAACGGTTGGGCGACTGTAGCTGAGGTTTAAAGATTTGTGCAAGAGAAACATGAGGACAATGGACCTAAATCCAGCAACCCGGAACGATAAAGGTGCTGATCGCATCAAGTGGCGATGCTCTCTACGGTGCCACCTCAGATTGGGCAAAAAGAAACATTCACGGCAAGCAGAAGAGAGGAGAAAATGTTGAAAGGAGCACCAAGAAAATAAGCAGCTGAGGACTGTCACCTCAAGGGTGCATTCCCATTGTCAGTTATGACTGAAGGGGCTATTATTATTATTAATAGTCAAGAACCTGTATCTGTCATGTACTGTAATGTTATATCTATCACTCATTTCTTTATCAGCTTTAAGTATGGCTAAATCTAGCAGCTTGATATTTTTCCTATTACTGGGACATTTCTTATGTATGCACCATCACCCACAAGTGTCCCAGTGCATCACCAAATATGATAACTAAAGGCCATAAAAAAACTTACTTGAACAGGATGAAGTCCAAGGCATGGTAGGACAAACTTTGGAAATCTATGAGGAAATTGAACAAATGAAAAGATGTTATTTTTACTGCACAGTACATAATATTATTATTATTACATAATGTAGAGAATAAAGCACATGGCAATATGCAGTGCATTCATGATAACGCAGAGCATACATTTTACTTCAGGTCTGTACCATTTTATTCAAAATCCTCGGGACAGCTGTATTCTGAAAACGGGTTTTTTTTAGTTTCCAGACGTTACCCAAATCACATTCGAAAAGTTGTTCAAAATCGCACAAAATGTGTTTGAAAAGTCACCTAAAATGTGTTTGAAAATCACCCAAAGTAACTTTTGATTTTCAGAATATTTGGGTTTTTGGATAGTACATACATGATAACATATAGTACATACATGATAACATACAGTGCATACATGATAACATATAGTACATACATGATAACAGAGCATACATGATACTACTGTGATAACATATAATACATACGGGATAACATATAATACAAACATGATAACATATAGTACATACAAGATGACATACATGATAACACACAGCATACACGATAACACATAGTACATAAATGATAACACACAGCATACATGATAACACACAGTACATACATGATAACACAGAGGATACATAATAACACAATGCATACTAATAACACACAGTAAATAGACATTACAACATATAGTACATATACATAGTTCATACATGATAAACAGCCAATACATGATAACATAATACACATGACAGTACACAGCACATACATGATAACACACAGTACATACACGATAACACAGCACATATATGTTAACACACAGTAAACAGTCATATAACATATAGTACATAAACACAGTATACATTATAACTGACAAGTATATGACAGCACACAGCAAATGCATGGTTAACACATCGTACATACACGACAACACAGAGTGAACATACATATAACACATAATACATAAGCCCAGTACATAAATGATAAGCAGCACATGTATGATAACATAACATACATGATAGTACACAGCAAATACATAGTAACTCACGGTGCATGCATTATAATACATTGCACATGCATGACAACACACTTTTGTTTTCATGCTTTCTGTATTTTTAAGTTCCATGCACTTTTATACACACGACTGTCATCTAAGGTTATATCTGGAACTAGGCATGTTCAAACCATCATAACATTATTTCAAAATCTTGTCTTGAATATGATTAAGACAATCATACTGCATGTTTTTTTTCCATACCCTGGGCTTTTCCACATATAAGATCTTAAAAAAAAAAAAAGTATTGCATATAACCAACTTATTTTCTTACACCGATTGTATCAGTCTTTTTCTCTTCACTGGTTCTTCCCCCCCCCCCCCCCCCCCCCCCCCCCCCCACCAAAAAAAAAATCTAGAATAATTTCTTTTTCAAATTCCATATTGTCCAACAATATTATTATTTCTTCCTTTTCCCATTCCTGCACTAATCTCTCCCATAATTATTTAGTTTTTTAATGAAATGGGAGGAGAGCGGACCAGCATCAGTTGAACTAAATTAACCTCTGCGCATGTGCCATCTTGGTCTACCCTGTTCAATTCCCACAATTATCACCACATCTGCAGATTTTATAGTCATAAGTTTTGATTGCTACTCTATATAGTATTCCTCTATTTCCTTTTCACTGTATTCTTGGGTTGAAGAATATGCCTGTAAGACTACTGTCAAATGATTCTGCTCTACGTTAAGAAAGCCTAATTGATTATTACAGACACAGTGAAAAATATAAAGATTTATTAGCTGACTATCAAGATGAAACACTTTAGTTAACTAAAGAATGAAATAATTTATTCACTAACAACAAGAAATGAAATTCATTCACTGACAACAAAAGAAAAAAAATACTGACTGATTGTTAAAATTACCATTATAATGAGTAACACTTTAATTAGTTAAAAAAAAAATATATATATATCGGTTTTACAGGTGAAAAAATATAAATTTCAAGAACACTTATTTGTACATGCTCACATGCAGTGCACTGATTCCTGTCAAAATAACTCGAATACATTTTCCTCATTAAAAATCAAATTACTGCAGATGGTTCTCATAACAGTAGCTAATCAACTGATCAATTCAGTATTTTAAATTACAGTCTTAATAACAAAAAATAAAAAAATAAATGCCTAAGAAAGGGAAATGGCTAAATGTTACAGATTAAACGTCTGTCTATCTTCTGTTATGCCAGAAATACTCACCTCTTGTACAGTTCTACCACCGGCTGAAAATCTGTGATATTTTCTGCAACTACTAACGCTGCTCGTACATTTTTCTGGGGGGAAAAATACTTAGACATAACAAATAAACTGAAGTAGCAATAAAAACATGAAGTGACAAAAAAAGTTACAGTGGATACAAGGAGAAACATATAATTTTATAGAAATAAGAATACACAGAAACAGAGGCATCTCTCTTCTTAGTATTGTTGGTAAGGTTTTCGCCCAGTCATCTTAATGCGACTTTACAAGTTAGCTTTCAATGGGCGTGTAACGGGATCCTTTACCTTTTTCCTTACAAGTTAGCTGAACACATATATCCAGAGCTGCAATCTCATATTGTTACCTTGTACAACATGCCTGAGAGTGCAGCAGTATTATTCTTTCTTAGTCTCTTTAGAGACCCCCGGAAACTACAAGGGGCAACTTCAGGATTATTTTGTAAACTTTATTTAACATATACTTCATATTTCATTTACACTATTTATCGTCAGGGAATTCAAACTCTGCCTAGCCCGTCCCAAGCCCAGCTGCTAAAGGAGGAGGGCGGCATGTATGGAGGTCATTAGAAGGCAGCCCCTTTACCTTGCAATGGCATAACAGGCCAACCACATGTTTGCCTTAGAACCTGATTACAAGTAATGCAAGAGAGAAAACTGGACTGATCTTAACGTTGACGAACTGGCACGGACTACGACTCATGGGTCATGAAATATTAGGAGTATCAACAGGAAAGAAGAGGAGCTGGTGAAGGAGATGAGAAAAGCAAAATTAGAAATCCTGGCTTTGACAGAAACATAGAAAAAGAGAAAAGGAGTTATGGATTTCAATGGTGACACGCTGCTGTACAGTGGAGTCCCCACAATCGAAATAGCTAAAGGGGGTATGGGTTGTATTGTGGCTAACTAACATGAAATTCCGAGCTGGCAGATCAACAATAGACATGGTATTTTCTCTCCACCAACTTCAGGAAAAATCAAGAGAGTAGAAAAAAGCCTTTATAGATCTCACAAAGGCATTTTACCTGGTTAGCAGGGATGGACTCTTCAAAATCATCCTGACAATAGGCTGCCCTAGTGCCCTAGATTCATAGAGTTACGCCAACTAAAATTTGGCCGCCATTTTCGGCCGTACCCGTATTGCAGGAAAATGGACCCAATCGCGAGTTTCAGACCCAATTTGCATTTTCGTTTAGGTTAACTAATAAGAATCAGTAGCGTGGATTTTTAACACATACTCCGTTGAATTTTATATTCCGTTAGAATTCCAATATTTAGCAACAAATATTCCGTTAGAGTTGCAACACTTAGCAAAACATACTCCCTTCGAATTGAACTATTTACCTAGTTTGACATGTGGAAACTGGTGAATGACTGTTGTAGACACTGACAGTTTTACTAGATCCAGATAATCACATCAGTTTATGTTTTCATTAAAAATGCGACTATGTACAGATAGTTTTAACAAAATCTAATTACATATTTTGGACCGGAGATTTTATTATAGTTTTATTATATATATATATATATATATATATATATATATATATATATATATATATATATATATATATATATATATATATATATATATATATATATATATATATATATATATATATATATATATATAATTTTTATTATATAATAATAATAATATTATATAATTTATTATATATAATTTTGTTATCATGTTATTATAATTAATAAATATTAATAAAAAATTACAAATATAAAATTTTTTATATTATATAAATTTTTTTTATTATATAATTTTGATATTTTATATATTTATAATTATACAATTATATAATTTATATTATATAATTAAAAATTATATACATTATTTAAAAATATATATATATTATATATAAATTTACAATTATATGTTATATATATATATATATATATATATATATATATATATATATATATATATATATATATATATATATATATATATATATATATATATATATATAATTTGTATTATTATATAATAATAATATTATATAATTTATTATATAATGTTATATAATTTTATTATAATTAAAAAAATATTAATAAAATAATAAAAATATAAAATGTTATTACATTATATCATTTTATATATTTAAATTATATAATTATAAAATTATATAATTTATATTATAAAATTTAAAATTATATAGATTATATAAAAATAAAAATATATAAAAATATATAAAAATATATAAAAATAAATAAATAAATAAATAAATAAATAAATAAATAATATAATAATATATATATATATATATATATATATATATATATATATATATATATATATATATATATATATATATATACATATATATATATATATATTTATATATATATATATATATATATATATATATATATATATATATATATATATATATATATATATATATATAATCTTATAAATATAGAAGAGGTGTTAAGAATAGACAGACCTAGGGAACTGCATAATATAGTCAAACAATATTTATCACGAACAAATGTTAATATTATTGTCTGGGAATGTGAAGGTCTGATGCTGTTCTTACAATGCATATGACTTTTAACAGATGAAAGTCAATTAAATATCTGTTAAAGTCAGTTATATAGTGGAACCACCAGGCCTTTAACCCCTCCATTTTAATATAATTCTTGTGCAGAGTTTTATCTTGATTTTGTTTGTTTTTTGTTTTTTTTGTTTATTTATTTAACGTATTAGCAGAATTGTGATTGTCCCTATTTACAATGATTTGAAAAATGTGATGCCACTTTCTCATCGTCAGTTGTTCATATTATTTGGAATTGAAAACAATATATATCCTAATTATAACCCATCAGAGGTTGAACGGGATATTTTTCTTCATTAATTTAAAAAAAAAAAAACTTACTCGACGCTTATTAACCTTCTAGCCCTAGTATTGTCCGGCCGAAAATGGCATCTACGTCGTTCAGCCTCGTTTTTGATTCTGACATAGTTGGCATCACTCTATATGAATCTAGGGCACTAGGCTGCCCCATAAAATCGCTGGAAATGATAGTCAGTCCATGAAGATATGAAGGGAAGGAATATGCCTCCACACTAGGTCAGATGGCCGACTGTTTGACTTCGCAAGACTGAAGGCAAAAACAAAAATCAGAAGGGTCACAATACAAGACTTGCTGTTCGCCAATGATACTGCAATCGTCACTCAAAGTCAACAGGAGCTCCAGAGCTTTATGAATCGCTTCCCCAAAGCATGCAAGGTCTTTGGCCTCACAATAAGTCTAAAGAAAACAAATGTGCTTGGTCAGGATGTGGATGTTGCACCAGTTATCACTATCAATAACTATGAATTGGCAGTGGTGCACCACTTCACATACCTGGGGCCTACCATCAATGACAAACTCTTTCTGGACACAGAAATTGACAGTCACATTGGCAAAGCTGCAGCCATCTTTGCCAGCCTCACAACTGGTGTTTGAAGAAACTCCAAACTTACAATGAAGACCAAAGCTGTGGTATATAATGCCTGTGCCAACAGCATGCTTCTATATGGCAGCGAGACATGGAAAACCTATGCTAAGCAAGAAAGAAGGCTCAATACCTTCCACACCCTTAGTATTTCATGGTTGAAAAAAAAAAAAAACACACACACACACAAATAGTAATACGTCTTACAAGGAGAAGGAAAGACAAAGTGACAAATGTTGAGGTGCTGTCATGTGCTGGCCTCTAAATCATGTATACACTACTTAGAAAGCGCAGACTATGCTGGGGCCATGTCCGCTGCATGGAAGATGGTCACTTTCCCAAAGATATCTTCCATGGACAACTGGCAGATGGCAAAAGAATAGCCGCATGACAGCATCTGAGGTTCAAAGATGTGTGCAAGAGAGACATAAAGGCACTGGACATAAATCCAGCAATCTGGGAGGATGAAGCTGCCGAATGCACCAAGTGGTGATGCTCCCTAAGGCACCACCTCAGATTGGTCGAAAAGAAGCTGTCACAACAAGCAGAAGTGAAAAGAACACGCCGAAATGATTAGATCAGGGGCGCATTCCCATAGGCAGTCATGACTGAAGGGACTCCTACTACTATTACTTCTACTACTACACAGAAACAAGTTATTCTTCTTTAGCTCAGCTGTGTCAAACTTTCCCCCATGTAGGCTTCATATATAATACATGAATATATCTATATATGTAAGCGTGAAATCCCAGGCCATGCAGAAGGCCAAATATAAATAATATATAAAATGCCATACATACAGTGTATCTCTGTGATGCACCTTCCTGCTCATGCTGACTAATGACACTGATGCATGACAAGCGATTCTCCCTCTTTCATCCCATAACCAAACTGATCTATGTGCATCTATTTACTGTAAACACTTATCACATTTTTCCAGATGATTAAATTAATTAAATTAGCATATGTGTTCTTCTGGTGAAACATAATCAGTATGTTGAGAAATTGATTTGTAATCCTAATGCTCTTGTAACACACATGAGATAAACTTTGTTTTGTCTAATGAACTCTTATAACTGGAAACTAAAGCTATGTTGATTTCGTTATTTTAGCAAAGGTAGTATCTGTTTTACTTACGGCCAAAGCTCTGTCTATAACGTCAGTGACAACCTGGCAATATTAAAACATGATGAATACAAAATTAAAAGTTTGTTATATCAACGAAAATGAAGGTAGAATTTTCACAGCAACAGATAATTAATGAAACTGACATGATTCAACACTCATAACTAATTTTATGTGCCCAACCAGAGAATGGACTATATATATATGTGTGTGTGTGTGTGTAAGTATAGTCCATTCTCTGGTTAGGCACATAAAATTAGTTATGAGTGTTGAATCATGTATATATAAATATGCTGTCCCATATGACAACAACATAAGTATGAATTTATAAGTAAGTAATCCGACAAAACATAACGGGAAATAATTATGTTGTGCTCTTTCTGCTGAATGTCCTGATGATGGCTGTTATGAGTAAAATCATAACATATCTATCGACATCGACAAGCCTTGTTTATGGACTAGCTTGTTGATATTACGTTCCCTGGGTTACTCCCGAAGTACGTCATTGTCTTTTAGACAAATAATGAAGACGGCTTTGCCGGCTTCACTTAGCAGAAGTGAGCGATACTTCTAGGCCTTTCCTTGTGTGTTCCTGAGTGTGAACGGACGCATAATTGTCCAGCTCCTATATGTGTACTCTTACTACAGAGTTATAAAGTTTTACTACAGCTAGATCGTCCATCTGCTTCATGGAGTCTATGCTGGATTAATATATTAGGACAAGCGAATGCTGTATGTCAAGGAACGAAAGTGAAATATTAAATAAAGTATGCAGCAACATGTTGAAGACATCTTGTTTTTCAACACCTATAGTATGTGATCAGTCAACTCTGCGATTTTTATTCTTCTCCATGGCACGACTGTGCTGTTTTGTGAGGGGTTCTGTCTGTGTCTTTTCTAGGTCTAGTATAATGAGGGCAAAGTATTTTGCTTCATGTGTGCAGCTGCTTCTCTGAAGGCAACTCTGGTAACATCTTTTCAACCTGTTATTCATTTGGCGGTTTAAGAGCTTTTCCTGCCTGTTGTAATACTCTGTAGTCTCTTGTGTCATTAATAGATTGTAGTTTTGTCATCTTGTTAATTTTATATACTAGGAATAATTTCATCGCTCTGGTAATGATTCTCTGAGTCTGGTTTTGTATGCTGGCTATTCTTCCAAAGTTGTATTTTGAAGCGGTTGACCAGGTTGAGATTTCCATATTCCAGTGCTGGTCTAACATTTTCTGTATACAACAGCTTGGGCAATTGATTGACTGCACCTGAAGCATTTACTATTATTTATCACACTAGGGCTATTATCTGCCTAGCTGTTTGTTGGTACTTAGCAATTTGATTTTTCCATGCCATACAATTCAATTCTAAGATATACATGACTTTTCCTCCTGATCAGTATGACTTACTGTGCATCTTAATTTCTTCTCATTTAATTTTAGCAACTTTCTTGTCTTAATTTATCTAGTTTTTGTAAAGCCTCCTGCTGTTTTAATATACTCTCCAACTAGGTAGGTCATCAGCATATCTGTGGACCCTTTTTGATATTTTATCCATAATTTCTAGCCAACCATGTAAAAACCAGGAACAATGTTGGTGATATCACGTTTCCTTGTTCTAATTTTACGCTATGGCTTAGGTGTCCCTGTATCTGTAGTCTGCCTTGCCTATTCTGAAAGGAAGTGCTTTATCCACTCGCACAAACCTCAACTTTTGAGTTATATGTAGTCCCTAATATAAAATGAAATCCACTAGGCTATTGTAGAAAACACGACATAAGTTAAGGTGTACCTGGCTTATAAGACTGTCTGTCAGGTGCGTATGAACATCTACCATAATAGAGCCCGCATTATTTCTTTTCGTTTGCAGATCTGCCATGTGAACTTATATGTAAAATCATTTAGACAGTGTGGCAAGATACAGATCCCTTCTCTATTGTGGAATAATCCATATGTAAACAAATGGTTTCTAACCTCTATTACCGAAGAGCTATTTCCGTGCGGTTATTTTCGGTTACCATAAAGGGTCAACCACAGAAGTTCTTTGGGGGTCTATTAACGTAGAAAAAAATAGGTTTACTGCTCCCTCAGGCATGTCGTAAAAGGTGACTAACATCAGAATGTGCATAGGATTGGTAATCTCAGTATGTGAAACACATTGCTGCAGAAACCATTGCTACAAAATCACATGAAAGCTTTGGTGGAGGCTTCCTGCAAGGGAGCTAGCTGCGGCGGTGTTGCCAATCTCCGTAAATAGCTACAAGTGAAATCATCATGACTGTAGCTTTGACCTAGGTACTGGGCAACTGGCATAGACAGAAATGGCTGTAATCAAAATTCTGGAAAGATGAGTAGATTTGAGGCATTATCAAAATGGTAGTTTGAGGCACAATTCACAAACTATACAATTCAAGATCAAAAGGTCTTTTTATATTTGGATATGCGGCCTAATATAACCGACAAAGTTGAACGGGACGCGCGTCGCCAAAACGAGGCAAAAATTTTTTTTTTAAAACCTCACAAAGATACAGTTTAAAGCAACAATGTGATACCAGTGTCAAATTTAGACAACAACCATGGAACAGAAGCATATGATAGGAAACTCTTTACAGAGCGATACAACAGGAAGCAATCTGATCATCAGAAGGAGTCCCCCCGTCCGACAAGTGTTTCGGCCCTATATACTCCTTTACACTCTAAGGGGAGCGGGCCCACTTGGGTCATGACTCCCAAGCGTCTCAGCCTCCTGTTGTCTTGTATCGAAAATGAACCCATTTCACTTATGGTAGCAACTTTAATCCACAACTCCGCCAGCCGTGGAGGCAATTGTAAAAGTAACAGAGAAGACAAATTATTCCGTTCTCCAAACAGGAGAAATGACGTATTTGATATGTAGCTTACACGATATGAGAACAGTCAGTGCTGATGCAATAAGCACAGCCCAACAATGGTGCCCCTCTTGGCCCTTCCATTGCGTAACTGACGAGACATTAAGACTCAGTAAGTGCTGAAGGTGAAAGATTGAAAATTCAGTTATCTTCCAGGCCAGACTACACGGAAATTCATGCAGAAAAACGTTGGTAAGACAGTCAAACATACTGAACTCTAGGTCTATGTCTGATACCTTCAAACTTTTAAACTTTAGTCACTCACCATACCAAAGACAACTTTTTTTTTTAAACAATTCAGATTAAAGTCGAACACGGCAGATAAGGGCAATTACAAAAAATTCGACTAACGTTGAGTGTGCCAGTGAAAGAGTTGGGAGTTAAGGGCATGATAAAAAAGTTAGTTGCTTATCCTTTACAGGACGTGGCAATCAACCCCAGTTTTTATTGGCTGTTTGTGATTTTTCTAGGCAATTTTTTCATTCAGTAGTTTGCCATTGCTTTCTGAACGGTACGGTGCTTATACCATTGTTAAAAATCCACACAAAGCGATCTGCTACAAAACCGCCTGGTATATCTGGATTATGAAACTGCGTTTATATCCATTAGGCCACAGACGCCGACAAAGCATGATAGCTAGGGAAAATACTCTGTGGTGCCTCTTCCCTTGGTGTCCTTAGCACGTTCTTATTTTGCTGATTAATCCAGCGCTGAGCACAGTTAATATGATAATAACAGATTACGTATACTTCTAAAACAAATCATGCGAAGGGGAACATTAAATGTAGAAGTTAACACGGATTTGATATATGTTACTGATGCAGGCTGAAAATGTAACGTCAAATTCACATTAAGTGGTCAGGACAAGTGGACTTGCCACGTGTAAAAGGGACTGAGAAGGACACTCTGCAGAAATATAATATGCCAGGACTCACTTCATCGGTTGAGTGGAAAAAAACAATCAAGTTCTCCGCGGCACCTCACGCCATGTAGCAGTAACAAAACTACAGAAAGGTCAGAGACAGCGAGGTAAACACCTTCAGTTATACATCAACGTGTGCTTGCATCTACATTTTTACACGTGGTACATCATATTTGTGCATCGGACTAGCAACCTCATTACATTAAAAAAATTGCTACAGCAACCACAAGAATAGATTAAATTCTTCCTGGTTTTAAAAAAAGGGGGGGGGGGGGGGGGGAAAGGGGGATTTTCTTTTTACAATTCAAGTTCTGACACTTAGAATAACTCGATCGTTTGGTATTACCTTTCTTATCTCCCTTCCAATGTTGCCGGTTAACTGTGTCGGCTTCATGGTGATTGTTCGACAAGACTTGTGATTTGTGAACTTGATCTCAGACCTAAGGGTCTTTTGTGTTTGGATATGCGCCCTAATATAACCGACTAGGTTGAACGGGACGCGCCTCGCCAAAACTTTATTTAAAAAATAAAAAATTCATCTTCTTCTTCATCGTAGTCGTTCGATTTTTTTTATTTAGCAGAAAATACGTTGTATTTGATGTCTTTGTATTTTTCCAGCGCAATAAAAGCTCACCTTGCCTTTTGAATTCCTATTTTGGATGTCATTGTTCCAATAACTTCTTCAATATTGCTGTCAAGATATATGAATGTCTTCACATTTATTTTTACTTGCATTTATTCTCATAATCTTTGTTGTTTAGTTACGTATTTTTATACCTCAGTTTGGAGTGGCAGAGTGGTTAGAGAGCCTGCTTCTCGGGGCAAAGTAACCGGATTTAGAAATCTGACAGCGTCATTTTGCAGTCTACCCATCAGTAAATAGATACCTGGCTCTGCTCTTGCCTTATGGAAGGCAAAGGTATCAAGGGGGAGGGGGAGAGGAGGGGTAGGGGTAAGTCCGTAGATACGGGGGGGGGGGGGGCTTTCTTTCTCCCTCCCCCCCCCACACTTTGAGGGTTTGGTGAAAAAACATTTGTGCGGAAATTATACTGTACCAAACATGTTTTGTGCAGAAAGTTTTTATAACCCCCACTTTATTAAGTCCTATCTGCGGCCCTGGGGAGGGGGGGGGGCGGTTATTCTACCTCATAAAGCTGAGAGCTAGTATAATGAAGTCTCTAGCACTTCCCTACGGAAGTACGGTACCTGTTAAACGGGGTTACCTTGACCTTTTTTGTTCAGATTCGTTGCTGTGACCTGTCAATAAATATTTGCATTTTGTATTGCATCTGGTTTCGGGTATGCGACAGAAGAGTCAGGTCATCAACAAAATCTAGTTCACCCAGCTGTTTTGTCAGAGCTCACTGAATTCCATTTGTGTTGACTGATGTCGTTGTCTTGACAACCCAAAATATATCCAGTAAAAGATGTAATGGTGACGGCGAATATTACTTGTAAATTATCGTGTATTTAAAGTTTTCTGTCTTCCGATGCTTGTTCAGAAAGAGTTAAAAATCTAATGAGTTAAAAATCGACCGTGTTAGTAAATTTTGTGCATTTATTTTCATTTAAGGTAGAAACTATACTCTGAATACTTACTTACTTACTACTTAGTCGTTCCCCTTCTACCGTGAGGTGTAGAGGTTTGGAAGAGAGAGCGCCAGACCATTCTATCAGCTGTCTTCTTCCTGGCCTGGTTCCATTCTAGTCCTCGGTCCTTCAAAGATTGTCTAATGTTGTCCTCCCAGCGGACTCTGGGTCGTCCTGGAGGTCTGGATCCCTGGCTCTTTGTTTCCCATGCTTGTCGTGGTAGCCGATCTTCTCCCATTCTGCAGACATGGCCAAACCATCTTAGTTGGGACTGTTCTATTTGGGTCTGCAGCGGATGGGATTTTTAGGCCTTGACGGATCGTCTGGTTGCGGACCATGTCTCTTCTTGTTACTTCAACCACTTTCCTCAGATACCTCATTTCTGAGGTTTGGATCAGGCTTTTGTGGGTTGTAGTCATTGCCCACGACTCGCATCCATATGTCAAGACTGGGACATAGGTGGAGCGGTATACAGCCATCTTCGTTTTCTTACCAACCTCTTTCTTGCTGAGGAATCCACGATTTATGGCCTGAAAAAGTCTACCAGCCGCTGCTTTTCGAGTGGCCAACTCTTCTTTGATGCCTCCCTTTCGGTCTATAATAGCTCCGAGATATTTAAAGTGGTCGACCAGCTCCAGGACCTGTTCTCCCAACTTAATCTGATGTTTTCTTTCTTCTCGTGATATCACCATGGATTTTGTTTTAGAGCTGCTTATGACCATCCCTCTCTTCTCCAGCTCTTCCTTCCAGACTTGCAGGTTGGATTGGAGATGTGCCTCTGATTTAGCAATCAGGGCAATATCATCAGCAAATGCCAGCTCCGAAATATAGACCTGTCTCATCTTCCAGTACCCCACTGAATACTTTCTTGTTCTCTCCTTACATGCCTTGATGACATCGTCCATAAGGAGTATGAAGAGGTAAGGTGATAGGATATCACCTTGTCTTACACCAGTGGTGGTTCTGAACTCTTCTGACTTATGGTTTGCTGTCCTCACATAATTTCTGCAAGACTTGTAGAAGCTCTGTATAGCATGAATCAGAGGTGCTGGAATATTCTTCCTTGCCAAACAGTCCCAAAGTTTGTTCCAGGGGACCCTGTCAAACGCCTTTTCCAGATCTATAAAACAAAGATGGATCTCACTCTTATACTCAAGGGCCTTTTCACTCAGCTGTCTGAGTGTGAAGATTAGGTCTTGAGTACTTCGGTTTGCTCGGAATCCGCACTGGACCTCATCCAATTGTGGCTCAGCTAGGCGTCGGAGTCTCTGCTCTAGGATTCTAGAGTAGATTTTACCAGGGACACTGAGAAGGGATATGCCTCTATGGTTTCCACATTGTCGATTGTCACCCTTTTTGAAAATTGGTGTTATGATGGCAATCTCCCAATCCTTTGGTATGGTCTTGTTGCACCATGCTGCCTGTAGGACCTTTAAGAGTAATAGGTCGCCTGATGCTCCCATGTACTTAACCATTTCTGGTGTTATACCATCATGCCCTGCTGCTTTGCCCATCTTGATTTTTCTCTAGTGCTGCCCTCAGTTCTTCCATCTTTATGTCATCTTCACCATCATTGGTTTTCTCTTCTGTGCTAGTGGTTATCATTTCTGATGCTTCATCATGCTCACCATCCAGGAGTTCTGAGAAATATTCTTTCCATCTTTCCATTACTTCCTTCGGGGCAGTAAGCAATTTGCCTTGCTTGTCCTTTATAAATTTGAGAGGGCATTGTTTTTCTTTCCTCATGTTCTTTAGGGTCTTATAGAACAATTTCTGGTTTTCTTGTGCATCTTTTTCTAGCTTTTCTCCAAATTCTTCCCAGGACTTCTGTTTTGCTGCTAGCACTTTGTTCTTTGCTTCTGTTCTGAGTGTCACATATTCTCTATATTTTTCCATTTGTCCTGTTGTGTTTTTAGCTCCTAAGTATTGTTTTCCATGCCATTTTCTTCTCTCTTATTTTCTCTTTGACTTCCTCTGTCCACCAAGGTGTCCTCTTTCTCTTGTTCCCAAGTCGGACTTCACCGCATGCTTCTGCAGCAGCTGTCTTTATGATATCCTTGAATTTATTCCAGAGGGTTTCCAAGTCATCAGGTCGTTTCTTCTGTGTTGCTCACTGCTGTAGCAATAAGCCCCTGATATCTGGTCTTAATTTCTGGCTCTCTCAGCTTGTAGGTCCTAATGCTCATTTCTCCTGCTCGTTTACTTGGTTTCTTGCGTGATGTTGGGCAGTTCCTAGGCTGAGCAACTCTTTCAGTTGTTCGTTTGATTGTTAGCAGGTAGTGATCACTTCCAATCTCTGGCCCCCTCCAGACTCTTGCATCTCGGACATATCTGAATGAGCTTCTCCGAACAATGGCATAGTCGATCACCGACTTCTCATTCTTGGTTGGTTCACATCTAGTGTATGCATGTATGCGCTTATGGGGAAACTTTGTGTTTGTAATGATCAGATTCTGCTCACTGCAGAATCTAAGGAGTCGCTTTCCATTGTCATTGAGAGTATCTTCTCCATATCTTCCGATAACTCCACCCCATCTAGCATGGTCATTTCCAACTCTGGCATTAAAATCTCCGAGCATAATAACTTCATCTAGGCAGTCATCCACTGTCCTTTGAAGCAGCTCGAAGAATTCCTCCTTGACCTCTGCTCTCTCATCCTCATTTGGCCCATACACTATGACCAGGTTGACTATGGTTTCTCCTTCTTTTAGTTTTACAACCATAATGCGCTCCGAGACAAAGTTCCATCCCTTGATACTATCTTTTTGATTTTGGGCCACAATGCAACCCACGCCCCCTTTAGCTCTTTCAGATATGGGTACACCACTGTAGAGCAACGTGTTGCCATCGAGATCCATGACTCCTTGTCCTTTTTTCTTCGTTTCCGTTATAGCCAGGATTTCTAGTTTTGCTTTCCTCATCTCTTCCACCAGCTCCTCTTCCTTCCCATTTATACTTCTTGTGTTCCAAGTTCCATAAGTCGTAGTCCGTAGACCGTTCCAGTTCGTCGCCTTTAGAATCAGTCCGGTTTTCTCTCTTGTAGTTCGCGTAATCATGATTTAAAGCAAACAGGTGATTGGCCTGTTGTGCCTTTGCATGGTGGAGGGGCTGCGTCCTTACGGCCTCCATGCAGGCCGCCCTCCTCCTTTTTCATCCGGGCTTGGGACCGGCATTGGCGGAGTTTACTCTGAATACTTACATTTAATATTTGGACATATTTGTTGCTGGTTACAAACTCTAGCGCTGTCACTGACAAAACCTGAATGTTGCTTTCCGTGAAACAGTTTTAGTGGCAATAAAAGGAGGTGGAGAGAAATCGAAAATACTCTCAGAAGTGAACAGTAGACCTACATGGAAGATTGAAAAGTGTCGCATAACGATTCGCCTATCTACATTTTTTGTCTACAAATTTGCTGTACCATTTAATTCATTTACTTGGTGAGCTACTCTTCAATTCTAACGTTATCTATAAACTTAAATAGTAACGCTGTTTAAATCTCCCACAGTCCCTCTTCTTTCTCTCCATTTCCTCTCTCTTTCTCCCTTCTCGTGAGAAAAAATGCATTTTTTTGCCATGCCTGGGGGATTAAAGAAATTCTAACTTTTTGAATGGGACCATGGTCAGACTTGTACCGGCCAGGATTATTTATGAGGCCTGTGGCATGGCTTGACAGGGTGACCCACGCTACATCACGTGCACGGCTGTTCGTGCCCTATACCAGAGCGCTCTTTTAGTTTCGGTGACCGGAATTCTGACACCGGGTATAAAATTTTCATGTGCACCGTAAAAGACTATTGAAGTTTTTGGCGGGGAAAATCAGCTGATGTGTGTGTAAAATCAGTAAAATATAAATCATTACACACTCGTTCTGGATAAACACAGCGCTAAAATTCTTTTGTGTACTATAACTTTGTTCTGTGTTCTATTTTTGATTGCATTTTTATTTGTTTGAAATTAGTTTTGACGGAGTTACAGACTTTTGAAAACAGCGTCATCATTTGAGGAAATTCATAAAATAAGTAATCTTTTTATTAATTTAATATCTAAAAATCGGCCCATTCGTTTGAGTTTATAATTATAAAGACTTCTCGAAGGGAAGCTAAAGATTATTTCCACATACTTTTTTTTTTTTTTTGGTTTCATATCTTGAGAATGTGTGGTAGTCAGTTTTGTGAGTTTGGCATTACAAGAACAAGCATATTGTCACCAGATTTTATAGCATTTAAATCACTGTAAACGCATTCCTGATACTCACAAATCTTAAATAAGGTTGTAAAAAAATAACTTTTTTGTAAAGCACCATCTGTTTTTGCATTTTCATTCATTTATAATGATATTTAGCTACGTATATAAGCGTCAGAAAACATGTAAAGCTATAGATAGATTACTTCCACATACTTTGATCTATCTTTCAAGTCTTGTTAATCTCGTATTTATAATATGAATTTTTTTTTATTGTGTGTGAGATAAGGACTGTTCCTTTAGTGTTCTTTGGTAGACAATCCTGTGCACACGACGGCTGCCAAAGAATTCTAAGTAACTGTTTGTATATCTTCTTTCATTCACAGATAAAGCATTCTACATCCTGGTGTTAGACTTGATAGTCCCAAATATTCCTTTATCTTTATACATACACAAGTAAACTATACTACATAACAACGAAATGGAACATACTGTTTTGCATCATATGAATTGTGCCAGTGCACTGTGCAGAGCCTGTGGCAAGAGAGCATTAACTTCCAAAACAAAACGTTCAAATCAGAAAGCACTGAACTGTTCTAATTACGTTAATGATCTGTTCTTTGTGTTTGGAATTAACGTATCAGATGATAAACCCACAGAGCATTAAACTATATTTTGTAAGAAGTGTTACTTACGAATACAAAACTCAAAAAGGAGGCATAATGAGAAGTGTCTTGAAATAGCCAAGTTACTATAGGAAAACAGTCAGCACATCTGGAAAGACTATGACCATAATTTAACAATAAGTGAATGTCAACTGTGCAATTATGTTGCAAAGACATCTTCTGGTGTTTTAAAAACAAAAAGCTGCTCTATCCCCTGTGATGTTCTTTCTGACCCCTCCATGTCAGTCAGTTAGCTGTAGTCAGTCAGTTAGTTGTAGTCAGTCAGTTAGCTGTAGTCAGTCAGTTAGCTGTAGTCAGTCAGTTAGCTGCAGTCAGGATAGCTCTGTACAGCAGGAGGTTGATGTGCCTGCTCACATTAGTAATGATATTGTTCAGCTGGAGGTTGATGAGTCATCTCACATTAAAGGCGATACCATTATTCATTTGGACGTGGATAACACTACTCACCCTAGCATGCTAGTTTTTGTTGCCACATCTACACCTACCAAGTCAGTTATACATACGACAAGTACATCCACCTCGCCTGTCTTCAAAAGCGACATAACAGTACAACAGTTACTTGCTAAGCCACCTTCACCACCACTAACACAAGAGGAAGAAACCCTATTCACATCCATTGTTAGAAAAAAACTAGAAACAGCAAAAAATAATATCATAAAATGCAAAACCAGAGGACAGCCTATTGTACTACAAAAACTAATTAAACATAGAAGAGAAACATCAGTCACCAGAACGCCAACAAAACGTAAGCGATCTCAATTTCTCCACACTGTTAGGAAACATATTGTTGGAACATCAACTGACTCACTAGACCTGTAGCAGACACATGAGAGGAGAATTTGTACATTCCACTATTCCCAAAATTGAAAGACGCGCCAGCGGTATTAAAAATATAACTTCACAATTAAAATTTATAATGAAAACTCATTTGTTACAAATTTTCCATCTGTGAATGTACAGATTCATCCTATTAAAAAAAAAAAAAGGAAGTGTGAATGATAATTGAGCAAAATTTTGGGGCTAGAGCAAATTATGGCAGTTGTTGCGTGAGAGTGACAGAATTAACAGAGTGTGGAAATCATTTAATAGATGTATTTATTAAATACACCTATTTATCTATTAAATTTAACATTTCGTTTTACTCATGACCATACTCATTTTTACGTGACCATCGTGATGTATGATTGAGATAATTGTTAGCTCTCATGTTTTGGGGACAATTGGGTGTGTTATTTTAAGGTAATAAATGTGGACTTGCAATTTACTGTTTCAATAATTAATGTTTGACGCATGAAACCAAAACAAAACTTTGATATCCATTTTCTGCAGGTTTTCTACTTTTGATTTCTGTAATTTGTTACGCATGTTGATTGTGACCGTTCTAGTGTAAATTGCATTAGAAACAAACCATAACAAAATATAAAAAAACGTAAATTTTACACTATTTCAGACTATTATATCTTCTAATTGTGATAAAATGTTTGTTCTTGTTCTAAAATTTACTCTAACATTTCTAGTCTAGCTTTACGCAAAATTAAATCCGGTATTTATAATAATAAAGTAGCCTAAAAGCATTAATTAAGCCCTATCAAAAGTAAACACCGCCACATTTTTTTCCCGTTAAGAAGTTGACTACGTGACCTCTGTCACGATAGCTATAAATAGCGCGGTCAAGGAAAACTAAAAGATCGCTGGCAAACAGCCGTGCGTGGGGCACGCGGACAGCTTGGGCGCGTCTTATTTAAAACAGGTATCCAAAAAACTGTGGATACGAACATTCCCCAAGAGCCTAGTAGAGATAGGACAGGTTATCAAACCTGTAAACTCTTTGTAAAGATTGTCTAGCAGAAATTTGCTAAAAACAGTAGTCAACTATTGCCTTTTCGTCATGGAAAGATGGGCTTTTTAAGCTATTAGCACTGCTAAACACTTAATTATCTAGAATTAAGTACCTTTACAAAAGAGACAGCTTAGATTATTGGCAACAACCATCATAAGCAAGAGCTAGAATAGGAGACCACTAGTTACCGTCGAGGGAAGACCAGGCAAGGCACCTCGAGAAGCAATCTGTGGTTGACGTTGTGACGGGTATGCATAAATTTTACTATTCTTACTTTAATACATGATTTGTATATCTAATACTTAAATTCATGTTCATTATTAAGATGGAAACTGAAGCTGTATTTTCATTGCATTATACACGTAACTCTTATTCCCTGGTATATACAAGCTTCACAACTTCTTATATACTATGTCTCGTTATTTCATTATTACCCCCTGCCCTTGTCTTCTTCATGCTTTAAATGCAAGACATAACTCAACAGTTATGATCTTCATAATTCTTTCTAGGACCATCTAGCACACGTTGGACACTATGCTCCATGCGGAGCCAGAAATACTGTACATAGCTATCAGTAATTTCTAACTTCTATCATATGTGTCAATAATAACCTATTCACTGTTTTTCCTCGTACTTTATGTATTCAGCAGTGTTTATTATTGTAAAACTTTTGACATGTATGTAATGCATACAAGGGGATTGACATAAGTCTTGAGCCTGACCATGAAGGACATGTCACAGAGCGCTGAAATTTTGTATAGTGTCTATTCCTTTTCAATATAGCCACCGTCTGAATTGACACACTTCTGCCATCTCTGCTTGACCTTGAAAAGACCTTGGGAGTAGAACACCCTATCTTTCAAACTAAACCAGTCATCACATGCCAGTGTAACCTCTTCATTGCTGTCAAAATGATTTCCTTTTAGCTGTTTTTTAATATTTGGGAATAGAAAAAAGTCTGATGGAGCCAAATCTGGAGAATATGGTGGGTGTGGAAGAATTTCAATATTCAAACGTTGGCTGCTAGCTGCACAAGCCGTGCTTTGTGAGAGGGCGCGTTGTCTTGAAGCAAAGGAAGATTTTGAGTGTGCGTTATCCCTCGTTTCCTGGTCACAACCTTTCTTAGTTTTGTGAGAAGATCTACATAGTACTGTCCATTAACTGTGTTGCCACGTGGCAGATAATCTTTCAAAAGTACACCTTTGCCGTCCCAAAAAACAGTCAGCATCACTTTTCCTGCAGATTTCTGCGCCCTTGGCTTGACAGGTGTTGGGGAGCCCGGGGTTTTCCATTGCATGCTGGCAATTTTGGATTCGGGATCATAATGGTGTACCAAGTCTCATCTACTGTCACCATGGTCTCCAAAAAATTTTTTGACTGACACTTTTTTGAGCAACTGTTGACAGCAATTTACCCTCCTTTGCTTCTGTTCACGTGTCAACAGTCGCGGAACCCAGCGTGCACACACTTTTCTCATGTTCAGTCTGTTGTGTAAAATTCTATAAACTGTTCTTTCATTTAGTTTTACTCTACTAGCTATCTACCCAATTGCCATTTTTCGATCCTGGTCAATGATTTTCTTCACTCTTGTTGCATTTTCATCGTTGCACTCTGAGGCTGGTCTACCAGATCTTGGCAGATCAGCAACATTTGAGCGGCCGCACTTAAACTGTTGACACCAGTTTTTTTACCGAAGTATATGAAGGACAAGAATCACGAAACACTGGTTCCATTTCTCTGTGTATTTCTGTAAGTGTTTTTCCCTGAAACATCAGAAATTTTATCACAGCTCTGGCCTCCTTCTTTTCCATTGTTTTGTCAAATCTTTGGAGCAGCAGATCCGGTCAATAGGGTACATTGCGCCGTGCACCGTAGCGGGAAAACCCATTGAAGAAACAAAGACGTACTTTACACATTCAGTGCAAATATGATGAACTTTAAATGTGCCAAGTTTCATCTTTCTCCTGTGACTCCTTCATGGTCAGGCCCAAGACTTATGTCAATCCCCTTGTATAATAACTATTTTCATTTTATATGGGTGGGAATAGTATTCTATAATTGCCCATGGTTATGTAACACTTGATAGAAGCAGAGACTAAGAAAAGTACAAATTCTGTTATGTTTTGCTCTGCAAGGTTAGCAAGACATTCTAAACTAATAAAGTCAGAGGGGTGCAGAAAAGGTAGAACACGTAGTTACAATTCCACAATGGAATGCTACCCGCTTTAGTAGGGGTCATATATTATCTGATGGACTGAGTCCTTTAGAAACGCGCGGGCCAATAGCGTTGCAGCTAAGCACTGAGCTAAAGCAATGTTACCTTTATTTGCTCTCCAGCCTTAATGTCGGTACATAACAGCTGGAATCTTGAGGGCCGAAACGTGGAACTGCAAAAGGAGCCTGGCAGCATAAACCCAGGAGTCCTGCAGAAGAGTCCAACACGTCAGGAGACCAGTCACATTTGGCTAACCTTAGAGCCAGGCAGACAAACACAAATTAGAAAGCTGAGTATATACTACCATCATTGAGAAGATTTAATACATGTGTCCAAATGAAGAAATCCATTCTTATAAAACAACAAATAACGTATTCAAAGCAATAATTCTATTGTATTTGAACAGCTACCAAACTATTAATTGGATTTTCTTATTGTTACAATTGTAGTCATTCAAAATAGCACATCTATGAAATTTGTAAAAACAACATTATAGATTGGGTTTTCTTTAACACTATATTTCTTTTGGAAATTCTATTTAATATTTGTATAAATCAAAAACATCGAGTCTGTTTTATTTTCTTTGTGTCACATTTATGTTGAATGTAAACATTTTTGGTAATAAGATTAAGTCTTTCATTCTTTCTTCACAACTGGTGTTCTAATAATATAAAGTCTTTTGGTCTTTTACCTGGGGGAACGAACCAAAATACACTGTAATTGTAGATGACAATATAATTACAGAAGTCATGGAAGGGATAAAACGTGACGAGAATGCCTAAACCTCTGCCTATATTCCATATATTTTTTCAGTAATCTCTCTGCAAATTCACTAAGAGGCAAGTTTTACTATTCCAATAATCTCCCTTTTCACGTTCTTAAAAAGGAACTGCCCTGAGTAAGAGAGAGAGAAGTGTTCTTTCATGTGTCAGTGGACAGCAGGAATTCTTCACAGAATAGCGCCTGCTTCTTCCTTCTATCATTCTTTTATTCATCCACACACCTTCAGTAAATCACTCTCGCCTTTTTTTTAAATAACGCCTCAAAAAGAAAACAAGAAAAGACTATGAACGGCTAAAACATAATGGGTAGGGGGGGGGGGGGGACCTTGGCGTGAATGTGTTCAGGGCCTATGTTCCTTGGGGATAATGAAGAGTAATGACAGATGAGATACCCTTCAATTGCAGAGCGTTTCTCCTTAACTTTTACTTTTTCTTTCCAGTATTGTCGTGAAGCGTAGTCGGGAAGTTGACGTTCTTGTGTCCAAGTGTGTCGCGTTGGCTGCTGTTAGCCCATGTTGTTGAACGAGGTCTGTCATGTTGTATATCCATTTGCCTCTTGATCTTCCCCATGTTGTTGAACGACGTCTGTCATGTTGTATATCCATCTGCCTCTTGATCTTCCCCATGTTGTTGAATGATGTCTGTGATGTTGTATATCCATCTGCCTCTTGATCTTCCCCATGTTGTTGAACGATGTCTGTGATGTTGTATATCCATCTGCCTCTTGATCTTCCCCATGTTGTTGAACGATGTCTGTGATGTTGTATATCCATCTGCCTCTTGATCTTCTCCATGTTGTTGAACGATGTCTGTGATGTTGTATATCCA
Organism: Oreohelix idahoensis; assembly: GCA_024509875.1. Taxonomy (NCBI): domain Eukaryota; kingdom Metazoa; phylum Mollusca; class Gastropoda; order Stylommatophora; family Oreohelicidae; genus Oreohelix; species Oreohelix idahoensis. Next base: position 136,491 of record JAMPIV010018044.1, on the reverse strand, counting down.
TCTGCCTCTTGATCTTCCCCATGTTCTTGAACGATGTCTGTGATGTTGTATATCCATCTGCCTCTTGATCTTCCCCATGTTGTTGAACGATGTCTGTGATGTTGTATATCCATCTGCCTCTTGATCTTCCCCATGTTGTTTGTCGTAAATTTATTTTGAGAGAAAAGAGTCGTAGAAATAGTGGTCCGGTTTAGAGTGGAAAATGATGATGGTAAGCTCAGTGATAGAAAATGTAGAGATTTAATAGTTACTTCACAGCGTGCTGGAGGAGAGTAAAGACAGACTTATTTACGACAAATCGTGTCTCTCAATCTTCTCTTTCACTCTCCTGGTCAAACAATTATTTGCCAGTTTTCCAGACTCGCATCTGCGCGCACACCGATTCGGTGTTTTCAAACACACACACGACGTTGATACAAACTATATTAAACGAATAGGGGAAAAGTTGGGCTTTGGGTATATCCAACACACAGAACTAAATGAGTTTAGGTGATTTTATTCACTTTAAACATCAATTACTAAAAATATCAGATATTACATAAATTATCATAAGTACACAAATGCAAATAACAAGTTTGGGAGGGGGTGAAGAAGATTGGTATCGACTAAGCCCTTCCCGCTCATTAGACAAAGACAAACCCAGTCCAGAGATAGATAATATCAGGGACACGGGTACGTTAACCTAACCGTAAAGTTAATTACTCTGAAAGAGGTGTTACCAAGTTAGGTATAAGTGATAGAAAAAAAAAATGTTCTTCCCAGCTGTTCTTCCCTTTACTAAGCAAATGGAAAGGAGGTGGTTTTAAACAGAGTTAACAAATTATCAACTATCCCACTTAAAGGAACAATGTAGGGTATACAGAAAAGATATATGTTACCAGGTAAGCAAGTTAACAAAATGGTCACACAAAAGAATTAATTAATTTCCTGTCATTCATACTCGCGCTAGCAAAGGCCTTCACTCATCTTGCTCTCACTTACCGATTGTGAAAAAATCTTGCACTCCATAGAATAACACAACAGCAGTTACACCTCAACTAAATGTATGAGTGTTTGTTCAAGTTCTAGCCCCAGATTATCGGGTAGACGGTCAGCACATAAAAGGATCCCGAAATCGCTGGAAAATGAATCTGTAGTTGTGTCTCTTTTCCTAATAACAGTTTCTATGGGAGGGCACGGTCTCTGATACCGGGGTGAGGATGGTGTGGTCTATTTGACTATGCCGCGGATAATAAAATTCTTACGCGTGCTGGTACACTTTATCCGTGAGGTATGGTTTAAGTCCAGTGAGAAAACTAGTCACATCACTGTTCAGGAAATTATGAATTATCTCTCTGTGTCAGTAAACTAACAAAGCTCGGGCCAGTGTTCTTCTTCCCGTTACGACTTAAGTTGTTTGATGGTGCGTTAAATTTGTCTTTGGGTGTGCTTTCTTTGCTATAAGTTAGATAGCGGAATTCCAAACATAGAATCGCCTCAAAGATTAAAAATTTACACAGTCTCAACAAGTTCTGCGTCAGGGGAACTCTACACACTGTTTATGCTTTGCTTTGCTTAGATTGATTTCTTTATTGCTTTCTTAATGCTGGGATCGCACAGGTTACGATCACTCTGTATGAAAGAAAAAAAAAAGACATGTAATATACCGAAAACAAATAACCTTCTAAAGCGCGATGAATTTCCCGTTAAGCCTATTATATATATGCTCGCGTATTTAATTATGTATTTAATAAACACTGCGCGAATTCTAGTGGTTAAAAACCCACATCTATAAAACTAGGACTTAACTGAATTTATTAATTATAAATTCCTTCGCGACTTTAAAAGTTAATTTAAGCATCTATTATCTTTTGAAATAATATAATAGATAGATCATTATATTTAAAACTGGAACTCTTGAGATGGTTTAATTAAATAGATTTAAATTAACACAAAATCCCTTGAAATAGAATGACTAGACCACTGATCACTTTACACAATATATATTTTACCGCTTTGCACAGAATTAGAAATCACTGCAAATATATATAAAAATCCAGGGGAAAATCTATAACAAGATTTCAATAAAGCTAGTGCTTCTGTAAAGGTCTGGCCAGCGAGTGATAACGTGTCTAGTTCTTCATGGTCTATTTAGCTAAAATGGAATGTAAGTTGAGTGGGACATGATAAACTTGACAACTTATTTGATCTCACGAACTTTTGGGGATCTGACCGCCAAATCAAGAGAAGAAGCCGCCCCCTGGTCTTCGTATCCGCTCGCTGCTGCCCGTTTCGCTTTCCCCCGTTCGCTCGGTTCCTCGATTGACACCGAGACGCGAAATTAGCGGCAAGCAACTGCGTCTCGTATCAGGGAAAACTACTGTCTTTGATAACGCCGATAGTCTCACTTAAGATCCCTCGGTCTGTCTCTTTGATCTCGTCGCTGTATCCTACATGAGTCCCGGTGGAATGAGTTCTGGCAAACGAAAAGTTACAACAAATGTTCAGGGGTTCTAATGTTATGAAAAGCTAAAGGTCCCTTTAAATCATCCATCATATCAGGGAAAATTCACTAGTCAAACTAGACGTACGTCACAATCGTCCCCACTTTTAGACATGAAACCATTTTTCATGTTTTCATTTTTGACAATGGAGGTGACCTGATTGGTGATTTTAGGATGAGTGGTATCTTCAGTTTGCTCTTCTTCCTCTGTAGACCAGTTTCTACTCAGAAAATCAGCCCCGACATTCTGTCTTCCCGGATATATTCCACTTTGAAAGAATAGACGCTTAGAAGGAGGGCCCAACGCATGATCCTAGCGTTAAATTCTTTATTGGCACCAAGAAATGCTAACGGAGCGTGGTCTGTTTGCACCGTGAACGATGTACCATAAAGAAACTCATGATGGCGTCTGATACCGTCAATCAGAGCAAGACATTCCCTTTCAACTACGCTGTAGTTCCGTTCCGCTTTATTTAATTTCCGACTGCCATAGGCAACTGGAAATAGCATGTTCAGGTCACTGTCATCGGCTTGAAGCAGTGTTGACCCGATGCCCTGACCTGACGCGTCGACTCTCAGTACAAAAGGTTTCTTGAGGTCAGGCAACCTCAAAATGGGGTATGCAGACAACTGTCCTTTCAAAGTGCTATACGCGTGTTCGCACTTTTGATCCCATATGACCTTATCAGGACAACCTTTCTTTGTGAGGTCAGTCAGAGGTGCCGTCAGTCCGTTGAAGTTCTGGATGTACTTCTGATAGTATGCACATAGCGATATGAAGGAACGTACGTCTTTCTTCGTTCGGGGTCTTTTTGCTGCCACTATTTTCTCCACGTTCTTCTTAATAGGCCAACTGCATCCGTGAGAAATAGTGTGCCCCAGGAAGTCTAACTGTTCAAACCCGATGAGACATTTGCTAGGTCTGGCTGTGAGACCCGTTTCCTGTAGTCTCCTGAGGAGCATAGCAACCGTAGCAATATGTTCTTCATAGGTTTCCGATGCAATTAAGATGTCATCCATGAAATTATGGATATGGGGACTTTGCAAAGGTTCTAGAAGCTTCCTCATCATCCTGGTGAACACTCCTGGTGCGTTATGCAAACCGAACGGCATCACGTTAAATGTGTAATGTCCTTCACTAGTGCTGAAAGCTAACAAAGGTTTAATTTCCTCCTTGACTGGTATTTGATAATAACCTTTACTGAGGTCAATCTTGGAGAAGATCTTAGCTTTGCTGAGCTTGGTGAACAACTCAGAAACAGTTTGGAGAGGTTCGGGCTGGAATTCCGTTACAGCGTTTAGCAACCTGTAATCAATGCACAGCCGAACTTCCTTATTGGGCTTCTGCAACAGCACTACGCTCGAGCTGTAAGGAGATGTAGACTCACTGATAATTCCTGCCTGACGCAGCTTGTCTATTTCTCCGCGAAGTGCATTAGCTTTAGCGTACGGGATGGGGTAAACTCTGGTTTGAACAGGGGTCTCGTTTGTTAATTTCATATCAAATTCAATGAGATTTGTTCGACCAGGTACATCCGTTAAAACTGCACTGTACTGTTTTAGTAGAGCCCTAGTTTCTGTTTGTTGTTCTGGTGAGAGATTGTCGCCGAACTTGACATCTTTAAAGGATTCTGTGGGTTGCAGTGGATACTCCATGCAACCATCATCATCTTCCTCGTCTTCCGTTGCTATGGCGACAGCCAGGAGATGCTCGGAGGATGGCACCGGTCTTTCCAAATATTTCTTTAGCAGATTTATGTGGAAGACCTTCTCCTTTCCTTTGATGGAGATCTTGTAGTTGGTACGTGAGATCTTTTTAAGGACGGTAAACGGTCCTTGCCATCCGATGCGAAGTTTATTGCTTCCGGTTGGAAGTAGCAATAGGACTTTCTCCCCTGATTGTAGTTCTCTCTCTTTTGCAGCTTTGTTGTATCTTTTAGTAATTTTAGCGCGGGCTTTCTTAAGGTTGGTAGTAGCTAGATCCCATCCTAGCTTTAGCCTTTCCTTAAGCTCAGATACATACTTGCTTGCAGAGACGACTGTCTCGTCAGCCTTCTGGTCTGTCAGGGACCGAAGTAAGGCTTCTAGTGGCCCCTTAATAGGTCTGCCAAATAAAAGTGTAGCTGGCGCAAAACCCGTAGACGCTTGGGGTACCTCTCGGTAGGCGAATAAGGCAGCCGATATATATTGGTCCCAGTCTTCCGGTTTCTCCTGACCCAGCTTACGTAACATCATGGTGAGAGTACCGTTAAAACGTTCCACGAGCCCATTTCCGGCCGGATGGTAGGGACTTGTGTGGATATGTTTGGCCCTCAAGATCTTAAAGATCTCCTCCATTAACAGGCTACGGAATTGGGATCCATTGTCCGTCAAAACTTGTTGAGGGAATCCCAACCGTGTAAAATTTTGCACAAGGGCTTCTGCGACATGCTTGGAATTAGTGCATGGTAGCGGTACGGCTTCGGCCCACATAGTGCAAGTGTCAACTAAGGTCAGGATGAACCTGTTCCTTCTTTTGGTCTTTTCCAGAGGACCAATAATGTCGACAGCAACCCGTTCAAATGGAGTCCCTACTATTGGCATTTGCCCCATAGGTACTGGGGGTGTCAAGTGCTTGGGTGCTACCCGTTGGCACTGGGCGCAGGATTTCACGTACCTGACAATGTCAGAGTTCATTCCTGGCCACCAATAGTGGTTTTTTATTCGCTGAATAGTGGCGTTTTGTCCCATGTGTCCGCTAAAGGGAAGAGAGTGCCCCATTTCTAAGATCTGGTTTCTGTACTGCGTCGGTACTAGGAGCTGGTTATTCCCCGTGTCCGGGTTGCCCGTTCTACGATACAATACACCATCCTTAGAAAAGATGTCTCCGTTGTGTCTGGGGTCCTTAGCCATGGGCAGTTTTTTAAAGCAGGGCGCCAGAGTAGGGTCCTTTTGTTGCGCCTCCTTCAGTTCATTCGGCAACAAGTTTGGCGCAGGCTCCCTCTCCTTCTTGGCTTGCCCTCTTGTGGTTACCGCTGCCACAATCGGCTCCTTAGGTCTCCAAATGAACACATATCTACATCCCAGGATAACTGGGTAGATCGGATCATCCATTATGGCCGCTTTAATAACTCCTCTGACAAAGTCAGAGTGTATTTCTACCAGTGCGATAGGAAACGTCCTGGGTGCATGTTACCGTTGGCTTCTCACTGTTGCCGTTAACACTGTTAATGGGGCTGGTTTATACTGGCTCTTCTATTTACGTTTACATATAATTATCCATTGTCTTTTCTCAGTAAATTATGAGATCGTGCTCTTGATGGTGAAGTACGCGAAGGTGGGATATAATATTGACAACTTCATCATACAGTCAAATTCTGACGTTATAGATTTGATAAGTCCTTTCTCGAGTCCACAAACATTTATTATATCGATTCCATACAAGAACAGTTTACACATGGTCATCATGAAGAATTATAAATAATAAGTTGCAGTTCATACTTCAAATATTATTCCTTTACAAATCAGTCCTTTGTCTCCTAGCTTGAAAACATAGTAGTCAGAACCGCATAACTGTATGCACGCGTGGTTGAAAATCCAATACACCGACAGTGAGATTATGCGTCGTCTGGCATTAGAATAACTAAGGCGGACTATATATTCACGTTGACAAGGTTTAGTCAATTACTAACCTGTACCTTCATCTTTCTTCGTTATCACATTGGACTGACCCATGTCCATTATTTAATGTACTATAATTTTGCGGCAATATAAGCCCGGCAATAAAACATTCCAAGGACACGTCTTATCGGTTCGACGGTCGTCTAGAAAAGGGTCTCGTCTCTTGGTCACCGTGCGTGACAACTAACGCTGAAACGTCACAGCGTTCACTAGACCAATAATACTTTTACATTACATTACACGTTGTAACCCCTAAAATCAGATGCTGTTAACCTCTAGCAGACCATGCCAATAAATCTGCCGTAACAATTCCCTGTCCACTGGGGGGAAAAAAAAAATCTATTAGATAGATTTTTTTTTTTTTTTTTCAAAAACCTATCTGAATGAATACCAAAAAAAAAAAATTTAACAATATCGAAAAATTTAACCAACAATGCGGCATATGGACTACGATGTTCTGTCTAGAACAGTGTCGTGGTCATGTCGACTCAGTAACAGTCATCTAATATATTAATAATCATATTATACATAAGTGTTATACATAAATGACTAATGTTGATATCTATTAAATAATTAAATTAAAATATGTCGCAATGAACTGTCATGTCAGACTAATTTAACGAGTTAAAATTTAATTAATTAATTATATTGAGTGTGTAATCAAAATAAAGTTATTGCAAATCTAATGTGAGAGAACTGAAGGGATATGTTAAGTAGAAAAAAAAATAAATAAATGAAAAATAAAGTAGCGAAAGACAGTAATGTATAAATTTAACTTAATTATGTGTGTTGGAAATTAAATAAGTGTAGTATTAAGTTGTTAAAACCTATCTAACTAATTTAAACAATAATATAGTATGTAATGTATCAACCTAATTAATAAACATAAATAGTTACATACAATAACATTATCTAAGAATCATGTGAGATCTTATTTTTTTTCTTCTTTCAAAATTTTTTTTCATCTTCAAATTTCATTTCATTTTTTTCATATTTATCTCACCTTTTTATTTTATTTTCCATTAATTTTAACGTAATTAACTAAAATTAATGAAAGTTGGATATGATGATCCATACGTAGGCTTGATCATTGTGAATTCCGATTAACAAACAAATATTTAAATGTTTCAGTTCATGAGAATCGAAGCTATTGACAATTGTTCATGTCGCATACTGAGTTACTTTGATAGTGTTTTCTATTATTTTCACTTGATGCAAGGAAATGTGTCCAATAGTTTTTTCTGTCATAAATGAAATTCACACAAAGTTCTGGTGTAAATACGACCATAGTGTGTCATTTGATTTAGTTCATTTCGTTTTCGCAATCGTCTGTACAAGTTATTTAGTTGAATTGTAAGCAAAGGTTTATCTCCATGTTAAGAATTCGCGATAGGATTCATTCTTCTGTGACACGTAATTTCGGTTGACGTATTAGAAAAGTGTCAGTGTTGATTGCTATACATCCAAAGGATTTCTAGATAGTGCGTCTGCGACGATATTGTCTGTCCCATAGATGTACTCAATCGTAAAGTTGAATGGTTGAAGGAGAATAGAGTATCTGGTGAGCTTTGGACTTTTATGATTCGCCCGTCGTAGTGATGCTACGGCCCTTTGATCAGTTTGTACTACGAAAGGGGCTCCCAGTAGAAATTTCTCAAGTTTGGTTATCGCCCACACGACGGCTAAAAGTTCGCGGTCAACGGTAGAGTATTTCACTTCTGGTGGTTTCAGTTTTCGTGACACGTACAAGTTTGGATGGAGGATGTCGTCATGGTATTGGAGCAAACATGCGCCAATTCCGTAGTTACTCGCATCTGTGCGGAGAATAAACTTTTTGGAAGCATCAACAAGTCTCAAAATAGGTGGGTTTGAAAAGATATTAATAATATTAAGGTATACATTATTACACTCATTAGTCCATGTCACCTTCACTGGCATGTCCTTCCTCAGTAATGAGGACAATACAGCCGTGATGGATGACAGGTTAGGTACGAATCTACTGTAATATTGGACTAGACCTAACAAGCTTCTAACCTGTTTCTTCGTTTTGAGGAACGGAAATGTTTAAAATTTTGAAACTGTACTGGGTAGTGTTCGGATATATCCTGCTCCAATAATGTGACCCAAAAAAGTTAATTCGTGAAACGCTACTTGTAATTTTTGTGGGTTTAGCAGTTAAATTGTTATTTCTTAATGTATCCAAAACGTATTCGAGACCCAAAACATGTTCCTCAAAAGATGAACTAAATAAGCATATGTCATCTATGTATGTAATAATGTCTGGTCTACCTGAAAAAAATGTGTCGCATCATGCGAACAAAGGTAGCTGGAGCGTTAACAAGCCCAAAAGGCATCACATTCCACTGGTATAGACCTAGCGGAGTTGAAAACGCTGTGTAGTATTTAGCTTTTTCGGTTAGTGGTATCTGCCAATAACCTTTAGTTAAGTCTATCTTAGTGAATATAGTTGCTGTCGATAGACGTGGCAGTAAGTCATCGAGAAGTGGATGTGGTTCGCTATCAACTATCGTTTGTGCATTTAATTTTCTATAGTCGACGCATAGTCTAATGTTATTGTCCTTCTTTCGGACAATAACTAATGGAGAAGAAAATGGGGAATTACTAGTTTCGATAATTCCTAAAGATAACATCTGTTCAAGTTCCTTAGTAGTTTTAGTAAGAAAGTGTAGAGGAACAGAATATGGATGTACCCGAATTGGAGTATCATCATTAAGAGTGATGTCATGATTAATGACTGATGTGCGACCTGGAATGTCGGTTAACACATCTTGATAGGATTGTAGAAGTTCAGCTATCTGTGTGATGCTGTTGCGGTGTAACTGACGAGAGATGGTTTACATCCCGCCAAGATTCACTAGGCTGTACTACAGGTACAGGTAATGCTAACTGTACCTCAGGAAAAGATGATTCTTCTTCCTGGATAACAGACAAATTAGAATAGTGACATCTAGGTACGAAAGTGTCATCTAGTTCATGGGAAAAAATAGCTTGTAGATGTTCAGGTCGAGTATGAAATTGCTTGAGCATATTTATGTGAAATATTTTGTGATGTCCCTTAATGTCCAGGACATAATCAACATCAGAAATCTTATTGATAACCTGGTAAGGACCGTTCCACGAGATTAGTAGTTATTATTGTTATGTGGCAATAACACATAAGCTTGATCTCCTGGAAATAATTGACGTAATCGTCTATTACTGTTTTGGAAAGTTCTAGCTTTCTCTTTCGCAGCCTCAGATGAAGCTGTTGCTATTTTACAGGCATCAATAATGTTTATTCCGGAGATTAATTACATACTCATAGGATGACTGGGTATCCTGAGTCATCTCGGAGTCATCAATAAGTCTACTTTTTAGTCCCATAGGACCTCTTGGTGGAGCGCCAAAGACTAGTTGAAATGGAGAGAAGCCAGTTTGTTCATGTGGCACCTCTCGATAAGCGAATAACACAGCTGGTAGAACTCTGTCCCAGTCGTGTGGATGGTTAACTGTAACTTTATGTAACATTTTGTTTTGAGTGTGCGGTTAAGTCTTTCTACAGCACCATTACTCATTGGGTGATAAATGCTGCTGAGATTTCTATCTATTTGCCAAGTCTTCATTACCTCTGTCATAGTCTCAGATATAAATTGAGAACCATGATCTGATCTGACAAAAGTTTTTCTAGGAAAACCTACTCTAGAAAAGATAAGGTGTAGTGCATCAGCTACATCTGTGGTGTTTGTTTTTTTTTAATGGGATGGCTTCTGGCCAATCGTGTGGCATAAAATCGATGCAAGTGAGAATAAATCTATGTCCTCTGGCTGATGGTAAAAGTGGGCCAATGATATCAATGGCCATTTTGTCGAAAGGTCTCACAGATATGTCACAAGCCTGAATAGGCGCCGTGTGAAAGGCTCCCCGTGCTTTCACTTCCTGGCATATCGTACAGGAGCGTACGTACTGTGAAATATCTCGTGATACTCCCGGCCAAAAAAAAGACGATCATACTCGCGAACGTGTACGAGTATAACCCATGTGACCTGCACACTTATAATCATGTGCCTTTTTAAGTATGTATCGTCTAAAAGCAAAAGGTACCATGACTTGTTGTCTTATCTGAGTTTTATCCATAAAACATCTTAATAAAATGTCATTTTAATGCTAAACCAATGACTATTATTTTTGTTCATAGCAAGATTGTCAGCTTTGTTGACCAGTGAAAAAAATTTTGTTAGTGACCTGTCTTCCCTCTGTTTTGCAGCAAAGGATACTCGGTCAATAGCAGAATGAATCTCGATACTTTCATGATCGTCTGTTTCCTTGTTTCAGTGTCCATAGTCTCTAATTTTTTTGTATGTGCTCTGGTTATTGCTGCATTTCCGATGCATAGATTATTTTTTTCCCATTCAATAATCTCTTCTGGTGTGCAATCTTTACTCCCGTGTATGCATCCCACCATAAGGTCGGCAATTGGGTTTCTTAACATGCATGCTTTAACGTTGCCTGTGAACAAGGGTGTTTCAAGATAGATAATAGCAGTTGGATAACATTCTATGGTTCCACCAAAGGTCATACACCTGACATGTTCTCCAGTTGCACAATTCGGATGAACAAGTGTCTGACGGATTCCGATCGTGGTCGACCCCGAATATCTCTTAAGACTGAGACGATGGATCCATTAACTTTTCCTCTGTTGAAGATCAGCGAGCCTGTTCCATCATTGACTGCTAGACTGACTTCTGGTAGAATGTGTCCGCAGTTCAGAACTGTCTCTTTTGCTTTCTGAAATATAAGATTACATGTTGGTGCAACTATTTGCACGTTATAATTCATTGCAAAACAAGTAGATGAAGACTGTATTTTGTTATCAGTAGGTGAACTCTCAACACCAGGGGTTTGTAGCAGTAGTACGGCTGCCCCTGTATTATGGTTATAATTTCGATCTATGAGAATGAGAACGATGACGAGAATAATTAGATGAATTTATCCCGTTGTCCTCTATTGTAACTGTTATCTCGATGTCTCGAGTTATAATTATCGCTATTGTTCCACTTGTTACCATTATTATAATTATATGAACGATTATAACTTGAGTTACGTGGATTACTGTTGTATCTTGACTGAGGTGAATAATTTCTGGTTTGTTGTCTTCCTCTATTAAAGTTATTGTTAAAGTTATTCTGTCCCTTATGAAAATTAATGTCATAGTTTCCTTTGAACCTACCTCTGTCCACACTGTGTGTTCTAGGTTTGTTATGATTATGATATGCCATATTGGAGGCTACAGGAAGTGGTTCTCTTGTCAACGAGCCAGTAATATTAGCATTTGGATGAGTGTGCAGTAATTTAAAGAAATTTTTTTCTAACTCATCAATAGATTCTGGTTTTCTTTCTTGCAGATAAGCAAAGAATGGTGGGCTGGCACAGAAGATAATACTTTATCCCTCAATAACAAAATATCGACTAACTTGTCCCCCCCCCCCCCGTAAAGATTAGTTGACAATACCTGCCAGTTTTCAGCCCATCTGTTAAAGTATGCGTATGTTAATGCAATAAAACTGTGAAATCTTTATTGTTATAATCTGCAACAAACTTTTAAACGTAATCTACATGACTTCTTCGTTCAAGTGGAAACGGCGTAATAGCAACGTCCTAATGGCCTCATAATCTGTTGGATAATGTTGGATCTATATTTTGTGCTGCATATTGCAGGTTCGCCATCCAGAAATTCCTTAAGTTTAAGTGCCCATGCAGTTTTGTCAAGGTTATTGACTTTACATATATCCATCAAAGCGCGCCAGCCACGATGAAAGGTCATCCATGTTGTAACTTGAATGGGTGGTAGTTTAAAGAGTAATAATTGCCCTTAAGTCGGGTGGATGAAGATCCAGATTGAGCATTATTCATTTTGGCTTGATGCAGCACTCTGCGAATTAAGTTTTGCTGTTTTCCAATTTAAGCCGTTGCAGTTCCATTTCTTGCTGCAGTATGATTTCTTGTCGTTTCAATTTATTCTCTTCTTCAATCCGTAGGATTTCATCTCTTGCCACCTTTCTTTCTTCTTCTTGTCTTAATTCAGCTTTCTTTTCAGCCTCCTTTCTTTCAAGATTCTTCCATCTCTGCCTTATATCTTGACAGTTGTTGTTCAGCAAATTCAAGGAGTGCCTCTCCCTTTTTATTACAATCTTTTCCAATTTTAATGAAATGGTCCAAGGTAAGCATTCTTGGAGTTTAATTATTTAAGTATTTAATTACTTATGTCTTGTAATCGACAATGTAATCTATGTCGATAATAATATTACTGTATTTGCATATGTATAAGTTCCCACAAACCTATAATATTTTGTAGAAATATTATAATATATACTCACGGAATTATCTATCATAAATAGTTTATGATAGTTATTTATATAAGCTGCTGAAATTATATCAAGCGCTTAATATTAATAATTAAGTGTATTATCCCCAAATAATTCAGTCTTAATTGTCACTAAGTTTCACAAAATAGTACTGAGAAAGTAAACTAATTTATAATAGATATGTATTAATATATTATAAAGTTTTAATAATTAATCATTATAATTTATGCCTTAATCATGAGGCATAAAGTGCATTGCCCATTTCTAGGACCACTACTGCAAATATGTGCAAAGTCCCTAATTCCTCATCAAAGCTTATAAAAATTTCATCATATTCATCTACACTATAATTAATGAAGAAATTATAGCATTAATATTAAATTAATAAAATATGTAATGAATACAAACAATACAAATGGGTTAACCAAGGATTACAGAACAGGAGCACAATACAAAAGTGACATTTTCACAAAAATAAATGCTATTATAAGACCAAGTGTACTAACCGGAAATGTAGAAGAGTGAAGGTTAACTGAGCAAACGAACATATTTGGTACTATGAAAGATGACGTCACAGGACTCATTTGACGTTAATACAATACATTTAATTAAAATAAAAGATAGCTAGATCAGAATAACAAGATAGCTTACGAACATAGGACTGCAAATGAATAAAATCCAAGAACCAAATACACACATGAAAACAACAGTTAAAACATGACTATACACCTAACATGCAAAGTGAATTAATGCAAGACCGAACCCGAACGATCACCGATAACGATAATTCGACGCTTTCTTCGCGAGGTGCTATTAATTCACAGCCTTAGGAACATTCAAAATGAATATCGGCATCCTGAGAGCCATTTTTATTCATTATGAACCGCCGCCCATCCATACCCGCAAATAACGAACAACATCAACGGACAAAAAAGAAACAGATAGAACATCGATAAACAATTAATAGAGAGGACATGCCTGCAAAATGGTATGGACTCGTTAGTGTGTTAATGAATGACAATCGTCCAAGGACTAAACTTATCTTTTGAAGGCTCCGGCGATGGCAAATTCGTCAACGGACTAGACTAGTGCCTAGTACTGTTTGCTCATGATTGGCTGATCACAGTATTCTCTTGTCTGGTCTTCTTGATTAAGCAAATATTAATCAAAACTGGAATGAGTTGACGGTTGTTCCTTTCGAAGCGCGGCATCTACGCACGATGTAGTGACGTCAGAGTTGCATTGCGTAGTCATGTGTTCAACGTAGTGTTATGCAGATCATGTGACTTGCTTGTAATGGTAAACAGTTGGCAACACATGTAAACAAGAAAATCTTTTTTTTTTTTTCGTCCCCACACTGGCCACCACTGTTACCGTTGGCTTCTCACTGTTGCCGTTAACACTGTTAATGGGGCTGGTTTATACTGGCTCTTCTATTTACGTTTACATATAATTATCCATTGTCTTTTCTCAGTAAATTATGAGATCGTGCTCTTGATGGTGAAGTACGCGAAGGTGGGATATAATATTGACAACTTCATCATACAGTCAAATTCTGACGTTATAGATTTGATAAGTCCTTTCTCGAGTCCACCAACATTTATTATATCGATTCCATACAAGAACAGTTTACACATGGTCATCATGAAGAATTATAAATAATAAGTTGCAGTTCATACTTCAAATATTATTCCTTTACAAATCAGTCCTTTGTCTCCTAGCTTGAAAACATAGTAGTCAGAACCGCATAACTGTATGCACGCGTGGTTGGAAAATCCAATACACCGACAGTGAGATTATGCGTCTGGCATTAGAATAACTAAGGCGGACTATATATTCACGTTGACAAGGTTTAGTCAATTACTAACCTGTACCTTCATCTTTCTTCGTTATCACATTGGACTGACCCATGTCCATTATTTAATGTACTATAATTTTGCGGCAATATAAGCCCGGCAATAAAACATTCCAAGGACACGTCTTATCGGTTCGACGGTCGTCTAGAAAAGGGTCTCGTCTCTTGGCACCGTGCGTGACAACTAACGCTGAAACGTCACAGCGTTCACTAGACCAATAATACTTTTACATTACATTACACGTTGTAACCCCTAAAATCAGATGCTGTTAACCTCTACGGGTTTGACTAGGTGCCTAGCGACAATACAATCAAAACTTAATCCAGTGTCAAAAAGACAAGTAGTGGAGGTACCGTTCAAAATTACTGTTCCTCGAGTTGAGGGTCGGTCTCCCTCAGGTTGAGAATCACTGACATTGACTCTACCTTTCGAGGCTGTATGCAAACATCCAATGCGGTTTGCACCGGTTTGTTTGCCCTGATCAGACGTTCCTGGTGTAGGGGTCTTCCCTTTTCCTTGACCTTGGTGGCCGCGCTGCCACGTAGGCTTGTTGGGTTGATCAGAATTGTTGTTGGGGGGGGGGTATCGGGTTTTGTAGAATTTCGATTTTTCCTGGGGAGGTTTCTGGGTATTGTTATCTCGTTGGTTATAATGTTGAGAGGAAGTGGAAGAATAGGATGCCTGTTCTAGATTCTGTTTTCGAGATGGCTCATCGGTGGGTTTACGTTTAGTGCTGGGAAGTTCGGCCATTGCATTGCTATAGCGTTCGGCTTTATTGAGTATGTCTTCAAGCCTGACTGCCCCCTGTTCAGCCAAAAATCTACGTGTTTCATTCGACAAAGTGGACTTTATCTGCTCCACAAGAACAAGTTCGAGGAGTCCCTCATATGAAAGAGGTAGGTCAGATAATTCAATGCACTTTGTCAGATAACCCGTGAGACGTGAAGAGAACTGTGGAAATGTTTCCGTGCTCTCTTTTCGGCTGTTTCTGAACAACTGCAGAAACTTTCGGGCAGTCATCTCAAACTGCTGTAGTAAGGCCTTTTTCAACATGTCGTAATCATGTTGATTCGGTCCCAGCTTTCTGTACACGTCATAAGCATTGCCTTTCAGTGACGTTGAAAGTTTGAGCGCCCAGCGGGTACTCTCTAACCCATAAAGATTCGCGAGTCTCTCGAATTTTTCTAGGTAGCTGTCAATTTTTTCGTTAGGGCTAGGAAAAGATTCTAAAGAAAACGACATAGCAGTTAATTGGGCAGATTGAGTACTGGAGAGGTCCATTGATTGAGACTGGGGCGAAGACGGCTCTCCGTTAGTCGAAGTAGAGGCGCCCCGACTCTCTAGAGCCTTAAGCGCCAGTTGATGCTGTCTTTCCTTGTCTCTCTCTCTCTCTCTGCGAGTTTCCATCTCTGCTTCAATTTTCTTCTGTTCCAAAAGACGTTCTTCCGCTTCTTTCTTATCTGCCCTCTCCTGGGCTTCTCTCCTCTCTGTTCTTTCTTTCTCTTCCTTCCTCTCAGCTTCTGCTCTCTGTTGCTCCGCCTTCCTCTCAGCTTCGGCTCTCTGTTGCTCCGCGTCATATATTTCCAATTCCTGGTTAATAAACGCGTTTGCAGCTTCTGCATCTAATCCTGCCTCTTTCGCTTCCAGCCTCAAGATGGACCTCATCTTTATCCTCTCTGCCATTGTTAAAGAATAAGATGAAGTATGCTTAGAGAACTAGTAAGAAGAAACGCGAAAGGGAGGAACTCTGAACCGCTACGAGAAAAAAAAACACAAGTACAAATTTACCTGTGTTACCTCCTACCTGTACTGTGCAAACTTATCGCTGCTATTATCTGGCAATTAAGGCTCTAAACGCAAGCGACTATGCCACTAAATGGTAAGTTACACTGGAAAAGAATCTACTTTTACTAACAGTAGAGAAAAATTTATATTAAAACAATTTAAAAGGAAAAAAAAATTTCCCCTAAATTTTAAATCTCTGACAACAAACTCCGTCCCTAAAGTCAATTATTGAGATGAGACGTTGTTAACTTAATTTTTAAAAATCAGAACAATCCGTCTTTAGCTAAGCTCAACTCTTTTTGACTTCAAAAACCTTAGTGACTGTAAAACAATCACGCAATCCCAGCAACTTTTATAAAGAAAGAAATATAATTATCTCCGCCAGAGGATAATTAAAACAGCAAATATATTTGTTTATCTGTACTTTCTACTGCTGTGGAGAGAAAACAACCTGTAAATATGCTGTGTGGACAACCCAAATACTTAAAGAACGTTTGTCTAGGGGTGTAATTATTTATTTATTTCCCTAATTCACAAGACAAATCATTCACACTCTACCTAGTTAGACCCAAACTAAATCAGACTCAAAATATCTTTAACCCGGCTATGCGATTGCCTCAAATGTAGCTCAAGATCCCAGAACCAGCCCACAAATATGTGTGCATCAAATGTATCTCAAAATTATCCCGGACGAGCCCCCAAATATAGTCGTAAATTTATTTTGAGAGAAAAGAGTCGTAGAAATAGTGGTCCGGTTTAGAGTGGAAAATGATGATGGTAAGCTCAGTGATAGAAAATGTAGAGATTTAATAGTTACTTCACAGCGTGCTGGAGGAGAGTAAAGACAGACTTATTTACGACAAATCGTGTCTCTCAATCTTCTCTTTCACTCTCCTGGTCAAACAATTATTTGCCAGTTTTCCAGACTCGCATCTGTGCGCACACCGATTCGGTGTTTTCAAACACACACACGACGTTGATACAAACTATATTAAACGAATAGGGGAAAAGTTGGGCTTTGGGTATATCCAACACACAGAACTAAATGAGTTTAGGTGATTTTATTCACTTTAAACATCAATTACTAAAAATATCAGATATTACATAAATTATCATAAGTACACAAATGCAAATAACAAGTTTGGGAGGGGGTGAAGAAGATTGGTATCGACTAAGCCCTTCCCGCTCATTAGACAAAGACAAACCCAGTCCAGAGATAGATAATATCAGGGACACGGGTACGTTAACCTAACCGTAAAGTTAATTACTCTGAAAGAGGTGTTACCAAGTTAGGTATAAGTGATAGAAAAAACCTGTTCTTCCCAGCTGTTCTTCCCTTTACTAAGCAAATGGAAAGGAGGTGGTTTTAAACAGAGTTAACAAATTATCAACTATCCCACTTAAAGGAACAATGTAGGGTATACAGAAAAGATATATGTTACCAGGTAAGCAAGTTAACAAAATGGTCACACAAAAGAATTAATTTCCTGTCATTCATACTCGCGCTAGCAAAGGCCTTCACTCATCTTGCTCTCACTTACCGATTGTGAAAAAATCTTGCACTCCATAGAATAACACAACAGCAGTTACACCTCAACTAAATGTATGAGTGTTTGTTCAAGTTCTAGCCCCAGATTATCGGGTAGACGGTCAGCACATAAAAGGATCCCGAAATCGCTGGAAAATGAATCTGTAGTTGTGTCTCTTTTCCTAATAACAGTTTCTATGGGAGGGCACGGTCTCTGATACCGGGGTGAGGATGGTGTGGTCTATTTGACTATGCCGCGGATAATAAAATTCTTACGCGTGCTGGTACACTTTATCCGTGAGGTATGGTTTAAGTCCAGTGAGAAAACTAGTCACATCACTGTTCAGGAAATTATGAATTATCTCTCTGTGTCAGTAAACTAACAAAGCTCGGGCCAGTGTTCTTCTTCCCGTTACGACTTAAGTTGTTTGATGGTGCGTTAAATTTGTCTTTGGGTGTGCTTTCTTTGCTATAAGTTAGATAGCGGAATTCCAAACATAGAATCGCCTCAAAGATTAAAAATTTACACAGTCTCAACAAGTTCTGCGTCAGGGGAACTCTACACACTGTTTATGCTTTGCTTTGCTTAGATTGATTTCTTTATTGCTTTCTTAATGCTGGGATCGCACAGGTTACGATCACTCTGTATGAAAGAAAAAAAAGACATGTAATATACCGAAAACAAATAACCGTCTAAAGCGCGATGAATTTCCCGTTAAGCCTATTATATATATGCTCGCGTATTTAATTATGTATTTAATAAACACTGCGCGATTTCTAGTGGTTAAAAACCCACATCTATAAAACTAGGACTTAACTGAATTTATTAATTATAAATTCCTTCGCGACTTTAAAAGTTAATTTAAGCATCTATTATCTTTTGAAATAATATAATAGATAGATCATTATATTTAAAACTGGAACTCTTGAGATGGTTTAATTAAATAGATTTAAATTAACACAAAATCCCTTGAAATAGAATGACTAGACCACTGATCACTTTACACAATATATATTTTACCGCTTTGCACAGAATTAGAAATCACTGCAAATATATATAAAATCCAGGGGGAAAATCTATAACAAGATTTCAATAAAGCTAGTGCTTCTGTAAAGGTCTGGCCAGCGAGTGATAACGTGTCTAGTTCTTCATGGTCTATTTAGCTAAAATGGAATGTAAGTTGAGTGGGACATGATAAACTTGACAACTTATTTGATCTCACGAACTTTTGGGGATCTGACCGCCAAATCAAGAGAAGAAGCCGCCCCCTGGTCTTCGTATCCGCTCGCTGCTGCCCGTTTCGCTTTCCCCCGTTCGCTCGGTTCCTCGATTGACACCGAGACGCGAAATTAGCGGCAAGCAACTGCGTCTCGTATCAGGGAAAACTACTGTCTTTGATAACGCCGATAGTCTCCCTTAAGATCCCTCGGTCTGTCTCTTTGATCTCGTCGCTGTATCCTACATGAGTCCCGGTGGAATGAGTTCTGGCAAACGAAAAGTTACAACAAATGTTCAGGGGTTCTAATGTTATGAAAAGCTAAAGGTCCCTTTAAATCATCCATCATATCAGGGAAAATTCACTAGTCAAACTAGACGTACGTCACATTGTTGATCGATGTCTGTTATGATGTATATCCATCTGCCTCTTGATCTTCCCCATGATGTTGAACGATGTCTGTGATGATGTATATCCATCTGCCTCTTGATCTTCCCCATGTTGTTGAACGATGTCTGTGATGTTGTATATCCATCTGCCTCTTGATCTTCCCCATGTTGTTGAACGATGTCTGTGATGTTGTGTATCCATCTGCCTCTTGATCTTCCCCATGTTGTTGAACGATGTCTGTGATGTTGTATATCCATCTGCCTCTTGATCTTCCCCATGTTGTTGAACGATGTCTGTTATGATGTATATCCATCTGCCTCTTGATCTTCCCCATGTTGTTGAACGATGTCTGTGATGATGTATATCCATCTGCCTCTTGATCTTCCCTCCCGTGCACTGACAGTTTCTGTAGCTGAATAATAACAATTATTACATTATTTTACAAATAAACAAATGCAGTTATTTTTAATGCCTAAAGTATTTTGTTTCTTCTTCTTCTTCCTCGTTCGTCCTGAAAAGGACGTTGGTTGCGTTGTGTCTGTTTACGCCGGAGCTGTGATATCTGCACCTTTCGGTCGACACATCCGACTTCAGCACGGCATTTTTTGGGACCGGGTTTGCCTTCCCTCTGCGATCCCTACTCGCTCAGCCAGACTGCGGTGATGCAGCCAGTTTCCAGGACCACCACGTGGAGGTGGAGTAGGGTCTTGGTCAGCTCTGGTTCGCTGACCCTGATGCAAGCAGTCAAGCTATGGGTCGCTGACTGCATTCTCTGTTGCTGCATCTTTGGGTCCTGTCGTAGATTTTCGATAGGAGAATTAAGACTAGGTTTGGTCCCTTCTGAATAGGTTTGAATAGGTGATAGACTCAGTGAGAGTTAGTGAAAGGTAATAGAATTTCCACACACGTGAGATGATAGATTTTTGATATAGTGGCTGTCTCTGAAAGCGAAAAGAATTCTTCTCTCTCTCACCTATCTTCTACAACAGTTGTTACAGCGTCAGACAGACTACACCAATATACATATTACGTATATTTCTATCACTCACAGGCACGCACATACACGTGACGACAGGTAAACACACAGACGTGGGAAAACTATAACAATGATATATATATATATATCTAGAACGAGCTGACCAAACACTATTATTAAGTTCAAGAGCGATTTTAATATCAGGAAAAAATCGGCTCACAACATCAAAGAAAGTACATCAAGGAAAATACATATACACATAGTCATAAAAATTCAAGGAAATGTTGCAAGGATGATAGCCCCGTTATAGTGTTAACTCTAGGTTTAGCCCGGCCCCGTTAAGAGAACAGATGATGGCGCCCGAGTCACAGATACATAGGGTTTGAGTCTAAGAGTTTTTCTTTGTTTTATCTCGTAATTATATGCACAGAGTTTGAAAAAAATATGATTTAACCTAAGACAAAAACACAAGAACTCTAGCCTTAGCAACAAATTATGCAGATTGAGAAAAAAAAATAGGACAGCAACAGGGTGTCAAAGATATAATAGTGAAAATATCACTCAAACCAGCGTACACTCATTCATTCCGCCATGGCCTCTCATACTTGTACTCACGACTTTGCTCGCTGCCTCTTGGAACACACTGATTTTAGATTTTCACACAGACTCAAAAAAAAATGCAGTCTTCTGCCAAGAAGTCCCCAGTTCCAAAAGACG
The DNA here is from genome assembly GCA_024509875.1 of Oreohelix idahoensis. Taxonomy (NCBI): domain Eukaryota; kingdom Metazoa; phylum Mollusca; class Gastropoda; order Stylommatophora; family Oreohelicidae; genus Oreohelix; species Oreohelix idahoensis. Next base: position 115,518 of record JAMPIV010018044.1, on the reverse strand, counting down.
TATTTAACTCGGAGTCTCCGGGAACGACTACTTGGGTGTGCAAATTTGTTCAAATGTCTGATTAAGTCACCTAACAATTATTCCAGGCGCGGGAGTTAGCAGAGCACAGTGTCAATAGCGTAGGTTTCTAGAAATGATGAATGTCAGGTCGGTGCCTTCCCTCAGTATAGGATTCACTTTAGTCACACCACAGATTTGTCCACAAAAAATATATATATCTAGTCGGGAAATGTTAGTTAATACTAGAAGTATTTCGCGCCACCAGGCAGAAAGATTACGTAGAGTTTTTTTTTCTAGAAGAAATTAAGATCTGGCTCCAAGGTCCAGTATTTATCATTACAGTCTTTGAAAACCCGTTATTGGGATATGGTATTTCTGGCTAACTCGGGTTGCATATGCACTGTTAGACCAGTGGTACTTAAGAAACCCACGTGGTTCAAAATAAGGACTGTCTATTTCTTCACAAGTATGGAAACTACTACTAGGTGCTGGTAAAGTTTGGGTCACCCCAAAACTTTCACTGTGTGGAGGAAAAATAACATATAATATAATAAACAGAATCTGTACTGGTTATAACTTACATTTAAACTTGCAAGCAGAGAGCTTTGCTTATCATTTAAACTTCCCGTGACGTAAGTTATATTTAAAAATCAGCAATTCTCATGAATTAGGAACACGTGCGTATTCCGTCACCATTCATGAGGCTCGATTCTAGAGTTTATACGTTAGTTTAGAAAAATACACTCGACTGAGTATTAGCGGTTAAATTAAATTCATAAATAGCTACACTTGCCGTTATAAGCTAGAAATTTTAATTTTTATTCTGCTTTCCACTGAATGCTTCCCTAGAAAATATAATAGCCTACCACTTTATTTCTCTTCTGCGCTAAAGAAAATAGATTAAAATGAATTAAGCGATTTAACACTTTAACACTCACAAAATCTATATATCTATCATATTAATTACCTCAACCACAGAATTACAGGTAGTCGCACAACTTAAGAATAAAAATGCTGAAAATATTTCTGGAAGTCTAGAAGTTCGACAAATTGCCGAAACAAACTGAGATACTTCGCTAACAGCTATTCTGTTTACGAGCAACCTATCTACTGTGAGTCTATGAGCGAGAATGAAATTAAAGTTTCAAACTTGGCCAATATCTTTAAAATCGGACACAGGATCCTAATCTTATTTCGCCAAGCGAAATAGTCTCCCCTGTCCGTATAACACCTTCGTCCGCTTATCGCGTGACGTAACAGCCATCAGTGGCCGAGGGCTTGCATGAGTTGCAAATCTCAGACCACCGTCTGCAGTGCGGAGTGGATTTTCACGCTAAGCCGGGTTTTTCCTGACGAAAAACCTCATGCGTTTACTGAAATGCAGACTCTCTGTCTACTTTCCATGTCCCTCGGGTGAATTTTCACGCCCCAGGCCAGAGACCCTCAGACGAATGTCTAGCGAATGCTGTAAATTCACGCCTATCATCCGACCAGCGCGACTGACATGTACGCAATACCACCCAGGTGCGATTCTCAGTTTTAGAGAAAGGAAAACAGGTAAAGTTTGCGAATTATATGAAAATAATATTCGCAAAAACGAATGGATTAAAAATGTACAGGAAAAAGGAAATACAGAGATAATAAAAGAGAGAATTTCGGGTGAAAGAATAGGAAGAAGATGTAGGAAATTAAATGAATATAAACCCTACGTGACAGAGCCTCCCCCCTTTAAGATATGGAAGCACTCCATGTCTACGTTATGGAGTTTAATTTCCTATAACCGTAGCTTCGGGGTGTCTGTCTTCTTCCCTCTCCTCTTCCCCCTCCATCTCTGTCCAATTCCTACTCAAGTCCACTCCTCAAAGTTTCCTTCCCCTGGAATGTCTCATATGCGCGCTTGAAAGAGCGTCGCCGCTTCTGACATTTTTGAAAGATTTCCTGTGATAGCGGTGGAATATCCCTGCCACTATCGTCATCTTCGTCAGTTTTGGCGATCGTCAGGAGATGGTCGGAGGTTGGCACTGGTTTTTCCAAGTATCTCTTTAAGAGATTTAAATGGAAAACCTTCTCCTTTCCTTCAATAGAGATCTGGTAGTTAGCCTTAGAAATCTTTTTCAGGACGGTAAACGGCCCTTGCCATCCGATCTTCAGTTGGTTGTTCTCGGTAGGGAGCAACACCAAAACTTTCTCTCCTGCTTCCAGTTCTCTCTCTTCCGCGACTTTCCTGTATCGGTTAGCGTGCTTGGTGCGTGCTCGCTTAAAGTTAGTCGTTGCTAGGTCCCACCCTAGTTTCAACCGTTCCTTTAAAACCGACACATATTTACTGGCTGAGACAACTGTCTCATCAGCCTTCTCGTCTGTCAGAGACTGAAGTAAGGCTTCAAGCGGGCCCTTAATGGGTCTGCCGAATAAGAGTGTAGCTGGCGGAAATCCTGTGGAAGTATGAGGAGATTCTCTGTAGCCAAATAATGCTGCAGGAATACAGAGATCCCAATCTTCAGGTTTCACTTGTGCCAGCTTACTTAGCATCATGGTGAGGTTTCCATTAGCACGTTCCACGAGCCCATTTCCGGCCGGAGTATATGGCTTAGTGTGGATGTGCTGGGTCCTCAAGATCTTAACGATCTCATCCATCAACAGGTTTCGGTATGGAGATCCATTATCCGTCAACACTTGCTGAGGGAATCCCAACCGAGTGAAAATCTGCACGAGGGCTTCTGCGACATGCTTGGCATCTGCGCATGTTAGCGGGATAGCTTCTGCCAATAAAGTGCATGTATCGACTAAGGTCAGGATAAACCTGTTCCTTCTTTTAGTCCTTTCGAAAGGCCCTAAAATGTCGATCACTACCCGTTCGAATGGTGTTCCCATTATTGGCATTTCACCCATGTGGACTGGGGGTGCCCGTTGCTTGGGTGGCACACGTTGGCACTGGGCACAGGATTTGACATATCTGATAATATCAGTATTTACTCCTGGCCACCAATAATGAGTGGTTATACGTTGGTTTGTGGCGTTCTGTCCCATATGTCCGCTAAAGGGAAGAGAGTGCCCCATTTCTAGGATTTGGCTTCTGTACTGTTTCGGTACTAGGAGCTGGTTGTAACCTTGGTCAGGCTTGCCCGTTCTCCGATAAAGTACGCCATCCTCAGAAAAAATGTCCCCGTGCTGTTTTGGTTCCTTCGCCATGGGCAGTTTCCTAAAGCAGGGTGCCAAGGTAGGGTCCTTGTATTGCGCTTCTTTAAGTTCCATAGGTAACAAATTTGGCGCAGGCTCCCGTTCCTTCTTGGTTTGCCCTCTTATAGTTACTGCTGCCACAATCGGCTCTTCCGGTTTCCCAATACACACGTATCTCCCGCCAAGTATGACTGGGTAGATGGGATCATCCATAACAGCTGCTTTGATCACACCTCTGACAAAGTCAGAGTGTATCTCCACCAATGCGATGGGAAGCGCTGTAGGTGCATCACTCTTACGAACTCCACAAAGTTTGACGGTCTCTCCTGTCTCTTGACCGGGTTTAACCAGCTTTCTGGCAACAATGCAATCATAAGAAAGCCCCGTGTCAAATAAGCAAGAAGTTTGAGAACCGTTCAAAGTAACAATACCTCGCGTTGAGGGTCTATCCCCAACAGGTTGGGAATCACTGTCAATAATTCCGCCTTGCGAGACTGTCAATAAACATCCGATGCGTTTTGGCTCGGTGTGCTCGGTCTGATCATATGTCCCGTGCTCGGGGGTTCTCCCTTTGCCACCTTGTCCTTTCTGGCTACGCTGCCATGTAGGGCGGTCGGGTTGATCAGACTGTTTGGGGTGGTTGGGGTACTTGTTTTTGTAGAACTTGGATTTTTCAGGAGGGGGGTTTTGAGGTCCAGTTTCTCTGTGGTTATTTTGGTTAGAAGCCTGAGAAGATTGCTCTAGGTTTTGTTTTCGAAAATGCTCCTCTGTCGGTTTCCGCTTTGTGGCCGGTAGTTCAGCCAGCGCATTGTGATAACGCTCAGACTTTTCCAAAATGTCTTCAAGTTTTTCTGCCCCCTGCTCAGCGAGAAATCTCCGGGTATCAGCAGACAAAGTGTTCTTTATTTGTTCAGTTAGAACAAGTTCCTCAAGACCTTCATAGGTAGAGGGGAGCTGCGAAAGCTCAAGGCACTTTGTTAGATATCCCTTAAGACGAGATGAGAACTGGTGAAAAGTTTCAGAATTCTCTTTCCGGCTGTTGCGAAACAGTTGCAAAAACTTGCGAGCGTTCATTTCAAAGCGCTCCAGTAACGCTTTCTTCAACACATCGTAGTCGTCTTGTTGGCTACTTTCCAGCTTAGAATAAACATCATAAGCAGAACCTTTTAGGGCCTGGGAAAGTTTCATATTCCAACGCGACCTCTCTAACCCGTACAGAGTTGCAATTTTCTCAAATTTTTCTAACCATGTGTCAATCTTCTCATTTGGACAAGGGAAAGACTCAAGAGTGAAAGACATAGCGTTGAGATGAAGAGATTGAGTGTTAGAAGGATCAGTTAAGGAAGAATGCGGAGAAGACTCTCCATTGCTGGAGGTAGAGGCAGCACCACGACTTTGGAATTCTAGAGTTTTGAGAGCTAACTCATGCTGTCTCTCTTCTCTCTCCTTCTCATGCTGTCTCTCCTTCTCTCTTTCCTCGTGCTGTCTCTCCTTCTCTCTTTCCTGGTGCTGTCTCTCCTTCTCTCTTTCGTTCGCCCTGCGGATTTCCATTTCCTCCTCAATCTTCTTCTGCTGTAATAGCCGGTCTTCCGCTTCTTTCTTCCTAGCTTCTTCTTCTTTCCTCTCCGCCTCGTGTCTCTCAAGTTCGTCTCTGACAAAAGCTTTCGCTTCTTCGCCTTCCAGTCCCTCCTCTCTCGCTTCGTCCCTGAGGAGTTGTCTAAGCTTTGCCCTCTCGGCCATATTATGTCAGTGACTGAGACTGTTGGAGAGAGAAAATAGGAAAAAGAATAACCTGGTTCCTACCACTTACGAGAAAAATTTTACCAAAAAAAATCAAAAGATGATATATTTAACCCTGGGATACCTCCTCCAAAATAAAATCTAACTATCGCTGCTATTATCGGCAATAAAGCACTCAATGCAAAACACGACTACGCCAAATAAATGGTAGTTAAGATTACAACTGAAAAATAAGTTGCTACAGTGGAAAAGCAAAAGAATATTGCAAAAATTAAAGAGAAAAATAATCCCTTAATTTTTAAAAATCCACTATAAGTTCGCCCCTGAAGTCAGATCGGGTAAGGGAGGGAATTAATCTGGACGAAAAGTCCGAAACACACTCCTTAACTTAGTTCAAACGCCGTTCTGCCTCAGTACCCAGTGAATGTTATACACTCACCACTTTACCAGCATTTAGTATTACAATCAGCAGTTAACATATATCCCGACAAAATCAACCTGTAACCAAAATGTATATTATTCAAAGATGCTGTGGAAAAAAAAAACTTATTAGTTTGTGTGGTCAGCACGCCCGTAAACAGATCGCTAGTCTAGGGGGTAATATTTTTTTTAGATACACAGTCACAAGACATCACACTCTTACTCTATATCAGAATACAGAATCTTAAGTTCAAAATCCAGATAGACGAGTCCACATTTGTCGTACTCGTCTTCCTATTCTAAGTTCAAAAATCCTACGGACGAGAACCCATTGTCGTATCGCCTTAGGATTTTGGGTTCAATTCCCGGTAACGAGCGACCATTTGTCGTACTCGTCTTCCTCTTCTAAGTTCAAAGACCGGAAACGAGCCCTCATTTGTCGTAGATTTTCGATAGGAGAATTAAGACTAGGTTTGGTCCCTTCTGAATAGGTTTGAATAGGTGATAGACTCAGTGAGAGTTAGTGAAAGGTAATAGAATTTCCACACACGTGAGATGATAGATTTTTGATATAGTGGCTGTCTCTGAAAGCGAAAAGAATTCTTCTCTCTCTCACCTATCTTCTACAACAGTTGTTACAGCGTCAGACAGACTACACCAATATACATATTACGTATATTTCTATCACTCACAGGCACGCACATACACGTGACGACAGGTAAACACACAGACGTGGGAAAACTATAACAATGATATATATATATCTAGAACGAGCTGACCAAACACTATTATTAAGTTCAAGAGCGATTTTAATATCAGGAAAAAATCGGCTCACAACATCAAAGAAAGTACATCAAGGAAAATACATATACACATAGTCATAAAAATTCAAGGAAATGTTGCAAGGATGATAGCCCCGTTATAGTGTTAACTCTAGGTTTAGCCCGGCCCCGTTAAGAGAACAGATGATGGCGCCCGAGTCACAGATACATAGGGTTTGAGTCTAAGAGTTTTTCTTTGTTTTATCTCGTAATTATATGCACAGAGTTTGAAAAAAAAATCTGATTTAACCTAAGACAAAAACACAAGAACTCTAGCCTTAGCAACAAATTATGCAGATTGAGAAAAAAAAAATAGGACAGCAACAGGGTGTCAAAGATATAATAGTGAAAATATCACTCAAACCAGCGTACACTCATTCATTCCGCCATGGCCTCTCATACTTGTACTCACGACTTTGCTCGCTGCCTCTTGGAACACACTGATTTTAGATTTTCACACAGACTCAAAAAAATGCAGTCTTCTGCCAAGAAGTCCCCAGTTCCAAAAGACGTATTTAACTCGGAGTCTCCGGGAACGACTACTTGGGTGTGCAAATTTGTTCAAATGTCTGATTAAGTCACCTAACAATTATTCCAGGCGCGGGAGTTAGCAGAGCACAGTGTCAATAGCGTAGGTTTCTAGAAATGATGAATGTCAGGTCGGTGCCTTCCCTCAGTATAGGATTCACTTTAGTCACACCACAGATTTGTCCACAAAAAATATATATATCTAGTCGGGAAATGTTAGTTAATACTAGAAGTATTTCGCGCCACCAGGCAGAAAGATTACGTAGAGTTTTTCTAGAAGAAATTAAGATCTGGCTCCAAGGTCCAGTATTTATCATTACAGTCTTTGAAAACCCGTTATTGGGATATGGTATTTCTGGCTAACTCGGGTTGCATATGCACTGTTAGACCAGTGGTACTTAAGAAACCCACGTGGTTCAAAATAAGGACTGTCTATTTCTTCACAAGTATGGAAACTACTACTAGGTGCTGGTAAAGTTTGGGTCACCCCAAAACTTTCACTGTGTGGAGGAAAAAATAACACATATAATATAATAAACAGAATCTGTACTGGTTATAACTTACATTTAAACTTGCAAGCAGAGAGCTTTGCTTATCATTTAAACTTCCCGTGACGTAAGTTATATTTAAAAATCAGCAATTCTCATGAATTAGGAACACGTGCGTATTCCGTCACCATTCATGAGGCTCGATTCTAGAGTTTATACGTTAGTTTAGAAAAATACACTCGACTGAGTATTAGCGGTTAAATTAAATTCATAAATAGCTACACTTGCCGTTATAAGCTAGAAATTTTAATTTTTATTCTGCTTTCCACTGAATGCTTCCCTAGAAAATATAATAGCCTACCACTTTATTTCTCTTCTGCGCTAAAGAAAATAGATTAAAATGAATTAAGCGATTTAACACTTTAACACTCACAAAATCTATATATCTATCATATTAATTACCTCAACCACAGAATTACAGGTAGTCGCACAACTTAAGAATAAAATGCTGAAAGTATTTCTGGAAGTCTAGAAGTTCGACAAATTGCCGAAACAAACTGAGATACTTCGCTAACAGCTATTCTGTTTACGAGCAACCTATCTACTGTGAGTCTATGAGCGAGAATGAAATTAAAGTTTCAAACTTGGCCAATATCTTTAAAATCGGACACAGGATCCTAATCTTATTTCGCCAAGCGAAATAGTCTCCCCTGTCCGTATAACACCTTCGTCCGCTTATCGCGTGACGTAACAGCCATCAGTGGCCGAGGGCTTGCATGAGTTGCAAATCTCAGACCACCTTCTGCAGTGCGGAGTGGATTTTCACGCTAAGCCGGGTTTTTTCTGACGAAAAACCTCATGCGTTTACTGAAATGCAGACTCTCTGTCTACTTTCCATGTCCCTCGGGTGAATTTTCACGCCCCAGGCCAGAGACCCTCAGACGAATGTCTAGCGAATGCTGTAAATTCACGCCTATCATCCGACCAGCGCGACTGACATGTACGCAATACCACCCAGGTGCGATTCTCAGTTTTAGAGAAAGGAAAACAGGTAAAGTTTGCGAATTATATGAAAATAATATTCGCAAAACGAATGGATTAAAAATGTACAGGAAAAAGGAAATACAGAGATAATAAAAGAGAGAATTTCGGGTGAAAGAATAGGAAGAAGATGTAGGAAATTAAATGAATATAAACCCTACGTGACAGGTCCCAAGTATTTTGTTTGATGACTCATTGAAAAAAAAAAAAAAACTACTGAATGCTGATTAACATTTAAGTTAACTATATCTTCGAGTCGGGTGACGTGGAAAAGGCAGGAAACTCGAAACAACAGCTCAACGACAGATGGGTACACGTGCTGTATTAATATTCTTAGTTTTGATCAGCGCTGAAAGTACTCCAGGACACACGAGAGGAGCACTTGAAGAACCGTCTTAAAGAATTCCATTTGTAAGCAGCAACAGCAAGCACTCTGCTACTTATTGATTGGCCCCCCACTTACAAGCACAAGATCAAAAGAATATTGGCCGTCGCGCTGATAATCTTTTTGTGCTCTCCCTCGAGGAAACAGATCACTTGTTTATACTAAATATTTGTCCAGCGATCCTAAATGGTCCTTAAAGATTTCTTTTTACAGAACTGATCGATTGTCGAGAATACTCCAATTGAACCAGAGCTAAGACATCAAAGGAAGGCCAGCGGTGTTTGAAAAAATGTCTTAAGTGCGGATCTGGGCAGAGAAATCTGAGAAGCACACAAAAGGTGGAAACAGAAAAAAAGAAGGAAATTTGATATGTATTAACTGGCTCATTTTCATAATCTGCAGAAAATGTCCGTGCGAGAAGAAAGAGGAAAGTAGTATTTTTTGACAAAGATGAAATAAATTTGTTGCTTAGCGTTCTTTTCTTTGTAGCCCTATAGCAGATATTGCTGTAGTGGAGAGAAGTGTTAAAGACTTTACAATACTGTGTCTCAGATTTATGAAACGTGGTGACCGATTCACTTCCTGACTGCTTTTGCCCTCTCAAGCCGAAGAACAATGCCAGGTGCCCATTTACAACTGGGTAGACTTGAGCATGATGATACCTGGTTTTGAACCCCATAATTTTGCCTCGAGAAGCAAGCGTTCTAACCAGTCGGTAACTGGCTTAAGATAAAAAAAACACCGGATATATATTTTCTATAAAAGAACGGCTTAAATTGGTCCAAACAATGAATGAGCGGGGTATTACAACACTCATATATATATATATATATTAGCAAGCATAAACCAAATAAGGAAAGTCGTTGTCAGGGCTGCCAGCTAAGTAGCGAGACCATGTGGGAAGACAAGAAGAAAACGTCTGCCAAAAAGAACACAAAGCGAATGAAAAAAACACAATATGTGGAACAGGCCAACGACTTCAGACAGCAGCTAACGGTCCTTCGCAGGACCAGTCCTTTTCAGGGCTGACATCGGGTTAGCATGCCTAAAAAGAAAAAAAAAAAATAACAAAATGTACCCCAACTGTAACCAATAGGTTGGACAGGGTATTATAAGCGCGATTTTGTAGCAAAATGAAAAATAGAATTTTACTGAAAGAAAAATGAAAGCATAAAGGCCTCAAATATGTGTGTCTAGTAGATTGCAGCAAAAGACGAACAATATAGAAAAAGATTCACTTCCACCAGCCTTTTCATTCTCGTTCCCTATGGAGCATGGAGTAACCACTGTAGCTGGCGCCTAGCAGGAAACCTGAACAAAGCATTCACATGCTCTCGCAACTGTTTTTTCTGTAGTGATTTTCTTTACATGATGAGGTTGCTAGCCCAATGTACAACCTCACATTAGTAGCCTTTTACGTCATGTCTGAGGAAGTAGTACTACTATTCTGTCTTTGTTTCATAAGAGACCCCCAGTGGTACTACAGGGGGCAAAGAATACCATTGGTTGTTTTAAATTTACTCCGTAATCACACAAGTACTCGTAAATAGTGCGGGAAGCATGAGGTCTATATAATGATTATAGACAAGTAGTGGACACGTATCAAACGGATTAAACGAGATTCCTAGATATTTAGAGTTTTCACAAAACAAGACAAAATTATATTTTTGTAAATGAAAAAAAAAAAAAATTAATTCCTGGAATAAAAATTTTGGTGAAAATAAAATTAAAATTTTTAGATTATGTACACAGACCCACCAAGAATCCATTCTTTGTCACCCAAGAGGTTCGTGGACCATAGGTTAAGAAGTTCTGATCCAAAGGTAATTTTTTTTAAGCAAAAGAAAGGACGCATCAATGTTACTGTCTACATGCAGACAAGCTGAGACTAAGAACAAGGAAGCTATCAAGTCTTGCTCCTGTACACAGGAAGACACTGCGACGGATAGGACACACTTTGAGAAAGCCTGTTGATAGCATTACCTGGCAGTCCCTAGGGTAATAGAGGCAGAGGAAGACCAAATAACACACGGCGAAGAGAGCTGGAGACAGACAAGAAGGGGAGGAAGAAGACATGAAAATAACCTTGAGCTAATGGCACGGGACACGAAGACGTGTTATACGTTTGGTGAAGATCTGTGCTCATTGGAGAGTTGAAAGGTGAAGAAGAAGACACAGAGATAAGGCTATCTTCTATAAATAAGAAGAAACTTGGCCCTGACATAAGGAAGTGAGTCGCGGACAAAAAGTAACGAAGTGGGGCAAGCACTAGAGGCCACAGAAGTGTGGTGTTACAGGAGAATGTTATAAATAACATTTGAAAAATAAGGTAAAGTAGTCCCACAGAATACACTGCCGTTGGGGAATGAAGCGTTTGAGACTTCACATTATTGTGTCCAGCTTCGAGAGGTAGGGGTGTCGAGTTCCCTTCCTAGCGTCCTTTGCCTTCCCTAACTCAAGAGCAGAGTCAGGTACCCATTTGCAGCTGGGTAGATTGAAGCGTGAGGCCACAGTGTTTCGAACCTGGTACAACTGCGGCGAGAGGTCAGCACTTCAACTAATCTGCCAATTGGACAAATTTCCTGGACACCTTTAAAGAGTAATGATGATGTTCTGAAAAAGGTCAATGCACAAAAGAAGTTTATTACTTATGTTAAATGGAAGCAGAGCTGACCAAGACGCTACTCCACCTCCAAGTGGTGGTCCTGGAAACAGGCTGCATCACTGCAGTCTGGCTGAGTGAGTAGGGATCGAAGAGGGAAGGCTAATCCGGTCCCAAAGATGCCATGATGAAACCGGATGTGTCGGGCCGAAAGGCGCAAATATCGCAGCTTTGCTGTAAACGGCGACACAACGTAACAAACGTCCTTTTCAGGACGAACGCAGAAGAAGAAATGGAAGCAATCCACTATCTTCAGGCATGTTATGAATATGTCGTGAAAAACAGGAAAGTTTAAAGAGATAGAGGACCTAACATACATAGTTTCAAGACCTGGAGGTCTTTTATATTTGAACATGCGCCCTAATATAACCGACTAGGTTAAAAAAAAAGATAGAGGACGAAGATACGGGACAATTTGACATCGTGACACGGAAAGAAATCAACATCAGAACTGCTAAACTGTACTGGAGACAGGAAACTGTGGAGAGACATGATCCCCTACGCCCCCGGGCATGGTAATTAAGAAGAAGAAAGTACAAAGAACCAACCTATGTATGTTAGTCGGCAGTTAGATAAACATACTAGCTAAAAAGGCAGACCTCGAGAATGCTCAAGCGATCTAGCCATGTTTGTTGTGTAAACTTGGTACCCTTTGGAATCGAGAATCAACAACGGCTGGGTGCAGCTCCCCTATGCCGAGAATGCCCTGCTTTCATGGAGGTCCTGGGGATCGCCACGTGCATACACATCTGCACGTGCAGGAGCAAACAAACAATTAGTCACATCCAGGTTAGAGAACACCGTTTTCAATATAATTTTAAGCGACAGCATAAAATTGCGCGAGTCGTGCTTATATAGTTCCAGGGGCCCCTTTATGAGAAAAATGAAAAATAGGACCACTGATTCCGTTCACATGCATGTCGTACAAGGCGACTAATATAAGGGGGCTGGCAACCTCATCATATAACACAAATTGCAAGAGAATGTTGATACTTTGAACAGGCTTTCTAAAGTGGCCAACTGTAGTTGTGGCTGCATGCTCCACAGGGAACGATAATGAAAATGATGTTGCTTTTATTTCGTGATTCTTTTAATAACAGAGTTACAAAGTAAAGGATTTGGTTCTAACATTCCATTAAAGTTATCGTAGAAATTTCCTCATAGTTTCTTCTCCTTACTTATTCAGAGGCCAGAGGTTAAATGGCATGCATGACAGTTTTACATGCGCACAATAAAAGACTTTAATGGAACAAAGTTTGAGTGTATCAATATCAGTTTTACATCAATACAAAAATAGATTATGATGGAGATTCGTTTTGGCGAAAAACGCATTCTTCAGCTCCCACAACAACAACAACAGAATTAAAAGAATAAATGCTATAAAAATAAATAAATAAACATTAAGAGTTGAAGTAAACATTTTGCATGCATCTAAACAAGCTCACACGCCCCAGAAGTATCGATCTGGTAGTGAAGCCAAAGAAATAGAATACAAAGGTTTGAATTTAGTATTGCTCATATTACTTAAAATTCAAGTGGACGTCTGAGAGTGTACGAAGAAGAAGAAGAAGAACTTAAAATGGAATCCGTAGCCCCGTAGCAGAAACTGCTGGGTACGAAATGTTAGAGACTTCGCCATACTAGGTCCAGCGTTTTGTAGGAAGGGGGGGGGGGGGGACCAGTTCCGCTCCTCGCTGACGTTGCCTTCTCTGACTCAAGAGCAGAGTCAGGTACCCATTTACAGCTGGGTAGAGTGGAGCATGACTCTACCACTTTTCAATCCCTGACGATGGCAATTTTGCAGCCGAAAGGCCACCGCTCTAGACGCGTAGCCAATCCGACGATCACATAACATAAACTGCCATCAAATCACGTGATCTTTTCAGAGGAGAAAGTAAGACTACAATATGTAGTTAGGTTGACAACACTTTTAGCGAAATGGTCGCACTCATCACTTCGATTTTGTTCTGCTATAGTTTGAAATTAATTCGCACTATTTAAACTTGTCCTTGCTATTGTATCACGGCTATGTGGCTATTGTATCACGGCTATGTGGATAGTGTGCCCCTTGTTGTTTCCCGAGGGGTCTCTGATGACAACTGCTCACTTACAAGACGACTAATATGCGTTTATGCATGAGGCTGGCTACTTCATCATTTAAAACAAATATCTACATAAACCACCGTTGTAAGAACACGTGAAGGCTTTGTGCAGGCTTGAGTGGTTGAGCTGTGTTCTGTAGACATCGAACAGGAAAATGATGATAAGGATGATGTGGCGGGAATGCGTAAATTACTGACTTACTGCCTCGTTCCTCTTCTACTTTGAGGGTAGAGATTTGGAAGAGAGAGTGCTATAGTATCCTATCGGCTGTCTTCCTCCTGGCCTGGTTCGATTATTTTATTTCATTAATTTTGTTGGATTAGTTATTTGAACATATCTAATTGTTTATTTGTGTAATCTGTTTCTAGTTGTTTAAAAAAAAAAAAATTTATCTTGCAACTTTTATTTCAAATTTGTTATTCTTATTTTTTTTTCGCCACCCGCCTCTTGCCTCAGTAGCTGCTCCTTGTGTGTGTGTGTTTTTTTTTTAAATGACCTCGTTTTTTAGCGAGATTGCCTCGCCATTTCTTACTGGAATTGACGGGTCTTTTTTTTTTTTTAAATTGTTATGCATTTAGATTATTTCTCACTTTCTTTTATCTCTACTTTGTTGTTGTTGTTGTTGTATCATTTGTTCCTGACGAAGACCTTGTAGTCGTAACATGTAATTTCTTTGTCCTAGTAAGACATACTCTACTTAATCTCGTTAATCCCATCTGAAAGTTGGAAGCGTTGCTTTATACATGTGAAGAAATGTAATCATCGAACTGCGAAAGGCACCTGTCAAAAGCTTGCTTAAACTTCATCAGATTCCGAGACGTACGAGTGTTGTTTCCAAGTGTCTTGGAGAAGGCGAAGACAGAATGGAGTCACTGCTCCCTCAGGCGTGTTGTAAAAGGCGGCTAGTGTGAGTCTGTGCCTCTCTGTCATGTAAAACAAATAGCCGCATTTAGAATTTGCTCGCTATGAAAGTCTGAAGTCTACGATTGAAAAGGAAGAAACAATCGCAGCAGCTTTTTCGAAAAAAATAAGGATGCTGGCGCAATGCACTGTGCTTTGAGTGAAAGTTATCGTGCATACCAGTTAGAATCCTCCCACATAGAAGTTTGTACTCTATTTTATTCGGATTTCACAGATCTTTTCGCAAGTAACCCGTCACTTCTTGACAAAGAAGTTTAAAAATTTATTTTCATAATAAAAAAGCCATCCACTACCTTTTATGTTTAAATTTAACTTCAACGTACTGAATTTAAAAAAAAAAAAAAATCACAGGCAGTGTAATTAAGTTGGACGAGTTTTCGCCCCTCACATAAATTTAGGGCCACGCCATGACATGCAATACCTTTTATGTTTATATTTAACTTTAACGTACTGAATAATTGTCACGTAGGTTTTGATCATTAAATTGCCTATAGCGTCTTCCTATTCTTTCACCCGAATTCTTTAATTTTGTTATCTCTCTTTATTTCCTTTTCCTGTATATTTTGCATCCATTCGTTTGCGAAATATATTTTCATACTATTCCTTAACGTTACCTGTTTCTTTTCTCAAAACGGAGAATCGCAATAGTGATTCTATTACATAGATGTCAGTCAGACGAGAAGTGCGATTAAGTTGCAGTCCATCTCAGACATAGGGCCGACTTATCGTTATAGCATTTTCACCTGTCACAGCGGTTTTCCCAGGCTGAGTTTCTGGGCAGTGTGAAAAGCGCTCTCAATCCCGCCAGAGGCGTGAATCGCGGCAGACATTGCTCGCTAGAGCAGACTGAGTGTCGGGGTTCCCGCATCTGACACCCATGCTCCACGGCGCAGTTTCAGACATTTGTCTGGGAATTCCACCCGAAAAGACACCCACTGTTGGCCGGGTCAGCGCGAGGTGCGGAAATGCAGAAGTGTCAGTTATGTAAGACGTCTAGTAATGGAAATGTTAAATGTAAGGTGTTTTACACGGGAAAGGGGAGATGATTTCGGAGTTTGAGAAAATGTGGGAGTGTTTGCCCCTGTCTTCAAATATCCACCCAGGAGCTGAAATCTGATTTCATTTCAGTCTCCAACATCTTCAGTAGACGGAACACACGTGCTTAGCGAATGAAGCTGTTATAGCAAATTTCATAGTTCTCGTCAGATTTGTGACGAGTTTCTAACTACATATCTAGTGAATTATCCTAGTCGTGGTGTTACCGTAGTGCTGTGGTGAGATTAATATAATAGATATCTAGTATTTTGGAAAGTGTTTAAAGCGTTAAATCGCTCATTTCATGTTAACTAGTTTCTTTTGAACAGAGTGCTTAATTTATAGTTTGTCATATTCTCTAGTCGACGAGTTACAGTGGAAATACATAATAAATTATATCTTTAGCTTACTAAACAAGTAGCTATAAAGAATTTAATTTAACGGCTAAATACTCAGTCGAAACTGTTTTAATAACAAACTTATAAATGCTAGACGCGACATCAGTGAGTATTGACGGAATACGCACGATATTCCTAATTCATGATGATCGATTTTTTTTTATATAACTTATTTCACCGGAAGGTTAAATAATAAGTCAAGCTGTAGGCTTGCTGTTTAAATATGTAAGTTATATTGAGTACATAGTATGTAAATGATTTATAGGTGCTTTTCCTTTTATTCAGGAAATACTGGGGGTGACCCGAACTTTACCGGGGTTTAATAAGAGTTTCATACTTGTGAAGAAATAGACAGTCCTTATTTTGAACCACGTGGGTTTCTCAAGTAACACTGGTCTGACAGTGCGTATGCCAACAGAGTTAGACAGAAATACTATATCCCATTAACGGGTTTCAAAGACTGTAATGATCAATACGGGGCCTTGAGCCAGATCTTAAATCCTTCCATAAACTCTACGTAAATTTTCTGCCTGGCGGCGTGAATATTACAAGAAATAACATTAACATTGTCCGACTAGATATATTTGTGGACAAATCTGTGGTGTGACCAAAGTAAATCCTATACTAAGAGAAGGCACCGACCTGACATTCCTATTGCTAGAAAACCTAAGCTATTGACACGGTGCTCACTGTAAACTTTCGTGCCGGGACAAGATTTTTTAAAATGTGACATAGACAGATATCCTAGAATAAGAAATACCAAGGAAACGTTCCCCGAAGCAGTGAATTCGATCTGACTTTGTGGAGCTGGGGTTTTCTTGGCTACGACTACCTCTGGTGATTCTGTATGTGAATGTCCTAACAAAATTGTGTTTCCCAGATATGTCTACCAAAACAGTGAGTATGTGCACGTGTACACGGCTGAATGTCTAGAGTGAATGTAGGACTGAGTGATTTCTCCATTGTTGAAATTTAGCACCCATTTTGCTGTTCTAATTGTCCTTATGCAAGTATTGCTAACCGTATTTTCCCTTAGAATAGATCAGAGTATATCTAAGTCTATCCATACCTTTAACAGGGCAAAATCATTTGAGTACCGCTAATGTATCATTGATCCTCTTTGGGTCATCATCTTTTTCCTAAACGGGGCTGGGGGCTAAACCTAGAGGGCAGATCATAACGGGTCTATCATCCTGGTAGAAATTCAATGATTTTTTTTTTGACTATTTGTATGCTTCCTTTATGTATTTTTGGTGTTGTGAGAAATTTGAAATGATAATTAAAATCTCTCTTGAACAATAATCAGTGCGTTGGTCAGCTCGATCCCAATTATCTGTATAATCATTGTTATAGATTTCCCACGTCTGTGTGTTTAACTGTCGTCACGTGTATGTGCGTGCCCGTGAGTAGATAGAAATATATGTAATATATATATCTGTGTTTAGACTGTCTGACGCCTTAAAAGCTGTCGTAGAGGATAGGTGAAAGAGAGAAGATTTCCTCGATTTTTCAGAGACAGCCTCTATATCACAGTCTATCATCTCACTTGTGGAAATTCTATTTCATTTTTTTACTAACTCTCACTGTGTCGATCACCTATTCTAACCTATTCAGAAGGGACCAACCCAAGTCTTAATTCCCCTATCTAAAATCTACGACAATAATAAAAAAATAAAAATATCACAGGCAGTGATTTAGGGCCACGCCATGCCAGCCTTCCTGTCATCTTGAGACTCGTCAGATTCCTATGAGTTTTAGCATTTGCCATGATAATCAGAAAAGCATAATTACAAGCATTTGATAATTTAGGTGTATCCCTACCAGAAGCACTCTTTGCGCGTGGTCAGCTTTATGTAGCGCTCACGCGAGGAAGGAATATATACAATCTTAAAGTATGTATTCTGGACACGTGTATCAAGGCAAACAATTTGAAAGATAACCTTATATTTTTAAACAATAATGTGAGTCAAGACTTGTCAAGTAATTAGTCAGATTATAATCTATTAACTCATTTTCAATTCTCAGTTTTCAAAACTGCTGCAGATGCTGAGAGTTGACGACGTGGGCTCTAATTCTTCTCTCGTCATTGTTTTAACGGGTGTACGCGCTCGATGCTATAGAATTCATTAGTGCCCTAGATTCATAGAATCTAGGGCACTAGAATTCACTATTGCAAAAAAGCCACACCAAGTGCTTCAGTGTAGGCTTTATAAACTGTGGTGGGTCCTCGCGACAAAGGAGATTAATGATGACGTCGATGTCAGGTAATGGTGTATTAACACTTTAATAGGATAGCGGCAAGTGTACTGCAGACTGCATCTGCTCACTTCTGTCGTTTAACGTTGTTTGAAGAACTCGTCCACACGGGCTCGCAGACTCGTATACAACTTATAGCTGCAAATACAAACCTTCCTTATTGACTGAAGCTCTTCATGGCTTTTCGTCAGTATCCCACTTCTTGTTCCTTTTGATCCAATCCTATGTTGTTTATCCAGCCTCTAAATTCCCCCTCTTGGACTTGAACACTAAAATCCCTCTAATCAGCGTTGCTACTCCTAGGTGAATTCACCTAGATTTAGGTTTTTTGTGGTCCCGTCTATGTGTCCGTTTCCTTCATTAATTGAAGAAAGCCACCTATATTTCTCCAAAATCGGCCAAACTAGCTCACAAATTGCCCACAGTAGCCAAAAAATCGCCATAATAGCCCAAGTCGTCGATATCTAGGTTTTTTTTCCCTTTAAAATTTAGAGTGGCAACGCTGCCACCTATCTGTTCAGCCGACTCAGTTTGTTTGATCACAAATGGCTGGTTATGGGGTCAAATTTAACATTAAGATAAAGTTACAACCACGCGCCTACAACAGTAGAAGATCTGGTTTCAGAGCACGTGGAAGACCAAGAGACAGATGGATAAACAACATCACAGACAGGCATACAATAACACGGGCTCACAGCCGCCAACTCAACACACATGGTTCAAGAACACAAACTTCGACTACCCAATACACTTCAAGGCAATAGTTGAATGAACAAGTAAAGTAATAAGCCAAGTAAAGTAATAAGCCAAGTAAAGTTATAAGCCAAACAGTAGTACTGTGAGAGAGCTTTGACCATTTAACTCCAGCACCAAGGACCATTTAGAATATTGATTTAAATATATTTGGATCCATCTTGTTCCTGGGTGTCTCTAAATGAAAAAGTAGCAGTACATATCTCTCAGGCATGTGGTACACGGGGACTGTTATGAGGTTGTGAGTGGGGCTGGCAACCTCATCATGTCAAACAAACTGTTACAGAAGTGACTGCTGCAAGAGCATGTGAATGAGGTTGTGCAGGCTTCCTGCAAGAGGGCCAGCTACATTGGTTGTTCCATGTTCCAATATGTGCGAAAAAGAGATTGATGATGATGAAGATATTTAAATGTTTCCCTAATTGGGTTAATCTTAAATATGTTCTTACTAGTGTAAAAGCCCGTCATAAGACGGGAATTAAATTCACAAGCACCAATACCTAACGGCAACAAAAGTATTTAAAAAAAAAAACTACTTTGCATCACCACAGTACACGAACTACGTAGCAGCAACGAAGATCCCAATGTGTGTACTCGTATATGATCACACATTCTATAACTATTTTTGTGCACACCGTCTTTTGCGCGTTCTTCTTTGGTAAATGTTACTATTTTCGGGAGAGTACATATAAGGGAAACTATACAATTAATGTCTAACTTTCAACCAAAGTTGCGGGAGCCGCGCTAGCGTAGTGGTTACAACACCGCTCTGGCGACCGGGTGATTCAGGATCAAACCCGGGCGACGGCATTTGAGGATTTTTCGTCGACCGGGATTTGGACTGGATTAACTCGAGACCTGGAGAGGACATTTGAAGTAGTGTCGTCGACCAGGGATTGGCGGCTCCTGAGCCGACCCAGCTGTAATGGGTACCTCCGAAATCGGAGAGTATTTGCCTGAATGGCGAGGGACACCTGTCTCTGTACAAGAAAAAGGGATACTCACGTAAAATCAATGTCAGGTTAGACATAAAATAATAACCTGAGATTTCGCCTCGAGTATTAGCGGGCGTACGAAAAAAAAAAAAAAAAAAAAAAACCAAAGTTGCTTCCCTTATCGTTAGGTACTGACAGAAAAAGCTGGGATTGAATATATAGGATTGTCTCAAGCATGTGTGAATAAATAAATCGGCCCGATTAGTAAGTTCTTATTTTAAGTTTTTTATTTCCAATTCTAGTACCAACGTTTTAATGAAACCCTATCTGCTGTTGCCCTAAGACGCCACTAGGCGTAATGGCCACTGACTGCTTTGACGGTCGGTGGCTAAGGACGGAAGAACAAGAAGACGTTACTTGCTAATATACAATGACAAAACTTACTTACTTACTTAGTCGTTCCTCTTCTACTGTGAGGTGTAGAGGTTTGGAGGAGAGAGCGCCATAATATCCCATCGGCTGTCTTCCTCCTGGCCTGGTTCCATTCTAGTCCTCGGCCCTTCAAAGATTGTCTAATGTTGTCCTCCCAGTGGACTCTGGGTAGTCCTGGAGGTCTGGATCCCTGGCTCTTAGTTTCCCATGCTTGTCGTGGTAGCCGATCTTCTCTCATTCTGCAAACATGGCCAAACCATCTTAGTTGGGACTGTTCTACTTGGCAGGAGTTGGGTTGTTAGGCCTAAATGTATCGTCTGGTTGAGGACCATGTCTCTTCTTGTTACTTCAACAATGACAACAGTGTATTAAAAAAAAAAACATAAAAATTCAGCCAGACATAGTATTTTCCTCGAGCACGAACTGGTGGGTTCTAGATTCTTACTGATGAGCTCTACTATTGTTATATCAATGTTGATTTATGTGTCTGTGTGTGTAATGTTAAGTTCTGACACATACATACGCGGTGAACGTTCAAACACAACTGCTAAAGCAAATTAATATCTAGGAAAACCTATTGTTGACTGTAGCATGAATGTTATCATCTCCCACCTGACGACAACTTCCTTGGATTTTTTTCCTCTCTAATCCCTTATTGCCGTATTCGCTAGCCTAGACGTCGCTCTGAGATTTTTAATTAATTATTTTCATCGTCGTGGTAAAGATTCTATTTTATACCGTATTAAAGCTAAGGAACTGCTGGAGAGTAACAAAGAAGGAAATATCGAAATTGTCCTCCTTCCACACAGTATACCTAAGGAAAATTCTCCGAATCTTTTGGCCGAATACCATCACCAATCAAGAACTACTTACTCGGAGTAACAAAGAGAACATGCACACCATCATAGCTGTCAGACGCTGGAGTTGGGTTGGCCACGTCCTCGATGCCATCACAAAGACAGCTGTGCTATGGACCCCTGAAGGAAAGCGAAAGAGAGGTCGACTAAAAACAACTAGGCGGAGAACTGTGCAGGCCGAGATGCGAAGAATGAACTAGAGCTGGGGCCCTGTACGAAGGATGGCCGCCGACCGAACAAAGTGGTAGCAGTTTGTTGCTGCCCTACAAGACGCCACCAGGCGTAATGGCCACTGACTGCTTTGACAGTCAGCGGCTAAGGACCAAAGAAGAGGAGCAGAAGAAGGCTAACGTAACTTATATTGTCCATGACGCCAACGAGAATTAAAAAGCTATTAAAATACTTAGCTCCGCCCATGAGAAACTACTTTAATTAAAATTATGTTGTAAAATGACGTCCTATATCTATATCCAATATCTGGAACACTGTGAATTATTTGTTTCACTACTTTTACTCTCTCACACTGATCGATGGGACACTGCCCTAAAAAATCACCTTTAGTATCGCCGTTGTCTTGTAGCCGCGTGCGGAGCACAGGCGATTTTGTTTATGATTAAGAAGATTAACAATAATGTAGTAGATGACATGGAACGACAATTATTAGCATCAGTTAGGTTTTCATTTTAAATAAAAGTATGCAGCGAGGTTACAGCAGGACAAGCAGATCATTGTGACCCGCTGTGTGTCAAAGTGATTAATAGATAGTTCGCACTAAGTGACTGAAAAAGTTTGCATCAGCAGTGGTTCTCAAAATATATAGGAAAGGTCCCTAACTAAGTTTGATGCTAGTAACTACAATACGTTTATAAGCATTAATATCCACTTGAAATTATAAAATA
The DNA here is from genome assembly GCA_024509875.1 of Oreohelix idahoensis. NCBI lineage: Eukaryota > Metazoa > Mollusca > Gastropoda > Stylommatophora > Oreohelicidae > Oreohelix > Oreohelix idahoensis. Next base: position 93,667 of record JAMPIV010018044.1, on the reverse strand, counting down.
ATACAGTCAGGAAGAGTTGACAAAAATAGAATGTCTGTCAACAGGTAGAGCAGCGCGTGAGAACGATTACCAAAAAAGTAAAATTATAAAGACTAAGATCACGTTGATCAAAGAGAGCAGACGGAACAGACAGAGCAGCATGGAGATAGAGACAGCAGTGCCAGCAGCAAGTAGAGCAACATTTTGGACTCCAATATTCAAAAGTTGAGAGATAGAAACTGTGGTGGGTTTTGATGTTAAAGAAATAGATATTATTTGTAACAGATGTAAGGTCAGCTGTGCAAGCCCCTGAGATTAGTTATTTATGAATATGTTCTCAGGGGACCTGTCTGCTACCACCTTATGACCTCAACTTGTCATATATTTTCTCCTAGTTAAACGTAAAGGTGTGTGAGTGTTGTCTAGCTAGATGTCTAGGGTATATGCGATGTAATGTAATGAAATGACAACACTACACTTATAAATTAATGTACAATAATGAAACAAGTCACTGTTAAAGTTTAAATTTTAAATCTTTTTTTCTTTACAATTTATTTTCCGGTATCTCAGTTCTTTTTTTGGATACCGGAGTACTGAAAACTCAAGGTGATAATGAAATGTATTTACAACAATTAATTCAAACTATAAATGAGTCTGTTATTATTCACAACTATGTAAAAATGTCACTCTTGAAAAGTGTCAATTAAATGTTGATCATATGAACGGGTAATAATGGGAAGAACGTCTGTGTTCATCATGTTCTGAACGAGGAAATACACATTTGGAAAAGAGAGTGGTTAATCTGAGGTATCATGTGCTCGTGGACGAATTCTTATCTTTGTAGTTGCTGGAATACAAGATGGTTTCCGTCCAAGCTAATAGCTTCAAACTGCCAAGTCAGGATACTGCCCTTGAATTCTCAACAGTGAGGCAAACAGACAATACTGCCTGTTACGTACATTTATTACCTAAGGGGGTAGTCTTCGGTCCTGCCAAATGTACGCACCAGTCTTTATATATTTTATTATTTGTGCGTTCGATTGATTCACGCACTGACGTGCACAATGCAGTGTGAGTTGCTTTGGACGCACGGGTAACCTAGTTTGGGGATTGTGACGTCATGTTTTGAATGGGGCAGTGCGGACTTTGTTATGTCCGAGATATATATTATTGGAATTTTCTGGCAGTTTTGTATAAGCCAGTACGTTATATTGATTCAATTGGTATTCTTGACGAAGCCAATGATGGAAGGATCATGTAAGTGTCGCCCCGGTTATATTTGTATATTTATTGCCGTAAACTAAAGTATCAGGCCGCTCCCAGTTGTAGTCTAGCGGGAAGTCATCTTAGCATGTAATTTCCTAGAATGGACAGACGGAGTCGGTGGTCATATTAGATTACCGTAGAGGAATAATACCTACGTGTAAACCAGTTTATTTATTCGTATGCTTCATATTTTAAATGCCGTACATGCTTCAATGCCAAAGTCGTGGCATGGATGTAAAGAGAGGTTAGCCGATTCAGAACTCGAACCTGAATAGATTGTTGTGGATGTTTATAAGACTTAATTCTTGAAGAATCACTAAGAATGATCAGCAACTTCAAAGTATGACATTTTGTACCTATAATCTGTAACTATGATCGTATCGTCCCTTCGTATGTGCCATGTTGAATAAACTATATGTACAGTAAACCGACTTATGTACTACCATCGATTGAACAGTTTAAACACTACTTGTTGTAGTTCGTTTTCACAGAACAGTTTATTGACATTTTGTTCATACTACCATTCGCGTTATGAAAACCAACACCATTACCATAAACAACTACAACAGTAATTGGTGCGCCAGCGTGGTCTGAAATTTATCATTTCAAAGGATCTTACTCAATCAAATTAATCGTTTGAAAATAGAATGTGTACTTTCAAGGCGACATCATCGTCAAGTTGGAACTTGTTGTCAAAATGAATCTTAATCAACTGACCATTACGAGATTCTCAAGGTCATCTATCAACCTTCACTTCGGGTTGTACAGGGACTGACTGCCTTCGTTATCATTTCGTGCGAGCTGATGCTGTATTCGCAGATCGAATTATTTTAGCTTCAAACGTACATCCACGGAGACGAGGCACATTGTTTTTTTCCCGGCACACGCGAGCTAAGTATAACTTGTATCCGTTATACATTTTATTATTATTAGCTGTGCCTTAATTGTTTATGTCCACCTTTATATTTTCCGTGTTATGTGTTATATGTTGTGTATTCTTTGTGGGAGGTAGGGTTTGGAGACTCACGGAGGATACATCCCAGTTTCACACCAGGGCCTTCGTGACTGTTCTTTAGGAATTGTTTTGCAGACTTCCCTCAGTGGAATGTTCCTACGCGTGAGCGTAGAAGGATTCTAGGTCCACTGTGTCTGGTGGTCTGTGACACCTGACTGTTTAGCTGTAGTGTCAAGTTTTAATTGTTGTTTTCGTATTTATTTTTATTCGTAATTTAGTTTTATGATGAATTTTGTTTGTATTTTGCGTCCATCTCACCTTTCCTGTCGTTCAGTTTTTTACAAAACCTATGTTTTTACACTGTGTTGTCAATTGTACTGTTAATTATCTGATCGTAGTTATCGTCGTATATTTTTACGATATTCTATTTTAGTTATACATTTTTATTTTTTTTGATTTCTACGATTGTGTTCACCCGTCCAGTTTATCATGTCTTGTCGGTTATGTTTCTATTGTCTTTCTCGTTGTTCATTGCATGACATTTCATTACATAAATTACTATATTGATTATTGATATATTTCATAACTATATGATAACAAAAGATACCGTTCTAGGACAGGAACGAAGAACACTTGTTATAGTAACAAGGTTAATTAATTTACATTGATTAATTATCATTTTATAAATCAAGAGTATTGTGACTACTTATAAAGCATAATGTATTCACTAGATTATTTCATTAAGCAAGCAAAAGCTCTTCAGATGGCTCCTGATGAAGCAAAAGCATTTGCACTTGCAGAATATAAGAAAGCTCAAGAAATAGAAGCCGAACAGAGAAAGTTAGAAACTTTAAGACTAGAAAAACTTCAATTTGAGGCAGATCAAAAAAGGATTGAGGCTGAGGAAGAGGAGAAAAAAATGAGATTAACCGCTGAATTAGAAGAGAAACGATTTCAGCGAGAGGCAGATTCCAAAAAGAAATGCTGAAATAAGGAGAAAAAAATGAGATTAAAATATAGAAGAAAAGGATTTCAAGAGGCAGAAAGAAGAAAGGGAGGCTGAAGAAAAACTAAAGAAATGGAAAATAAACAAAAAGAAATGGAAGAGAGGAGCTTAATAGCTGAACAAAATGTAAAACGACTTCAGCTTGAGAGGGAAGAGAATGATAGAAAACGACAGCATGAACTAAAATTAGCAGAGTCAGAATATGAGAGACTTAGGTTAACTCAGGAATCTAATTCTCAGAGAACTTTTGAAAGCCAAACTTCATCCAGACAGGATAATTTTAAGGAAATTCACCTTAAATTACCAAAATTTAATCCCCCGTCTGATGACGTAATATTCTTCCTAGATAGGTTTGAGGCCACTTGTGGGTCTTATAACGTGGATAAAGCGCTATACTGTACATATTTATCCAGATTACTTACAGGGGATGCATTAGCAGTTTATCATACCACCAGCATTGGTGAGAAAAATGACTATAATGCTCTTAGAGCAGCACTTCTGCAAAAATTCCAAATGACAGAAGACGAATATCGTTTAAGATTTCATACATTACTACCTCAATCTGGCAGAAATTTTAGTGATTTTCTGTCACAGATACGACTAACATTAGAAAGATGGATTGAATTATCCAAAATTGAAAAGTCATATGAAGGTCTCTTCGATTTACTGATGCGCGATAAGGTACTTTCGTCTGTAAATCCTACATTTCTCGCATTTTTACACGAACGGAAACCTTTATCTATGAAAGGCTTAGAAGAACATGCAAAAAATTTTTGTACTGCTCACCCAAACATGGATCTAAGTAACGCACAGATTAAGAATGAATTGCCTGTTGCTTTTGCAGCACAACAAAACAATTTTTCACGAAATCGTTCCTTTAGTGCTGACAGGTATGTCAATAAGGGAAATAATTACAATTTTAACAATGATAACTTTTACAAAGGGAAGCAATTTCAACAATCTGCTCCATTTAATGTTTCTTGGAACCAAACTCACAGATCACGAGATTTTGGTAACAATAATTTTAAAAATAATCAAGGACATTATAATAAACAAAACTGGAGATCAAAATCTCAGGGTCCACAAAACAGACAAGGTTCTTGGAATAAAAATTTTAAAGAACAGCATAACTTTAATTATACAAACTATCGGACTCATCCAAATTTTAACTCTAGCAGAAACGACAATTTTGGCAATTTTAAAGCAAATAATCAAAATCGATCGCGCCGACGAGATAGATCGTCGAGTAATACAGGTAGACATTCTAATGTTGCTTTTAGTGATACACAGGCTAACATTGAACAGGGTAAAGGAGCTGAAACTCATAATGCTATGTGTTGTTCTCTTGATTGTACCCAAGTCAAAGATTGTTCAGAATGCTCTACTCTTTTCCAGCCCAAGGCGATCACGACGCTGCGTTGCGGTCATACTTTGCCTAGTCTACCTGCAGTCTGCATGGCCACTCCTGCGTCAGTACACCAGGGACAGGGCTCTCTTAAGTTTAACAGAGGATTTGTTAACAATATTTCATGCTCTCTTTTATTCGACTCAGGTTGTACCACTGTGGGCGTCCGGACTTCGCTGATCGACCCTAGTTGTGCGACGGGCAGGGTTGTGAAATGTGTGACGTTTGGCGGAACTGTGGAAACATTTCCCACAGCCATTATAACACTTCATACACCATTTTTTTCAGGAAAGATCCAAGCATGTCTTCTTCCAAATCCAATTTGTGATTTAATACTTGGTCGCATACATGGTATTAAAGAGTGTTCACCACAGCAAATTGCTGAATGGGAAGAGCGACATATTCAAACTGCAAATGTAGTAGTGACTAGAGCGCAAGCTACCAATATGTCGCATGATACACCTGTTGAACCTACAGTTCATACCACTTGTGATGATGATGCTCCTATTTCACGGGAGTTGTTTGCAACATTACAAAAAAGTGATGATTCATTAAAAAAAATTTTTCAGTATGTGAACAAAAAGAATACCAGCAACAAACTTGCAAAATCTAGACATGACTTTATACTTAAAAATGGGATTTTGGTTAGAGTAATACGGGAAAAGGATTCATCCTTATGTTCTCAGATTCTAGTCCCATCCTGTATGAGATCTCGGATATTACGGCATGCTCATGACTCGCAATGTGCGGGCCATATGGGTTTTTCGCGTACCAAATCCAGAGTGCTTTCTGCATTCTACTGGCCAGGCGTTCATAGAGATGTTACTCTCTATTGTCGGTCCTGTTTGATATGTCAAGAAGTTAAGGTACGGGGTCCATTTCATGCGGCTCCTATTCAAGCTGCGGACATCCCGATTAGACCATTTGATAAAATGGCTATAGACATTATTGGTCCTATGCTACCATCTGCTAGAGGGCATACGCATATCCTTACGTGCATTGATATGTGCACTCGTTGGCCTGAGGCCATCCCTCTCAAAAACACTTCATCTGCCAGTGTAGCAGAGGCATTGATGTTAATCTTCTCACGCATTGGTTTTCCACGGAAAATCTTGTCGGATCATGGGGTTCAGTTCATTTCTGAATCCATGTCTCAAGTTATGAAGACATTAGGTATAGACAGATCTCTGAGTTCTATTTATCATCCGATGTCAAATGGGTTAATTGAGCGTCTAAATAGGACACTCAAGCAGTTGTTGGGTAAGATGACTCAAGACCATCCCCAAGACTGGGATCGGGTCCTACCCGCTTGTCTCTTTGCGTATCGCGAAGTACAAAATCAAGCAACGGGGTTTTCTCCATTCCAGCTTGTTTTTGGCATGCAACCACGCGGTCCGATGTCGTTAATCCACGACTTATTGGTTGATGAGAATATTGAAGAGGAAACTCAATCCTCTTATGAGTATGTGATCTCTCTTAGAAAGAGAATCATAGATGCTTGTAGACTAGCTACTGCATCATCCGAACAAGCCAAAGAAAAAGCTCGTCTATTTGCAAACAAGTATAGACGTCTTCGCCAGCTTATTCCTGGTGATGAAGCTTTTGTCTTACTACCTGCGCATAACAATCGTCTTTTAATTACCTGGAGAGGTCCTTTCAGGATCATCTCAAGAATATCCGATGTCGACTACATCGTTGATGTTAATGGTAAACATAAAACCTTCCATATTAACATGTTGAAGGAGTATTACTCACGTCCTGATTATCTACAGTCAGTGTTTCAAGCAACTGACGATCCTACACCTCCTATTCAACACTATTCTAGTTTGTCAGTCATCCAAGAAGAAGAATCTTCTTTCGATGATGTACAACTACCAATACCAGTTGTACCACTCCATTCCACTGAGAAATGGAATGATGTTACAATCTCATCTACTCTTTCGGCTGATCAACGTCAGCAAGTCTCTAATATTCTACACACGTATGAGGATGTCCTCACTGACATCCCAGGTCATACGTCAGTCATCCAACATGACATTATTCTGACTGACGATACACCTATTCGAGTTCGCCCATATCCTATCCCTTTACACTTCCGTGATAAGGTTGATAAGGAATTGGATGAGATGCTTCAATTAAATATAATTGAACCATCTTCATCACCATATTCTTCTTCTATGGTAATCATTAGGAAGAAGGACAATAATATACGTCTTTGCGTAGATTACAGGAAATTAAACAAAGTTACAAAATTCGATGCGGAACCGTTACCTCTTTTAGACGACTTATTGGAGAAATTATCTCATGCCACATTCTTTTCGAAATTTGACCTTTCAAAGGGTTATTGGCAAGTGCCACTCACTACTAAAGCAAAGCCATTTACCGCTTTCTCGACGCCACGGGGTCTTTTTCAATGGAATTTTATGCCATTCGGATTAATGAATGCGCCAGCTACCTTTGTACGCATGATGCGTCGCATATTGTCTCATCGTCCCGATGTCATTACTTATATAGATGACATCTGTCTTTTCAGTGACTCTTGGGATGAACATATTCAGGGTTTAAAATCTTTACTTTCTACCTTACAGGATTATAACTTAACAGCGAAACCTTCAAAGGCTTTTGTCGGTTTTCATGACATCTCATTTCTTGGTCACCGTATAGGTCGCGGTTTAATGTATACAGAAGACAGTAACGTCTCTAAAATTTTAAACATCTCAGCACCTAAGACAAAAAAAACAAGTGAGATCGCTCTTAGGACTAATACAGTTCTATTCTAAATTCATCCCTCATTTGTCTACTATAACTGCACCTTTTTCTTCGTTACTTAAAAAAGGCACATCTAATGTAATAAAGTGGTCGCAGGATCACCAAACGGCGTTAGACTATATAAAACAATTTTTTTCAAATAAGCCTTTTTTAAGGTTGCCTAACAAAGATCTCACCTTTGTTCTTCGCAGTGATGCTTCTTCCTACGCTATTGCGGCAGTTTTGATGCAGGAATACGGAGGCACCTTATTTCCGGTTATGTACGTATCCAGAAAGCTTACGACGAGCGAGATGAAATATTCCGTTCTGGATAAAGAGCTCCTCGCTCTTGTTTGGGCAATCACAAAACTGGATCGTTATCTCCTCGGATCACACTTTGTGGTGGAATCCGACCAGAAAGCCCTTACAGCACTGAACACAGGGAACGTTAAGTCATCAAAGTCAGCGCGTTACGCTATAGCACTTCAACCGTTCCATTTTGAGATACGAGCTATTCCTGGAGTACAGAATGTGTTCGCAGACTGTCTGTCAAGATGCCCTAGTGAACGTGTCGAAACTAAACCACTTCCAGATGGTGAAACATCCTCACCGAAACATGAATAACTATGTACAGTGTCATTGATTGTACATCTGTAAAGACTATGTATAGATCTGCATTATTCGTACAAGTATAACTTCCAGGCTATACTTACTTCTGGATTATAACATGACTTTTTGTGTAGTAACGTTTTGTTAGAACGGGAACATTGGTACTACAATAACTTTTTTATTACTATGGAAACATTGTTAAAAGCAACAAATAGACATTCATTATCGTTATGGAACATATTACACTACATATCGTGTTCGTAAACGTATTTCGGGCATGGAACATTGAGAACATATTCTTGTCGATTCTAAACAGTTCTAAACGAATATTCACAATGATTGAAATTAGAATTACTTAAAATAAATTAGTAGTTATTTATTTGTGTGTAATTAAGTACTAGAATTAGAATAATTCAATTTAATCGATTTGATTGATTATAAATCACACAACTACTAACTTTATTAGTGTCTCGCAATACGTGTATTCACGTATCCCACTACATGATATCTCACTTTTAGATAACTAGTCAAACTTACTAGTGTTAGAAAATAGTAAGTGTGTTGATTCTTAAAGTGTTTAATTTTGCATTGCTTCATTTTTGCACATTGTATTTTCAATTTTTCTGTTTCATTGATTCTCTTGTCATTGATCATCATCAGTGTTGCTGTTCATTTTCATTTTTGAAATCATATGTTTCAAATTTTGTTGAAAACTTAGTTGAATTTTATTATCATCTTTTTTTTTTCCTGGTTTTTTTTTCATTTTTTCATTTTCAAACTTGTTTTACCACATCGTTCCAAAGTAGGTCGTTTGTGGATGTGTGCTTTAATGCATACTATCATTTAGTTATATTCATTTCGTTTAATATTCTTTTCTTAATATGATATAACTTTATGCATTTCATATATCTTGTTGTAGTTTTGACTCACCTCTCTCGGGTACTAAGTTAAAAAAAAAATTAATAGAATTAATTTTTTTAAGGGGAGGTGATAAGGGAGCTGTTACGTACATTTATTACCTAAGGGGGTAGTCTTCGGTCCTGCCAAATGTACGCACCAGTCTTTATATATTTTATTATTTGTGCGTTCGATTGATTCACGCACTGACGTGCACAATGCAGTGTGAGTTGCTTTGGACGCACGGGTAACCTAGTTTGGGGATTGTGACGTCATGTTTTGAACGGGGCAGTGCGGATTTTTTTATGTCCGAGATATATATTATTGGAATTTTCTGGCAGTTTTGTATAAGCCAGTATGTTATATTGATTCAATTGGTATTCTTGACGAAGCCAATGATGGAAGGATCATGTAAGTGTCGCCCCGGTTATATTTGTATATTTATTGCCGTAAACTAAAGTATCAGGCCGCTCCCAGTTGTAGTCTAGCGGGAAGTCATCTTAGCATGTAATTTCCTAGAATGGACAGACGGAGTCGGTGGTCATATTAGATTACCGTAGAGGAATAATACCTACGTGTAAACCAGTTTATTTATTCGTATGCTTCATATTTTAAATGCCGTACATGCTTCAATGCCAAAGTCGTGGCATGGATGTAAAGAGAGGTTAGCCGATTCAGAACTCGAACCTGAATAGATTGTTGTGGATGTTTATAAGACTTAATTCTTGAAGAATCACTAAGAATGATCAGCAACTTCAGAGTATGACATTTTGTACCTATAATCTGTAACTATGATCGTATCGTCCCTTCGTATGTGCCATGTTGAATAAACTATATGTACAGTAAACCGACTTATGTACTACCATCGATTGAACAGTTTAAACACTACTTGTTGTAGTTCGTTTTCACAGAACAGTTTATTGACATTTTGTTCATACTACCATTCGCGTTATGAAGACCAATACCATTACCATAAACAACTACAACACTGCCTCAATTCTTCAGGTGCAGATGTACATACAGGTATATGTTGACCAATGGCGCACTCTGATTCAGAGATGAAACCCGCATCAATGAAATATTCTTACTAATTAGTTTAATTAGCGATAATATGGTCACTTCCAGATCGTTTGCTGGTGCGGATCAGCAAAGGCAAAATCGTACTGAAATTCTTGCCTTTAACACAACAGTAGTGTAGGAAATATATTTTACAAGTGGCACCTAACGCCGATTTCCAATTGTTTTTATCACTACTGTTAGTCTATTAGACTCCAGCCAATCAGGGACTATTATGCCTCTTGCGTCCTTTTTCAAATTGAAACTTAAACTTTCAAACTTGGGATTACCCCCCCCCCTCTCCCAATATGTGGCAAGCTGGGAGAGACATACGTCTGTTCGTCTATCTGTCTTCTACCAATATCTCGGTTATTTCCTAAGTGTTTCAAATTCTGAAAAGTAATTAGTGATCAGGCTGCTGTCTGTCACACAGTAGTTATATTTTTATTCTTTCCTTTATTATATTTACTATTATTGTTTTTCCCCTTTATTTATTCAAATAACATAATTTTCTATCTACGGTAAGATACATTAACACCTTAATCTTCTATTTAACCATTAATGTCATTGTATTTGTCAACTGTCCTTTCTTTTTGCATGTAAGAAAATTATCTAAGTTTTTCTTCTCTATCCTTCTATGCCCCGATTAGGTTCAAATTTTAAATTTCTGTAAACAACGAACTCGTGACACTACCACCGATGCTCCTTTTCTCCCCTTCTCGTACTGTATTTTCAAATATTCCACGTTAATCGTATTATTTGTCTGTAACTAGCGTTCTCATTCAAAATTGAACCATCGCATCTGCCAATACGTCACAAAAATGCGACTTTTAGGCCGGATGTACGAACTGTGTGTGTGTTTTTCCTTCCAGTCTGCAGATCTAAGAGGTTATACATTTTGAACTGCGTGTCGAGCGAACGGGGACTGTATGGTTTTGTGTCGTCTTTTAGAAACATGCTACGGTATTGCCACGCACTATCGTCCTTCCGCTCGCGAGACCAAAAGAACCAAACGCGTGTCAAATGATAGCATTCTTCTGTCTCTCCCTTCCCCTTCCTCGTGTTTTCTTCTGTCCATTTTTCTTAGAACGACTAAGCCTTGCATTTTAAAAATTGTTACCGTTAGTGTCTCAAGGACGAGGTATAAAAAGTTAGTACTGCCCTGCAGGCGGGGCGATGATGTTTCACACAACTCCACTATTTTATCCCTATATTATTTTGACTTTGTAAACAATAACATTTTATTTATTTGAGATAGGGGTAATCGCGGATCTTTCCACATATCTCCCCACTTAAGAACATGCTTCCTGATGCAAGTTCATGATCCGAGATACACATAGATCAAATAACTCAACCACGCTGTTCTCGGCCTTTATTTTCATAGATTTCTGCAGTGGAGTCATTCAAAGTAGGCACTACTAACGAATGTTGCCCCAGACCTCTGCAATTCAAGAATCTTTTTTCAGCTGCAGGTTTACTGCCTGTCTAATGTTGAATTATCAATCAATGTTCACCATTTCTCTTCTCTGAGTCTGTTCATTGACATGTCCAGAGGTTCTTAGAATTTCCTCAAGATTTCAATCGTTATAAGGAATGAATCTATAACATGGTGATGGCAGAGTTATGTAGGGGATCCAATCTTTCTCTTATTAGCCTGGATAAAACACTCGGAGTAATTTCAATCCAAAGAGCAACCTCGGAATTCAATGTGCTTCCTCCGATGTGCACACAGCCATCTAGTGGTCTGCGCTCTGGCTTGACTTGAATTTGGAAACACCCTTTAATAATATTCATATATGATTCTATAAATTGCCACTCAAATGGAGGCCATATTCACCAACTGTATTCTCCGCCTAACGACAATTTTGGTGAAATAATAAATAATGTGGGGAAATGAATTTCTGCATCAGAAATCAATTCGCCCTTGAGCATTGCTATAATATGTGGGTGATCTACAGCCAATGTCCGTACAATACTTCCAATTGGACTGGGTTGGGCCGGTTAACTACCACTGTCACCGGTGCCCTCCTGATGCTAAGTTAATAGCCATATTGTGAAGCGATTGGATCACTCTCCCAATTCCACAATCGCCGACTCCCCACTTTTTTTATGTTACCATTGTGTTTCGGTTTCTCTGTTTGCCGATTATCTTCAATGTTAATTGCGGCCAGTTCCCGAAATGCGGCTTCAAATGGAGCCTGGGATGACTGGTCTTTGTTTCTGTTTTCTCTGAGTGCCATACGCAGAGTTGCCAATCTAAATATTTTTGGGGAAGACTGTTTGTGGGAAGGTACATACCTATCCTCTGTGTCTACTTTATTATGTTTGTTTTCCTTTTGATTTTTAGACCCAAAGTTTTCAGAATGCTTGGCTGGCATCTGATTATTAGTTTTCCAACATGTGGAATTTACCTTGCAGCACTGGTCACAGGCCTCAACAAATTTTTCAATGTCTTCAGCTACGCCTGGCCAGAAATATGTCACAGATGTCCTTTGACGGGTGGTTCCACTCCTCTGTTGTCCCCCGTCAGGTACAAAATGTGCTTGCGCCATCACGTTTTCCCTGTATGAAGTTGGAAGTACCAACTGTCCATATCTTTTGGATCCTGCTCCAGCTGTCCTGTATAGCAGTCCCTCCTTCAAGTAGCATTGTCCTTTCTTAGGGTGTGCATGGCTGTTTGGCAATTTGCCAAAGCAAGGTTTTAATGATTTGTCCTTTGCCTGGGCCTTTCTCATCTGCTTAGGATGAATGGGTAGTGGTGGTGTTTCCTCCTTGCTAGGGATCGACCTGACCTGAAGCGTGGCCATTACCACAGGTTTTACAGGGCTTCCTAGAAACACATATTTCTTTCCTAACACCAACGGGTAGTTAGGGTCGTCAAACACGGCTGCTCTAATCACTCCTTCCACGTACCTAGTCTTGACATTATGTTGGCTACGGGAAGTGTCATGGTGGCTGTTCCCTTTAGGGCCCCTTGTATTTCCACTTTCTCTGTGGTATACTGGTCAGGGTGCACCAGGGTTGCACTCACAACAGAGTCATATTCCAAACCGGAATCGTAAAGGCACCTGACTCTGGCACCATTACATGTCACTTCTTCACAGATGGGGGATGATGAGGTTCATGCTGTTCTGTAGGCAAGTCCTTCATTCTTCCCTTGTCCACTGTTATCATGCATGCCACGCGATATGGAGGAACTTTCCAACCACAGTCAATTGTATTATGATTATTCATCCTGCATATTTTACAATATTTTCCTTCCTGTCTGAAGGGTCTCCTATCATTGAATTGCGGGTTCCTATCGCGTTGGTCAAAACTTGGCTTATCATAATAGGCGTTACCTTTATTATACTTGTCCCTATGTTCAAATTTAGGTTGGTTTTGGTTTTGGGGGGCTTTATTATGGTCTAACGGCTTCTTCTTTATGCCTGCTATCTCAGACTGGGCTGCCTGATATCTTTCAGCCACATTTAAGATCTCCCCCAGTCTCTCAGCACCCTGTTCCGTGAGAAATTTTCTCAGGTCTGGAGCCATGGACTCTCGCACCTGCTCCATCATAATCATTTCCCTTAAATCTTGGGTTTCCCCAAAGCAGTCCATTTCTCCAGGTATGTCTCCAGGCGTGCAGAGAACTGGTGATAAGTCTCCCCAGTCAGCAGTTTGGCATTCCTAAATTTTTTCCTATAAAATTCGGTCTAGATGAAAATACCCCATGGCTGATAAGGAAGAATGTCATAATCGTCTTGGCCAACTCTTTGCTCAGCTTGGCTACCTGGCTTGCAGCAGAGTCGGAAGTGGATGGGCTAGTACCATTTTCAGGATCATGGCCTTGTAACTCCAACTCCCTTAGTCGTAACTCATGTTCCCTTTGTAACCGTTTCTCTTCTTTCTCAGCCTCAGCCTCCAATCTCTTTTCTTCTTTTGCAGCCTCAGCCTCCAATCTCTTTTCTTCTTTTGCAGCCTCAACCTCCAATCTATTTTCGTCTTTCTCTTTCTCTGTCTCTAATTTCTTCTCCTCCAACTGCAACCTCTTTATCTCAGTCTCCCTATCAGCCTCTAATTTCTTAAGTTCCCTATCATGTTCTAATAAAATTCTTTTCTCATCCGCTAATCTATCAACCTCTAATTTCTTGGCTTCCCTAGCATCTTCTCTCTCTCTTTCAATAAATTTATCCACCTCAGCTGTTACATAAGCAATCAGACCTCGCCCGTCCATCCCCATTTCCTTTGCGGCCTGCACAGCAGCAGATCTGAATTTGGCCAAGTCTGCCATCTTATTGTTAATACTATCGAATGTTATCAAACTAACTTAAAATATTTAACCAATATCTAACTAAACACAATACAATGGGCAATGATACTTCAAACCAACTATCCAATTATTTTTAATTTTCTACTTTTAAAATCCCGGAGCGAGCGACCCAATATATGTGGTGAATTTTGATGTTAAAGAAATAGATATTATTTGTAACAGATGTGAGGTCAGCTGTGCAAGCCCCTGAGGTTAGTTATTTATAAATATGTTCTCAGGGAACCTGTCTGCTACCACCTTATGACCTCAACCTGTCATATATTTTCTCCTAGTTTAGTGTAAATGTGTGTGAGTGTTGTCTAGCTAGATGTCTAGGATATATGCGATATAATGTAATGAAATGACAACACTACACTTATAAATTAATGAACAATAATGAAACAAGTCACTGTTAAAGTTTAAATTTTAAATCTTTTTTTCTTTACAATTTATTTTCCGGTATCTCAGTTCTTTTTTTGGATACCGGAGTACTGAAAACTCAAGGTGATAATGAAATGTATTTACAACAATTAATTCAAACTATAAATGAGTCTGTTATTATTCACAACTATGTAAAAATGTCACTCGTGAAAAGTGTCAATTAAATGTTGATCATATGAACGGGTAATAATGGGAAGAACGTCTGTGTTCATCATGTTCTGAACGAGGAAATACACATTTGGAAAAGAGAGTGGTTAATCTGAGGTATCATGTGCCCGTGGACGAATTCTTATCTTTGTAGTTGCTGGAATACAAGATGGTTTCCGTCCAAGCTAACAGCTTCAAACTACCAAGTAAGGATACTGCCCTTGAATTCTCAACAGTGAGGCAAACAGACAATACTGCCTCAATTCTTCAGGTGCAGATGTACATACAGGTATATGTTGACCAATGGCGCACTCTGATTCAGAGATGAAACCCGCATCAATGAAATATTCTTACTAATTAGTTTAATTAGCGATAATATGGTCACTTCCAGATCGTTTGCTGGTGCAGATCAGCAAAGGCAAAATCGTACTGAAATTCTTGCCTTTAACACAACAGTAGTGTAGGAAATATATTTTACAAGTGGCACCTAACGCCGATTTCCAATTGTTTTTATCACTACTGTTAGTCTATTAGACTCCAGCCAATCAGGGACTATTATGCCTCTTGCGTCCTTTTTCAAATTGAAACTTAAACTTTCAAACTTGGGATTACCTCCCCCTCTCCCAATATGTGGCAAGCTGAGAGAGACATACGTCTGTTCGTCTATCTGTCTTCTACCAATATCTCGGTTATTTCCTAAGTGTTTCAAATTCTGAAAAGTAATTAGTGATCAGGCTGCTGTCTGTCACACAGTAGTTATATTTTTATTCTTTCCTTTATTATATTTACTATTATTGTTTTTCCCCTTTATTTATTCAAATAACATAATTTTCTATCTACGGTAAGATACATTAACACCTTAATCTTCTATTTAACCATTAATGTCATTGTATTTGTCAACTGTCCTTTCTTTTTGCATGTAAGAAAATTATCTAAGTTTCTCTTCTCTATCCTTCTATGCCCCGCTTAGGTTCAAATTTCAAATTTCTGTAAACAACGAACTCGTGACACTACCACCTATGCTCCTTTTCTCCCCTTCTCGTACTGTATTTTCAAATATTCCACGTTAATCGTATTATTTGTCTGTAACTAGCGTTCTCATTCAAAATTAAACCAACGCATCTGCCAATACGTCACAAAATTGCGACTTTTAGGCCGGATGTACGAACTGTGTGTGTGTTTTTCCTTCCAATCTGCAGATCTAAGAGGTTATACATTTTGAACTGCGTGTCGAGCGAACGGGGACTGCATGGTTTTGTGTCGTCTTTTAGAAACATGCTACGGTATTGCCACGCACTATCGTCCTTCCGCTCGCGAGACCAAAAGAACCAAACGCGTGTCAAATGATAGCATTCTTCTGTCTCTCCTTTCCCCTTCCTCGTGTTTTCTTCTGTCCATTTTTCTTAGAACGACTAAGCCTTGCATTTTAAAAATTGTTACCGTTAGTGTCTCAAGGACGAGGTATAAAAAGTTAGTACTGCCCTGCAGGCGGGGCGATGATGTTTCACACAACTCCACTATTTTATCCCTATATTATTTTGACTTTGTAAACAAGAACATTTTATTTATTTGAGATAGGGGTAATCGCGGATCTTACCACAGAAACTGAAACAAGAAAAAGATCTCTCCAATACTCTTCAACAGCAACTCTTCAACATCAAGCACTACGTCTTCGGTGCAAGTTTTTTCTAACCATGGAGAGGTAACAAGTATATGTACGTTATTAGATGTGCCTGCTCAAACATAATGCTGAAAAAACATTTGAAAATCTAGTGAAAGACGTATCTTCGTATAATCACAAGTTTTGCTGATAACATATACCTTCACGTCAGAAGAAAGAAAACATTAAAGCTCTTCCTGAAAGAAAAATTTTGACAGCTTATCGAACCTTAAAGAGACTTTATATCTTTCTGAGGCCAGAAGTATCGAATAGAGGAGAACCACTGAAGTGCATTTTTCTGAAGTTGATACAGCAACAGGGCTCATCATGTGACGTATTCTTTCCAGAACGTTGTCTCCATTACAGCTGCTCTGAACGCATCACGATTCTGGGCAAATCGACCTGCATTAGCCAAAGACAAGTTCAGACTCTCTAACAAGGCTAATCGTCGCAAATAACTTGGTGTAGACGATCAAATAAGAAAGAACGACAACACTTACACTTTTAAAGGTTCTCTGTCACATAACATCTGAACATGCTCTGTTGTGTGATCTCTCACACCTTCAGCCCTCCGGCAGTATAATTTCTTCTTCATTTTTCGATCCGATCGCTTATTATTTGGCAATATTTTGCCCTTTCATTCATTATTTTGCTCTATGCTGATTCTAGTAGGGTGAAGTCTCTAACACTCCATTCCCCTACGGAAGTATCTGCTATGGGACTATCTGTATTTCTTAAATTTTTGCTTTACCAATCCTCAGACGTATTTACGTTCCGCCAGGTGAACTGTGGTATTATCGTAGCAATATTCAGTCATTATCACCGGTCATCAAAAATACGTTTATCTCATTCTATCAGTCGGGCCACCTTTGATAAAAGACGATCCTCGTTTTACAACCATATTGTTTATCTGAGTGGCCGGCGACCCTTTTATTTGACTGTCTGAAGAATGCACGAACACACATGCGATAATGAGATAATAGGTTCACGGGCCCATCCCTGTGTGTGATTAGCGCAGATAATCTGTCTGGCTAGACATCTTGGCGGAAGACATTAAGCCAGGCAAACAAGTTCACACATTTGTTTGTGAGAGTGCACAAGATGTCACCGGAAAATATTACCGCATGATTATAAAGAGGTCACGCGTGGGAATATTAAATTTAATTTTTTAAACACGTGGAGGATTTTTTGAATTGAACACCCCAACCCACGCAGTGCGAAAAGAGCTTACTATTGGATTGAAGTGAGAGCCGGAATCTCATTGGCAAGTTTGCCGGGAAGTACAATCTGTGATTTGAAAATCTAGCAAACTCAGAGACACAGAACAGACAGCTTAACAACTTCAAACGAGCAACTCCCAAAAAAGCCAGAAAGAGAAGGATCGGACCTAGAATTCCATATTTATAAGTGACAGATCGAAGAATTTGGGAAAGTTAAAACCTTAAAAAGTAAGCCCGCCTTTATAAATACAGAGACTGTAAAACGTAAGGGGCCAGGACTTTATATACAGAGTCTGGACACCTAAAGGAATTGGATCACCCGTCGAAGAGGAAATATTAGTTTCCTAGACCAAGTGTATGGTAGAACACCCGTTGCGGAGGAATTACTAGTTTCCCAGGCCAAGTATATCAAAGAACACCCATCATAAGAAGGAATTACTATACTTTCCCAGACCAAGTGATTCGAGAGCATATGCACCAAAATTGCTCGTGTCCATCCGAAAACTGTGCGAGGAGATTGTGTATAACCCAAAATCTTGGGGTAAGTTGGGAACATTTATTTTACAAATGTGAATTTGACAAGTGTTTCTTGCTTAGTGGTTATATATGAGGATGGCAACCTCAACATACGAAATTGGTATATTCATAAACCACTACATCTAGCGCTGGTGATTTCTTCTGGCTAGTCGTGCGGAAAACACGACAGCAGAGGTGACTCCAGACTCCGACTGGAGCAGTGATGAGTGATGATTACATCACATGTGCCTCAAGTGTATCATATCATTTTGTGAGATATATGTAGCTTGTTAATGTTAATTCAGGCACAAATCATTGTTCGCGCTGTCCAGACACTGTGACAGCCTGTGGTCATTGCATCATGAATCATATATGGCAATGTCTGTCCAGGTTCGCTTACCTCTGTGGTTAGCTATGATATGCTGTATACCACACAGTCTCACACACACAGCACGTGATGCGATAACGCCATGGTAATTTGAATACTGTTTATTTACATATGAGAGGATCATTGCTGTCTGCTCTGACCTCCACATTTGGTCCATCATAGAATATACAATGTAAGTTCATTCTTTCCACACACTCTCTCTCTCTCGTTCAGTATCGAATCTACACCTTGTGATCTTTAACCATCAGTGATCATTCAGGTGCTATTGTCTTAGTTCTGTTCTTTCTTCCTTACAGTTTTCTTAGATTATTGTTATTTATATCCTCTCAGTGTTCAGGTTATCTTGATGGGACCGGGCCTCTCCGGGGTTGTTAATTTCCCGTGCCACACTGAAGAATATGACTACTGTCTATATGTATTGTAAATCACTCTACGTATCTTTTCCTTTCTGAATAATAACTAACTCACACCGTTTCTCCTTCTAGACAAGAATTCCCACTATTCAATATTTCGGGTTAATCATTACCCAAACTACTTCTTGTCCATGAAATAATTATCACCTAAACTACTTGAGTACGCCATTAACATGGCTACCCGCGTATATGCGGCTTCCTTCTCTGGCTCCCGTTTCTGGACTGTCCACTAAGAAAGCGTGCTTCACTAGAATATTGTTCACCTCTGTCATGCGCAACATTGTTCGCGCATCTCCTTTTTGTACTCTATCTAAACCTTCCCATTCATAATTCTCTTTATTCCTTCCCTTTGACTGTAAATCGTTCCCTAACTGCCACATATCTCATTTTTTCTCCTAAAAATAAATTATTTATCCGTAGGATAAAAAATTTATTTTAACGACTGTACCAGCCATTATTGTACTTAACTATGTATCAAAACAAAAACAATATCCTTAGCAATGTGCTGTTACAACCCTAGCTCAGCACATTACCAATTACTATCTGTGTCAAAGGACAATTTCCTTTTACACAACACAATTAAATTGTACTGAGAACGTACATTCATCAACATCTCGTTCCCATTTATGACCACTCATCTTTGCTTTTTCTCCTATCTCCTCATATTACATGATTTCAAAAACATACTTTTGACATGTTATACATTCCACTTCCTTAGTGGTCTTCATTTCTTTTTTTTCACATCACTTAGCATATCATTATTTTCTTATGTTACAACATATTATCATACCAAAAACTGAGGAATTACTCTTATCCTGTCACTTTTCTTAAGTGACCTTTCCTCTTCACATTTATGACTGTTCTTAACCCTCGTCTTTCTCACTCACATTCTGCCAACTGTGTACTTAACCATACAAAGTTTATTTCTTTACATTCATCCAGTCACTCCTATTGTCATACGTGTAAACCCCTCATATAGTATTATTTTCTGTCACCACACACCTGGTGTGAATTGTCTGGCCTTCCTCTTCTCTCGTATAAAGCCAAACATGTCTTCTGTCATGTCTCCCTATATACATAGTTCATGATGGCGTGAGCCATTTACTATCATGGCAACACTGAATATCCATCCTCCTATCCACCCTTTGCTAACTAGACTCCTGTCCTTGGTCTACTACGCAGAAATATTTTCAACTTCTTTGGTCTACCTATCTTAAACCGCGTTGTCGCTTTGACCTACTTGCGTATTTTTTCTGCTGCTGACCTGTCACTTGACTTCCTTTTCCACCACACTGTCTCCCAGTGTCTGAATTTCTGTTATATATGTTCGGTGAGGGTTATCCTCGATAGACTCACATTTGTAGTCTGATAAACACCGCACTTAACGTTTTTATATGTTTCTCGTTCCCTCCCTGGAACTTCTCTTTGTGCTATCTCCTTTTTCCTTCTCCACAACACTGTCTCCCCATGTCTAAATTTCTACTGTATATGTTCGGTGAGGGTTACCCTCCATAGACTCACATTTGTAGTCTGGCAAACGCCGCACTTAACGTTTTTTATATGTTTTTCGTTGCCTCCCTGGAACGTTCTCAACACATTTGTTTTCTCTTCATGTATTACGGAGAAAGAAAAAAAATGATTTCTCCCCAAAATCTTCATAAGACTCGGCCACTGCCACAAAAATCTCTCTTTTCCATTTTCTCCATGGCTTGTCGCTTCTACATAAGTTCATTCTAGAACTATGTCTTCTATATGTCCGTGCCATCCTTCCTGTGGCTTCTCAATACTCCCGTCACTTCTCCGTGACTCTCAATTTTCCCCATACTTATTTATCTAAGCGATTCTCTTGTGTTTGCCATCTCCCATGGCCCTTAATACCTCACCGTCCAATATCTCAATTACTCACTCTTAATTTCGCCATCTCTTACGCTCTTCTTCTTCTCACATAATATCCTCGTCATTTTTCATGACCTTTATCCCTCATCTCCCCCTCTACTTCACTTACTCATAAACTCCACTATTTTCGCTATAGTGACTTCTTGTCCCTATGCCTTTCCAACGAAATGTGTTTAGCAATATCTATATTTTCTTTTTCCTTTATTTCTCTTCTGACTTCGATGACGATTTGCCTGCTCTGCCTTTTCTATCCACCTTTTCCTGTTTGCGTCATCTATCGTTTTCGTCAGAACCATATCTATTTCAATTCTTGTTTGTGGAAAGTATGTATGATACTTTTCCTCCAGCACTCTCCAAACCATGCTTCTTGAGAAGTTAAAATCAGGCCGCTTTATGGTGGCTTCTATTACCTTCTTCAACTCCTCTATGTTTGGTTCAACTATTTTGGTAATTTCCTTCGTATTTATCTGATTTATACATCCAAGCTTCTCTTTCCATCGTTTATCCGCTTCCCTCCATGCAGTCTGCGTGATTGTTTCTGCATGCCGCATCCACCTTTGTGCTCTGTCCGCTATTATTTTATCCAGATTGTCTACTGGAAACTCCCGTTCTCTACAACTACTTCCACATTTGCTTCCTTCTTCCTTACTTCTTGTACTACTCTCTTCTCTTCTATAAGTACTTTTGTGTCTGTGACTACCGTCACTCTCCTCAGACACTACACTGTCTGAGTTAGTCGACACCGATTCTGTCGACCACCTCCGTCTACTGCTATTTTCTGCTTCATTAACTGTCTGTCGACTTTTTCTCCTGGTTGATCTATCCTCTTCTTTGTAATCCTCATTATCTGTGTCCTCCATATCTGTTTCTTCAATTTTCTTTATCTGATTTATACATCCAGAATCACTTTTCTCATTTTTCGGCCAATAAATTCTACGGCCTTCGTCGTCCGTTATATGCTCGAGCTCGTCCGACCTGTATCCATATTCGTCGGAGTGCATAACTCTATCCTCCTCCCCACTTGACGAATCGAATTCTGATTCTATGTCAAGCTTGTACTTTTCGTGTACTGTACTTATCTCTTCCAGTCTTGTCTTCCGTACTGCTCTTGGGCACCTAGAGGATGTGTCCATGTCCTGTACTTCTTCTATCTTCTCTTTCCTATTGTCCACCTTCGCTGATCTTACTTTCTCTTTCAGTATTATCTGCATCAGTTCATCTTTCGTATTCTTTAACTCGATGCAATCCCTATGCTGTGGTATCACTACTTTAGCCGTTTTTTGGTTCATCCTTTTTACACTAAGTGGAATCTTAGACTTTCTCGTATTGTCTAACCCATGTGACCATGTTTCATTTTCTCTCATGACGTCTTTCTCATAGTGTGCTGGCCCCAAGTGTGACGCTACAGTATCAATCTCAGTTTGTGTTTCGGCACTAATCATCTGTGTTTCATGTGTTTCTGGTTCTTGTGTACCAACGCTGACCCTGTCTCTCTGTATGTTTTCCTGTTTCTGGACTGTTATCCTAACCTGACTTGTCCATGGTCTATTCCTATTACCTTCTTCCTTTATTGTAATATTTTGCTGACCAGATCCTATTGTGTTTCTCCACACTCCTAGCGGTTCTACCTTAATTTCCCAACCGTTCTGTGTTCTTATCTCGCACTTCTGTTGGTTTGCTATGTTGACGTTATTTATTTCTATGGGTTTCCATTTTCTAATTTCTCCCACAACATTCCTGACCGCCATTCTTATTCTTCTCTTATTTAGTGTGTTCCAGTGTGCTCGTACAGCAGCTGTTTCTTGGATTTTGTTTGTGTCCTTATTTTCTCTATCACAAGTGTGACAATGTCCTTTCCCCTTCGTATCGTACGATTTAGACTCTGATTGAAGATCTCTTTCATTAAGTAATGTGTCTAATCGCCTTCTGATAGAGTCTGTGATCAGATCAACAGATGAAAAAATCGCAATTTTAACTTTCTCTAATTCATTTGCTATTATTGACACTGCATATTTATCAATGTCTGTGAGCCACTTACGACATGCGTGTGGATCACCTGAAAATAAGTCAACATTACCTTTTATATTTGCGTATTTAGCACTGTTGTCTACCTTGGCTAATGTGTCGGTAATCGTCTTTATGAGGGCCAAAGTCTGACTGTCTTGCATGTTATACTGTGTCTGTTCGGCCTGTGCCATCATACAACCTGAAAAATAATTACTTATTTCTACGGTTAACTTAAACTAACTTGCACCTGAAAATGAACGGAAATTTTTCTATTAGTCTTGGATTCCCTGAAAAACAATGTTATGGTTACCAAAACAAATTTTATGCATACACTGTTACAAATCAATATTATCTGACACTACAATGGTAATAATAATGATAGGTTTAATAATAAGACAAGAATAATAATACAACAATGTCTAATTACACTAATTAATTAAGACGTCTACGTTGGAGTACTCGTTTGTCGCGATGTTGCGCGCGCGACCGACTTTTCTTTTTTTTAACAAACACTATTGTTATATTTTTCTACCATCTGGACTACACACTGTACTGTTTTGCTACACACAAACCTGTCTGTGAATCGGTTACTGTAATGCACTCTGTGATCTGTCTGACCCTCCTTGTTTGAGCGAATCACCTCGACCTGACGTCTGCTGTGATGAGTCGTCCCCGTGCTGGAAGATTTGAATGAAAACAATTTTTCCCGACTTGGTGTTACAGGACAGTGAATATTGTACCTGCTGTGTCTCTGCGAACCCCTCTCGTGCAGGAAGAAAAAAATCTTGACTTGATTTCTGAGCTGGCGTTTCTGGATGACTGGTTCCCAACCTGTCAGCTTGTGTTTACACTTTGACTGTACTGTTTTCTTCGTATGTTGTGAAATTACAACTTTGCCTTCTATCTGCGTTGTTCTGCCGTCTGTGGTTCTTGAAGTCTGTCATCAACCAGTTTGTGTGTTGTACTTTGTCTTGATGAATGACTTATTCTCAATGCTGGCTGAGGTTGGTCTCGGCTCCCGAATTGTATAATGTGTGGTGTACTTTGCCCTGTTGTGGCGACTTATTTTCGTGCAGGTCGATTTGAAAGAAGAAAATTCCGACTTGGTTTTCGGACCGACGTTTCTGCTTGGCTGGTTCCGATACTGTTCACTTTGTTCTCTGTTTACAACTTACACTGTTGTAACTCTGCTTTTTCATGTTATCGAAACGTAAACATGAATTTTTTTTCTTCGTTATTTTCTGCCGTCTGTAGTTGGTGAGGTCTGCCACAGATACGAAAATGTATTATGGTGTCTTCTGTCGTCCGTGGTTGTTGAAATTTCTCACAGCGTCAAATGTATCTATGTGTTCTGCCTGAAACGAGGAGAGATGACAGCACAAAGCATAGTTTCTGAACTACTGTTTATAAGCAATGGTTGTGTGCTGCTAGAGGTTGGTCATGGCACTAAATTCTATACAGATGTGACAGCCTGTGATCGCTGTATCATGAATCATATATGGCAATGTCTGTCCAGGTTTGCTTACCTCTGTGGTTAGCTATGAAATGCTGTATACCACACAGTCACACACACACAGCACGTGATGCGATAACGCCATGGTAATTTGAATACTGTTTATTTACATATGAGAGGATCATTGCTGTCTGCTCTGACCTCCACATTTGGTCCATCATAGAATATACAATGTAAGTTCTTCCTTTCCACACACTCTCTCTCTCTCGTTCAGTATCGAATCTACACCTTGTGACCTTTAACCATCAGTGATCATTCAGGTGCTATTGTCTTAGTTCTGTTCTTTCTTCCTTACAGTTTTCTTAGATTATTGTTATTTATATCCTCTCAGTGTTCAGGTTATCTTGATGGGACCGGGCCTCTCCGGGGTTGTTAATTTCCCGTGCCTCACTGAAGAATATGACTACTGTCTATATGTATTGTAAATCACTCTACGTACCTTTTCCTTTCTGAATAATAACTAACTCACACCGTTTCTCCTTCTAGACAAGAATTCCCACTATTCAATATTTCGGGTTAATCATTACCCAAACTACTTCTTGTCCATGAAATAATTATCACCTAAACTACTTGAGTACGCCATTAACATGGCTACCCGCGTATATGCGGCTTCCATCTCTGGCTCACGTTTCTGGACTGTCCGCTAAGAAAGCGTGCTTCACTAGAATATCGTTCACTTCTGTCATGCGCAACATTGTTCGCGCATCTCCTTTTTTGTACTCTATCTGAACCTTCCCATTCATAATTCTCTTTATTCCTTCCCTTTGACTGTAAATCGTTCCCTAACTGCCACAACACATTTTCCCAGTTAATACCCAGAGGAATATTGGTGAATTTTAATCATCTTTCTTGAGCTACGTTGTGAATTTAATTCTTCTGAGGGATTAACATTGGTGGGTGGATAACGAGAGGATGCATCTGTTAAGCTTCCAACTCAGTGTACTTAGCAGAGGCATTTGTCTTTCTATTTTTTCTAAAAGTACGTGGTTACAAGCATCAGAATGGTTTGAACTACTAACGTTACAACGCTGCTAGTATGTGGAGAAGTGCACTCATCACCAAAAAAAAGTGACGGAAACCACGGCTACAGGACTCACCTAGAGTTAAGTTTTCGTGTAAAATAGGCGAAAGCAACGGACTTTGATAAGTCCTCATCTACGTCTCAGTGACGAAAAATTCTTTTTACAGCAAAATTTCCATATTTATTTTAACTGTTGAAGACTAATTCATTTTTAAAATTGTTACATGTTGTTTTAAACTAAACAGTCATAGTCGCTTCAGTTTTTAATATGCATGAAAGCAAACGTACGAGCCAGAATATATATATATATATATATATATATATATCCCTAGACATATATTTACCTCTAAACAGAGCTATACCATTATAAGAGGAATTCGCTGAATTAAATCAGCTGGGGGCTTGAACGGGCTGAAAACCATTGCTTAAATTCTTTACAAAATGAAACGAACAGATATAAGTTAACCATTGCTCAGCGTTATGCCGCATGGTTCCTGACTTCTGAATTATCTTGTGAATGCTCCTTTCGGATAGAAGCGTCATTACACTTCTATCTATATCTCTGCCAAGAGTAATCTTGTGCGAAGGTAAACACATTCGACGACCTAGTTTAGATACACTTGAGTTTTGGCCATTCTTGGACCACTACTGCAAAGCAGGGGAGGCAATCCGTGACATTCTCTTAGGAGAAAAAAACCAATTACAAATTACACTGTGGTCTACCTGTAAACCTTGTGAACAAGAAAAAAAAATGGAAGAACGTTCAAGTCAAATAAATCGATAAATGACACCTGAATTTTGCAAGAACATTTTATGTAAAGTCTGTTGTAACGTCAAAGAAATACATGTCGTCACGTTTCATCGTTGTGGACAGTGTTGGTGAACGTTTATGTTTGTGAAGATCATTCATATTGAAGACATTTGCCATCATGTGGTTGCTTAGAAAAGAACCTGGGAAATGAGGTTACCCATTGACTCAAAAATACCTGTGGCCATAACCATCCCAGGTGTTAACCTGACACCATCTGTTCTACCACAAAACTATACGATCACGCAAGAAAAACCATAACAAGACAGACTAACACTTGACACACTGGCAAACATACCTAACGAACAAATCTACGATTCTACTATCACAACCAGACAGTTAAAGCAACACACAGACTACGCGGCCACAGTCTTCTGTTAGTTCAGTCTCTTCTGTTCTTGGTAGCCCAGGACGACCATCATACGATTCCAAAGTTGTTTGTAATGGTTTTTAAGAACCATCTTCATTGCACACGGACAACTCCGTGCTCTAATCTCCTCCCTTGGATCACACAAGGAGATCTCAGCGCAGTGCACGAACTCCATAGCAATATCTGTGACGAAATGGGCGACCTCTTTCGATCTTTGGTTCTCTCGGCAGTATCGGTACATTTGTGGTATTGATTTTTATTAGGTGCTTTCAATTATCGCACTTTTCTTTCTCTCTTTCTTCTTTATTTTTCTGTTAAGTAGCAGATATCTGATTTTATCAAATCACCCTGTAGGTGATAAATATCATATTTGCAAGGAGTGCTACCCAGATTTGTGGTTATAGGCGCGGCAGATTAACACGTACATCGGTCAGCGCAATCGGCTTAAATCTCCGATAAGACCCGGAGTTTGCGTACTCATACGACAGATAACGAAATTATTGTCTGTGACACATGCGGACGGACATGTGATATAATCGCTTCCGGTCACTTGGTTAAAAAGTAATCATGGATTTATTACATTTTAGACAATATGAGTCTACAAATGTGTTTATGAGAGTGTATGCAAGACATTATATTACCATATATGGGAGACGTTGCCTTGTGCAAAATTTTTCCATGAAGGAAATATTTTGAAAGTGCCACACCCGACATGTTTGAAATGATTGGATCTTTCTGAATAGATTCATAACAACATTGAGGGGGAATATAGGCTGACCATTTCGCAGTTTTATCTCACTGTGAATTTCAAGCTCGCCAAGACCTCAGACCTCGCCAGAGTGAAGAATAGATTCATAATTCCTATTTGTTAACCGGACCTTTTATTAGAGAACCAGATAAGACTTATAAAGCACAGGAAATCTCTTTCAAATTTTAATAAGGAACACCGGGACTAGGAAACTGAAAAAAAAACACGGAGTCAGAAGGGGCATCCATTGTAAAATTAAAGACATCCCAGACGCGTGTAAGAGAACAATTTGTCTCTTTTATTCATCTGAGCAAACACGTCTGTAGCCAGGATTAGCTTATTGGTGGTGCCAGCAGAAAGTACTATCTCTGGAACCAAGTGAAGGTAGAACTGGACTGACGTTTCGCGAGACGCCATCATAAGAGGGTCTTATAGACAGACGCAGAACCAACTTAGCCGTTACTCCTTGAACGTTCTGGGAACGTGCGGCGCCTGAACTTTGATCAGAGACGAGCAAGAGCAGTGTGAAAGGAACTGACCCAGCAGGAGAAGAAACTACCCTTGGCAGATAAGTGAAAATATCCGCTGCCAAAAGTGACCTCCTTTATTTAGTTAAATCCCATCCAAGTGATGAAACCTTTCCATAACTATTCAAATTATTTTCCAACTGTTAAAACTTAAAGTGATTATAAAATTTTGTTATTTGTAATGTTACAAATTTAACTTCGATTCAATCCTTTTAAATGTACTATATGTTTGTCTCAGTCAAAGTTACTAAACACACACTGTAAACAGAGCTATATATATATATATTATAATAATAAATTCCACTGATTAACTCAGGGGTGGGGGCTTAACGAGCTAGAACAACCATTGCTAAATTCTTCATAAAAGTGTCGGCAGATTATAGAACTAACGTGCTTAGCGACAGCCAGCATTGTTTTCGCTTATCTGAATATCTTGTGAAGACTCCCATGTAATAGAAGCTTTACTACTCTTCTATCTACATTTCTGCCAAGAGTAATCTTGTGTAAAGATAGACTCCATTGAAGCCTATACTAGATACTCTTGAGTTTTGGCCTTGTTGGACCAATACTGCAAAGCAGGGGAGGCAATACCGTCACACCGGCGAGGATCCCAATATGTGTATACACGAATCACATATTATATAAATATATTTTTGGTGGGCAGGTTTCCTAATTTTAAATTTTTTTTCCAGAGCAGCGGCCGCATGGCCTACGCTTTACGATTTTCAACTGCAGAGGGATTTTTAACGTGTGTAACTTTCACACGGGACCTCCTATTTTTTTCGTCCTTATCCGAGAAGGATAGGCATCCGATCTCACTACCCAAGAAATCAGGAGAGTATGACATCGTAAGTACCCATTGGTTCTGAAAAACATTCCATATAAATTATATTCCCTGTGCTGGGACTGAACCTGGTACTTTTAGAATTAAAAGCGGACGCCATACATCTTAGCCATTCCGATCCCAAAGTGACTATGAGCAACCTTTCTTTAACAACGGTGAGAAGTTACATGCAACGAAACTGTATTGATCACCTACATTGTAAAGTTTAATTTGTGACATTACATAACACCTGCGTCAAAATAATACTGTGAATTCTCCTGTTTCTTTATCTCCTCCCCCACCCCTTTCAGTTATAATTCTACCCTTCACCAAAGTGGAGGAAAAAAAATCACGTGTAATGAATGTGCCAACTGAATATATTCAAGGCATGTTTGATTAACATGTTTGAGTTGCAGGGAAGAAGGAGTGCTCACACTCACCTGGACGGCGTGGGGGTAAAGGATGATGGAGGTCATAGCGTGTATGAAGAAATGTCTCTAAACTTTCTTTGTGTTGAATGCATTTCTCATATAACTACTTAAGCACTCAGATGGTCGTTCTTCTCTTGACAGTGATGGCTCATTAGTTTAATTCAGAATCTTCAGCTTAACTAAACTCCAAAATGGAGCCATGACATCTAAGGTCAATGTTAACACGTATAAACGGGAGTAGTTATTGTCATAGTCCTTTTTGTTTCATGTGAAACTTAGGACTGCTATTTGTAGTCTGTGCAATGTTCCACACAGATTATTGAAAATTAGGCACGATGAAAAACAAGAAACGATGAGTCGTAGGTATCGGTGAAGTCTTCATGAGACGAATCAATATACAGGAAACACGAAGCGTCCAATAACGCCATTTGATCTTTTAACGACGCTAAGAAGCAGTAGTGAAAGATAAAGAAAGAAGAAATGAAGAAAGAATTTCCGTTTAGAACCTGGTCTTTACCTGTGCTAAACCTGAGAATGGGAATTTTATGGGTGCTCTGTAAACTGCAGAACGACTTACCAGTGAAACTTTCTTATGGAAATAACAGGTGTAGTGTACTCGGAATCAGCTGACCTTTTTTCCCCTCTAAAAACAACAATTCATTAAAAACAAGTCGTGTTAAAATAATGTCCTTCCCTTTAGCTTAAGTAACAAGGATTTAGCAGAATTTAATAGCCATGCAGTGGCGTAGATCTTTTCATCTGCAAGAAACGTTTTCAAAGAAAACAGTTTATTGTTATTGTTTCTACGGTTCACTTACTGATATTTTTGGGCCACTTTGTTTGTTTGTCTTGTTCTGCAGTTTTTGTGGTTCTTCAATCTGTCGTAAGGTTATGTTTAAAAAAAAAAAATACACTGTGTCTGTCATTGTCTATTTGCAAGTAACGTGGTAACTACCATTCAAGCGTTAGAACATGGAAATACCTTTTTTTTGTTTTTTTTGTTCACTTGTTTTTTTTTGTTTTTGCAGAAGAAAATTGAAGAAGAAGAAGAGGAAGAAGAAGAAGAAGCAGCAGAAGAAGAAGAAGACGAATTAGTTGAAGAAGAAGAAAATTTGAAGAAAAAGACAAATAAGAAGAAGAAGAAGAAAAAAGAACTATCTTAGACGTTTTTGCTCAAATGTGACAGCTATATATTAACATTTAAATAAATAACTCACAAATTAAAACTGAGAGTCATTAAGAGTTATATTCACTCTTCGTTACTCTGTGGTGTATCAGCATGGACAGTGACGAAGCTGCTGGAAGAAAGAATTGAGGCTATTGAGATGTGGGTATATAGAAGAACGAGGCGCAAGAGAAGAAAACAAATAAAGGTTGTTTAGAATATATATATATATATATATATATATATATATATATATATATATATATATATATATATATATATATATATATATATATATATATATATATATATATATATATATATAAAATTATGCATATAAAACTTAACTAAAAAGGTGGGAATCATAAACATATACCCCATGGTGTTATCATCATCCACTCAATGCTCCCTATGGAGCCTGGGGCTACCTCTGCTATTGGTTTCTTGTGAGGAAACCCGCACAAAGCAGCCACAAGCTTTTGTAGTGTTGGTTTCTGCGAAAAGTTATTTTATGTGGTGAGGTTGCCAGCCCCATGTACAGCTGTACATCAGGAAACCATACATACATGTCAAATGCAAATAGAAAATAATAAAATGTACATGTTACAACTTACCCGAATATATTGGGTTTATTATAATAATATATCGAATCTTATTTGCACGAGTAACAGTACACGTAGTAAGTACTGCAGCTGTTTAAGATGCAGACATCCCTCTGTGAATTAGTTTCCTTCCTGCTGGCACGCAAGGAAGGTTCTTCGGACTTGAGGCACTAGATAATAAACTGAAATTTACTCCTTTTTAATTGTAAAAGGTACTCCTAGTTCTTTCGCCTGTCCTGTAATGGAATCCTTAGTACTACTCTTTATCCTGGTTGTCTGTGATCTCCTGATGGAGGTAAGGAAATGCAGTGGGGGAAATCTTCGAACCGCGTTAGGTTTTAAGTTTTAATTTCTGACCACGCACAAATATCACATTGTGAGGCTCTGTTGGGGGAGACCAATCATAATTTTAGTTAGTTTAATTTCAAATCTTAACCCCCCCCCACCCCCCCCCCACGTAAGGTGTTTGATTTTTTTATTAAACGTACCCCACCCCATACATCTGAACTTTATTATCTGACCATATAAGGTATTGTCCCTCTACGTGTCTTTTTACCAAAATCATTATATCACCGCCCTGTCCTTAATTGTTACTTCTGATAAATCTCTTCCAAGGTTGTTATAATCCCATAGTTGTTTATTACAACCAGCCATCTGCCGGAAGCGACTTTTTCATTCCCTCGTGTCCCAAAACTCAAGATTGTTAATTCGCGACAACTAAATATTGGGCCGTGTTTTGCACGTCCACCCTATGTTATCTCTTAAATGACAATCTGTTTTACCATTATCGGACTCGTCACCAGATGAGCGGAAGTCGTTATGCAATCTAGTGTGTGGATGGAAAGCTTAAATTGTCTATTGCTGGCGATTAATCAAACAAGTCAATATGGCTTTGTTTCTCTTCTTGCTTAACGCCGACGCTCACACAGGAAAATGAACAGGTAAGAGAGGTGGCGAGACGGTAAAGTACCTGTGGTCAACTCGGCAAGGTAAAGATAATATCGCTAGATGAAGGCGAAGAGTAAGATAATGAGCGTATGGAAGAAAAATAGAACGGCACAGTACAATGAAGCAAGGATGGTCACAGGAAAATGTAACGACTCAATATATTACTCGTCACAGTTATCAGTTCCACATTGGAGTAATCTCGCTGTATTGAAAATATTGGCTTTAAAAAAAGTTTTTGATTCATCTGAAGTATCGAACTGTGTTCTTCTTTTATTCTTTTTTGTTGTTATTTTAGTATTGGCCATCTCTTCTTGAAATTAACCATTGCCTTGGAAGCCGAAAATGTGCACAACCATTCTTAAGCTCTACTGGCATGGCAGTTAAAAAATTAACCTCGACCCTTTTTAATAATCTCTATGTAGTCGAACGATAGGAATAAAAAACATCCTACTATAACCGATCGACGTTGTATCTAGGTCGTCCGTAGCGCATCTCACCAAAACTCCTTGTTAAAAAAATAGCTTTGTTCCATGTATGGATGTATGATAGTGATAGATAATATTAAAAGCCAGTCACTGTTCAATTAATTAGTTGAATGAATAAATGTTAATAGCTCTTTCTTTCTGGCTCTTCAAGTTCAGTGTTAGTATTCGTATTTTGTGAGTGCTAATGCACAAACACTAAGTCTTGCAAATACACTATCCTCAAGAGAACTTCAAGGACGGTCCATTGCTTTTATTAAACATTATGTATTGACCTTGAATGAATCCCATATCGTGTCAGGCAGTTGCATATTAAAACCTCAGTTATCCACGCTCCAACAATTGGCAAAAGCTTCCGTTCGCCCTGTCTCTAAGATGGACAAGTGGATCATGTGCTCATTTGAATAATAACTCTTCCACAGGTAATACACTGTACGAAAATCCTGCAAACAGTCACTCGATCACCGAATGGCACACATATAAGACCATAATCCCACTGGTCATAGAATACCGATACTCGCCTCACTGGACTGACACAAAGATCACAAGTTATAAGGTCAGAAACACACGTCAACTCGCTTCGAAGGAGGACGCAAGAAGACCGCTGTAACCACGCATACGTTACGCTTGGCAACTTCCTCACGTCATCAGTCTACCAAGTGACGTCATGTACATTTGATTTCATTGGGAGGGCTATACAGTACAATAACAACATAAGAAAGATTAATTGAAGTTAGAGCACCGCAAAGCAACTCACAACACTCCTATTTGCAACAACAACAAAATGTATGCTATGTTTTGATGACCTTGTAGAGCGCTGTTTCCGCCTAACGATACATTTTCTAGCAACGTATTCTGAGCACTAAGCGGGGTATTTATCATCATCATCATAATTTTCCTGTTCTCTCATATGGAGCAGGGACTCACCACGGCAGCTGGCCCATTTATAGGAAGCATACACGGGGCATACACAGGGCATACACATGCTCTTGTAGCGGTAGTTTCTGTAGCAATTTGTTTTTTATGATGAGATTGCCAGCCTAATGCATAGGATACCGTTACACGCCCATTGAGGCATATTGGGAATATGGTGTTAGGCCTATATTTTCTTGACCATCGGCACATTATGGGTGATGTGGTCAGCATCACGCCGGCCGCTTTAACCTTCCTAGAGCAGCTCATTGCATAACCTCATATTAATCGCCTGGTACGACATGCTTAGGGAACAGTAGACACATTTTTTCTTTGTCCCATAAGAGACCACTTTGAACAACTTGGAGCAAAGTGCTTTTGATAGGAGTTACATATATTGATATTTTTTCTAGCATGTATCGACTTCTAGCAAATAAAACAAAATAGGTCATAGTGCTTCTCACTGGCATCACAGATGATGTCACTCTACTCCAGCCTTTGTCAACCATTTTTACCCTGGAGGAACTCTTGAAATGATTTTCAGGTCTTGGGGAACCCTTGCATAAAATTATTATATCTATAGCTCACGGTATGTTAGCGTGATCAGTAGTTGTAAATATACTACTCCAATAATAATTTTTATTAATGCTATTTACAACATGAAAATTTATTAACAATGTTGTATAGAAAAGGTACTAAAAACCACAGGCCAAAGCAATATGAATACAAATATAGCCGAAGACACAGTTTTATACAAGAATTTGAAGGGAAAAAACCCGTTTATTAAATTTTTTTTTTCAGTCACGATCTCTAGTGGAACCCCTAGTGACCTCTCGTGGAACCTTAGGATCCCGCGGAATCCCAGTTGATTAAAAACCTGCTCTACTCATTTACACAGAGGAGATCCTAAATCGTGTATCGGATGGACTGAAAAAAAAAAGAAGAAAGAAGACAACGTGGTGTTGGGTGGGACGCCCCTCTGTGAACAAACTGCAATCATTGGTTTGATTCCTCAGATTGACTAGCGCTGAATTTTATGATCTTAATGAAGACTGGTATGGGGTGACTAAGAGAATTATGATCGCCGAAGACAATGACCAAAGACCTGGGAGTCGTGGAGATCTCGACTCAAAGCCTGCCGCGACTCCATCGTGATGGGTATTGTTCTCCCTCGGCTAAGCAAATAAGACTATATCATTAACCTGTTGGATCTGAGGGTTTTCACGAGGGGCTCGTGGGCTATCCCCTTTGCTGACATGCCATCTGGCTGCTTCGTTCTTTCTCCGGGCTTGTTCGTGTGTCTGACCGTATAAACATATAAGGAGGGGAAACCCGAGGCCTGTAAACAGTAAATAAATAAACAAACAACACACAAAGGTATGTTATCAGGCACTAAGTGAGAAATAAAGAAGTAGAAGACTAGACAACAGAAAAACAACAGAAGTGATAGGCTTACCGGGAATCGAACCAGGACCTTCCGACCGGCACCCACCGCCTAGCCACGGGAGCGAATCGCTACTATCCTCTCTGCCAGCAGCAGTATGATAAGATTATTTTTGACTGATAAACACAATCTAGTTTTCTTCCTATAGTCTCAGACGTCTACTTGAGTATTTTCAAAGAAAGTTGGAGTGGCTGAGAGGTATGACGTCCGCCTCGAATTCTAGAGATGCCGGGTTCGATTCTCAGTTGAGGGAATATAATTTATGGACATTTTTTTTCAGAATCATTGGTCCTAATGATGTCATACTCCCCCCTGTTCTCCTGGGTAGTGAGATCGGATGCCTAGCCTTCTGGAATAAGGGTGAAAAAACCGGAGGTCTCGTGTGCAAGTTGCGCACGTTAAAAATCCCAAGGCAGTTGGAAATCGTAAAGAGTAGGCCTCTCAGGTCGCTGCCCTGGCAAAATTTAAAAATTAGAAACCTGCCTACCCCAAACATATTTATAGAATGTGTGATTCCTATATACACACATTGGGATTCTCGCCGGTGCTACGGAGTTCGTGCACTGTGCTGAGGTCCTCCTTGTGTGACCTAAAGGAGGAGATCGCAGCACTGATGGTGTTTTCCGTGTCCAGTGAAGATAGTCCTTCAATCCGAACCAAACTAAAGAAAGCAGGGGTCAGCTTGAGGCTATTTGCACCTCCCTAGAGTTTTTCCCAAAAATAGTGCTGGACCCGGCCATATGTGCTTTCTCTGTTCCTCAGATATTATATATTTTTGAAGCAAATGTTCAGCAGTCATTTTATCAGTGTCACTTTTGCACTCATCGGTAGTTTATATCTTTAACTTGTTGAATAGATGGTATCCCAATTGGATGTGGCCAGTTCTGCATTTAAAAAAAAAAAAATAAAAAAAACTTATTAGTCCATATGTCCAGATTTCCCCTGTGGTGAAACGTGTTGAGAACCCAGCATTGCACACTAAGCTTGAGCTTGAAGGAGTCACTTGAGCGCTTGTAGTAAAATGCACCGTTTTTAACCCTCCCTCTCAAATTATAATGATAATACTATATTTGAATTTTGTTCCAATACGCCAAGATAGCTACCATTGCCCTACCCTGCGCATATTTTTCAAAAGTCCAATTCTAGTGACGTAAAGTTGCCGTTAGACGTTGTTTTTCAGAACGTCGCATTTTCAAAAAACGCCAACGAGAGGCATGCGATTTGAAACTATTAACGCCACGCGAGGGTACCTATCCCCTCACCAAAGGCTTTTTCGTTACTCCGTACTAATTTTTAAATATAACATGAAACCGTTTTGGCAAGACGGCAAACACGTGGTTCTTTCAAAAAAAAAAAGACGGGAGAGAGAGGGGGTTAGTATGAAAAAAGGGCAAAACCCACTTGGGTATTTTTCAAACTGAAACTAACGAACACATGAGTGCAGGGGAGCGCATGAGACGAAAGAAAGACAGAAAATGTAGATAATGTTATGCATTCTATAGAAGGATGAATAAAAAGGAAAAAGACAGAATTGAATTAAAAGCAATAATGGTATTTATTCAATAGTATAATATTTCCCATAAAAACGTATCTAGACTTATAAATAAAGAGAAAAGTACAAAGATGAAAACTTAGATAAAGACGTAGAGGAAAATATACTGGCTAGATAAAGGACATTAGCCTGATTAATAATCACTTTTCATCTCTTAGATAGCGTCAAAAGTGACTGAGTTATCGCATAAAATATAAATTGACGACACAGACAGACGATCACACTGATATCCCAGCTCAGTTTAAACGTAACACTTTTTTAGTCGTTGCTTGGAAACAAGTCACATTGGCTTGCCTCATTTGATAGACACTCCTAGTGAGGAAGTGAGAGGTGGCTTTGAAGTTTTGCCAGCCTAAAACGACCCATAGTCTAACTATACTGTTCAAAAAAAGAAACGCATAGCTATCCGAGGGCGCGTTTTTATGAGTTTGTAAGTAAAATTTGGTGCTAGAGTATATAAAAACCAGCCTCAAATGTTCTTTACAGTGTCAAATGCACGCGTTGACCTGAATTGCGTTCGTTTTTGTAATCGTTACAACGCAGTGGTCAATAGTGTTTATGACGCAATTTTTGACCACAGCTCATGTTGCGCGCACGTGAAAACAACAAAATTTGGGGTGAACACTATTCACTGACAACGCAACTGAAAAGGATAACGCTACACACAAAAAATTCAGTTCATTTTCAAGCAGACATTTATGGCGTCTCTATCGATAAATTTAAGGAACATTGCTATTGGCCGATTGAATGCAGGCTGTCGCGAGAGGTTTCTCAATTATGAAGAATAAGACAACCAGGTGTATCAGGTGATACTAGGATAGTTGCCAGAGAAGAGTCTGGTCTTAAAAGAAATACCCCATTCTCAGAAAAGAGCAATGGTGTATAGAGTTCATAGGTATAAAGTCAGGCTGTAAAGAATTTCTGGCCGAGATAGTAATATTCAGTACCAGAATTCTATGGTGCCCCTCTCAGAATTATACCTATGGGCTGTTATTGTATCTAGGGGATTTAATTAAATTCAAAGTAATTCAAAGCTGACATAAAGTAATACAAACAGTGAACTACAATTTATTAATTTTATTATGTACAGTCATCTGTTTAGTTTGTTTGTGTAAACACAAACCCTAAAAATAAAAACACACTGATGATGTTGCATGTATCTACACCAAATAAAAGTCAATCACTAAAAATAAAGTCTTTGTTATGTAGCTTTTGAAAATGTCACACTGACTACAATGTTATTGAGATCACTTGAGTTCAAACTATTTCTATGTTATGTAGCTTTTGAGAATGTCACACTGACTAAAGTCTATGTTGCTTCCAGACTAATTTAATCATCACTGTTTTCATCACTACTACTATAACTGGGTGTGGTACGCCAATGCTCTGCGAGTCAGTCTTGTCTAATAGAACTTAACTTCTTCGCTCCCGCCTTTTCCTTGAAGCCAGAATATAAGATGGAGAAGCCCAACACTGAGGGTCCCCACTCTTCCAACTGATGTAGGTACAGGGTGCTTGTTTAAATCATACACCGCTAGGTACAACACCAATGTTCTTCTCTGCTACAAGATGAGTGACAGGATACCTCTGACCTGAAATGTAATAGGTCTTACATAGCATCTGGCTCTAAAATCCTCCTACCCAGATGGTAGATTAGTGAGGCAGTTCAGAATAAGTGATGGTAACACAGAAAAGGTCGACTCAGTCAGTGACAAATAGGTTTATGCAATAATATAACAAATGATTACAACACACAGGAAAGGTAGACTCAGTCAGTGACAAATAGGTTTATGCAATAATATAACAACATTACAACACACACTTTCCTAATATGTCCATGACTGACATCACCAAAACTGCATAGGCCTTATGGTGAGTGTTGAGTGTCTAAACAAGTTTTATGCAATAATATAACACAGCATTACAACACACACACTTTCCTAATATGTCCATAATTGACATCATTAACTGCATAGGCCTTATGGTGAGTGTTGAGTGTCTAGGCCTACTCAAACAATACATTAAATTACAATCTTTCCTCTTTTACTAGTTCCTGATAGTATAGTCTAGTCCAGCAATCAGAAAAGGCTTTAAAAGCTTCTGAAACTAACACCCCTCATTCTGTCCGGCCTTAGTTTTAAAGTCGAGCATAATTTGTACAGCACAAAGTAGCTTTCCTTCTACGAATCACACAATGAGATTTACACACAATATCACTTCCATTAACCACTAGTAATTAATATTATACATATTATGACTTAATTCTCTTACCCACAATCTCAGATTCAACAGGCTTTTAATTAAACCCATGCAGTCTGCTTCACTGGCAATTGGCGAAGGAGCTGGGTTCTGGCGGTTCAAGAGAAATATTCCAGATTTGTTTCCCCTTTTTATTACAGGTAGCGGGCAAAAGGAAGACAAGCGATTCTATTGGCTGGCTGGGTCAGTTTATGTTTACAAAAATTTCTGTAAAACCACCCTTTCTGCCCGATCTGTCGATCATACAAAACTTCGATAATTTATTCTTCCAGTGTTTCCCAACCGATTCTTTCCATCCATGTCTTGTTTAAACCGGCCATTTGGGCGCTACCATTTAAACACGCTAACCTTTTTCTGCCTCCCTTGTAGCGTTTGCAATCACAGTTGAAACCGGGGAAAACAGTCTTCGCTCTAAGTTATACTGCATGTAATCACTCAAAACTCCTGTGTCCATGCTTCTACAACTAAATCCATGTATCTAATGAAAGTTTAAGATTCCTGGTATTTTACTGTGCTCACTGTTCTGAGGGACATAACTTATCTTTTGGCCTGAAGTCACAAGTACACATTCACGTTTGCACAGATTCCATCTAGCAATCCTGCCGCCTACGGTTACTGAGACCGGTTTACAGCTCGTGCAGCGATTGGTCGAAAACATTTGTTGACATATTTCGATATAGGTAGGCAATGTCTCGTTAATTGCCCTTAGATATTGGTTCAGGACTACGCTACACAGGCGAAAGTCAAAGTCAGGTTGCCAGGCATCTAAACGTGCATCAGAGTACCATCAGTCGACTTTGGCACCGGTTCCAAGCCACTGGCTCAGTTGAAGACCGATATCGCAGTGGACGACCCAGACTGACAACAGCAGCGGAGGATCGCTTCATTCGGCTTCGTTACCTCAGAGACAGGTTTACAACAGCTTCCTCAACTGCCCAGTCATTGCCTGCAGGACTTCATGTGTCTGATCAAACTGTCCGGAATAGACTGCATGACGCTGGACTTTGGGCACAACGACCTCACCGAGGACCTGTCCTTACGCGCCGCCATCGCCAAAATCGACTTGTTTGGGCCAACCAGCATCGTCCCTGGGCAGCTGACAATCAATGGAGACGTGTCTGGTTTAGTGACGAATCTTTCTTTTTGTTGCAGCGTCATGATAGACGGCGTAGGGTCTACCGTAGGCGAAATGAACGTTTTGCCCAAAATTGCGTCGATGAAGCTCCGCCGCACGGTGGTGGAGGTGCAATGGTGTGGGGAATGATCAGTTACAACGGAAGGAGTCAGTTGGTGCACATTGAAGGAGGCTTGAATGCACAACGATACGTCAACAAAATTCTTCGACCCCATGTCCTTCCACTTTTGGCTACCCAAAGGTCTGTGTTTCAACAGGACAACGCCAGACCCCATTGTGCACGGTTGACCACGTAGTTCCTGACTGCCAACAACATTCTCACCATTCCCTGGCCATCCCTGTCTCCAGACATGAGTCCGATTGAGCACCTGTGGGATGAGCTGCATAGACGTGTTTGTCGCCGAGACATTGCTCCAGCCAATCGTCGTGATCTATTCCAGGCACTCCAGGAAGAGTGGGCAGCCATCCCACAGGCCCAAATCAGACGTCTGATCGCATCCATGCCCAGGAGATGTCAGTCGCTGATCGATGCAAGAGGAGGCCACACACCATACTAACGGGAAATCCCGTACGCCAAAAAACTCTCGTGACCCAGATGCAAAACAACTGTCAATTGATTGGTTGAACCCTAAGGTATTCTTGTGTGCAATTTGAACAATTAACTCATTAAATTAAAAAAAGTTATTGACTGTCAAAATTATGGCTATGTGTGTGCCTTCAGTAGCTATGTGTTTCCTTTTTTGAACAGTATAGTAATAATATAATCAGACTGACGAACTTATTGATAACATACATAAATGTTGGGGTTTTTCAAAAATAAAGGTTTGGGATTTTCAAAAAAGAGTCAAACGACTTAGTTTAAACTGATTGGCTAATGTTAGGATAGACATAGGGAGAATAAAACTAATGCGTCTGCTATGCAGGGTGCCACTTGACAGAGATTGTTCATATAAGCAAGGTTTCAAGCAAGGCAATTAATGACCAAATTGCCGTTGCGTCTATAGAAGCAGCTGTCTAAAAGTGACCATTGACAGCCTGTTAAACCTTAACATAGTGTGTGATTATTTCATTGATTGCGGTAAGATGAATAACCTTTTTAATACATTATTATATGTAGAGGCAAACCCAGATAGGGCGCCATAACATTGTGTGTGTACGACAGTTTGCCTTTGTGGAAGATTGCGACATACTATGAGCAGAGGCATGTCTAAGCAGACATAGGAAGCAAATTAAACTAAAATTTGAGTTGAATATTGTCATACATATTTTGACTGTAAGACCAGGAAGTCACTGGCAGGCCTATTGGTATATTAACTTTGGAGAAAAGAAAAGATTGTATTTGAGCTGAAGAAGAAGATGATGTATATTGACAGGGGCGTTGATACTATGTGGAAAAGAAGATACCCACTGTTATGAAGAAGTCACAATAAAGTTAAAGACTGTAGCTAATTTAGTTAGCTATTATATCTGATCACAATACTTGTTTAATGATGTTAAATTGGTAGTGGTGGAGATAGTCAGCTGGAGACTTAGAGAGGCTTGTTCCTCTTGTTTCAGGGTTACATCACCCAGTTCAAGTTGGTCAGAAGTCGGAGCTGCAGCAGTTGAGGCAACCTACCGGTTGTTTCTTTATCAAAGCATACAAGTATTAGCAGACTCCAGAATACACGGCAGTTGATCGTGTGCATTTTTCTCAAACCAGTCATCCAGGGTCTACACGGATACTAAGATAAGCCAAAATCTTCAGGGCTTACATGCTAGCTCAAATATGTTCGATCTCCACCCTATTCAGTAACAGTTGTGATATGATGTGAATACCAGTTTTCCCGATAGTGACTCTCCAGATAACAGTAGTCTCCACCAGGGAATAAACGTGTATAAACATTGACATATTAAGAGATATATTGGACTAATGTCCCTCTTGTGAAATTAATTTGATATAAAACCATAATTTAATTTTAGTTAAACATTTCTGTCCTAGAAAATTTGAGGGACAAGAAATTAAATTGTGTATACATATATATATATCATAACTTTAAACCCAGTCTTGTTTATTCGATGTTAGTGAATTAAATTGTATTTGTTTA
The DNA here is from genome assembly GCA_024509875.1 of Oreohelix idahoensis. Taxonomy (NCBI): domain Eukaryota; kingdom Metazoa; phylum Mollusca; class Gastropoda; order Stylommatophora; family Oreohelicidae; genus Oreohelix; species Oreohelix idahoensis. The sequence continues at coordinate 51,940 of JAMPIV010018044.1, read as the reverse complement.
TCGCATTTATCACTACATTTTCATTACCCTAGACATCAAGCCATATAAGTAACATCACAAACACTAGATACCCAAAATAAATCGCAGAGTGAGATCGTAGTGTGGTAGCAGTCAGGTACCCTGAGAACATCATACTCAACTATTAGACTCAGGGACTTGCATAGCTGACCTCACTCTGTAGACACATACTACCTACTTTCCTTTAACATCAAAACCCACCACAGCGCTAGGCGTTTACCTGGTTTGCTGCATGCAGGAGAATCTCACTACGGACCCATGGTAGGCAGGGGGAGCTGAGAATTTGCTCTGAGTAGGACATGTCAATTCCTTGGAAGAGCCCATTACCAGAGCACAGTATTTTAGATCTGCATATTTAGAGAGCTCCCTGGAATGGCGGGGAATGCGCAGTATTCGCGATTCTTCCTCCTTGCTTTGGACCGGATATGATGATCCTTTAATAGCAAGCCAAGCTGGAGAAACTGGAGATCATGACTTCCACCCAGCACATTTCGGAATGGCAGAAAACCACAGGAAAAGCCTAGATCTACAGTGTGGATAATACCAATAGTTTTCAACATGGTATTGGTTGCAAAAGAGCGAGAAGCTCAGCCGCCCTAGTTACACAACAGCAACAACAATCCAATCTCTTAGAAAGATAATAGGAAGAAAAAAACTGCAAAAATAATGAAAAACGTTGATAACATGGTTTCAGTACACATACGTTTCTTGTAAAATTAAACGCCAATTAAGAATTTGTTATGTCAGCGAAGGCACTATTGAAAAGCTAACGTTTACAACACTCAAAGACTGAACATTTGATATTTGACACGCTCTCGGCAAAATATGAGCAATGCAGCGAGTTAAATATTGGCACGATTATGCGATTATATGGCATTCTGTATAGACTTGAATAGATGAATGTATTGTCTACTTTACTAGCTTGGCTATCTTTGGTTATGCTGTGTATGACCATGAGGATGGCCCCGTGTACTTCCCACAGGTGGGGGTCTCTGAGGAGACGAATGGATAATAAAAACTACTTCTCCTCCAGACATATTCTTAGACTAATATGAAGTTGTACATGTTCTTAGACTAATATGAAGTTGTACATGTTCTTAGACTAATATGAAGTTGTACATGTTCTTAGACTAATATAAAGTTGTACATGTTCTTAGACTAATATGAAGTTGTACATGTTCTTAGACTAATATGAAGTTGTACATGTTCTTAGACTAATATGAAGTTGTACATGTTCTTAGACTAATATGAAGTTGTACATGTTCTTAGACTAATATGAAGTTGTACATGTTCTTAGACTAATATGAAGTTGTACATGTTCTTAGACTAATATGAAGTTGTACATGTTCTTAGACTAATATGAAGTTGTACATGTTCTTAGACTAATAATATGAAGTTGTACATGTTCTTAGACTAATATGAAGTTGTACATGTTCATAGACTAATATGAAGTTGTACATGTTCTTAGACTAATATGAAGTTGTACATGTTCTTAGACTAATATGAAGTTGTACATGTTCTTAGACTAATATGAAGTTGTACATGTTCTTAGACTAATATGAAGTTGTACATGTTCTTAGACTAATATGAAGTTGTACATGTTCTTAGACTAATATGAAGTTGTACATGTTCTTAGACTAATATGAAGTTGTACATGTTCTTAGACTAATATGAAGTTGTACATGTTCTTAGACTAATATGAAGTTGTACATGTTCTTAGACTAATATGAAGTTGTACATGTTCTTAGACTAATATGAAGTTGTACATGTTCTTAGACTAATATGAAGTTGTACATGTTCTTAGACTAATATGAAGTTGTACATGTTCTTAGACTAATATGAAGTTGTACATGTTCTTAGACTAATATGAAGTTGTACATGTTCTTAGACTAATATGAAGTTGTACATGTTCTTAGACTAATATGAAGTTGTACATGTTCTTAGACTAATATGAAGTTGTACATGTTTTTAGACTAATATGAAGTTGTACATGTTCTTAGACTAATATGAAGTTGTACATGAGGTTGGACAATCACCTAATCAAACCTAAAGGTCTTTTATACATGGACATGCGCCCTAATATAACCGACTAGGTTGAACGAGACGCGCCTCGCCAAAACAAGTCAAAATTGCATTTTTTTTAGAAATGAGGTGGGACCTAATCAGGTCAAACAAAGTGCTACAGAGACCACACTTGTAAAAGAACATGAATGCTGTGGTGCAGACTTACTGCAAGGGTCTAGCGACAGAGGTGGTTCCATGCTGCATAAGGAGCAAAAAGGAATGGTGATGATTACAATGATGGTCTACTATCTGGATAACATAAATTTAATCTGAAAAAAAACATGGATTTTAAAATTAAAAGAGAAGATATCAAAAGCTGAAAAGAATAAATAAGCTTAGTACATAATCTTAAATGCTTAGAGCAAAGAAAAGAACACGAGCAAATGCCAGCATTCACTCGTAGCTAAAAAAAAAAAAGCAGAGCATATCTGCATTCACTCACATTTACACAATAAAACATGATAAAATACATTAGTGAAAATAAGTGGCAATGAAAAAATGAAAATGTTCCGTCGCAGTTCTGTTGCTCAAACATCAAAGAAGATGTAGGCAAAACAAAATTTGCTCCAGATGTTTTACAACACCAAACAGCGGATACAGGACTGAATCCGGGTTATTTATTTTGTGAATTTGAGAAAAGTTTACTTTCGTTACACGTCTAAACGTGACCTCTGAACTTTTAAAAGCTGGAGTTACCTCCTGCAACACACAAACATTCACATCCCTTGCGCCGTTTGAAGAGAGATAATTTGAATGCCAAAGACGCTTTTATTGTCTACAAAAATATAAAATGAAAGCATCGGACACGGCTGTTTGTACCCTATATTTTATACCAGAGCGCTCTTTTAGTTTCGGTGACCGGAATTCTGACACCGGGTATAAAATTTTCGTGTGCACCGTAAAAGACTATTTAAGTTTTTGGCGGGGAAAATCAGCTGATGTGTGTGTAAAATCAGTAAAATATAAATCATTACACACTCGTTCTGGATAAACACAGCGCTAAAATTCTTTTGTGTACTATAACTTTGTTCTGTGTTCTATTTTTGATTGCATTTTTATTTGTTTGAAATTATTTTTGACGGAGTTACAGACTTTTGAAAACAGCGTCATCATTTGACGAAATTCATAAAATAAGTAATGTTTTTATTAATGTAATATCTAAAAATCGGCCCATTCGAATGAGTTTATAATTATAAAGACTTCTCGAAGGGAAGCTAAAGATTATTTCCACATACTTTTTTTTTGGTTTCATATCTTGAGAATGTGTGGTAGTCAGTTTTGTGAGTTTGGCATTACAAGAACAAGCATATTGTCACCAGATTTTATAGCATTTAAATTACTGTAAACGCATTCCTGATACTCACAAATCTTAAATAAAGTTGTAACAAAATAACTTTTTGTAAAGCACCATCTGTTTTTGCATTTTCATTCATTTATAATGATATTTAGCTACGTATATAAGCGTCAGAAAACATGTAAATCTATAGATAGATTACTTCCACATACTTTGTTCTATCTTTCAAGTCTTGTTAATCTTGTATTTATAATATGAATTTTTTTTTGTTTAATTGTGTGTGAGATAAGGACTTTCCATTAGTGTTCTTTGGTAGACAATCCTGTGCACACGACGGCTGCCAAAGAATTCTAAGTAACTGTTTGTATATCTTCTTTCATTCACAGATAAAGCATTCTACATCCTGGTGTTAGACTTGATAGTCCCAAATATTCCTCTATCTTTATACATACACAAGTAAACTATACTACATAACAACGAAATGGAACATACTGTTTTGCATCATATGAATTGTGCCAGTGCACTGTGCAGAGCCTGTGGCAAGAGAGCATTAACTTCCAAAACAACACGTTCAATTCAGAAAGCGCTGAACTGTTCTAATTACGTTAATGATCTGTTCTTTGTGTTTGGAATTAACGTATCAGATGATAAACCCACACAGCATTCGACTATATTTTGTAAGAAGTGTTACTTACGAATACAAAATTCAAAAAGGAAGCATAATGAGAAGTGTCTTGAAACAGCGAAGTTACTATCGGAAAACAGTCAGCACATCTGGAAAGACTAAAACCATAATTTAACTATAAGTGAATGTCAACTGTGCAATTATGTTGCAAAGATATCTTTTGGTGTTTTAAAAACAAAAAGCTGCTCTATCCCCTGTAATGTTCTTTCTGACCCCTCCATGTCTAGTCAGTCATTTAGCTGTAGTCAGGATAGCTCTGTACAGTAGGAGGTTGATATGCCTGCCCACATTAGTGATGATATTGTTCAACTGGAGGTTGATGTGCCAGCCCACATTAAATGCGATACCATTATTCATTTGGAGGTGGATAACACTACTCACCCTAGCATGCCAGTTTTTGTTGCCACATCTACACCTACCAAGTCAGTTATACATACGACAAGTACATCCACCTCGCCTGTCTTCAAAAGCGACATCACAGTACAACAGTTACTTGCTAAGCCACATTCACAACCACTAACACAAAAGGAAGAACCCCTATTCACATCCATTGTTAGAAAAAAACTAGAAACAGCAAAAAGTAATATCATAAAATGCAAAACCAGAGGACAGCCTATTGTACTACAAAAACTAATTAAACATAGAAGAGAAACATCAGTCACCAGAACGCCAACAAAACGTAAGCGATCTCAATTGCTCCACACTGTTAGAAAATATATTGCTGGAACATCAACTGATTCATTAGACCTGCAGCAGGCACATGAACTACAACGCTGTTCAGAAACGTCACGTCAGGAAATTTGCAGGAAAGCAGGCATTGAAAGTAGAGTTAGAATATCCAAAGAATTAGCAATAGCCACGAAGGAAACAGTAGGTCTTACGTGGGCACAGGAGAGAAAACAGAGAAGATTGAAAATTGAAAGACGCGCCAGCGGTATTAAAAATATAACTTCACAATTAAAATTTATAATGGAAACTCATTTGTTACAAATTTCTCCATCTGTGAAATTACAGATTCATCCTATAAAAAAAAGGAAGTGTGAATGATAATTGAGCGAAATTTTGGGGCTAGAGCAAATTATGGCAGTTGTTGCTTGAGATTGACAGAATTAACAGAGTGTGGAAATAATTTAATAGATGTATTTATTAAATACACCTATTCATCTATTAAATTGAACATTTCGTTTTACTCATGACCATACTCATTTTTACATGACCATCGTGATGTATGATAGAGATAATTGTTAGCTCTCATGTTTTTGGGGACAATTGGGTGTGTTATTTTAAGGTAATAAATGTGGACTTGCAATTTAATGTTTCAATAATGAATGTTTGACTCATGAAACCAAAACAAAACTTTGATATCCATTTTCTGCAGGTTTTCTACTTTTGATTTCTGTAATTTGTTATGCATGTTGATTGTGACCGATTTAGTGAAAATTGCATTATAAACAAACCATAACAAAATATTAACAAAACGTAAATTTTACACTATTTCAGACTATTATATCTTCTGTTCTAATTGTGATAAAATGTTTGTTCTTGTTCTAAAATTTACTCTAACATTTTTAGTCTAGCTTTACGCAAAATTAAAGCCGGTATTTATAATAATAAAGTAGCCTAAAAGCATTAATTAAACCCTATCAAAAGTAAACATCGCCACATGTTTTCCCCATTAGGAAGTTGACCACGTGACCTCTGTCAAGTGGGCTATAAATAGCGCGGTCGGGGAAAAAGGGGAAATAACTAAAAGATCGCTGGCAAACAGCCGTGTTTTATTGTCTACAAAAATATAAAATGAAAGCATCGGACACGGCTGTTTGTACCCTATATTTTATACCAGAGCGCTGTTTTAGTTTCGGTGACCGGAATTCTGACACCGGGTATAAAATTTTCGTGTGCACCGTAAAAGACTATTTAAGTTTTTGGCGGGGAAAATCAGCTGATGTGTGTGTAAAATCAGTAAAATATAAATCATTACACACTCGTTCTGGATAAACACAGCGCTAAAATTCTTTTGTGTACTATAACTTTGTTCTGTGTTCTATTTTTGATTGCATTTTTATTTGTTTGAAATTATTTTTGATGGAGTTACAGACTTTTGAAAACAGCGTCATCATTTGACGAAATTCATAAAATAAGTAATGTTTTTATTAATGTAATATCTAAAAATCGGCCCATTCGAATGAGTTTATAATTATAAAGACTTCTCGAAGGGAAGCTAAAGATTATTTCCACATACTTTTTTTTTGGTTTCATATCTTGAGAATGTGTGGTAGTCAGTTTTGTGAGTTTGGCATTACAAGAACAAGGATATTGTCACCAGATTTTATAACATTTAAATCACTGTAAACGCATTCCTGATACTCGCAAATCTTAAATAAGGTTGTAAAAAATAACTTTTTGTAAAGCACCATCTGTTTTTGCATTTTCATTCATTTATAATGATATTTAGCTGCGTATATAAGCGTCAGAAAACATGTAAAGCTATAGATAGATTACTTCCACATACTTTGATCTATCTTTCAAGTACTTGTTAATCTTATATTTATAATATGAATGTCTTTTTTTTATTGTGTGTAAGATAAGGACTGTTCCATTAGTGTTCTTTGGTAGACAATCCTGTGCACACGACGGCTGCCAAAGAATTCTAAGTAACTGTTTGTATATCTTCTTTCATTCACAGTTCAAAGTTACAATGCAGGTAGTAAATTTAGAGAAACCAAATTCTAAATCTAATACCATCCTTTTATCAATGGCTATAGTCAGAGATACATATGATAATTTAGAAATATTTATGAATGGCATGAAAGCTCAGATAGAGTCACTAAAAGATTTAGAGTGGGATGGTAAAGAAGTTGTTGTTTTCTTATGACTTTTTGATGAAAATGTTTGGTTTGTCTGGAGCTCAAGGAACATACCCATATTTGTGACGTCTCCAGCAAAACAAGGAAATAAAGACATCCAGAGAGCATACAACTTTCAAACCAAGAAGTTTGGCCATGTTGATAAGAGATTACAATAGATATATGAAATATGGGAAAGGGAATAAAAGGCAAGTGGCACGTTACCATAATTGTTTACACAAACCAATGTTAGAGATTGAAATTGAAAATGTAGCTCCTCCATACCTTCATATTTTATTAGGCATTGTTTTGAAACACCACAGACTTCTAGAACAGGTAGCCGATACAATAGACGCAAAGATATTCGAGAATCCGGAAGAGATACATGCAAACATTAGTACTATTAAGAACTTGAAGAGATTTGGTAGGAACTGGAAACAGGCAGAAGAATTAGAAGCTAAAATTGAATTTTTTCAGGCAGGTATTGAACTTTGTGAGGATAAGGAGGAGACAGATAGTTTTAAAGTTAAACTTGAAAATGCACAAAATGCGCTGGCCAAACTTCAGTTTCAAGATCTGTGTGCTAGGTCTGGTCCAGTTTGCTCACACTTGGACAAGGTACTAGCCAAACACAAAATCATACCACAGGCTTATCATAGCAGAGCATTCATAGGGAATCACTGAAACAGATATCTCACACAAAAAGTTTATAAAGATCTTACAAGAGCAATCATTACACAAACACTGAAAATTACAGACAAACAAGATATAACTGACATAGCTTTTATTGCCCAAGAACAATTCAGCTCACTGAACGAAGCATTTGAGAAAGTACACAACAATATATCACCCAGTAAACGAATTAGTAAAGAATCAATAACAGCATCAATAGAGACATATATATCTTTGTTCAGAAAGCTATTCCCCAGTAAGACAATTCCTAAACAGCACATATTAGAAAAACATTGCGCAAACTTGATCAGAACTCATGGCTTTGGAATGGGAATGCAAGGAAGAGAATTTGTACATTCCACTATTTCTAAAATTGAAAGACGCGCCAGCGGTATTAAAAATATAACTTCACAATTAAAATTTATAATGGAAATTCATTTGTTACAAATTTCTCCATCTGTGAATGTACAGATTCCTCCTATAAAAAAAGGAAGTGTGAATGATAATTGAGCGAAATTTTGGGGCCAGAGCAAATTATGGCAGTTGTTGCGTGAGAGTGACAGAATTAACAGAGTGTGGAAATCATTTAATAGGTGTATGTTTTATTTATTAAATTAAACACTTCGTTTTACTCATGACCATCCTCATTTTTACATGACCATCGTGATGTTTGATGGAAATAATTGTTAGCTCTCATGTTTTGAGGACAATAGGGTGTGTTATTTTAAGGTAATAAATGTGGACTTGCAATTTAATATTTCAATAATTAATGTTTGACGCATGAAACCAAAACAAAACTATGATATCCATTTTCTGCAGGTTTTCTACTTTTGATTTCTGAAATTTGTTATGCATGTTGATTGTGACCGTTTTAGTGTAAATTGCATTAGAAACAAACCATAACAAAATATAAAAAAAACGTAAATTTTACACTATTTCAGACTATTATATCTTCTGTTCTAATTGTGATAAAATGTTTGTTCTTGTTCTAACATTTACTCTAACATTTCTAGTCTAGCTTAACGCAAAATTAAAGCCGGTATTTATAATAATAAAGTAGCCTGAAAGCATTAATTAAACCCTATCAAAAGTAAACACCGCCACATTTTTTTCCCGTTAGGAAGTTGACCACGTGGCTTATAAATTACAAATTTAAGTCGTCACCGTGCGGTCTGTACTTGCTTACAATTTGAAATTTTAGTCGTCACTGTACGGCTTGTACTTGTGTATAAATTAGAAAGTTAAGTAATCATCGAACGGCTTGTACTTGTGTATAAATCAGAAAGTTAAGTCTTCACCGTACGGCTTGTACATGCTTATAAATTAGAAAGTTAAGTCATCACCGTGCGGTTTGTACTTGCTTATAAATTAGAAAGTTAAGTCATCACCGTGCGGTATGTACATGCTTATAAATTAGAAAGTTAAGTCGTCACCGCATGGTTTGTGCTTACTAATAAATTAGAACTTTAAATCGTCATTGTACGCTTTGTGCTTGCTCATAAATTAGAAAGTTAAATTGCGACCGTACGCATTGTGTTTGCTCATCAGTTAGAAAGCTAAGACGTCACCGTACAGTTTGTTCTTGCTTATAAATTAGAAAGTTAAATTAGGTGCGGTGACCAATTCTCTTCGTCGCTGCCTTTCCCTTCCCTAACTAAGAGCAGAGTCAGCTAAACTTGAGCGTGACGTCACCGTGTTTCGAACCCGGTATCTTTGCAGCCCAGAGTCCAGCACTTTAACCACTCTGCCAATGGGACACTGAAGTGCTTGCTTATAAACAAGAACGTTAAGACGTCACTGTGCTTGCTTATAACTCGAACACTTTAGTCCATTTTGGCATTTCTTGATTCAAGCCTGTGTTTTATTTCATTTAATGTAAAACCCTCTCCCTGATGTCACTGCCTTGTCTGATAACTTCATTTCATGATTTTTACGTGCCACATCACTATTCACACTACAACAGGTGCGTTGATAAACCACGATTACCAAGTCTGCACAGAGGTGAACTTTACCCAGGAGAGTTAGAGGAGGGGAAGGTAATATAACTGCGGAATTCTCAAAGTGCTTAATTCCTGCAATGAAAATTCCCAGATATCTCAGCTCTGCCGAAGGTGAAATAATGTCGTACTTCGTGGGTTTAACTCTGTGCATATTGCTCCAAAGCCACGGGTTCCGTATTCGAAACACGATCGCGTCACGCTCCATTTTACCAAGATATGAAAGGGTACATGACTCGGCTATTGAGTTAGGAAAGGTGAAGGCAGCGCGGAAACGAACTGGTCACTCCCCCTCATAAAGCTGGACTTAGTATAGCCTACTGACGTCTCCAACATCTTACTCCCTACGACAGCATCTGAAATGGGACTACCTTTGCCTTTAATTTGTACAGGCAACAAGTCAGTTCATGTTACTTTGTGTTATATCAATGTGGAAGTACAGGCACGAGGAAATCTGAGTATAACGAAAAAGGTGTTGTTCCTGGGGGTTGTCTGGTGAGACAAAGGAAGAATAGAACAACCACTCCCTCATGCATGTCGTACAAGGCGACTTATGTGAGGTTGTTACATGGGGTGGCAACCTCATCATGTAAGACAAATTGCCACAGAAACCACCACTGCTAATGCGTGAGAATGTTAGATGCAGGCTTCCTGTAAGGGGACCAGCTACCTGTGTGGCTCCATACTCCTCGTTAAGGAGCACAACGGAAATTGATACTGATGATATCGTGATAACATCAAAATGTTAGTGCTGTAGGAAGAGTTATCTCTCTTATCCATTTTCCGCTAAGACTTCCTCAAAAAGATGTCTGCCGTATTTAGCGAATGTAGTCGACTCTGATTGGACGAGTTACTTCAGCTTCCGATAGAAGACATTGGTGACGTGTGGGGCATGATAACAGATTGTATAAGAGAAGTTAAAAGAACAAACGAGACAAAAAAAAAAAAAAAAAAAAAAGAAAGCGATGACAATTTGTAGAAAGATATAAATGTCTGAGAAAATATGTGCTAGAAAAGAAGAAAGAACAGACGAATGGCTTTCTTCGCTGAAAACATTCCAGATTCGTTTTCCAGAAACGAAGTTTAGTATCACTGGGAGAATGACTTTCATAGGCCTTACTTCGAATTAACAAGACTTAAGTTGAACCAAACTAAGGACAGGGAAAAACAAACTACAGACAAATATTTGGGTTTCCAGGATACCCAAGTTTGTCATAAATTAAATGAAGAAAAAAATATTTGCTTCTCTGTTTTAATATTTCATTTTATTTATTCATTGATTTCTCTTTATACGTCATCATTCGCCAGAAGCGAAGTACGCTGCACTGTTTTGTTAAGCCTGTGGCCCAGTGCATCCGATTTCAGCAGGCATTTCTGTGGGGTTGCCTTCCGTAGCCCATGACTGTCCCCAGCCTGCCTGCAAGGCAACAGGTGTGTGTGTGTGTGTGTGTGTGTGTGTGTGTGTGTGCTTGTCTTTGTCTGGTCCCTATCTTCCGACCTGTCCGGCTTGGGAGACCCTGCTGGTAGCTATGCTACCGCCGGCATAGCTGTTGGGGTCATGGAGACACACAAGCTCCTCTACCTCACCAAGGTGAAGAAACGGTAAAGGGGGATTTATCTTTATACTGCTCATGGAGAATTGAGCTATCACTAAAGCTAGTTCCCTTACAGTAAGTCTGCACCAAAACATTCATATTCTCATACAGTATTGGCTTTTGTAGCAATTTATTTAACACGATGAGACTGCCAGCTCATGCGTAGTCTTGTATTAGTCCCCTCCAACGACCTGTATCATTACTATCATTTTTCTTTTCGCTCCTTCTGGAGCACGGAGCCACCATTGTAGCTAGTCCATTTGCGGGAAACCTACACTTACAGTGAGGGTTTGTGTAGCAATCTGTTTTAATGATGAGGTTTCCAGCCTCTTGCACAACCTCTTATTAGCCGTCTTGTACGACACGTCTGCGGGTTCACAAGTCCTATTTCTTCTTTGCTTCACAGAGACCCCTGGGAGGAACACAGGGGCAACGACATGTATGAGGGAGTAATACTATTCGTTCTTCGCCTTCTCAGAGATGTCACGGGGCAGGTGAGTACTTGTTGCAACTATTGCTTGTGATCACAGAACGGTTATATCGTAGACGGATCGGAGACGATTCATGGAATAACAACTGAGCAACAAATCCGGCATTCTAATACCTGGAAGACCTACACGTTCATTTCTGTCACAGGGATAAATTGACTTAACAAAAAAATTCTAGAATGTTAAGAAAGTTAACGTGTACCACATCCCCGTATAAAATGTTACAAGAGATTTCCAGGTCCATATTATCGCAAGTTTACCGCTACTGGCGAACCTAACTGTTTTTTGATGATTTTGCTTGTTCGCGCGTTTCCCCGCTTTTACCTTACTTCCGTTCACCAAAAAAAAAAAAAAAAAAAAAAAAAAAAAAAAAAGCCTGAATCCCCCTGCAATTACTATTTCAACAGGGCAATAGTAGAAGAGGAAGGAGAAAAGAAAAAGAGGAAGATAAAGAAGAAGATGAATTAAAAGAAGAAGTCGAATTAGTAGAAGAAGACGAATTAGAAGAAGAATGTGGTGGGTTTTGATGTTATGAAATGTTGTTGTTATTTGTTTCTATTGTACTGAATGAGGTCAGCTGTGAAGGCCTCTGAAGATAACAAGTATTGGTGAGTTTTCAGAGCACCTTTCTGCTACCACCCTACGACCTCAATCAGACCTATTCTTGACTAGTATGTCTGATAGCTACGTCTAATGTCTAGGGTAATGAAAGTGTGGTGTGATGGTAATTACTTACACAAACACACACACACAAACACCAATATTAATCTCTATGATCGACTCAACTAACACCGTTTTTTAAAGTTGAGTAATATACAATTTTTTAAAATAACTTTATTAGTCCTGTACCTAAGATTCTTTTGGTTAGGACTGTCAACTCAAATGAGATCAACTGATATATACATAAATAATAGGCATAATTACATAACTAAAAGAGGACAATTGGTCCTTAATCATATATATATATATATATATATATATATTTATATATATATTAATATATATATATATATATATATATATATATATATATATATATATATATATATATATATATATATATATATATATATATATATATATATATATATATATATATATATATATTTGTGGTATTATTAAATCTCTAGCTATTTCTAAAGTGTTATGAGCTGGCTGGTTGGGGTGTTAACATCACGCCCAGTCTTTTTCACAATGTTTCTTTTCTCTTGATACACTTTACTTTTTGACAGTAAGTCTTTATTTATATTACATTTCAGGTTTATTGAAGTGGAAAAATTGATAAATTCTCCTCGTGCCAGGTCTTATTCACTTATCTGGCACTGGAGGATTGAAAATAGATATATGGTCTGCCAACAGCCACTGCTGATCTTGTCCAAAAGTAATAGGGTAGGCAGCGTGTACCCCAATTACTACAGGAATATAACTGCTTCACTCAGAAATCTGGCACCTGACTAGTGCCAGACAAAAACTCTGTAACATGAAAATTATGTTCTGTCTTAGAATAATACCTAATTCACCAATTTTACAAACAATACTATATTTAACCTAAAAGACCTGCATCAGATCTCTCTGACCAACTCAGCACATCTCCATAAAATGAGGTAACACTTTGTACAAGTTTTCATATTCCTCTCCTTAATGGCTGCAACGCCTCTGCCATTCTCAATGAGCTTTTTGCATACAATGTGATAGGTGAGTGATTCCTGGTGACAACCTATAAATATTTTACTACTACCTACCTCTCTGGTATCTTGATAACATGGTGGAGCAACAAATAGGCTTGTATAAATCTACTAACGACTTCTTTACTTACAGTCGTAATGTCTTTCATTACCCAAGTCAAACAACATAATTAATAATATAAATAATGTTAATAATTTCGGTCTTACCACAAATTCAATGAATACACACAGGAACGTTGATTAGCACAACCTCAGATGTACTGATTGCTGGACTATGGCGCCCTTATACTTTTTATTAATTATATATTTATTCAAGGCACGTCACACTTCTCAGCTCTCAAGCGTCCTGCTTCTATGAACCGTCTTAGTCAAATGGCGCCGAGCCTTCAACTTTCCCAGTAATCTAAAATGTTTCGACCAATGAGATCTAACTGCTAAGTTTTTCAATTCAAATTTTTAAAACTAAGGTCCAATTTCGGTCCAATGTTAGTGTACCTCTGTCGGTCTGTCCGTCCGAACTTGGCATTCACCAAAAATAGACTTGGTTTTGGCCTAACACTACAAAAAAAAATTCAGTTTGAGCCATCCCATAATATCTTTCCCCCTTTCAAACTCCCCTACAAATCATATTACATGTACCTCTCCGTCCTAACGTTCCCCTCTTTTGGACTTTGACCTAACCCCTCATGCCTTTTTTTCAACAACTCGTGCAAAATTACGTTACCGATAGTGAATGTACGAACACTAGTGGGTTTGTCAATGTGTCTGTGACTATCTAGTATTATGACCATATCTTGGCTGTTAGTTGTAAATGAAAACATATTATGGGTCAGGAGACACTATGGCACTCGAATATATAAATTTTATGGGCCTATGTATTATGGTTCAAAATTCCATATCCTTTTCCATGTTAGTCTTGAAATCTAGAAACTACCACCTGTTCACTTCTTTCTACCGCTATTTTCAAACTAAAAACGACAATTTTCCGTAGTACGTCAGAAATACGTCACTTATATAAGAGCTAAGGTTGTCTGCGTGACCCAATTTCCGAACATATTTTGACTTTTCGTCGTATTTTCAAACGACTAACGACAATATCGCGCTTACGCTAGTTTTTAGATTCAAACCACGCGTGCAGACGGTATCATTTTCCTGTCTCTCCCCTCTCACTCCGTCTGGACGAATAGGCTTTTCGTGTCCCAATGTTATAAATAGTTTTTCAATGACACTAGAAAACGATAGTACTATCTATTCCACAATACGGTCTGCTAAAATCAACGCGCTTGCGGCGTGGGTGAAGAAGAAGCTTCATAACTCCACTATTTCCATTTCTACATTTTTTTTTATACTTACACATAATAATTTTATCGGTGTATCAATGTACATCATCACAAAGAAAAAGAAGTAGAAGAAGAAGATGAATTAGAAGAAGAAGAAGAAGACGAATTAGAAGAAGAAGAAGACGAATTAGAAGAAGACGAAGAATTAGAAGCAGAAAAAGAAGAAGAAGACGACGAATTAGAAGCAGAAAAAGAAGAAGAAGACGAATTAGAAGAATAAGAAGTAGAAGAAGAAGATGAATAAGAAGAAGAAGACCAATTATAAGAAAAAGAAGACGACGAATTAGAAGAAGAAGACGAATTAGAAGAAGAAGACGACGATTTAGAAGAAGAAGTCGAATTAGAAGAAGAAGAATACGAATTAGAAGAAGAAGAAAAAGAAGGAGAAGAAAAGAAGAAGAAGACAAATTAGAAGAAGAAGACGAATTAGAAGAAGAAGATGAAGTAGAAGACCAATTAGAATAAAAGAAGAAGAGGAATTAGAAGAAGAAGCAGAAGCAGACGAATTAGAGGAAGAGGACGAATTAGAAGAAGAAGACAGATTAGAAGAAGAAGAAGAAGAAGAAGAAGAAGAAGAAGAAGAAGAAGAAGACGAAGAAGAAGAAACAGCGATAGATCTATTACTGCTTTAAATTTAAAAATTGCTAAAATATTACACCTACATGAAGAACAGAACTTATACAGGTACAGCCTTGTGTCACACAATTAAAAGTGGGTCAAAATGAAGGAAGAGAGAAAAAGACAGTCTTTATGACAGATAGCATCAGAAACTCCCCGACTTTGAAACATTTGCTAGGCTATAGCGAGGAGAAAGAAGAATGAAGCTTATGAAAGAACACAACATCGGTTCCGCATATAAAATAAATAAAGATTTAAAAAAAAATACATAAAACGTATCTCTTTTTCAGTCAGTATGTTATCTAGCTCGTATCAGTAGATGAAAGGTATGTTCCATATAAACTCGGAACAGAATAGATATAATTCTGTAAGGTTTGAGTAAAAGAAGAGATACGTGGAAGTTAATGTTAATGAGCCATTACTGATTAAAATTTAAATATACTTTCATGTCGAAAAGGACGTAGCTGATATACAAAAATTTATCTGAGGTCTCCTAAATTTGTTTTAATATAATTCACAGTATCTGGAGGCTGGTAGTTACTGATGGGAAGATAACTGCTCGTAAAAGTTGATGAGAGTGAGCTATAGCGAGGCTTAAAAGAAACACATTTTGAAACCGTGACAACTTAGGCAAGTTTACAGTCTTCATAAAACTAGTTTTTATTAACCATTTTTTGTTTAACTTCACATCAGGTTTTATATTTTTCATCATCATCATCATCATCATCATCATCATCATCATCATCATCATCATCATCATCATCATCATCATCATCGCCTTTCAGCCCCCCGAGAAGCATAGGCGTTCAACAAACTCATGCCAAGTCTTCCTGTCCCGTTCTATCAGCTCAAGGTCTTTCCGTGACCTCTTCATGCAATTCATGTCTATCTCCAGTTCTTTTTCCTATGTGTTCCTTAGTCTTCCTCTAACTCTCTTACACTGAGGATTCCAGAACAAGAACTGTCTGGCAAAGCTATCAAAAGGTTTCCTCTATGTGTGTCCTATCCATCTCCAGCGTCTTCTTCTCATCTTTTGTTCCACTAGCACTTGTCTAGTTCTTGTCATCAGTTCCACATTAGTGATCTTGTTATACTACTTCAAACCTTCTGTTCTACGCAAGCAACAATTTATGAAAGACTGTAGCTTTTTGATTGTTGGTTTTATTGTTTTCCATGTTTCAGAGCCATACAATATGACTGACTAGACATTTGCATTGACAAGTCTGATTTTTGTGTTGGATTTAATTTCTTTTTATCTCCATACATTTCCCAATGCACTGAATGTCCCCTAGCCTTTTGTATTCTTATTTTTATATCCTTGTTTGTTCTTCCAACAGTGTCTATATTGCTGCCAAAGTACACGTATGATTCTACATCTTATAGTGGTGTTTCTTGTAGTGGTGTTTCTTGAAGTGTGGTACTGTTATCGTTTTCTGCATTTATTCTCATTATCTTTGTTGTCTCCCTGCGTATTTTCAGACCCACTTGCTATGATCTCTCATCAAGTATTGTCATTTTGTCTTGCATCTGATTACTGTTATGGGACAGGACAGCCAGGTCGTTGGCAAAATCTACGTAGATCGTCAAGCTATTTAGTTAGAGGTTCCTTTTCTTTTGGCTGAAGTCGATGTTTTCATAACCCATTCTATAGCCAATAAGAAAGAAATGGTGACAAAAAGCATCCTTGTCGCACTCCAGTTCTTATTCCAAAGGTTCCTGCAAGCTGTCCTTCATGAAGAACTCTGCATGTCATGTCTTCATACATTTTCTTTATTAAGCTAATGATCTTCAGGAGGGACTCCATAATGCCTTATCAATTTCCAAAGTGATTTTCTCTCTACACTGTCAAATACCTTTTCTTTCATAGTGCACAAATCCAGTGTAAAAAGGTGAGTTCCATTCCATGCTTTGTTCCAATATTATTATCAGTGTGGCTATCTGGTCTGTACAGGTTCTGTTTTGCCTGAAACCTGCTTATTATCTCTCAGTTGTCTATCTATGGAATCTTTCAATCTCACCAGGATGATCCTGTTTAATATTTTTCCTGGCACTGATAGTAACATTATTCCTCTGAAATTTGTGCGCTCTTGTAAATCTCCTTTCTTAGGCAACATGACTAGATGTCCTTCTTTCCACTCTGCTGGTATGTCTTCTCTCTCTCAGACTTTACCCAGTTATTTGTATAGTATCTCTGCAAAGGTGTCAATATTTGTTTTGATGCCCTCTGCAGAAATGCTGTCACGTAGGTCTTTATATCATTAAATTGCCTACATCTTCTTCCTATTCTCTCGCCCGAATCCTTTTATTTTATTATCTTTCCGTACTTGTTTTTCCTGTATTTTTCGCATCACTTGTTTGCGAAAAATATTTTCTTCAGTACTCTCAAACTTTACCTTGTGTTTTTCTCATACTGGGATACGTAACTCGATTACATAGATGTCAGTCTCTGCCGGTCGAACCATAGCTGTGAATATACAGTTCTCGCCAGACATACGTCTGCAGTTTCCCCGGTCAGAGCGCGGCCCGACCGGATTTCTGGGCCTGGGGTGTGAGAAATTCGTTTCGCTGGACATGAGCAGACTTTTGGTCTACCATTTTCACCTGACACTAGCGTAGGTGTCAAATCCGGCATCCTCACAGTGCAGGAACGAGACAGCTGTCTACAGTTTGCAGAAACGCATGAGGGTTTTCGTTAGAAAAACCTGGCGTAGCGTGAAAAATCGTTCCGCACCGCAGACAGGCTGTCTGGGATTTGAAGCTGACACGCGTACATCTCGGTCAGTAGGTGGCAGTTACGACACGCGTTAAGCTGACGTAAATGTTGGGAGTAGAGGAGATAATTTCGCTTGGCGAAATAAAATGGAGCCCTTTGTCTGATTTTAAGATATTGGCCCGAGTTTGAAACTTTATTTTCATTCTCACTCAGTAACTTCGCAGTAAAGACAGAACTAGCCTTCGTTCGATTTCTAAAATATCTCTGTGAATAGAGATGGCCTTTAGTTTGGTCGAAGTGGTTTAAGTTCTTAGTACTTCTGTGTTTGAGGTATATACTATATTCTAGTATTTTGTGAAGTGATTAAGTGTTAAATCGCCGATTTCATTTTAAACCAGTTCTGTGTGCAGAGTGATCATTTTAATAGTTTGTTATTTTCTTTAGTCGACGAGTTACAGTGGAGAGCAAGATAAATTATAAATGTCTAGCAAAACCCATTCGGCTATTAAATGAATTTAATTTAACTGCTAACTACTCAGTCGAGAATATTTTATATCTAACTTATAAATGCTAGATGCGACATCAGTGAATATTGACGGAATACGCATGATATTCCTAATTCATGATGATCGAATTTTATATAACTTATTTCCCGGGAAGTTTTAAATTATAAGTCAAGCGGTCGGCTTGCTATTTAAAATGTAAGTTATATTAAGTAAATAATATGTAAATGATTTATATGTGCTTTTCCTTTTATACAGTGAAATACTGGGGTGACCCGAACTTTACCAGCATTTAATAAGAGTTCACACTTGTGAAGAAATAGACAGTCCTTATTTTGAACCACGTGGGTTTCTCAAGTAACACTGATCTGACAGTGCATATGCAAACAGAGTTAGACAGAAATACTATATCCCACTAACGGATTTTCAAAGACTGTAATGATCAATACTGGGCCTGTGAACCAGATCTTAATTTCTTCCATAAACTCTACGTAAATTTTCTGCCTGGCGGCGAGAATAATTACAATCAATAACATTAACTTTCCGACATTGTTGACAAGTGAGTGGGGAACTAAGATTTTCGGTTTGAGAGAAGTTGTCCACCGGTCATCTTCCTAATTAAGGGAAACTTCGTGTTCTGACATTTTGTGCTCGTTTAAGCCTAATTCTTACCTCGTGAGTTAAGTGACATTAACTTTAGTCTGAAATAACTATCGCCTGAAGCAGACGCTCCCCAGATCCATTTTGATGAAACCAACAAACAAATCTGCAGAGCTGGGATCTGTTTCATTAAACGACAGTAACAGATAAAAAGTGTGAGTGTCCAAAATTTGCGCCAGCCGGCGAAACCACAACACGATTGTAAGTATATCAGGGCCCTGATGAAAGAACCGAGTGAAAGTGACGGAAGGATGTTCGTAGTATAATACACTCACTTGTTATATTTGCTTTTTCCTTAGGCGAGATTTGCTGCTTAAGTAACGTGTTCCTTTAGAATAGATACTGCTGTCAAAGTCAGTCTATACCTTCAAAGGGGAACAATATTAGACCCTAACCACATGCATCTATAACTCTTTGGGCCATCATCTGTTCTCTTAACGGGGCTGTGGGCTAAACCTAGAGTAAGATTCGAACGGGTTATCATCCTTGTAGCATTTTCTTGAATTTTATGACTATTTGTATATGCTTTTCCTTGATGTATTTCTTTGGTGTTGGTGAGAAGATTTTTTTTTAGATGATAATAATAAAAATCTCTCTTGAACTAAATCAGTGCGTTGGTCAGCTCGATCCCAATTATCTGTATAATCATTGATATAGAGTTTCCAAGTCTGTGTGTTTAACTGTCGTCACGTGTATGTGCGTGCCCGTGAGTAGATAGAATTATATGTAATATATATGTGGTTTAGACTGTCGGACTCTGTAAAAACCGTCGTAGAGGATAGGTGAGAGAGAGAAGAATTCTTTTCGCTTTCAGCGACAGCATCTATACCACAGTCTATCATCTCACCTGTGTGGAACTTCTATTGTTTTACTAATTCTCACGGTGCCAATCACCTATTCAAATCTATTCAGAAGGGACCAAACTCAGTCTTAATTCTCCTATCAAAAAATCTACGACAAATGGGTTCTCGTCCGACGGATTTTTGAACTTAGAATAGGAAGACGAGTACGACAAATGCGGACTCGTCTATCTGGATTTTGAATTTAAGATTCTTTATTCTGAAATAGAGTAAGAGTGTGATGTCTTGTGAGTTTTGTATCTTTTAAAAATATTTTTTCCCCTAGACTAACGATCTGTTTACGGGCGTGCTGACCACACAAACTGATAAGTTTTTTCCACAGCATTAAGAAGCATTATACATTTGGTTTACAGGTTGATTTTGTCGGAATACATGTTAATTAATGATTTTGCAATACTAAACGCTTTTAAAGTTTGGTGAGTGTATAACATTCACAAGGGTTCTGAAGCAGGAAGGTGTTTGAACTAAAGTTAAGGAGTGCGTTTCGGACTATTTGTCCAGATTAATTGCCTCCCTCACCCTAACTGTCTTCAGGGGGAAACTTGATAGTGGATTAAAATTAAGGGATTATTTTTCTCTTTAATTTTTACAATAATTATTTTGTTTCCACTGTAGCAACTTATTTTTCAGAAGTAATCTTAACTACCATTTAGTTGGCGTAGTCGTGTTTTGCATTAGGTGCTTTATTGCCGATTAATAGCAGCGATAGTTAGATTTTTATTTTTGGAGGAGGTATCCCAGAGTTAAGGATATCATCTTTTGAATTTTGGTACATTTTTTTCTCGTAAGTGGTTGGAACCAGTGTATCCTTTTTCCTATTTTCTTTCTCCACTAGTCTCAGTCACTGACCTAATATGGCCGAGAGGGCAAAGCTTAGACAACTCCTCAGGGACGAAGCGAGAGAGGAGGGACTGGAAGGAGAGGAAGCGAAAGCATTTGTCAGAGACGAACTCGAGAGATATGACGAGAAGAGAAAAGCAGCCGAAGCTAAAGAGGAAAAAGAAGAACTAAGGAGGAAAGAAGAAGCAGCCGAAGCTTTACAGCAGAAGAAGATGGACGAGGAAATGGAAATTCGCAGGATGCAGCATGAGGAAAGAGAGAAGGAGAGGGAGAGACAGCATGAGAAGGAGAGAGAAGAGAGACAGCATGAGTTGGCTCTTAAAACTCTAGAATTCCAAAGTCGTGGTGCTGCCTCTATCTCTAGCAATGGAGAGTCTTCTCCTCATTCTTCCTTAACTGATCCTTCTAGCACGCAATCTACTCACCTCACTGCTATGTCTTTCGCTCTAGAATCTTTCCCTTGTCCAAATGAGAAGATTGACACTTGGCTAGAAAAATTTGAGAAAATTGCAACTCTGTACGATTTAGAGAGGTCGCGTTGGAATATGAAACTTTCCCAGGCCCTAAAAGGTTCTGCTTACGATGTTTATTCTAAGCTGGAGAGTAGCCAACAAGACGACTACGACTTGTTGAAGAAAGCTTTGCTGGAGCGCTTTGAAATGAACTCTCGCAAGTTTTTGTACCTGTTACGCAACAGCCGGAAAGAGAATTCTGAAACTTTTCAGCAGTTCTCGTCTCGTTTGAAGAGATATCTGACAAAGTGCTTAGAGCTCTCGCAGCTCCCCTCTACCTATGAAGGTCTTGAGGAATTTGTTTTAACAGAACAAATAAAGAATACATTGTCTGCAGATACCCGGAGATTTCTAGCTGAGCAGGGTGCAGAAAAACTTGAAGACATCTTAGAGAAGTCTGAGCGTTACCAAAATGCGCTGGCTGAACTACCGGCCACAAAACGGAAACCGACAGAGGAGCATTTTCGAAAAAATAATCTAGAGCAATCTTCTCAGGCTTCCAACTCGAATAACCACAGAGAAACTGGACCTCAAAAACCCCCTCCGGAAAAATCAAAGTTCTACAAGAACAAGTACCCCAACCACCCCAAACAGTTTGATCAACCCGACCGCCCTACATGGCAGCGCAGCCAGAAAGGACAAGGTGGCAAAGGGAGAACCCCTGAGCACGGGACTAATGATCAGATTGAGCATACCGAGCCGAAACGCATCGGATGCTTATTGACAGTCTCGCAAGGCGGAATTATTGACAGTGATTCCCAACCTGTTGGGGATACACCCTCAACGCGAGGTACTGTTATTTTGAACGGTTCTCAAACTTCTTGCTTATTTGACACGGGGCTTTCTTACGATTGCATTGTTGCCAGAAACCTGGTCAAACCCGGTCAAGAGACAGCAGAGACCGTCCAACTTTGTGGAGTTCGTAAGAGTGATGCACCTACAGCGCTTCCCATCGCATTGGTGGAGATCGACTCTGATTTTGTCAGAGGTGTGATCAAAGCGGCTGTTATGGATGATCCCATCTACCCAGTCATACTTGGCGGGAGATACGTGTGTATTGGGAAACCGGAAGAGTCGATTGTGGCAGCAGTAACTACAAGAGGGCAAACCAAGAAGGAACGGGAGCCTGCGCCTAATTTGTTACCCATGGAACTTAAAGAAGCGCAATACAAGGACCCTACTTTGGCACCCTGCTTTAGGAAACTGCCCATGGCTAAGGAACCCAGACAGCAGGGGACATTTTTTCTGAGGATGGCGTACTTTATCGGAGAACGGGCAAGCCTGACCAAGGTTACAACCAGCTCCTAGTACCGAAACAGTACAGAAGCCAAATCCTAGAAATGGGGCACTCTCTTCCCTTCAGCGGACATATGGGACAGAACGCCACAAACCAAAGGATAACCACTCATTATTGGTGGCCAGGATTAAATACTGATATTATCAGATATGTCAAATCCTGCGCCCAGTGCCAACGTGTGCCACCCAAGCAACGGGCACCCCCAGTCTCTTTGGGTGAAATGCCAATAGTGGGAACACCATTCGAACGGGTTGTGATCGACATTTTAGGACCCTTAGAAAGGACTAAAAGAAGGAACAGGTTTATCCTGACCTTAGTCGATACATGCACTTTATGGGCAGAAGCTATTCCGCTAACATGCGCAGATGCCAAGCAATTCGCAGAAGCCCTCGTGCAGATTTTCACTCGGTTGGGATTCCCACAGCAAGTGTTGACGGATAACGGATCTCCATACCGAAACCTGTTGATGGATGAGATCGTTAAGATCTTGAGGACCCAACACATCCACATTAAGCCATATACTCCGGCAGGAAATGGGCTCGTGGATCGTGCTAATGGAAACCTCAACATGTTGCTAAGTAAACTGGCACAAGTGAAACCTGAAGATTGGGATCTTTGTATTCCTGGAGCTTTATTTGGCTACAGAGAATCTCCTCATACTTCCACAGGATTTCCGCCAGCTACACTCTTATTCGGCAGACCCATTAAGGGCCCGCTTGAAGCCTTACTTCAGTCTCTGACAGACGAGAAGGCGGATGAGACAGTTGTCTCAGCCAGTAAATATGTGTCGGTTTTAAAGGAAAGGTTGAAACTAGGGTGGGACCTAGCAACGACTAACTTTAAGCGAGCACGCACAAAGCACGCTAACCGATACAGGAAAGTCGCGAAAGAGAGAGAACTGGAAGCAGGAGAGAAAGTTTTGGTGTTACTCCCTACCGGAAACAACCAACTGAAGATCGGATGGCAAGGGCCGTTTACCGTCCTGAAAAAGATTTCTAAGGCTAACTACCAGATCTCTATTCAAGGAAAGGAGAAGGTTTTCCATTTAAATCTGTTAAAGAGATACTCGGAAACACCAGTGCCAACCTCCGACCATCTCCTGACGATCGCCAAAGCTGACAAAGATGATGATAGTGGCAGGGATATTCCACCGCAATCACACGAAATCTTACAAAAATGTCAGAAGCGGCGACGCTCTTTCAAGCGCGCATGGGAGACATTCCAGAGGAAGGAAACTTTGCGGAGTAGACTTCAGTGGGAATTGCACAGAGAGGGAGGGGGAAGATGAGAGGGAAGAAGACAGACACCCCGAAGCTACGGTTATAGGAAATTTAATTCCATAACGTAGACATGGAGTGCTTCCATATCTTAAGGGGGGACGTCCTGTCACGTAGGTCTTTATATCATTAAATTGCCTACATCTTCTTCCTATTCTCTCACCCGAATCCTTTTATTTTATTATCATTCCGTACTTGTTTTTCCTGTATTTTTCGCATCACTCGGTTGCGAAAAATATTTTCTTCAGTATTTTCAAACTTTACCTTGTGTTTTTCTCATACTGGGATACGTAACTCGATTACATAGATGTCAGTCTCTGCCGGTCGAACCATAGCTGTGAATATACAGTTCTCGCCAGACATACGTCTGCAGTTTCCCCGGTCAGAGCGCGGCCCGACCGGATTTCTGGGCCTGGGGTGTGAGAAATTCGTTTAGCTGGACATGAGCAGACTTTTGGTCTACCATTTTCACCTGACACTAGCGTAGGTGTCAAACCCGGCATCCTCACAGTGCAGGAACGAGACAGCTGTCTACAGTTTGCAGAAACGCATGAGGGTTTTCGTTAGAAAAACCTGGCGTAGCGTGAAAAATCGTTCCGCACCGCAGACAGGCTGTCTGGGATTTGAAGCTGACACGCGTACATCTCGGTCAGTAGGTGGCAGTTACGACACGCGTTAAGCTGACGTAAATGTTGGGAGTAGGGGAGATAATTTCGCTTGGCGAAATAAGTTGGGGCGCTTTGTCTGATTTTAAGATATTGGCCCGAGTTTGAAACTTTATTTTCATTCTCACTCAGTAACTTCGCAGTAAAGACAGAACTAGCCTTCGTTCGATTTCTAAAATATCTCTGTGAATAGAGATGGCCTTTAGTTTGGTCGAAGTGGTTTAAGTTCTTAGTACTTCTGTGTTTGAGGTATATACTATATTCTAGTATTTTGTGAAGGGATTAAGTGTTAAATCGCCGATTTCATTTTAAACCAGTTCTGTGTGCAGAGTGATCATTTTAATAGTTTCTTATTTTCTTTAGTCGACGAGTTACAGGGGAGAGCAAGATAAATTATAAATGTCTAGCTAAACCCATTCGGCTATTAAATGAATTTAATTTAACTGCTAACTACTCAGTCGAGAATATTTTATATCTAACTTATAAATGCTAGATGCGACATCAGTGAATATTGACGGAATACGCATGATATTCCTAATTCATGATGATCGAATTTTATATAACTTATTTCCCGGGAAGTTTTAAATTATAAGTCAAGCGGTCGGCTTGCTATTTAAAATGTAAGTTATATTGAGTACATAATATGTAAATGATTTATATGTGCTTTTCCTTTTATACAGTGAAATACTGGGGTGACCCGAAGTTTACCAGCATTTAATAAGAGTTCACACTTGTGAAGAAATAGACAGTCCTTATTTTGAACCACGTGGGTTTCTCAAGTAACACTGATCTGACCGTGCATATGCAAACAGAGTTAGACAGAAATACTGTATCCCACTAACGGGTTTTCAAAGACTGTAATGATCAATACTGGGCCTGTGAACCAGATCTTAATTTCTTCCATAAACTCTACGTAAATTTTCTGCCTGGCGGCGAGAATAATTACAATCAATAACATTAACTTTCCGACATTGTTGACAAGTGAGTGGGGAACTAAGATTTTCGGTTTGAGAGAAGTTGTCCACCGGTCATCTTCCTAATTAAGGGAAACTTCGTGTTCTGACATTTTGTGCTCGTTTAAGCCTAATTCTTACCTCGTGAGTTAAGTGACATTAACTTTAGTCTGAAATAACTATCGCCTGAAGCAGACGCTCCCCAGATCCATTTTGATGAAACCAACAAACAAATCTGCAGAGCTGGGATCTGTTTCATTAAACGACAGTAACAGATAAAAAGTGTGAGTGTCCAAAATTTGCGCCAGCCGGCGAAACCACAACACGATTGTAAGTATATCAGGGCCCTGATGAAAGAACCGAGTGAAAGTGACGGAAGGATGTTCGTAGTATAATACACTCACTTGTTATATTTGCTTTTTCCTTAGGCGAGATTTGCTGCTTAAGTAACGTGTTCCTTTAGAATAGATACTGCTGTCAAAGTCAGTCTATACCTTCAAAGGGGAACAATATTAGACCCTAACCACATGCATCTATAACTCTTTGGGCCATCATCTGTTCTCTTAACGGGGCTGTGGGCTAAACCTAGAGTAAGATTCGAACGGGTTATCATCCTTGTAGCATTTTCTTGAATTTTATGACTATTTGTATATGCTTTTCCTTGATGTATTTCTTTGGTGTTGTGAGAAGATTTTTTTTTTAGATGATAATAATAAAAATCTCTCTTGAACTAAATCAGTGCGTTGGTCAGCTCGATCCCAATTATCTGTATAATCATTGATATAGAGTTTCCAAGTCTGTGTGTTTAACTGTCGTCACGTGTATGTGCGTGCCCGTGAGTAGATAGAATTATATGTAATATATATGTGGTTTAGACTGTCGGACTCTGTAAAAACCGTCGTAGAGGATAGGTGAGAGAGAGAAGAATTCTTTTCGCTTTCAGCGACAGCATCTATACCACAGTCTATCATCTCACCTGTGTGGAACTTCTATTGTTTTACTAATTCTCACGGTGCCAATCACCTATTCAAATCTATTCAGAAGGGACCAAACTCAGTCTTAATTCTCTTATCAAAAAATCTACGACAAATGCCATCTGGACCAACCGTTTTTCCATCTTTAGAAGCTCTATGGCTTTCTTTATCTCTTCCTTGGTTGGCATTTCACAGCTGACTTAGTGTATTGAGGATTTCCTCAGAATGTTCTGTCCACCTGTTCATTTACTCTTGCATATGTTACTATATTTGTCGCGTGTCAAATCTTTGATGTTCAGAATCTCTATTTTCCCTCCTCATAATAGAGAGTGAAACTTTGCATGCAGCTTCTGTCCAAGATACATTTTATAATCTATCAGTGTCTTTTTTACCGGCATTGACCTAGCGGAACTTTGTTAAAGTAGAAGAAATAATGATCTGCGAATTGTGACAGGGTACTAAATTGGCTGTATGTCCTTTCACAATTTACTTTCGCAGCAAGGCGATGTCGCTGTTTGGATGGTCCTTGGTTCCATTCTCAGTGAGCCTATCCTTTATATTTCTTTTCTTTTGTCTGGTGTCCTTCTTTCTAACAAATGCCTGTTATTTACCTACATTTAATTATATATCGATTATAACAGGTTGCATTTCTTCAAAACAAGGCAAAACTTCTAAAATAAACGTTACCATTTCTTGTTTCTTATTATTATTCTCAGCTCTTTGTCGTTAATATTCAAGTTCTCTAACTGGCAACAAACAAAAGCTGTAAGATTTGATTACCAGATAAGAAACTTCCACCAGATAAAATGGTGTGTGAGCTATCATATCATCTGTTGTCTTTTTACATAACACATTCAGTGGCATACGTCAAAATTATGCCAGGAATGTCAGTCGCTGGAAATAATGTAAATAATTTGCAATATACTAAGGGCGCGGTCATAGTAGTAACAAGTTAAAAAGACGTGCCGGAAAAGATTAATAAGATAATGACAGAAAGTACAAATAAAAGCCTACGCCTAAATAGAACTAAGAAAGTAGATTTTAGGCATCTTGACAAAACAGAATGCTCCATAAGACAGCGCCTAAGAAAACTGGATTCTTTTTGAACCAAGTTCGAATATTTAAATACCAGAAAATACTAAATAGAAAATAAAGAAATTATATGGAAAGTGTATTTCAGAAACAAAGAACAGGGTAGCCCAAATAAAAACAATATTCCCAGAAAATTGGATGTTTCAGTTCGAACATGATTTGTGTGAGAAAATAATCTTATTCTTTTGTTCATTTTATATTTCTTCGTTCCTATCGGTCAGCATTTACTCGACCACCCTGTCTTCCTTCTAATCCGTTAATTATCTTTTACTTACGCCTGCAACTCTCGATATTATCTTGGCCTTGTCATGTTGACCCAGGTACTTTACTAGCCCACCAGCTGTATGACCTGTTTATCTTTCTTTGTGGCCCATCGGTGCTTAGCGAGAAAGGAAACAAAGCCACGTTGACTTGTTTGGTTAATCACCAGCACTAGATGGATTAAGCTGTTCGTGATCGCACTAGATTGCATAACGACTTCCGGCCAGACGGTAAATGTGTCTGATAGTGGTAATTTAGATTTGTCATCTCGTACCACCTTTAAAGAGATTATTAGTTGTAATAATCAAGGGCAGGTCACTTGATTTAATGGTTTTGGTAAACAAGTAATACTTAAAGGGCAATACCTTATATGGTCAGGCAATAATGTTCAGAATGACGGGGTGGGGGAAACCCATACTTAAAATCAGACTCCTTACCGTTGGGGTTGGTTAAGATTAGAAATGAAACTAAACTTAATTAGGTATCACCCAAGAAAACTTCACGTGGGGACATTTGTATATTTTTGTGTGATTAGGTCTCACCCAATAGAACCTCACTGGAAAGCATGTGTGCGGGGGCCAAAATTCCGCTTAAGGCCTAGGGTATTTTAAGATTTTCCCATTGCATTCCATCTTCGTCAAGGAGAAATCATAGACAGCCAAAATAACAAGTAATAACAAGCATTCCATTCAATATCCACTTTTGACGGGTAAGAGATGACTGGTGATAAGGGTTCAGAGAAGTTCTCCTTGATCTGAGTGGTCTGCGAGAACATCTTAGCAATCTATGCTAGGCGAGCTTTCCATTATTTCAAGCGCTCCAGTAACGCTTCTTCAATCAGATTCATAGTTGTAACTGTTGGCTGCTTTCAAAGTTTGGCGTATACAGGTCATACGCAGAACTTTTGCAGAGCCTGAGAAGAAGCTGGTCAACTATTCCAACGCGACCTCTATAAACCGTTAATCGAGAGTTGCAATTGAAGTCAAATTTTTCTTGCAACGTGTCCAATCTTCTCATTAGGAGAACAAGGGAAAGATTCTAGCGGAAAGGACATAGCAGACGCCGATGAGTAGATTGAGAAATATAGAAGGTTGAACAGTTAAGGATATAGAATGATGGTTCTCAGGACATAATCCATTGCTGGAGGTACTAGAGGCAGCATCCACGGCTTCTGGAACTCTAAGGTGTCTTATTGCGCCAGTCTCTGTTGCTGTCGTCGTTGGCTCAAGATTCTCTTTCGCATCATAGCTGTCTCTCCTTTCCTTCTCTCATTCAGATATTTTCTTGGTCTTTAAATCCTTCGACTCGTTCCTCTCAAAAGTCATCCAGTCTCTTCTCATGGCGCTGTGGTTGATTTCTCCTTCTGGACTTTGCTCTCTCCCTGTCGGATTTACATTTCCTAAAATCCACTCTTCTTCTGCTCTGTAGCTTCAGCGTAGCTTTCCTCTCCGCATCATATCTATCAAGTAAACCGTCTATGAACAAATGCTTTTTTCCGGCTTCCTCTCCTTAACTTTGTTCCCTCCTCTCTCGACTTCGTCGCCCTTTATATATATGGTCAAATCTATTTACATTGCTTTCCAGTCGACGACATACCTCGGCCATAGCGTTTTATTTCTGACGTCAGTGCCACTGAGGACTAGTGTTATGAAAGAAATTAAGAAAACAGATGAATTCACTGGTTTCCTACCACTACGAGACTCAAATTTCCAAAAATTCAAAAGGTGGAAGTATCCTTAACCCTGGGATACCTCTGCAAATCTTGTAAAGCTGTTAACTATCGCTGCTATTATTTTTTTATATTTTAGAGAACTTGAATATTAAAGCACCTTAATGAGAGTGCATGAAGAACTACGGGACTACGAAACAACTAAATGGCAACGTTTAGATTACTCTGAAAATAAGCTTGATTTTGAAGAAGATGGAAAACTGTTATAATTCGATTTAGTAAAAATTAAATGTAGGTGAAATTAATCAGGCTTAATTGTTAGATATCCACTGATCATGTTCCTACCAGACTGAAGAAAGGACAGTATCTGGTGAGATAAGCAATTTATCTGCTACGAATGAGAACGCGAAGGCGCACTCCGAAAGCTTTGCTCAAAAACTCTACCTTGCTTCAGAACCCTAAAGTAGTGAATGGAAGACATACACTCACAAAACTTTACAGCGTTTAGTACCCTGTCACAATTTCGCACAATTAACAGGTATATTCGAACAAAATCACTTTAACAAGTTTCCAGCTAATGGGAGGGGGATCAAATGCCGGTAAAAAAGACACAGAAAGACTAACAAATGTATCTTGGACAGATCTGCAATGCAAATAAGCCGAAACACCTCCTCGTATTATGAGATAGTGGGTGGAAAAAGATATTCTGAACAAACTCAAAAGACATCCAGATTTGACACGCGACAAATATTAGTAACATATGCAAGAGTAAAATGAACAGGTGGACAGTACATTCTGAGTAAATCCTCAATACGAGCTAAGTCAGCTGTGAAATGCCAACCAAGGAAGAGATTAAAGTGCAACAGCCATAGAGCTTCTAAGATTGGAAAAACGGGTTGGTCCATATGGCATTTGTCGTAGATTTTTTGATAAGAGAATTAAGACTGAGTTTGGTCCCGGTTCTGAATAGATTTGAATAGGTGATTGGCACCGTGAGAATATAGTAAAACAATAGAAGGTTCCACACAGGTATAGATGAGAGACTGTGGTATAGATGCTGTCGCTGAAAGCGAAAAGAATTCTTCTCTCTCTCAGCCTATCCTCTACGACGGTTTTTACAGAGTCCGACAGTGCTAAACCTACATATATGATTACATATAATTCTATCTACTCACGGGCACGCACATACACGTGACGACAGTTTAAAACAACACAGACTTGGAAAACTCTATAAGCAATGATTATACTGATATTTGGGTATCGAGCTGACCAACGCACTGATTTAGTTCAAGAGAGATTTTTTATATTATTATCATCTAAAATAAAAATCTTCTCACAACACCAAAGAAAATACATCAAGGAAAAAGCATATACAAATAGTCATAAAATTCAGGGGGGGGGGGGGGGGGTGGGGGGGTTAAAATGCTACAAGGATGATAACCCGTTCGAATCTTACTCTAGGTTTAGCCCACAGCCCCCGTTAAGAGAACAGATGATGGCCCAAAGAGTTATAATGCATGTGGTTAGGGTCTAATATTGGTTTCCCCTTTGAAGGTATAAGACTGACTTTGACAGCAGTATCTATTCTAACGTAACACGTTACTTAAGCAGCAAATCTCGCCTAAGGAAAAAACACATATAACAAAGTGAGTGTATTATACTACGAACAATCCTTCCGTCACTTTCACTCGGTTCCTTTCATCAGGGCCCTGATATACTTACAATCGTGTTGTGGTTTCGCCGGCTGGCGCAAATTTTGGACACTCACACTTTTTATCTGTTACTGTCGTTTAATGAAACAGATCCCAGATCTGCAGATTTGTTTGTTGGTTTCATCAAAAATGGATCTGGGGAGCGTCTGCTTCAGGCGATAGTTATTTCAGACTAAAGTTAATGTCACTTAACTCACGAGGTAATGAATTAGGCTTAAACGAGCACAAAAAGTCAGAACACGAAGTTTCCCTTAATTAGGAAGATGACCGGTGGACAACTTCTCTCTCAACCGAAAATCTTAGTTCCCCACTCACCTTGTCAACAATGTCGGAAAGTTAATGTTATTGATTGTAATTATTCTCGCCGCCAGGCAGAAAATTTACGTAGAGTTTATGGAAGAAATTAAGATCTGGTTCACAGGCCCAGTATTGATCATTACAGTCTTTGAAAACCCGTTAGTGGGATACAGTATTTCTGTCTAACTCTGTTTGCCTATGCACTGTCAGATCAGTGTTACTTGANAAANNCACNTGGTTNAAAATAAGGNCNNTCTANNANTNNACNAATATGAANTNTTATTAAANGCCGGTANAGTTCGGGTCACCCCAGTATTTCACTGTATAAAAGGAAAAGAGCACATATAAATCATTTTTACATAATATGTACTCAATATAACTTACATTTTAAATAGCAAGCCGACCGCTTGACTTATAATTTAAAACTTCCCGGGAAATAAGTTATATAAAATTCGATCATCATGAATTAGGAATATCATGCGTATTCCGTCAATATTCACTGATGTCGCATCTCTAGCATTTATAAGTTAGATATAAAATATCTCTCGACTGAGTATTAGCAGTTAAATTAAATTCATTTAATAGCCGAATGGGTTTAGCTAGACATTTATAATTTATAACTTGCTCTCCCCTGTAACTCGTCGACTAAAGAAAATAAGAAACTATTAAAATGATCACTCTGCACACAGAACTGGTTTAAAATGAAATCGGCGATTTAACACTTAATCCCTTCACAAAATACTAGAATATAGTATATACCTCAAACACAGAAGTACTAAGAACTTAAACCACTTCGACCAAACTAAAGGCCATCTCTATTCACAGAGATATTTTAGAAATCGAACGAAGGCTAGTTCTGTCTTTACTGCGAAGTTACTGAGTGAGAATGAAAATAAAGTGTCAAACTCGGGCCAATATCTTAAAATCAGACAAAGGGCCCCAACTTATTTCGCCAAGCGAAATTATCTCCCTACTCCCAACATTTACGTCAAGCTTAACGCGTGTCGTAACTGCCACCTACTGACCGAGATGTACGCGTGTCAGCTTCAAATCCCAGACAGCCTGTCTGCGGTGCGGAACGATTTTTTCACGCTACGCCAAGTTTTTCTAACGAAAACCCTCATGCGTTTCTGCAAACTGTAGACAGCTGTCTCGTTCCTGCACTGTGAGGATGCCGGGTTTGACACCATACGCTAGTGTCAGGTGAAAATGGTAGACCAAAAGTCTGCTCATGTCCAGCTAAACGAATTTCTCACCCTCCAGGCACAGAAATGCGGTCGGGCCGCGCTCTGACCGGGGAAACTGNANACGTATGTCTGNCGANAACTGTATATTCNCAGCTATGGTTCNACCGGCAGAGACNGACANCTATGTAATAGAATTACGTATCCCAGTATGAGAAAAACACAAGGTAAAGTTTGAAAATACTGAAGAAAATATTTTTCGCAACGAGTGATGCGAAAAATACAGGAAAAACAAAGTACGGAATGATAATAAAATAAAGTGATTCGGGTGAGAGAATAGGTAAGAAGATGTAGGCAATTTAATGATATAAAGGACCTACGTGACAGGGACGTCCCCCCTTAAGATATGGAAGCACTCCATGTCTACGTTATGGAATTAAATTTCCTATAAACCCGTAGCTTCGGGGTGTCTGTCTTCTTCCCTTCTCATCTTCCCCCTCCCATCTCTGTGCAATTCCCACTGAAGTCTACTCCGCAAAGTTTTCCTTCCTCTGGAATGTCTCCCATGCGCGCTTTGAAAAGAGCGTCCGCCGCTTCTGACATTTTTGTAAGATTTCGTGTGAATTGCGGTGGAAATATCCCTGCCACTATCATCATCTTTGTCAGCTTTTTGGCGATCGTCAGGAGATGGTCGGAGGTTGGCACTGGTTTTTCCAAGTATCTCTTTAAGAGATTTAAATGGAAAACCTTCTCCTTTCCTTGAATAGAGATCTGGTAGTTAGCCTTTGAAATCTTTTTCAGGACGGTAAACGGCCCTTGCCATCCGATCTTCAGTTGGTTGTTTCCGGTAGGGAGTAACACCAAAACTTTCTCTCCTGCTTCCAGTTCTCTCTCTTTCGCGACTTTCCTGTATCGGTTAGCGTGCTTTGTGCGTGCTCGCTTAAAGTTAGTCGTTGCTAGGTCCCACCCTAGTTTCAACCTTTCCTTTAAAACCGACACATATTTACTTGCTGAGACAACTGTCTCATCCGCCTTCTCGTCTGTCAGAGACTGAAGTAAGGCTTCAAGCGGGCCCTTAATGGGTCTGCCGAATAAGAGTGTAGCTGGCGGAAATCCTGTGGAAGTATGAGGAGATTCTCTGTAGCCAAATAAAGCTCCAGGAATACAAAGATCCCAATCTTCATGTTTTCACTTGTGCCAGTTTACTTAGCAACATGTTGAGGTTTCCATTAGCACGTTCCACGAGCCCATTTCCGGCCGGAGTATATGGCTTAGTGTGGATGTGTTGGGTCCTCAAGATCTTAACGATCTCATCCATCAACAGGTTTCGGTATGGAGATCCGTTATCCGTCAACACTTGCTGAGGGAAT
The DNA here is from genome assembly GCA_024509875.1 of Oreohelix idahoensis. Taxonomy (NCBI): domain Eukaryota; kingdom Metazoa; phylum Mollusca; class Gastropoda; order Stylommatophora; family Oreohelicidae; genus Oreohelix; species Oreohelix idahoensis. Next base: position 17,799 of record JAMPIV010018044.1, on the reverse strand, counting down.
CCCAACCGAGTGAAAATCTGCACGAGGGCTTCTGCGAATTGCTTGGCATCTGCGCATGTTAGCGGGATAGCTTCTGCCCATAAAGTGCATGTATCGACTAAGGTCAGGATAAACCTGTTCCTTCTTTTAGTCCTTTCTAAGGGTCCTAAAATGTCGATCACAACCCGTTCGAATGGTGTTCCCACTATTGGCATTTCACCCAAAGAGACTGGGGGTGCCCGTTGCTTGGGTGGCACACGTTGGCACTGGGCACAGGATTTGACATATCTGATAATATCAGTATTTACTCCTGGCCACCAATAATGAGTGGTTATCCTTTGGTTTGTGGCGTTCTGTCCCATATGTCCGCTGAAGGGAAGAGAGTGCCCCATTTCTAGGATTTGGCTTCTGTACTGTTTCGGTACTAGGAGCTGGTTGTAACCTTGGTCAGGCTTGCCCGTTCTCCGATAAAGTACGCCATCCTCAGAAAAAATGTCCCCGTGCTGTCTGGGTTCCTTAGCCATGGGCAGTTTCCTAAAGCAGGGTGCCAAAGTAGGGTCCTTGTATTGCGCTTCTTTAAGTTCCATGGGTAACAAATTAGGCGCAGGCTCCCGTTCCTTCTTGGTTTGCCCTCTTGTAGTTACTGCTGCCACAATCGACTCTTCCGGTTTCCCAATACACACGTATCTCCCGCCAAGTATGACTGGGTAGATGGGATCATCCATAACAGCCGCTTTGATCACACCTCTGACAAAATCAGAGTCGATCTCCACCAATGCGATGGGAAGCGCTGTAGGTGCATCACTCTTACGAACTCCACAAAGTTGGACGGTCTCTGCTGTCTCTTGACCGGGTTTGACCAGGTTTCTGGCAACAATGCAATCGTAAGAAAGCCCCGTGTCAAATAAGCAAGAAGTTTGAGAACCGTTCAAAATAACAGTACCTCGCGTTGAGGGTGTATCCCCAACAGGTTGGGAATCACTGTCAATAATTCCGCCTTGCGAGACTGTCAATAAGCATCCGATGCGTTTCGGCTCGGTATGCTCAATCTGATCATTAGTCCCGTGCTCAGGGGTTCTCCCTTTGCCACCTTGTCCTTTCTGGCTGCGCTGCCATGTAGGGCGGTCGGGTTGATCAAACTGTTTGGGGTGGTTGGGGTACTTGTTCTTGTAGAACTTTGATTTTTCCGGAGGGGGTTTTTGAGGTCCAGTTTCTCTGTGGTTATTCGAGTTGGAAGCCTGAGAAGATTGCTCTAGATTATTTTTTCGAAAATGCTCCTCTGTCGGTTTCCGTTTTGTGGCCGGTAGTTCAGCCAGCGCATTTTGGTAACGCTCAGACTTCTCTAAGATGTCTTCAAGTTTTTCTGCACCCTGCTCAGCTAGAAATCTCCGGGTATCTGCAGACAATGTATTCTTTATTTGTTCTGTTAAAACAAATTCCTCAAGACCTTCATAGGTAGAGGGGAGCTGCGAGAGCTCTAAGCACTTTGTCAGATATCTCTTCAAACGAGACGAGAACTGCTGAAAAGTTTCAGAATTCTCTTTCCGGCTGTTGCGTAACAGGTACAAAAACTTGCGAGAGTTCATTTCAAAGCGCTCCAGCAAAGCTTTCTTCAACAAGTCGTAGTCGTCTTGTTGGCTACTCTCCAGCTTAGAATAAACATCGTAAGCAGAACCTTTTAGGGCCTGGGAAAGTTTCATATTCCAACGCGACCTCTCTAAATCGTACAGAGTTGCAATTTTCTCAAATTTTTCTAGCCAAGTGTCAATCTTCTCATTTGGACAAGGGAAAGATTCTAGAGCGAAAGACATAGCAGTGAGGTGAGTAGATTGCGTGCTAGAAGGATCAGTTAAGGAAGAATGAGGAGAAGACTCTCCATTGCTAGAGATAGAGGCAGCACCACGACTTTGGAATTCTAGAGTTTTAAGAGCCAACTCATGCTGTCTCTCTTCTCTCTCCTTCTCATGCTGTCTCTCCCTCTCCTTCTCTCTTTCCTCATGCTGCATCCTGCGAATTTCCATTTCCTCGTCCATCTTCTTCTACTGTAAAGCTTCGTCTTCTTCTTCTTTCCTCCTTAGTTCTTCTTTTTCCTCTTTAGCTTCGGCTGCTTTTCTCTTCTCGTCATATCTCTCGAGTTCGTCTCTGACAAATGCTTTCGCTTCCTCTCCTTCCAGTCCCTCCTCTCTCGCTTCGTCCCTGAGGAGTTGTCTAAGCTTTGCCCTCTCGGCCATATTAGGTCAGTGACTGAGACTAGTGGAGAAAGAAAATAGGAAAAAGGATACACTGGTTCCTACCACTTACGAGAAAAAAATGTACCAAAATTCAAAAGATGATATCCTTAACCCTGGGATACCTCCTCCAAAAATAAAAATCTAACTATCGCTGCTATTAATCGGCAATAAAGCACCTAATGCAAAACACGACTACGCCAACTAAATGGTAGTTAAGATTACTTCTGAAAAATTAAGTTGCTACAGTGGAAACAAAATAATTATTGTAAAAATTAAAGAGAAAAATAATCCCTTAATTTTAATCCACTATCAAGTTTCCCCCTGAAGACAGTTAGGGTGAGGGAGGCAATTAATCTGGACAAATAGTCCGAAACGCACTCCTTAACTTTAGTTCAAACACCTTCCTGCTTCAGAACCCTTGTGAATGTTATACACTCACAAAACTTTAAAAGCGTTTTAGTATTGCAAAATCATTAATTAACATGTATTCCGACAAAATCAACCTGTAAACCAAATGTATAATGCTTCTTAATGCTGTGGAAAAAACTTATCAGTTTGTGTGGTCAGCACGCCCGTAAACAGATCGTTAGTCTAGGGGAAAAAATATTTTTAAAAGATACAAAACTCACAAGACATCACACTCTTACTCTATTTCAGAATAAAGAATCTTAAATTCAAAATCCAGATAGACGAGTCCGCATTTGTCGTACTCGTCTTCCTATTCTAAGTTCAAAAATCCGTCGGACGAGAACCCATTTGTCGTAGATTTTTTGATAGGAGAATTAAGACTGAGTTTGGTCCCTTCTGAATAGATTTGAATAGGTGATTGGCACCGTGAGAATTAGTAAAACAATAGAAGTTCCACACAGGTGAGATGATAGACTGTGGTATAGATGCTGTCGCTGAAAGCGAAAAGAATTCTTCTCTCTCTCACCTATCCTCTACGACGGTTTTTACAGAGTCCGACAGTCTAAACCACATATATATTACATATAATTCTATCTACTCACGGGCACGCACATACACGTGACGACAGTTAAACACACAGACTTGGAAACTCTATATCAATGATTATACAGATAATTGGGATCGAGCTGACCAACGCACTGATTTAGTTCAAGAGAGATTTTTATTATTATCATCTAAAAAAAAATCTTCTCACCAACACCAAAGAAATACATCAAGGAAAAGCATATACAAATAGTCATAAAATTCAAGAAAATGCTACAAGGATGATAACCCGTTCGAATCTTACTCTAGGTTTAGCCCACAGCCCCGTTAAGAGAACAGATGATGGCCCAAAGAGTTATAGATGCATGTGGTTAGGGTCTAATATTGTTCCCCTTTGAAGGTATAGACTGACTTTGACAGCAGTATCTATTCTAAAGGAACACGTTACTTAAGCAGCAAATCTCGCCTAAGGAAAAAGCAAATATAACAAGTGAGTGTATTATACTACGAACATCCTTCCGTCACTTTCACTCGGTTCTTTCATCAGGGCCCTGATATACTTACAATCGTGTTGTGGTTTCGCCGGCTGGCGCAAATTTTTGGACACTCACACTTTTTATCTGTTACTGTCGTTTAATGAAACAGATCCCAGCTCTGCAGATTTGTTTGTTGGTTTCATCAAAATGGATCTGGGGAGCGTCTGCTTCAGGCGATAGTTATTTCAGACTAAAGTTAATGTCACTTAACTCACGAGGTAAGAATTAGGCTTAAACGAGCACAAAATGTCAGAACACGAAGTTTCCCCATTAATTAGGAAGATGACCGGTGGACAACTTCTCTCAAACCGAAAATCTTAGTTCCCCACTCACTTGTCAACAATGTCGGAAAGTTAATGTTATTGATTGTAATTATTCTCGCCGCCAGGCAGAAAATTTACGTAGAGTTTATGGAAGAAATTAAGATCTGGTTCACAGGCCCAGTATTGATCATTACAGTCTTTGAAAATCCGTTAGTGGGATATAGTATTTCTGTCTAACTCTGTTTGCATATGCACTGTCAGATCAGTGTTACTTGAGAAACCCACGTGGTTCAAAATAAGGACTGTCTATTTCTTCACGAGTGTGAAACTCTTATTAAATGCTGGTAAAGTTCGGGTCACCCCAGTATTTCACTGTATAAAAGGAAAAGCACATATAAATCATTTACATATTATTTACTTAATATAACTTACATTTTAAATAGCAAGCCGACCGCTTGACTTATAATTTAAAACTTCCCGGGAAATAAGTTATATAAAATTCGATCATCATGAATTAGGAATATCATGCGTATTCCGTCAATATTCACTGATGTCGCATCTAGCATTTATAAGTTAGATATAAAATATTCTCGACTGAGTAGTTAGCAGTTAAATTAAATTCATTTAATAGCCGAATGGGTTTTGCTAGACATTTATAATTTATCTTGCTCTCCACTGTAACTCGTCGACTAAAGAAAATAACAAACTATTAAAATGATCACTCTGCACACAGAACTGGTTTAAAATGAAATCGGCGATTTAACACTTAATCACTTCACAAAATACTAGAATATAGTATATACCTCAAACACAGAAGTACTAAGAACTTAAACCACTTCGACCAAACTAAAGGCCATCTCTATTCACAGAGATTATTTTAGAAATCGAACGAAGGCTAGTTCTGTCTTTACTGCGAAGTTACTGAGTGAGAATGAAAATAAAGTTTCAAACTCTGGCCAATATCTTAAAATCAGACAAAGGGCTCCATTTTATTTCGCCAAGCGAAATTATCTCCTCTACTCCCAACATTTACGTCAGCTTAACGCGTGTCGTAACTGCCACCTACTGACCGAGATGTACGCGTGTCAGCTTCAAATCCCAGACAGCCTGTCTGCGGTGCGGAACGATTTTTCACGCTACGCCAGGTTTTTCTAACGAAAACCCTCATGCGTTTCTGCAAACTGTAGACAGCTGTCTCGTTCCTGCACTGTGAGGATGCCGGATTTGACACCTACGCTAGTGTCAGGTGAAAATGGTAGACCAAAAGTCTGCTCATGTCCAGCGAAACGAATTTCTCACACCCCAGGCCCAGAAATCCGGTCGGGCCGCGCTCTGACCGGGGAAACTGCAGACGTATGTCTGGCGAGAACTGTATATTCACAGCTATGGTTTTCGACCGGCAGAGACTGACATCTATGTAATCGAGTTTACGTATCCCAGTATGAGAAAAACACAAGGTAAAGTTTGAGAGTACTGAAGAAAAATATTTTTCGCAAACAAGTGATGCGAAAAATACAGGAAAAAACAAGTACGGAAAGATAATAAAATAAAAGGATTCGGGCGAGAGAGAATAGGAAGAAGATGTAGGCAATTTAATGATATAAAGACCTACGTGACAGCATTTCTGCAGAGGGCATCAAAACAAATATTGACACCTTTGCAGAGATACTATACAAATAACTGGGTAAAGTCTGAGAGAGAGAAGACATACCAGCAGAGTGGAAAGAAGGACATCTAGTCATGTTGCCTAAGAAAGGAGATTTACAAGAGCGCACAAATTTCAGAGGAATAATGTTACTATCAGTGCCAGGAAAAATATTAAACAGGATCATCCTGGTGAGATTGAAAGATTCCATAGATAGACAACTGAGAGATAATAAGCAGGTTTCAGGCAAAACAGAACCTGTACAGACCAGATAGCCACACTGATAATAATATTGGAACAAAGCATGGAATGGAACTCACCTTTTTACACTGGATTTGTGCACTATGAAAGAAAAGGTATTTGACAGTGTAGAGAGAAAATCACTTTGGAAATTGATAAGGCATTATGGAGTTCCCCTGAAGATCATTAACTTAATAAAGAAAATGTATGAAGACATGACATGCAGAGTTCTTCATGAAGGACAGCTTGCAGGAACCTTTGGAATAAGAACTGGAGTGCGACAAGGATGCTTTTTGTCACCATTTCTTTCTTATTGGCTATAGAATGGGTTATGAAAACATCGACTTCAGCCAAAAGAAAAGGAACCTCTAACTAAATAGCTTGACGATCTACGTAGATTTTGCCAACGACCTGGCTGTCCTGTCCCATAACAGTAATCAGATGCAAGACAAAATGACAATACTTGATGAGAGATCATAGCAAGTGGGTCTGAAAATACGCAGGGAGACAACAAAGATAATGAGAATAAATGCAGAAAACGATAACAGTACCACACTTCAAGAAACACCACTACAAGAAACACCACTATAAGATGTAGAATCATACGTGTACTTGGCAGCAATATAGACACTGTTGGAAGAACAAACAAGGATATAAAAATAAGAATACAAAAGGCTAGGGGACATTCAGTGCATTGGGAAATGTATGGAGATAAAAGAAAATTAAATCCAACACAAAAATCAGACTTGTCAATGCAAATGTCTAGTCAGTCATATTGTATGGCTCTGAAACATGGAAAACAATAAAACCAACAATCAAAAAGCTACAGTCTTTCATAAATTGTTGCTTGCGTAGAACAGAAGGTTTGAAGTAGTATAACAAGATCACTAATGTGGAAACTGATGACAAGAACTAGACAAGTGAGTGCTAGTGGAACAAAAGATGAGAAGAAGAAGCTGGAGATGGATAGGACACACATAGAGGAAACCTTTTGATAGCTTTGCCAGACAGTTCTTGTTCTGGAATCCTCAGTGTAAGAGAGTTAGAGGAAGACTAAGGAACACATAGGAAAAAGAACTGGAGATAGACATGAATTGCATGAAGAGTCACGGAAAGACCTTGAGCTGATAGAACGGGACAGGAAGACTTGGCATGAGTTTGTTGAACGCCTATGCTTCTCGGGGGCTGAAAGGCGATGATGAATGATGATGATGATGATGATGATGATGATGATGATGATGATGATGATGATGATGATGATGATGAAAAATATAAAACCTGATGTGAAGTTAAAACAAAAAATGGTTAATAAAAAACTAGTTTTATGAAGACTGTAAACTTGCCTAAGTTGTCACGGTTTCAAAATGTGTTTCTTTTAAGCCTCGCTATAGCTCACTCTCATCAACTTTTACGAGCAGTTATCTTCCCATCAGTAACTACCAGCCTCCAGATACTGTGAATTATATTAAAACAAATTTAGGAGACCTCAGATAAATTTTTGTATATCAGCTACGTCCTTTTCGACATGAAAGTATATTTAAATTTTAATCAGTAATGGCTCATTAACATTAACTTCCACGTATCTCTTCTTTTACTCAAACCTTACAGAATTATATCTATTCTGTTCCGAGTTTATATGGAACATACCTTTCATCTACTGATACGAGCTAGATAACATACTGACTGAAAAAAGAGATACGTTTTATGTATTTTTTTTTAAATCTTTATTTATTTTATATGCGGAACCGATGTTGTGTTCTTTCATAAGCTTCATTCTTCTTTCTCCTCGCTATAGCCTAGCAAATGTTTCAAAGTCGGGGAGTTTCTGATGCTATCTGTCATAAAGACTGTCTTTTTCTCTCTTCCTTCATTTTGACCCACTTTTAATTGTGTGACACAAGGCTGTACCTGTATAAGTTCTGTTCTTCATGTAGGTGTAATATTTTAGCAATTTTTAAATTTAAAGCAGTAATAGATCTATCGCTGTTTCTTCTTCTTCGTCTTCTTCTTCTTCTTCTTCTTCTTCTTCTTCTTCTTCTTCTTCTTCTAATCTGTCTTCTTCTTCTAATTCGTCCTCTTCCTCTAATTCGTCTGCTTCTGCTTCTTCTTCTAATTCCTCTTCTTCTTTTATTCTAATTGGTCTTCTTCTTCTTCTTCTTCTTCTTCTTCTTCTTCTTCTTCTTCTTTTTCTTCTTCTTCTTCGTGGTTCTCTCCTTCTTTTTCTTCTTCTTCTTCTTCTTCTTCTTCTTCTTCTAATTCATCTTCTTCTTCTTCGTCGTCGTCTTCTTCTTCTAATTCACCTTCTTCTTCTAATTCATCTTCTTCGTCTTCGTCTTTTTCATTGTCTTATTCTTCTACTACTTCGTCTTCTTCTACTTCTTCCACTTCTTCTTCTTCTAATTCATCATCTTCTTCTTCGTTTTCTTCTTCTTCTTCTTGTTCTTCTAATTCATCTTCTTCTTCGTCCTCTTCTTCTTCGTCTTCTTCGTCTTCTTCTAATTCATCTTCTTCTTCGTCTTCTTCTTTTTCTTTTGTGATGATGTACATTGATACACCGATAAAAATTATTATGTGTAATATAAAAAAAAATGTAGAAATGGAAAATAGTGGAGTTATGAAGCTTCTTCTTCACCTAACGCCGCAAATCGCGTTGATTTTAGCAGACCATATTGTGGAATAGATAGTACTATCGTTTTCTAGTGTCATTGAAAAACTATTTATAACATTGGGACACGAAAAGCCTATTCGTCCAGACGGAGTGAGAGGGGAGAGACAGGAAAATGATACCGTCTGCACGCGTGGTTTGAATCTAAAAACTAGCGTAAGCGCGATATTGTCGTTAGTCGTTTGAAAATACGACGAAAAGTCAAAATATGTTCGGAAATTGGGTCACGCAGACAACCTTAGCTCTTATATAAGTGACGTATTTCTGACGTACTACGGAAAATTGTCGTTTTTAGTTTGAAAATAGCGGTAGAAAGAAGTGAACAGGTGGTAGTTTCTAGATTTCAAGACTAACATGGGAGAGGATATGGAATTTTGAGCCATAATACATAGGCCCATAAAAATTTATATATTCGAGTGCGATGCCATAGTGTCTCCTGACCATAATATGTTTTAGTTTTACAACTAACAGCCAAGATATGGTCATAATTACTAATTATAGATAGTCACAGACACATGACAACCCACTAGTGTTCGTACATTCACTATCGGTAACGTAATTTTGGACGAGTTGTTGAAAAAAAGGCATGAGGGGTTAGGTCAAAGTCCAAAAGAGGGGAAAATTAGGACGGAGAGGTATTAGGCCAAAACCAAGTCTATTTTTGGTGAATGCCAAGTTCGGACGGACAGACCGACAGAGGTACACTAACATTGGACCGAAATTGGACCTTAGTTTTAAAAATTTGAATTGAAAAACTTAGCAGTTAGATCTCATTGGTCGAAACATTTTAGATTACTGGGAAAGTTGAAGGCTCGGCGCCATTTGACTAAGACGGTTCATAGAAGCAGGACGCTTGAGAGCTGAGAAGTGTGACGTGCCTTGAATAAATATATAATTAATAAAAAGTATAAGGGCGCCATAGTCCAGCAATCAGTACATCTGAGGTTGTGCTAATCAACGTTCCTGTGTGTATTCATTGAATTTGTGGTAAGACCGAAATTATTAACATTATTTATATTATTAATTATGTTGTTTGACTTGGGTAATGAAAGACATTACGACTGTAAGTAAAGAAGTCGTTAGTAGATTTATACAAGCCTATTTGTTGCTCCACCATGTTATCAAGCTACCAGAGAGGTAGTAGTAAAATATTTATAGGTTGTCACCAGGAATCACTCACCTATCACATTGTATGCAAAAAGCTCATTGAGAATGGCAGAGGCGTTGCAGCCATTAAGGAGAGGAATATGAAAACTTGTACAAAGTGTTACCTCATTTTATGGAGATGTGCTGAGTTGGTCAGAGAGATCTGATGCAGGTCTTTTAGGTTAAATATAGTATTGTTTGTAAAATTGGTGAATTAGGTATTATTCTAAGACAGAACATAATTTTCATGTTACAGAGTTTTTGTCTGGCACTAGTCAGGTGCCAGATTTCTGAGTGAAGCAGTTATATTCCTGTAGTAATTGGGGTACACGCTGCCTACCCTATTACTTTTGGACAAGATCAGCAGTGGCTGTTGGCAGACCATATATCTATTTTCAATCCTCCAGTGCCAGATAAGTGAATAAGACCTGGCACGAGGAGAATTTATCAATTTTTCCACTTCAATAAACCTGAAATGTAATATAAATAAAGACTTACTGTCAAAAAGTAAAGTGTATCAAGAGAAAAGAAACATTGTGAAAAAGACTGGGCGTGATGTTAACACCCCAACCAGCCAGCTCATAACACTTTAGAAATAACTAGAGATTTAATAATACCACAAATATATTATATATATATATATATATATATATATATATATATATATATATATATATATATATATATATATATATATATATATATATATATATATATATATATATATATATATTTATATATATATTAATATATATATATATGATTAAGGACCAATTGTCCTCTTTTAGTTATGTAATTATGCCTATTATTTATGTATATATCAGTTGATCTCATTTGAGTTGACAGTCCTAACCAAAAGAATCTTAGGTACAGGACTAATAAAGTTATTTTAAAAAATTGTATATTACTCAACTTTAAAAAACGGTGTTAGTTGAGTCGATCATAGAGATTAATATTGGTGTTTGTGTGTGTGTTTGTGTAAGTAATTACCATCACACCACACTTTCATTACCCTAGACATTAGACGTAGCTATCAGACATACTAGTCAAGAATAGGTCTGATTGAGGTCGTAGGGTGGTAGCAGAAAGGTGCTCTGAAAACTCACCAATACTTGTTATCTTCAGAGGCCTTCACAGCTGACCTCATTCAGTACAATAGAAACAAATAACAACAACATTTCATAACATCAAAACCCACCACATTCTTCTTCTAATTCGTCTTCTTCTACTAATTCGACTTCTTCTTTTAATTCATCTTCTTCTTTATCTTCCTCTTTTTCTTTTCTCCTTCCTCTTCTACTATTGCCCTGTTGAAATAGTAATTGCAGGGGGATTCAGGCTTTTTTTTTTTTTTTTTTTTTTTTTTTTTTTTGGTGAACGGAAGTAAGGTAAAAGCGGGGAAACGCGCGAACAAGCAAAATCATCAAAAAACAGTTAGGTTCGCCAGTAGCGGTAAACTTGCGATAATATGGACCTGGAAATCTCTTGTAACATTTTATACGGGGATGTGGTACACGTTAACTTTCTTAACATTCTAGAATTTTTTTGTTAAGTCAATTTATCCCTGTGACAGAAATGAACGTGTAGGTCTTCCAGGTATTAGAATGCCGGATTTGTTGCTCAGTTGTTATTCCATGAATCGTCTCCGATCCGTCTACGATATAACCGTTCTGTGATCACAAGCAATAGTTGCAACAAGTACTCACCTGCCCCGTGACATCTCTGAGAAGGCGAAGAACGAATAGTATTACTCCCTCATACATGTCGTTGCCCCTGTGTTCCTCCCAGGGGTCTCTGTGAAGCAAAGAAGAAATAGGACTTGTGAACCCGCAGACGTGTCGTACAAGACGGCTAATAAGAGGTTGTGCAAGAGGCTGGAAACCTCATCATTAAAACAGATTGCTACACAAACCCTCACTGTAAGTGTAGGTTTCCCGCAAATGGACTAGCTACAATGGTGGCTCCGTGCTCCAGAAGGAGCGAAAAGAAAAATGATAGTAATGATACAGGTCGTTGGAGGGGACTAATACAAGACTACGCATGAGCTGGCAGTCTCATCGTGTTAAATAAATTGCTACAAAAGCCAATACTGTATGAGAATATGAATGTTTTGGTGCAGACTTACTGTAAGGGAACTAGCTTTAGTGATAGCTCAATTCTCCATGAGCAGTATAAAGATAAATCCCCCTTTACCGTTTCTTCACCTTGGTGAGGTAGAGGAGCTTGTGTGTCTCCATGACCCCAACAGCTATGCCGGCGGTAGCATAGCTACCAGCAGGGTCTCCCAAGCCGGACAGGTCGGAAGATAGGGACCAGACAAAGACAAGCACACACACACACACACACACACACACACCTGTTGCCTTGCAGGCAGGCTGGGGACAGTCATGGGCTACGGAAGGCAACCCCACAGAAATGCCTGCTGAAATCGGATGCACTGGGCCACAGGCTTAACAAAACAGTGCAGCGTACTTCGCTTCTGGCGAATGATGACGTATAAAGAGAAATCAATGAATAAATAAAATGAAATATTAAAACAGAGAAGCAAATATTTTTTTCTTCATTTAATTTATGACAAACTTGGGTATCCTGGAAACCCAAATATTTGTCTGTAGTTTGTTTTTCCCTGTCCTTAGTTTGGTTCAACTTAAGTCTTGTTAATTCGAACGTTTGTTCTTTTAACTTCTCTTATACAATCTGTTATCATGCCCCCGGCACACGTCACCAATGTCTTCTAATCGGAAAGCTGAAGTAACTCGTCCAATCAGAGTCGACTACATTCGCTAAATACGGCAGACATCTTTTGTGAGGACTGTCTTGGTAGCGGAAAACCCTGGATAAGAGAGATAACTCTTCCTACATATGCGGAGCTAAACATTTTGATGTTATCACGATATCATCAGTATCAAATACCGTTGTGGACTCCTTAACCCTCGATGGAGTACTGGAAGGTGTGCCACACAGGTAGGCTGGTCCCCTTACAGGATGAGAGCCTGCATCTAACTTCTCCAGGCATTTAGCAAGTGGTGGTTTCGGTGTGGCATATTCTGTTTACATCATGATAGTTGCCGACTCCCATGTATCAACCTCACATAAGTCGCCTTGTACGACAATGCATTGAGGGATTGGTTGTTACTGATTCTTCCTTTGTCTCACGCAGAGCAACCCCTCTAGCCACAACACACCCGTTTTCATCGTTATAACTCAGATTTCTCGTGGCCTGTTACTTCCACATTGATATACACAAAGTAACATGAACTGACTTGTTGCCGAGTACAAATTAAAGGCAAAGGTTGTAGTCCGCATTTATAGATGTCTGTCGTAGGGGGGGGGGGGGGGTGGAGTAAGATGCGGAGACGTCTAATTGAGTAGGCTATGCTAAGTCCAGCTTATGAGGGGGAGTGACAGTTCAGTTCGTTTATCCAGCGCTGCCGTTCACCTTTCCTCGTAACGTGTGCAATAGCACCGAGGGGGGGTGTACGCCTTTCATATATTGGTAAAATGGAGGCGTGACGCGATCGTGTTTCGACATAGCGGAACCCGTGGCTTTGGAGACAACATGCACAGATTTAAACCGTGTGACGAAGTACTGCGACATTCTTTTCACCGTTCGGTGCAAGCTGAGTTATCTGGGAATTTTCAAACTGCAGGAATTAAGCACTTTGAGAGATTGTCCGCCAGTTATATTACGGCTAGGTCCCTCTATCTCTTCTAACTCTCTGGGTGGGTAAAGTTCACCTCGCTGTTGGGCAAACTTGGGAATACGTGGTTTAATCAAACGCACCCTGTTAATGTAGTGTGAATAGTGAAGTGGTGGCACGTAAAAATCAAATAAATATAAAATCATGAAAATGAAGTTATCAGATCAAGGCATGACATCAGGGCCAGAGGGTTTTACATTAAATGAAAATAAAACACAGGCTTGAATCATTGAAATGCTAAAATGGACTAAAGTGGGTCTGCGACCCTATAAAGCTAGCACAGTGGACGTCTTCAACGTGCTTGTGTATAAGCAAGCACTTCAGAGTTCCCATTGCAGAGTGAGTTTAAAGTGCTGGACTCTGGGCATGCAAAAGATACCGGGTTCGAAACACGGTGACGTCAGCGCTCAAGTTTATGCTGACTCTGCTCTTCCCCCCCTTTAGGGGAAGGGAGAAGGCAGCGACCGAATAGAATGGTCATCCGCACCTAATGTAACTTTCTAATTTATAAGCAAAGAAACATAACTGTACGGTGTACGTCTTAGCTTTCTAATCTGATAGAAGCAAACAACAATCCCTCATCGTACGGTCCGGCAATTTAACTTTCTAATTTATGAGCCAAGCACAAAGCGTACAATGACGACTTTAAAGTTTTAATTATTAGTAAGCCACAAACCATGCCAAGGTGGACGACTTACACTTTCTAATTTATAAGCATGTACATACCGCACGGGCTGCATGACTTAACTAAAAATATTCTCCGTCTGTTCACGCCACCTCTCCCCCTTCACGGGTCATGAGTAGGGACTTATCTAATCCCTTATAAGATCGTACAGGGCAGTACGGTCAAACGGACGTAACTTGGTCTTCGCATGTATACACAAGTACATAGCCGTTTCGGATGGTGGACTGTAAACTTGTCCCCCCTTTACCCCCCCCCTACAAAAGCCGTACCCCCCTCCCCCCGCACCCCAACCACCATCCTCCCATTGTAAGCAAGTTACGGTAACCGCCACCTGGTGTCGACTTATGTATATTGGTGGGCTGGTTAAGCAAGACGTAATTAAATATATAGTGCGATTGGGTACAGCATCAGGACCCGATTATAGCTGTTCTTTTAACAACAATATCCAAAACACTACGGCGGTTTGCGATAGATCTTTTTGCTTCATTCCTGAAACACAGTCGTCAAAGATAGCTATCGTGACAGAGGGCAGTGAGGTGAATTCTAATCGGGAAAAATGAATGGGTGTATTTGGCGTGTGATGAGGTAACTTTTGATATGGGTTTACAATTAACGAACTTTCAACGTACTTTATTAACCAAAAAACTAGGCTGTTAATTTTGCGTTTAGCTAGATGGTAGAAGGTGGTGGTGTATTGTAAAGTGTTTTAGAACAAGAACATCAGTTTGAGTCACGAATTTTGAATCAGAAGAGTGTTACATAGTCTGAAATAGTCTTAACAGGTGTACTGTCCCTGACACTCTATTGTCCTTATTTTCCACGTTATGAAGTTTGTGGGTTCTACTAGATTGGCAATTCTCCGACTAAAACGTACATTCATCATGGGTATAGTGGCAATTTGTGATATTGAAATTTGAAAACCTGTCTCCTCCCAATGTTGAATAATGGTGTTTTAAGGCATATGTTTTTTTTTTTTTGTTTCATGCTCGGAGAATACATTAATTTATGTTGGTGGTTTTATGGTTGGGTTTGGGGATTGTCCAATATGGGTGGTAAGGTTTTGTTATATAAATGGGGAAAATTTATTTGAGTTATTGGTGAGAGATTGATGTATTGATAGGGGGGATGGGTTTTGAGGTGCATGAGGGGGGATGTTTGTGATTTAGTAGACTAAAACATAACACTCTATTAATGGATTGTCCAGCTACTCTGTGGTTGTTCTGTCACTTCCAACGCAACAACTGCCATGGTTTGCTCTGGGAAATTATTTCGCTTCATGATTACCATAGATATACACTTCTTTTAGGGGATTTATAGGGGAGAATCTGTAAATTTTGGCAGATGGAGAAAGGAAATTTGTGACGGAAATGAATTTCCATTTAAGGTATGGATTTGTGGTGTTTGATAGTTATTATTTGTTAATACGGCGCTGGCGCGTCTTTCAATTTTGGAAATAGTGGGGGTTGTACAAATTCTCCTCCTTGGGGGATTGGGCATTCCAAAGCCATGAGTTTGATCAAGTTGCGCAATGTTTTTCTAATAATGTCGCTGTTTAGGAAGGATTATTGGATCCTTCACGGGGAATAGCTTTCTGAACAGATATATAGGTCTCCTATTGATTGCTCGTGTTATTGATTCTTTACTAAGTGGGGGTTACTGGGTGATATATTGTTGGTACTTGGGGGGGGATGCTTCGTTCAGTGGGCTGTGAATTGTTCTTGGGGACAATAAAAGCTATGTCATGTTATATCTTGTTTGTCTGTAATTTTCAGTGTTTGTGTAATGATTGGTCTTGTAAGATCTTTATAATACCTTTTTGGTGGAGATATCTGGGGGGTTTCAGGTGATTCCCTATGAATGGAGCTCTGCTATGATAAGCCTTGGTAGGTGTAGATGTTGGCAAGTAAAACCTAAATGTGGCTAGGTGAGGGGTAAATGGTTACCACCCAGCCAATATGAATAATGGTACGTGACTTTTGCTTACGCAATAAAATTCCAGAAACGCGATTATATCATGGGTTTAATTGTGGGAAGCCTACTTCAACCAATCCTTTATGTCATCAAGTTCAAAGACCGGCCTGAAAAAATTTGTGTGTGTGGTGTGTTTGGTGGTGGGTGGTGTTGGATGGGGGGTAACGGTTTCTTCCTGCTGTAACCATTCATCACTAAGTCTAATCAGCCTGTACTGTACAACGAATTGACTGATTCTACAATACAGCTTCTAACTGACATAGACTAACTGTTGGCATGGACTGATTGACAACATGGAGGGGTCCAGTAAGAACGATCACAGAGATATGCGCTAGCTTTCTAGAAAGTCTGTGGTGTTTCCAAAACACCAAAAGATGGTCTAATGCAAATAATTGCACTGTTAACAGGACTTATATTTTTAATTATGGTCATAAGTCTCTTCCAGAGGTGCGGTTTGTTTACAACGATAGTAACTTGCCTGTTTTCAAGACACTTCGCAGTATTGCGCTCCTTTTTCATGATGTTGTATTCGTAATATCACTTCCTATACAATAAGATAGGCCAATACATCTGTGGGTTGAAAAGTTGTAGCATCATCTGATACGGTTAATTCCAAACACAAAGAACAGATCATTTAACGTAATATGAATGTTTCCTTAAAAAAAAAAAAATAAAGAAAAGACTCCAGACTGATTGAACATGTTAATGTTGGAAGAGATCATAAAAACAACAACTTCTTTGGCATCCCAGGCTCTGCATCAGGAAGTGGCTGCTATCTGGCACAGCTCTGCACAGTGGCATGCACAATTCATTTATGTTGCTTAAATTATCATTAGTGTTATCCTTTGTAGTATAGTTTACATTGGTGTATTAGTTATATAAAGATTAAGGAATATTTGGGAGTATCAAGCCTAACACAAGCGTAGAACTGGCTTGATCTGTGAATGAAAGAAGATATTACAAAACAGTTTACTTAGAATTCTTTGGCAAGCCGTCGTGTGCTCTGGATTCCGTCTAACGCAAAGAAAACGACATGGAGAGCAGTTCCTTATCCTACACACACATTAAAAAAAGACATTTCATATGATAAATACAAGATTTATCAAAGGTACTTGAAAGATTGATCAAAGTATGTTGAAGTAAGCTATCTATAACTTTACATGTTTTGCGTGACCCTCATTATACGCTAGGCTAAGTATCATTATAAATTAATGAAAGAGCGAAAAATAGATGGTGTGCTTTACAAAAAGTTCTTTTTTTACCAACGGCTTTGTTTTGTTAAGATTTGCGAGTATCAGGAATGCGTTTAGCAGTGGATCTTAAATGTTGATAAAAGTCTGGTGACCAAGTAGGCTTGCTCTTGCAATGGCCAAACTCCACAAAAAACGTGACTACCCAGAACGACTCATTCTGCAAATGGATATGAAACAAAAAAAAAAAAAGTATGTGGAAAATAATGCTTTAATCTTCTCTTCGAGAAGTCTTTCTAAATTATAAGACTCATACGCATAGGCCGATTTTTAAAAATTGTAAGCATTAGTAAAACATTCCTTATTTTATGAATGATTCGTCAAATGATGACGCCTGTTTTTCAAAAGTCTGATAACTCCGTCCAAATATAATTCAAAACAAATAAAAATGCCATCAAAAAATAGAACACAGAACAAAGTTATATTGTAAACATTATAAATACACAACAAGAATTATAGCGCTGGTGTTTATCCAGAACGAGTGTGAGATTGAGGATATTTTACTGAATTTTGACACACACATCACTGATTTTCAA